>JAAWXA010000012.1:12936316-13447601 GCA_038090715.1 Florisuga fusca
GGAGAGCGGTGGCGGTGGGCAGCCCGCCTCGCCGCCGCCGCCCCCCGCCCTGGAGGAGAGGGAGAAAGAGGAAGGGGATGGTGAGGCCGGCTGCGAGGAGCCGCTGGAGCACCCCCGTGACTGCTGCAGAGAGCCGCTGCTGCCGCCTGCCCCGAACATAAATCAGCTGCCGTCCTCCATCCTCCTCAAGGTGGGTCGTGAACGGAGAACGGGCGGGTCTGCCGTCTCCGGGGCTGAGCCCGGGAAAGCCGTGGGTGTAGCGGGGGCTGACCCCGCCTTGGGCGGGGTTTGCCATTTTCGGTCCCTTCGGAGGCCGCGCGTCTCCTCCCGCACCGCCCCAGAAACCGGGGGTAGGCGGGCACCGGACCTCACTTGGCGTTTGGGAGGTAAGTAAGGTGGTGAGGGGTGGGGATTTTTCCCTCGTCGTTTTGGTTTGCCGTTTTAAGCGGCATTGTAAGTTGTGAACTGGACGTGTAGATGGGCAGGACTCCTGTACCCACCCCTGAATATTTTGAGTCGCACTGTTAACTGGGCAGTGGTCCCTTCTCAGGCAGCTTCCTATTACATCACTGGTGGAGCGCTCACTAAGGGGAACGATCACTGTATTTAGTGCTTCTGTCGATGTCAAAACTCCATAGACAAATTTTCAGTGTTGATTATAGGAAAAAAAAATGTACTACTCTGTATTTTGAGTCAATTTTTACATTACTGGTTCACAATCAGCTAGAGTATTTGTAGCCCTGTGGAACTATGTACTTCCAAAGCCTTTTACTCATGCTTTCAGTAACAGTCTCTCTTTCCTGCCACCTGCTGTCTTTTGCTTCCTTTAGTGCTGTTCTCTTTTGACAACAAGTTAATTTTTAAGCTGCTCTGTTGATCAGTCATTATGCTGTCTTCAGCTAAACCTTATCTGACAATTTGAGTGTGGCTGAAGCTGAAGCCTTTGATGATTGCCATAGTTTGAGGAGAGTGCGTCTTTAAATTTGGAAAGTAGTGTTTCAGTATTCAGTCAGTTTATGCCAGGGTCAGATGGTTAAACTTAAAGCAAGGCATGGCAGCAGAAAAGTGTGAGACAGGTGAGTCTTGTTTCTCTGTACTGTTAGTTGTATAACCCCAATGTGAAAAGTACCTCCTGTATTCTTTTTTCAAGCAGTAACAGTTGACTTAACTTTGTGTCTTGTAGTTTTGTGGGGTTTTCAGATGGCTTGCATTTTTTATTTTTTTTTTAAGGTACATTTAAATGTGTGAGCAAGAGTATGTAGGCTTCATAGATGCACTATTCAAATAGTTCCAAAGTGCCAAAGATTGGAACAGCCCTAACTCAATTTTCCTATTGACATACCTTTCTAATCCCCTCACTATGCCATTCAACTACAAAACAATGGAAGGGGGAACTTCAAATTCATGGAGAGTTCAAAATGACATGAGGAGTGTATCCTATGCAACTTTGAGTTAGAGCAGTTTCATCAAGAAGGACCAGGACCAGGTGTTAGTTGTGAAAATGCCATTGAAAGAAATGCCAAGGACCTTTTAGATCCATCGTTTACAAGAGTGTTTCATGAGGTTACACCAGGCTTGGTATTTCTGTGGTTTATATTTAAAGGGTTGCACCCAGCTTTTAAAGAAGTAGGACTTGAGCAATCTACCATAGCACCTGCAGGTTTCACATCAGACCAACAAACAAAGGCATCCCTACACAAAAAAGAGAATAAAAGAGGAGATCCCATTTTTAATGCACTTTAAGTTGTCTCCATAATGAAACATCGTCTGGAGCTCTTTCAAGGAATTTTCCATCGTTTGAGTTAAAAAGCAGGGCTAATGCACCAAGTTACAGAAGAAGGTTCCAAGTTTTCACGGCACCATTTAACAGGCATGCAGAGGCAGACAGCACAAACATTCTTCAGCTTTACAATCCAGGACCCATGATAGATGGGATTAAATCTCAACCATGTGTAGGCCAGTTAATTTTGCAATTAAGTATTTCAGAACTTGATTCACCTGTTAAAGAATTCATAGGGCAAATTGAAATAGTGGCATGTAAGTCACAAGTGTTTTACAATTTGAGTGTCTGGGGCATTGCATGGATGGGACAATTGCCTTAAGACCTGTCATATCTGAAATACCTCCATACACAGAAGTAGTTGAGTCTGTGAAAACTGAACTAGGCACACTGTTTGATTTTGCAGGATCAATTTGTCACTGCAATGTCAAAACTAAATAAAATCTTACATGTAGTAGTATTGATTAGAAGAATGAAAGTTTAATTCATGTTAGTGTCAGATAGTGATTCAGCTGGAGAGCCATCAAGGATCCTAGGAATCAGCCTCCTGTGAAGGGAAAGGATCCAGGACCAAAGGCTCAGAAAGTTCTGACCACAGCACATATAAAGACTTGGTAAGTCTTAAAGAAGATACTGCAGAGCCAGGAACCACAATACCTGGAGAAGATCGTAACATCTTGACCAACCAGAAGAGGGTTTCTGCCCTACGTGAGCTAATGAAACATGTTGCTGACCCTGAAAAAGAAGAATTATACCTAGCCAGTGTGGCTGCTCAAACAGGTATACTTAAGGCATTAGCACAAAATAATACAGATAACCATTTGTTAAACTCAGTGATGGATACTATTAATGGAGTTGCCCAAGCAGAATGGGAAACTAGTAAAGATACCAGATTACTCATGGATAAGATTACTTTGACCTATGAAAATTGCTTTTTAGCAAAAACTTCAAACTTAAGAACTATCCTATCCAAATTACTCTCTTCTGGAATTGAAATTTTATATTGTAGTAACTCTGCAAAGTAATTAATCAGTTTGCCAGTATCACTGGAAGGTAACTTATTCTTTGGTACTGTGTTGTTTTAGGATTTGAAACTGGACTGACTTGTTTAGTATGATTTAAATGCTTTTTCTCAGTACTTGAGAGTACTTTTCTGTACTTTTCTGTGATCACTTTAGTACTTGATTTCACTTTTTTAAAAAATACAAATCTGTAACTATGTCATAAACCAGTTCTTTTAATAGTGAAGGTATGTTAATACCTGTCTGACCCTTGGTCTAGGGTAAATATGGTGTTCTATTTTATACTGACACCATATCTGATTTGTCAACACCAAAGAACCCCAACAGAACAATTAGAAAACCAACAAAATCAGAAAGCCAACAAAAAACCTCCTTGGAAGTACAGGTATGTATTCCCCACTTCCCCCATTGAATGGGTCTCTTTAATTTCTTAAATCCAGCTACATCAGTAATGTTTTTGAAAAAGCCTGCCCTCAATTACAGGAGGTGGAACCATCCTGCTTTCCTGTTTTTTGTTTTCATCCCACTTCCTCCCTAGCACTCATTCCTCCCTTGCCCTAATTCCCCTTTGATCTTTGTATAGATCTATGGCTTGGGTTGGTTGTTTTATGGGGTTTTGGTGTTTGATTTTTGTTTGTTTGTTGGTTTTTTGGTTTTGCTGCTTCTGTGGAATCCTGCTCTGTTATGGGACTTTTAACTTAAGATTTCCGACCAGGCATCTTGTTAACTGAATTATACAGGTGCCTAAAAGCCTTCATGTACTGGGTTTTGACACAGATAGGATTATATTTGGGGTATTCTGTCTCCAAGTGTGCCATTTTATTATGAGGGGTGGGAGGCCTGAAGTTTAGTAAAAACTTTTCACAGTAGTTAGTAGAGATGTGAACCTTAATTCATTTGCACGAGATTCCATCCTCAGAAGTGTCCACAGCCAGATGCCTGTGGTGTTTTGTGCTTCCTTCCCTTGATTCCTACCTCTGTGACCTCCACATGGTGTGGTGCTAGTGCCAGGATGACTGCCACTGGTGTCTGTACATGAGCTGGAGAAAGGTCAGAAGAAATGTAGTAGCTCCTAATAATAGTTATTCAGGCATGGGCTGCATAGGTGCTGTTCTGTTCAGTGGTTGTTAAGCTGCCCCAAAGTGAAGGATATGGGACTGGATGGAAGAGTTTATCAGACTGAACTTGGTCTGCAGATCCTCGAATAGGCTCCACTAAGTTGGGAAGTTGATCGTGCAGTGTGTCAGGTGGTGCTGTTCCCCAGGCTGGGGAAGAGGTGTCTAAAAGCACTGCAGTTCCCCAGATTAAGCAAGCATGTAGGTTGGTGTACTTTTCATTTAATCGCTGAGACGTGTATTGGAAAAAAGTGTTGCACAGCAGGCAAAATCTAATTTTTAAATTTTGTAGTGATGGTTTACTACTTTTGAATAATTTAAATGTATTCTTTTTTAAAATCTGAGAGGAACTAAGGAATAACAGATTTGTCAGCTTGACTGAAACCTAGGCAGATACGTGAATGAGAGAATAAGGAAGCTCTTTGTAAGCATGCAGTGCATAAGATCACAAAATCTTATGCTTTGTATCACTGAGTTTTCAGATCTTTGTGCTGTGTATCACGAATCTGTGCCTATTGCAGTTTCATATCTGTTTGCTTTTGGAATGCAGAAACAAGTCTTTTACCTGTTACCTCTTTGCAGTGCTGCTCTTTAATCAAAAAAGTTAAAATGGTATGAAGGCTGGTGGAATTTAGTAATGGTGATTCAAACACTTCAGTCTGTCTTTTGGGCTGTATGAACAGGAACTGTGCATGTAGAACACAGAAAAGAAGTCCTGTGCTGTGCTTGCTACTTTTAAGCCTCTGTTAAGAGGACTGCATTAGGCTGTGAGCAATGGGGTCTCCTTAAAAAACCCACAGACAAATTGGAGAGGTATCAAAGGAGAGCTAGAGGCTATGAAAACATGGCCTGTAATGGTACTTGGAGATTCAGTTCAAACCAAATGACACTTCTATTCAGAAAGAAGACTGAGATGCACTTCTTTGTCAGGAGAAAATTGATAAGAAGTTCAACCGTGTTCCTGTCTTTTGTAAAATAAAAAGAAATAATAAGATCTATTTGTCAGAAGGGAAGTTTAGGTGAGATATTTGAAAAATCACAGTCTAAGAACCTCTTAAGTCTTGGCAAACGTGGTTTCCTGTCGCTGAGGTTATGCGTAGAGGTGGAATTTTGACTTATAAATTTATTTTTAACAACAAGAGGGATGTCTTTATCAGGAATGTTCTAGGTATGCTTGACCTTGCTTCAAAACAGAAAAGGGTCTAGCACATAGGACCGTTTTTTTATGTGTTAAGGATGAGGCTGCTGTCCAAGCATTCACAGACCATCCAAGGAGTCATGAGCACACAGCACTGGAGAACTGCCAAGACCCACATCCCTTCATGGAGAGTGTCTCCATCAAGCCTATGGGTGCCCCTTTTGACTCCCTACTCACACACATGCATGCTCTCAGGTGCCTCCTGCCTCAGGCTTATTCCTAGGTTTCCCATAGCAGAGGTCTCAGGCGTGGAATCGTACACTTAAACAATAATTTGTTCTGATGAGACAGCTGTGAAAAAATCACAACAGCTCAAGCTGGTGACTGTGGAGGGGGATGCTGAACAAAGAAATGCCATGGCAATGACATTATGCACCTCTGTGATCTATGCACCTGCTCCTCATGTGCTCTTCATGCATTCTTCACACTCCCACACCTTTTAGTCCCATGGTGACTGGATACCTTATCTCTTTCCAGGCAGGCCATTAACTGCTCTAACTTCTGTAGTTTCAGCTTCAACTGAAGGTTGTAGCCTCTTTGTCTTCTTGTGTGCACTTGTGCACTCACTTGTTGGCAGAGCATGGGAAACTAAAAAAAAAATCAGATAAGCATTTTTTAGCCAACAGCTAAGCCATCAGTGTGTTATCAAAATTATTTTCATTATTCTCAGATTTAGAGGTGTTTTAGTGTCTCTTTTTAAATTGTGATGATTTGGAAGCAACACAGTGAGGACAGTTGGGTGGCTGAGAATAAAATTTTATCAGCCTCTTCAAGTAAAGATATTGTGCTTATTGGTCAGAACCTTTCTTTCCATTAGTAGGAAAGATATAGTATCAGTGTCTCCTGTCACTTTTTACAGAGAAAAACTAAAGTTGTGGTTTTTATTACAGCTAAGGCAATCTGTTTGCAAGTGGCTGTTAAGAGCAGTGTCTCCCTTTTGTATCCTCTGGCTGCATGTTCCTGGTGCTAGCTTTGTGCTCAGTAGACTGGTCCTGCAATTGCAGAGTTGAATAATAACCCCAGTCTAAGGTTGCAAAATTTTTCCTCAGGATTAGCTGTCTGAGAAGTCTTTGTCTGAGTACAGTCACTAAATCCAGTGCAAAAATTCAGGTAGGACACGTAAGAGCAAGGGGACTAGTAAAAAGGTGAACTGTTCCTGCTGATGGCAGCTTGGCGTAGGAATCCTGTGTGATATGAAATCACACAGTCACTTTCTGCCTGGCACATTTTTGTTAATCACAAGAGCATTTTAAACTTTATTCCCTTTATGGGTGTACTGAGGCTCCTTTCAGAGGTATGTGCCTTGACTGATTGTATCTTTTTCATATACTCAGGTGCTCATGAATCATTGATGTTTTCCTTATTATGTTCATGTGCAGATAAAGCAGTGAAACCTCCTAAAAATGAAGCAAATATTCTCTGTCCTTCATCTACTGTTGAGAGATAATTCTTTAATTTTCTGGACTAGACCAAAACAACCTTTCATAAACAAAACTGGAACCTCTAACTACTGTATGCCTGTAGTTAACAAACACAGTGCTTAACAGTTCAGAGTAAAAAGTTACATAATCATTATGTTGTTGTATTAAATAGTACTTTGGATTTCTGTTTGTTTTTTTTTTTAATAATGGAAAAACGTTAAACCCAGTTGATGAGTCAAATGAGCAGTTTTCCAAGAATGAATGTATCAGGTTCATTACGTACCATGAAATGTTTGGGTTTACATTATAATGTTCTTTATATGTAAAGTTAATGCAATGTGGGGTTTTTTTGTTGCAAAACAAATAGGGCTGATGCAGTTTCACAGATACTTTTCTCAATAAAAATCTTGTATTGAATAAAATAGGTAAGATTCATTCACGTAAGTCTTTATTCTTGTTACATTGCAAGATCTTCTGAATGAAAACCATGACAGAAATAGGGGATGTGTGGATGCACATTTTATCATCCCTATTCTGCCCTGGGGCCTACGGTCTATGTTGTGTTCTAATTCATAAATCTGTAACTTGTTCTTGAAGTTAGTAGTATCTTTGAATAACATTATTGGCAATCGAATGAATTTTCTTGTCTCTCTTCCTGAGGCAAAAGCTTCAGTCCATGCAATCAGGAATTGGTTGATTGTGGTTTTAAAAAATGTTTTCTTTCTGAATTAGGATTGTTTTTTGATAATTTAAGCAAAATTCAAGAAACTTTTTTTTTACTCCATATTTGATATGTGTCATGTGAGTTCTTGATTTTGGAAAAGTTGACACTAAGTGTATTTTGTCATAAAGCACATGCACAAGTTTCTAGTGTATGTTTTGTAGTAACATTCATGGCTGTGATTGACTTCTTGTGATTTTCTTTGATTAGAAGTAGAGTTAGTCCTTCACTTGAGGGTCCTTCACAAAGTTCACTTCCTGAACTTTGAGGAACTTGCTTCAAGGTCAGATTTATTGAATATTTACAGATTAAATTTAATACATGGGTTTACTATAGTTAAAGCTTGTCTTTAATCTTTTAAGAAAAGATATTCATAGGGTGTTTGGTTTTTTTCCCTTCTTTTTGTCCCTGATGAAATGCTAACATATACCACAAAAATTGAAAGTAGTCCTTTGCATTCACACCTGGAAATATTTAGCATTCTCGCATACCTTTCTCGGAGTGTTACAGGTGTAGTGTTTGAAGCCCCATCACATAGGAACTCTGGTGGTAAAAGAGATAATTACAGAAAAAACTTGTTACTTCTATCAGCTTCTGCCTTTTTTTTGATCTACAGTCAAACAAAATATTTATTTCACAAAGCTGAAAAAACACTACAACTTGATCAGGTTCTGTGGCTGGTAAGTGTGCTGTGCAAAGGCTTAATTTGGCTGGGTTAAAGTCAGTTGAGCTATCACTTGATCCAGAATAGTGAGTTGCCTCAGGTATGTACAGACACACTGGAAATAGTACTGTGTTTTTGTAGTACTGTGTGAAATAAGTTGTGCTTTGTTGCTTAAAGGTAAAACAACTTCTTTATATGGATTTTGTCCTGCAAAGGATTTGTATGGCTGTGTCTATCAAGGACATAAACTTGGACTATTTGAAGGGGTCAGCAGATTGGTTGTGGTCTGACTGAAAGCCAAGTGTATCTGGTAGTTAACTTTTGTTGTTCTGAGCATTGTGCTTTTTAAAAAAAAATTTTTTTTTACTGTAGTCTTAAATGAGTCACCGAATGATTATTTCAAAGCAAGAGCTTGACATACAACTGACTCTCCGGAATGTATGATAAGACCATGAATGCTGAACATTTTGGGTGTTGATCTAGTTGGATCTAGTCTTGAAACCCAAGAAATCTTTTGCATTCATTGAGGGGAAGAAAAACCCACTAAGCATAATTACCACTTGAAATGTTGAAGCAGGAGGTACTGACATATTTTAGGAATGTGAGCTGACAGGGTGTACGATTAGATAATAAAGAACATCAGTAAGGTGGCTGTTTTTGGCTTGTAGAACTCTGCTTCTTCTACCCCTTCCTCTTGACAATAGGTGAAGAAAATGTGAAATGCATCTAGAAAATATTATCAAACTTATTTTTATTAGAGTGCTTGGAAAGGAGTATTAGGGTGTTAGACAGAGATTTAATTTGGGGAGGGGCGAAGGGGAATGAGTATTGGACACGCAGCTGTACATGCTTGAGTACACTGCTCCCTGAAATTTATCTGTTATAAGCAGGAGCTAAATGAACATGCTTGGTGGTAGGAATATTTTTAGCTTTTGTCTGTTTATACAGCCTTGGGAATTAGAAAACAATTTTTAAAACTCAGTACAATTAAACTACCACAGTATCAGTATATATCTAGAGAATTAAACCTAATTAAAAGGTGGTAAAGGCCATCAAAATTGGTTGTAGTGCTATACGTGTTATTGCAGTACTTTAACCTGCAGCTAAGATGATCTCTTAACATAAAGATGATGTTTCACCAAAGTAGAATATGTATAGCTGTTGCAGATAAATTTGGTGCAATTCAATATATCTTTTAATAACTGCAAGCTCTGAAGAAAACCCAGTGTTTTATGTGATAATATTTGG
Organism: Florisuga fusca; assembly: GCA_038090715.1. Taxonomy (NCBI): domain Eukaryota; kingdom Metazoa; phylum Chordata; class Aves; order Apodiformes; family Trochilidae; genus Florisuga; species Florisuga fusca. The sequence goes on from JAAWXA010000012.1 coordinate 12,945,486, forward strand.
AATATTTTTATAGTTGGAATCATGATAGCTGCTGCAGAGCACAAAACTGGCAGGGCCTTGTCTTTGAAGTTGTACTGATTGTGTAATTTCTGTGGCTCCTTGTGTCCATGCTGGAACTTCTGCAATCATTGTCAGCAGCAGCTTCCCAAAGAAGTGGCTGTTCCTAAAGAAGTCAGCTTGTAACACCTGTACACTCCTTACTTCTATCTACAGATAGAGTTAAGTACAGCATGGACTAAAACATGACCTCAAATGCTTACAGACATTTCTTCCAGAACAATGTTGTCTGTGTAGAAATACTGTTTGTGTCAAGTAACTGACTTAATCTTGCTTCTCTGTTTGCTTTGGCATTGCTACTACTCATGGAGTAGCAAAACAATAGGTCTTTTGTGATTTGTGGGGGTTTTTAGCTTTTGGTAGAATGGTAGTTGGAATAAAATTTTTGAAAGGGCTTTCATATTCACAGTTTTTCCTATTCTGTGTTTGCTGTATTCTTGTTTTAAGAACTGCAAGCTCTTACTTCTTATTTTTCGATGAGTAAGCTTACTTATTTACCACAGCAGCAAAGGTTGGTTAGTATATTTTATAATTCCAACTTTGGCATCCCTTCTTAGTATTAACTGGAGTCAGTCTGATGTCTGTGTAAAAATAATCTGGATGATACTGCCTTATTCACTTCTGAGGCTTTTTTCTAACTGTTGGAAGATTCAATCTTCTGTTTCATACTGGTAGCAGGAAGAAGTTTCTTACTGCTCTAGAAACTACAACTGGTGAGAATCATTAGACTGTCTTTTTTTTTCCTAATGCTTAGAGTTACACTTTTGCAGTAGCAACATCGGGTGCCAAATTACCACTTAATATTTAGTATTTTTCCTCCTTGACTGGAGGTGATGGTTATTTCTTTGGATGGTGGTCACAGCCACCTCTTTGCTATGTGTGTAGATTCATCAGTACAGACAAAAAACTGCAGAGAGGAAGCAGACAGATTGTTTCATCTCTAACAAGAAACACCCATATACTTAGGTAGTGATCAAACTAAGGACTTTCAGGAAAATGATGTCCATGCACAATTCTTCAGCACTGCAAAGAATCTTATGGAAGAGACTGAGGTTTTTGGAGCTGGAAGAAGAAACTGGAACTGATAGATCTTCCAAGCATTTATAGAAGTCGGTGAATTTGGTGTTCTTTTAGGAATAGTCAACCAGCTCCCCTGCACCAGGGTTCTTACAGGGATATACATATTCAAAATTCATAAGCCATCTTCTAGAACAAAGGGGCAAAAGTGGTTGTTATTGTTGACAGTTGGTTTTCTAGTCTGTTCTAAAGACCATCAGTGATGGAAGTTCTGTAAGTTACCAGATATTAAGATTCCAGTGCTCCATTATCCTTACTTTTAGACTTATTGTCCTACTCCCCACAAAGATGAAAGTGTTATTCTATTTAGTTTGTTTACCTCCTTTGCCCACTCTTTTCCTTGGTGGAACAGTCTTAGTCTTCCATTTTTTTTGTATTTTCTGGGCTTCATTACTTTCCTGTTGACATTATCCAGTATGTTCAGATTTTCTTGGGTATACTTCCTGAGATTGGCTGTAGTGCTTCTACTTAGTGTTTGATGTCCTCATCAGTTGAGTGGGAGGACTTTTTCATGTTTAGCAGTCTGTATTTCTGTGTAGGTATCTTAAGGATGTGATTGCCTTTTTCCATTATAGGATGATGTATGGATTACAGTTCATTCGTAGTTATAGTGGACTTTCATATGTAACTCTTGACAGACCTTTTTATGTTTATTAGTTACAGTACTTCTGAGAAAGGATTGAATATAGTAAATGTAACAGCAGTTTGTGAGCCTGTCATAAATTTATGGTTTATTCTTTTTTGCAGGCTGATCTAATGCTAGGTATCTTGGGGTATAAAATACTAATTCTATGCTTAGTCTCTTTGTATAACATTGATTTGCTCTGCTGATCGTTTCCACCATCTTATGCCCCCTTCCCACAAGACTTCTGTTTTAGTACCTGCCTTTATGACTCCCATATCTTAACTGAATTAAAAAGCAAAGATATTTTTATCTGAACCAGAACATGAATGAAAACTCATTTTAAATGGCTTGCAAATAACTTTGTGCTAATGCTCATATATGTAATTTTTTAGACATGCCATCAAAAAGTATGTTTGAAATTTGATCTAAGAAATAAGTAAGATATGTTGTTGGTTGTGCTAATGTGAGAAAGCTGTCAGCTGTTGTGTGATGCAGGTTTTTTGTTAATGTTTTTGACTAACCAAGTTGGGGCAAGTTGTAGAGCTGTGTTTCAATTGTATTTTTCTTTCTTTCACAGGACAGTTTAGTAGTAAAATATTTCTCTGCCTGTTAAATATGACTACGTCTTACAAATAATATTTTTTTCATTTTCTTTACAGATACTTTCCAATTTATCCCTGAATGAGCGTTGCCTTTCAGCATCACTGGTCTGTAAATACTGGCGTGATCTCTGTTTAGATTTTCAGTTTTGGAAGCAACTGGATCTCAGTAGTCGTCAACAGGTACGAAGGTATCATTGTGGACAAATTTTATTTTGACTTGGAACTTGGTTCCAGAGCTTGGCTCTTAATCAAAGATAAACAAAAGAAACCCATGAAGAGATGACTGTGCTTTCAGAGATTTTTCTACTAGAGGCTGAAAATCACTGAGCTCTTAGATTAATGCATTTGAATGTAGCCTCTCTTCAGTGAGACCAGTTGTTGAACAGTCCAAGGATGTGCTGTTTGAAATAGATCGTGAGATACCTGTCTCTGGTTTGCATCAGATAGTGGTAGTTGCAATTAAAACTCTTAGATTAATTGAGAGCTGGAGATGTAGTGAGTTTTTCTGAGATGCTCTTTTGTTAAGAATGGTGCTAACTGGTGCTTGCTGTTTGTTTTAACAAATTTTCTTTGATTTTTCTTCAGCTGTTGTGGTTCCTACTCGTCCAAAGACAGATTTGTCTTCTTAGACCTTTAGGTGATCCTAGATTTAAGTGTCTAAGTTCATAGATTTCATTTAGGGAGACAGAGCCTAGGCTCTACCTGTTAAGGGTAACTTTCTTCCTTGAAAAACTTCAAGGCTTCTTTAAGACAAAATTAGGCTGTTTGACCACTCCCTGTAGTCTTGTTACTTAGGCAATTGCAGGTTTATAAAACAATTGTTTCTGAGTTTCATGAAAATATAGGGTGCAGCTATAGGAGGGTCCCATTTGAAGAGCAACAACATGAACTCATCTCAATGTACGTGGTATATTACTTATAGAACACCAATTCATAAGAAAGCATGCAAGTTCTCTTGCTCCTACAGTTAACATATTTCTGAACCACTGTGGAAGTTATATAGCAGATTCATGAGAAAAATCAGACACACTCAGACAGAGGTCCATCTGCTGTAAAAGGGCAAGCAAATCCTTTTCTTCTGAAAGAGAGTTCTTAGTTCTAAAATCCAATGGGGACCTTTAATTGTTATTCTCTCCAAGTGCTGAGGCAGAATTCCTTAAACTGCAAAACTAATTATATCAGCATGCTCTTATATTGGAAAACAAATCTCCTTCTCCCAGTAGGTTATGGAAAAATGCATCTTGCAAATAGTTTTTGTGCTATTGAAATAAAAAATGTTTGTGAAAAAAAAGTTAAATTTTAATATTTGGATTTTCTTTGCAGGTCACTGATGAGCTGTTGGAAAAGTTAGCATCAAGAAGCCAGAATATTACAGAAATCAATATTTCCGATTGTCGCAATGTATCTGATACAGGAGTATGCATATTAGCCATTAAATGCCCTGGACTCCTAAGATATACTGCCTACAGGTGTAAGCAGCTTTCTGACACCTCTATTATTGCAGTTGCCTCTCAGTGTCCTCTTCTTCAGAAAGTGCATGTGGGCAATCAGGACAGACTCACTGATGAAAGTCTCAAGCAGGTAACCATCCTTTCCACAAATTTCTTTTGTAAATTCACTGCCTTCAGCTTCTTACCAAATGCAATAGGGTACATGGAAGAAGTTACCTTCTTCTAGGATTTATGTAAAATTTACTTAAGCTAGTTTATGGATATATTTTCTTGTTGCTGTTATCTAAACCATACACTTTTATATCCAGTGATTAAATTATCCCTTTTATAATGAAATCTCCAGTTTGACATCCTGTACTTCACCTCTGGTTGACTTGAGTTTTCCAGAGCTTAGTTGCTGTTTGGAACCAGTGTTTAAGTAACTTTTTTTGTGTCACAGAAGTCAAGGGTGACTGAGATCTTCATTTGTTAGGCATTAAGGGAGGTTTCATCAACTCTCTCCTGTTAAAGGGCAGTTTAGGTTAAGTGCTGAAGTACTTCTGTTAAATATACTGTCAATGGTCTAGCATACAGACATTAGCTACTTAAGTATGTGCCTAGTAAGGAGCTTAGTTCCTGTGTGCTGCTCTTAGCTCTTTTTTATTGATTGTAGTTAGCAACTTAATTTTGTCATGTATGCAATTATTTTTTGTATGGTACTTCACACAAATGTGTAAATTAAAGATAATGTTTAAGGAAAGGGAGGGGAAAGAGGGCATGAAGAAGCATGAAGAAAACTCACAACTCTTTAGCTCAGTCAAATCCTGATGTTTTTTTTCCTTTACTCATAAATGTCTGCTTTGATATCTCTAATTGCAGCTGGGTTCAAAATGCAGAGAATTGAAAGACATTCATTTTGGGCAATGTTACAAAATCTCGGATGAAGGAATGATCATTATAGCTAAAGGCTGTCTGAAGTTGCAAAGAATATATATGCAAGAAAACAAATTAGTAAGTATATGTTGATTTATTTTATTTTTGTTATTTTTTTTCCCCATAGCTTGTCAAAACTTTGTTTTGGTCTGTTTAAAACTTTATTCTGAATGGCTGCTAGTTTTGGTAGTGAATATAATTGTGAAAAGTGAATATAATACACAGATATGCCAGAAAAAGTGCAAGTTAAACTTGTGCTGTTTCAGATATGTATCAGCTTTTGGTTTTGACATGACATTCAAGGACATGGTCAACAGTGACAGCTGTTGGGAGATGATTGATTTATGTAGGAAAATACTTAGCCCACACAAAATGTTTCTCTATACCAGTACTTTTTTTACATTACAATAAAAAGTGCAAATTTAAGTAAACTAAGGTTTTTGGGATTTGGTTTTTGAGTACAAATAATACACTATGATAATATTTGCTTGAAATTTGTCACTGTCTCATCACGATGCTGTGCTAGTAGAAGTAGGTAATAGAACTATTTGTGAAAATTTCTAATGTTGAAAGCCAATCTAGTAAATGGTATAGTAGAACACTGGCTTTAATATTTTTTTTTCTTGTAAGCAAACAGAAAGATTTGCTTGAGGTTGAATTCTGAACTATCAGCTAATCTCACAGTTATAACCTCTAGTTTGAAAACTGCTGAAATAGAACAAAGGAATTGCCATTGTCAGAAAACAGCATGCCTTGTATTCTGTCATTGTATATTCAGCTTAAAATAGGCAAACAGCTACTAAAGCCTCAGAATGGTTTCTATTTAAAGGAAAATAAAAGGCATTTATTGGTTTTGATCAGAATTGTAGGTAGCTGAAAAACAGGATATAATGGCCAAAACTGAGATCTCAGAACAGTTAAAATGCAGAAAAACGTGTGTGTCCCATTCTCTGATACCAAACCAAAATCTTGAATAACATTCTTGTAATACTTATTCCATCTGGTGAAAAAGCTACAGAATCTGATGTGGGTTTCCCTTGCTAGGGTCAAGAGACATTCAGATCTTGCTGGAATTTTAATTTTGTGTGATGAACAAAGATGATTTGTAGGAGGTTCTCATGCAGTCATAAAATAAAAATTTCCACCTTCCAAAATAAAAAAAGAGAGATGAATTCCTTAATGCCAGAGATTAAGCTTAAAATGGAGTAATTGTGGGTGACAAATGATAATGCAGTTTGTTTTTATGACTGGCTTCTGAAACGAAATGTTAATATTTTCTGTGGTACATCTTCCTAATTTTTGGTGAAGAATGGGATTTTGGGAAATGTGTGTGTTTTCAGAATAAATAAGTATTCATTCTCTGAAATAAATACTGTGATAAGAAATTTTTTTTTTTTTTTTTTTTTTTTTAAGTTCATAGATTGTCGGTTTGCTATAGGAAGAAAACTCCTTACTCCCTCCTCCTTTTTGAACAGCTTCTGTAGCTTCTGTGTAAGTCTGTAAATCAAATCTGTGTGATTGTTTCTATTTTCTTGTTTTCTGCTTTTTCGGAGGTGCTTAAAATCATGTGACTTATGTGGACAATTTCTAGTAGTTTCAAAATGCATAGTCCATTATAGATGGTATGTGATGTCTGGATTTTCATCTAGGCTTTTATCACACTAATGGATTTTATACTTCAAAAACATGTCTCTGCAGAGGCAACCAGCAGCTAAACAATGCCTTTGTGAGTGTTAATTTACAGTGAAATGTAGACCAGGCACCACAGTTCAGTTGCTTCATCTGTTGCTAAGTTACTCTATTACCAGACTGCTGAGCAGAAACAGAGAGAAGAATTTATGTTCTGAGTGTTTAGTATAGTAGGCATTTCACAGAAAAATAGACCCTTTCCTTTCTTTGAAATACTGATTGTCATGAAAATAAGTGAAAGCTGCAAATAAGGTAGGGGATGTGTGAGGAACAAGTTAACATTAGCTTACACAAGGTTGTTTCCATAACTATTTATGATTTGTTATCTTTTAAAAATATTTTTTCCCTTTGTTCTTTGAATGGAAGTGTAGCTATATGCAAAGCCTCTTTTCTGAAGTTTACTGGCTGAACTGGAATCCTAATGAAAAGAAAAAAATAAAATTCAGGATTTAGTAAATGTGTCAGTATGTTGTGTTCTCTTTCCTTGTCTGTCCCCAACCAGTCTGATACAATCAAACAATCTCACAGAAATTAAGTGTAAATGGAAGAATAGATTATAAATGTCCAGACAAAACTAGGACTGTTTCTTACCTTCTTGGTTGAGTTTAGTTGGACTTCTTATTTTATGGGCATGGCTGAAATTAAATGGTGTAACTTTCATGTTTCCAGCATACGAATGATTCATGTGACTGAAGCTGATGGGAGATGAACTGACTGATTTGTTAGCTTCCTACCAACCTACTTTTTGTCCTTTCCACTGCATATAGACAGTACATGATTTCAGATGAAAAGTCAGGAAAACTGCTCTACATAATATTCAATCTTCTCACTTGAGACATGGAGTGGGGCTGTACTTAACCTGAATTGTAATGGAAAATTAATTATCTTAATCGCAGCCTTCCCTGGAAGAACCCAAAAGGTTTTAAAGGTAGTCACAAGCTTCTTCACAGAGAGATGGAGAATAAATTTGTGACTACAGTGCACCCAAAGGGAAAGATTGCTCCAGAAGCAGTTACGTATAAGCAGTGTGTAAACTCTGTTTTCTTAGTATGAATAGAGGAGACCTAGATTTGGGACCTCTCTTATTTTACATACTAATGTCTTATTAATTGCCTTTTCTTAGCTGAGTGACTTAATAGCTAAAATAATACACTGGTTGCAGAAGCTTTCTGGGCAGGAGTTTATAAATTTGTACCTTCCACAGATTATTAGCCTTTTTTATGCTTAATTAGATGTGGTTGAGAAAAGAAGCTTCTAAATGTGAAGGGATATGGAATTTTATCCCCTTTTTTTTTTTTTTTTTTTTTTAATTTTTCTGAGCTTCTGTAGAGGTAGACAGTATAAATACTTCAACTAAGCTACTGCAGTTGGAATGCTGGCAGTGTTTCTCCCTTTCCAACAAAATAATTTTGAGAAGTAGATAGTTTAGAGAGAAATCGTTTGTCTGATGGTTCCCTGATATGTTCAATGAGATGGTTACAGCCTAACTTAAGAGTGATTTGGGTTCCTTGTCTTTTGACTTTATCCAGGACCTGTGAGTGGAGGACGGTTCAAGATAGCCATATTTTGGCCTAATTGGCAGTGTGTTTGATAATCTTTTTTTCATGCTCAGTATGTAGGAACACTTTTTTATAGTAAATATTTTACAGATTATTAATTAATGGTGTTTTAAAAGATGAGTATTATGTTTGTATCCTGCCCACCTTTGCAGTCTCATAGCGTGTAACATGGTAGAAATTCATGCTAATGGTGATGCTTCATTTGACTGAAATTATAATACTTAAGATAGGTGAAAAATACACTTTTATAGTTTTAATGTAAAACAATTAAGATAGGTTAAAGCATTTCAGTTTTATGTCAGACAAGTGAATACTTAATTCTGTTAAAACATTGGATGGAATCAATCTAGTGTAAGTATCTGTAGGACAAAATAAATATTTTTTCTGAATAATGTAGTATAATCTGATAAATTTATCCTTATGTGTTTTACTGAGATTCCCCTCTTCCACCTTGACTTTGGAAAGAAGTTCTCTTTCTTCTTCATACATATTGGCTAGAAAACACTTACTTCAGCAGTGTGCCAGAAGGCCTTTGTGCGTGATATGGGGAAAATGTGTAGATGAGAGAATACTTTGCTTTGATTTTCATCCAGGCAAATTGTTTGAGGGGAAAAGTCAGTATTATGAGTCATGTAAAGCTGTATGTCATCTGATGTGAATTACTGAAGTTTTTTTTCAGTAAAAATAAGTACTGAACTTATTTTTTCACTGGTAACAAGTACACGAAAGAGCCTTTTGGAGAAAAATATTTCCCTTAACCCTCACTAGGTCCCTATACTATTTCAACATTTACATGTCGTTACTTAAAACTGTTCTTCTGCTAACAAGGATAGTTTTCCCATGCTTCTTTGTGAATGCTTTCCCAAAATATTTTCTTGTTAGCTTATTTTATTGTTTTGAAGTTTTGAAAAGAATTACATAGCTGTTCCAGAATTTTCTCCCTCCTTTTTGTAATTAAAATCTCATATTCTTCAAGAGAATGTTGATGATTTTCTTTGTGGGCACAGAATACACATATAGGACTGGTTACTTGCTAAACATATGCATACATATTAAAGATGTTGCCATTACTGGGATTGATTTCTCTACTGTATATCATAGCTGTGGACAATGATGATTCATCTTCTGTCAAGTACTGAGTTAGAGCTTTCTAAAGCATAAACTCCTTACAGATGATGTTGGTAGTGTTGGCTAGTAATGATAAAGTTCCTCATGTATTTTATTTCGTCAGTGATACTACATATGCATCAAAGGTACTAAATGTACAGTAAAAATAATACTTGGTGCTTTAAAAATGCATTGAATAACTGTATTGAAACTGAGATGAATATTGGAAAACATGCTTTCATAAGAACTATTTGAAACATCTGTTCAGTATTTAAAGCTGTGTTGGAAGTTAGTCTTTCTTTGCATCTGAAACACTGTTTTACAACAGAATAGAATGGGTCGATTATTTCTTCAGAGATCTAACATACTGGACTTGTTTCTCTGTGACATTTTTGTTGTTTGAAAGTGTTGCATTTTGACTTGAGCAGTTTCTGTAATACAGGTCTTAAAACATTTTTGTCTGAGTTTGATACTAAAAGAAGAAGAAGAAAAAGTATGCGGCTCGTGCATAAATGTATTTTTATCGTAGCGGCAACTGAACCCACTATTCGGGTATCAGACTTTGTCAATGTTTCTGGAAATGAGAAATCTGCAGTAGATGCAGTACTGGGTCGGTGCCTTCAGGTGGCGATGTTGACTACGCGGTGGGGCAGGTCTCGCAGTCTGTGCTGTAGCAAATTAAAAGTACACACCGGTGTACACTGAAAATTGTGCTGGTTTCACAGATTCTGTTTGCTTTTCGGCTCAGCTGCCCGGATTGCTCTCGAAGTAGTTCTTAAATGTCTTCAGACTGCTAATATAACAAAGCTTACACAACTAAATAGCATTTGACTCCTGCAGTATAGTTATGGTTATTTTTATTAAAGCATTCGAGAAGGTTTGCTTTGTGTTGTTCATTAAATATTAGCAAAGAGGAAGGAGAAAACTGATAGAGGATTTTGGGAGCCTGGGGGATATTTTCTGTTCTTTTAAAAAAAGGATGAAGAACATAAAATGGACATACCTTTGCTTTGGAACAGGTTCTCCAGAGTGGTAGTAGAAGCCCAGCCCCTGTAAACATTCAAGGTCAAGTTGGACAGGGCTCTGAGCAGCCTGAGCTCCTTGAAGATGTCCCTGCTTATTGCAGGGAGGTTGGAGTACACCATTAAAGATCTCTTCCAACCCTAACTAGTCCATGATCTGTGCTAGAAATACTGAGTACAAATTAATCAGAGGAGTCTAACCACTACTGGAGATCCTGAGCAAAACCTTGGAGCAAACCAATTCCTTGTACCTTGATTTGGTTTTAATTCGTTCCTATATTAGACTACTTTCTGGAATGATAGTGCAGTTTTGAACTTGTGGCTTCTTAAAGGGCAAGAATATATGTTTACATTGTCTGGGTATGCATATGTAGGAATACAGCACAGGAAAATTTGCTTTTTGAAGCAAATTATGTGTGCTGTTGTCTAATAGTGTGGATTTTATTTACTGCATTGATTTTTTTTTTAATAGTGTGAAACAAGTACTTCAAGTGTGTCTCTTCAGTTTCATTTCAAGGGTGTGTGTGAGAAATAAACGAGTATCTAGTTAAGCCCTTGGTGACAGATAAATTAGGAGATGCATAAACTAATAGTTTCAGTTTAATACTTAAAACCTTATTTTGGGTTTTAAATGCAGTACCTTAATTATACCGAAAGTCGTCTTCTTTGTTGTATTGTTCAAAAGACATTTTATCACAGCAGGAGATTTTGCTTGGGTTGCAGTGTGGTTTTTTTATTTTGTTTGTTTGCTTGTTTGTTTGCTTTTAACCTTCACTAGTGCTTTTGTCTGTTTGTATGATTTCTGTCCTCCACCCTCCCCTCTCCAAATATTTGTCTTCAATGGGGAAAATTTATACTTAAGTAGGCAAAAGAAAATTTTAAAATAAAATTAATTCAGTCTTCAGGCTGACAGCACTGGAAACTGAAGTCCTTTATTTGTCTGATAAACAGGTACCTGACCTGAGAGACACCTGTACTGAGGGTTAAGAGGCTCGTTCAGCTTCAGTGCTCAGTCAGTTTTGTTGCTGTGGCTGCCCTCCTTGTTACTATGGCTGTGGCTGCCAAGAGGAGTACCCATTTGTGATAGAGGATAGTTATCCACCTCACAGAAACACCAGGAACTGGACTGAAAGTATCAGCTTATTCCACAAAAACTACTGGCCACCTGTCAAATGACCAGTTACCACAGACGTGGGCCACTGGTAAAAGTGAATGGTTCCGTGTCCAGTTGCCAGTTCCCTGAGTTCTCTTTATAAATACTAGTGCAGCTTCTTTATATATAGATGCTGTGCAGAAACAAAATGCATGTACAGACAGTAATTTTCTTGTGAGGGTAGTTGTATATCCCTTTCACTTGACTATATATGTAAATAAGGTACTTTGATAATAAGGGTAGAGGTACGGTTTCATTACACAGGGGTTTTTTTGGTGTTGTGGGAGGGTAGGTGGTTTGTTTTTTTTTTTTTTTGGTTTTTTTGGTTTGTTTGTGTGTTTTGTTTTGTTTTTTTTACAACCACTACATTTAGTGAGCTTTTTATCCAATTATTTGATGTTGTGAGTTTACTTGTCATGTGTGGTTTGGGAATGTGTGTGTATATGTGCATTGTAAAAGTAACTAAATACTGGAATTGTAATCTATGTTGTCTTATTTGTATTTTTACACGACTGATAGGTTATATGTGGTAGATTAATGGCTCTACCTACTTTACATTTTAAAAAACTTTCAATTTTTATATCAGTATAAAAATTACTTATTAAACCGCTTACAATTTAGGCTGAAGTTTGTGTTGTGAACGCCTACAAAATTAACCAAGTTTATGTTGAATTTACCAGAGTCAAAGTTTTTTAGTGGGGAACCTTCTAAAAACTAGGCTTATCAAAGTCATTTAACACTCCTGACTGCATTAGTAAACCACGGTTTCTGAATGTACAAGAAAGTACTGCACAACAGACTCAAGAATTCTTATAATTTAGAAATAAGATGGTGGCTCTCAAATGGGTTGTGTCTCCTGGGGTTACATTCCACCCCAAGGGGAGAGTCCCTCACTGCACACCCACTGTTCTGAGGAGGATTGACTCAATTTGCCCCTTGATGGAGCTTGATTTGTACCCCAAGTGAATCTGATCCGTGGTCAGCTGTTACTGATGCAGGACCTTAACTTCACCCAGGGTGTTGCCATAGTCACTGGTACAAGATGTGTACATGAAGTCTGGCACTTGTCATAAAGGCACAGAAAGTAAGGATGCAGTAGCCCTAATGCAATCAGTTCTTTATCAGGGCAGGTGCAAATGCCATGATGTGTTACTATTTCTTATTCTTATTACATGTATAAAAATACATAGTGTGTGGACTGTTAATTAACATAATGACAAAGAACTGAGGGATAGAATAAAATAGAAGTAGAAAAGTGGCTGGTGGAGAACTTTTTTTCTACTTTTGGTCAACACTGTAAGATTATTCATATGATACTTGCAGATGATATAATTTGCATACAGCTTTAGAAAAGGTTAAATATATGTATACATTCAAGTGGTGTCTCCTAATGCTTGCACATTAACAGCTGGATAGTCAGTGAACTTGTATATCAAACATACAAAGTTCTGTATTGAATAATTTGTCAATATTGAAGAATCATGACCTAAAAATTCAAATGGATAGAAATAATGTGAAAAACCAGGAAGCAGCCTACAAGCAAATTGCAGCAAGGTTAGAGTTTTAAAGTAAGTCAGTATTTATTCTCTCTGTATAGTTGCCAAAAGAGCCATTTTATATTGTAATTGAAAGACACAGCAATGGCAATGGCTGTATTATAGGGTATTCCTGCATTTCAAGAGTATACAATGTTTTGGGTTTTAAGTGCTCTTTCAAACTATAAAAAAAAAGTTAAAAGCGAATTAGTTATCAGCTCAGAAGATGCCCATACAATTTCTTCACATGTTGTTGTGGTATTTTGTCTAATGTGACCTGTTAGTGTTTTATGTAAAAAGAATGAATGCAAGTAAAAGCAAATTAATAGAAATTTGCAATAGCACATGGCCTTCAAACCTTCAGATAGTACGTAATTGCCATACTCTAAAAAGATGTATGCAGTGAATTTATGTATTTTTCTTTTTCCTCTGGATTCCAGCAATTATTAAATTCTGCCAGAAAATTTATGCTTGAGTCTGCTTATTGAAATGATAAATTATAACTGAACTAAGCAAAATGTTTGCTATGGTAGATCTACATATTTATTAATGGACATAAGTGATCTTTAATTGAAGAAGAGTATAGGCACTTGTTAAATGTTTTTATTTGTGTTTCTTTTTTGGCTGTTGTTGTTGAATAAATTATTTGAGCTTTTAATCTAATTTTAAAATGTTAAGTCCAGAGATTGTTAACTGGATATGGAGCCTTTTTGACTCTTCGAAATACCCATATTTAATTGCCATTTGTATTAATAATCTAAGTATTTCTGCACTACATCATTCATAAAGAGAATTCCATTATACTAGGGTGAAAAATAATTTTTATTAAAGTGTATTTGAATATAATTTGTATACCTAGGTAATAAAGCCACCTAGATTGAGTTGTAAGAAAAATCTTCAATTTCTGTATGGTTTTTTTAATTATTATTATTATTTTTTTAATATTTTCTGTAGTTTTTTAAATTATCGGGGTTTTTTAGGTTTGTGGGGGTTTTTTTAGGGTTTTTTGTGTTTGTTTGTTTAAGGGGTGGGTAGTTTCTGTTAACCTAATAATATGTTCTGGTAAAGAGACCACTGTCAAACTCTAGATGAATCATTGTAGCTCTTAATATTTTAAGTCAGCATCTTGATCTGTGTTATATTTGGTAAAAATCTTCAGCTCATTACTTATCCATAACAGTAAACCAAACTTGATAATATTGCTCCCAGTGAGCTGTGTTGTGTCTTACTGTAAGAGATCACAAGTATGACACTGTCAAGGATATCCTTAAAACTGTCAGTTTCACTATTTTAAAATGGTTTTAATTCTCATTATCAAAGATAATGCAAATATGCTTTTATTTGTATAGGGCAAAGGCAAGATTATGTAAAAATAATGACCATTTTTGGTTCTTTCCTCTATTCCAGCAAATTCCAGTTGAACTTTTTATCTTTAAGAAGCTAAAAAAATGAACTTGTCTAATTTCTTAAGCTGGATGAAAACATAGTTTCCTAAATAATTGGACTCTTTACATTGCATGATGTTTGAACTTTACATAGCATGTTTTAAGGATAAGAGGTCAATTGGACCTTGCATGCAGTTAGGTGTCATGGAAGTTCTAGAAATGTCTACATTCCCTCCCCTTATGCTGCTAAAGTGACATGGGAACAAATATATTCATGTTCACTCATAGGTATCTTAAGATGCTCTTCTGCATTGTTGTGTTTACCAAAATATTAGGTTGTTGACTCATTAATTACAAATTTAGTGGGCATGGAGGATGAACTGTGCAGACTATCCGAAATACTACATTCTTTTGAGGTTAAATTGTTTAACTTTTGTACTGCAATATTAGTTACACAGGTGCATGAAGTTTTGGTTTCATACATAGCCTGAAGACTTCTCATTGCAAACTTACTATCTGTATCCATGTTTTGTGTGCTTTCATAATCCCTGAAATTCCGGCCTTATTTACTGTAGAATTTGCTGTGGTCTATCAGCTGTCATTGTTCTTTTTATCCAGAATGCTAATGCTTAAACTCTTACTTATATGGGCTTTAGACAAAGACACCATTGTACCTACAGTGTCTACTCTTGAACATACTGTTCTGCCCTTCAGTTATGTGTAGCTTTGCCACAGTATTTTTTCTCAGAGTCCTTAGCTTACTGTTCCTCGTTTCTTTTGTTGTGCACCTAAACTTTTATTTTTTTAAATTTTCCCTGTGTTAACCATTTGAAAGTTCTGTTGTGTATGAAACTTTCCTAAAGCTTGTCTTGATGGTGTGGTCTTCAGACACAAACTTGTGATTATTTTCTGGTTTTCTTGGTGCATTGCACCTGAATGTTTGGTGGGTGGGGTTTTTTTTGTTTGTAATTTTGTTTAGGTTTTTGTCTATGTGGGGTTTGTACCTTCTGATATTATGCAGAAATTACTGTTCTCTAAAAACACAAAATTATTTATAAAGCTCAAGTTTTTCATGGGTTGAGGGTTATAGAAACTTGTCTGTCTGGTGGACAATCTAAAGTGACCATGGGGATGATTTTACAGGATTAGTGGTTTTTAAATGGGACAGAGTTAAATTTCTTCATAGTAGCTCACGTAGTATTAGGTCCTGGTTGTGACCAGAACAGTGTTTGGATAACTAACAGTGCTTACACAGGGTCAAGGCCTTCTCTGCTTCTCACACTGCCGTTTGGGTGAGCTGGCTAACTTCACAAGTTGTTGGGAGGGGATCCCAGCTGATCCCAAAGGGATATCCCATATCTGATAAGGTCATGCTAAGGAATAAAACAGAGGGAAGGAAGAAAGGAGTTGCAAACTTTTTCTTCCAAAGTAGGTGTTAGTGTGATGAAGGCCTACTTTCCAGGAAGTGGCTGAATACCTACCTGACTGAGGACAAGCAGGAGGAGAATGCTGTGAACTTTTAAGATAAACTTACTGTTTCATTAAACAATATTATGAATTCAGAGGATTTTCCCATACTAAAAAGTCGTATATATATATGTTTGTTTTTTTTTTTAAAGGATAAAAATAATACCAAGGTCGTCCTGACATAATAATTACAAAAACGAGTAATACCGAAGTATTGTTTCCCTCCCCAAAGAGAAAATTATGGTTTCTGTTGAATGTAAACCAGTGGGTCTGCTTTGAGGTGAGGGAGGGTGCCGTGGCAAGTGCAGTTTTTCAGAAGAGTTCTTCTGACTGCTTGCAAGGATTGCATTTCTACAGCAATGATTGTACAATTAAGCAGTGTTGCTGTTAAAGACTTAGCTGTGCCTCTGTGGTTGTCTCCCTTATTAGCACAAATGTCACGTGATAAAAGGATTTGTTTCTAGGCCTTATATATTTAGGAGATATTACAATTCTGATGCTCTGCGATTTTTGCACCAGAGGTGGTTAGCCAGTTATCTGCAGTCATACCTTGCAATAGGAATGCATTTGATACAAAAGAGGTGTTTACTTTGCAGAGACTGTCAACTTGGTTTGTGACTGTTGGCATCTGATTGGTTCTGCTTTGTTGTATTTATAAATCTGTTCATGTTTGGAGGCACTTTATACCCTTGGAAAGAGACTATTATAAAACCAGTTTTATAGTTTTCATTAAAATTATTACAATACTAAATACTTTGATTAACTAAAATGTGTGAAAATTAAAATTATGGGTTGCAGTGAAGTTTCCTTTTTTTTGTTTGGGTTTTTTTTGGGGGTGGTGGTGGTGGGAACAACTTAGAGTTGTTAATCTTGTGCAACCTCTTGAAAATACTAAGGACTACTTAAATGTAGAGAGTATATATGCTGCCTAACATTGTTAAGTTCATGACTGTATTATCAAAATTCACTAATTTCAACACATACTATATCAATCTGTTCAAGTAGAGGATTGAAACAAATACTTTAAAATCCTCTTATACTGCAGTTACTGTTAAGGAAAATTCCAGCTACATTTTAAGTAAGTGTCATAACAAGAAATAACTTAAAACGGGTACTTATTTTGCCTATTCTTTTGCCGTTTTTAAGCTAATGCATTTCAGCCAAATGCACTGGTTCCTAATGCATAAAAAAGTGGTATCATGTGAGACTTCGTATATTTGTGTCTGCAGAACAATTTCTTCTTGTCACTTAGTAGTGACTTTTAGGTTTGAAGATAAATGACGTAGTAGAAGTCCTAAAGCATATTAAATATACTAAATATATGTTGTAAACAGTTGAAAACTTGGTGTTTATGGTGGTATAAGCTTTTTTGATCTGGAGGGCATCTCTCTGATTGCAGTTGGTTTACACTCAGATGCTACTAGCTGTGCAGAATTTTTTGTAGTATAGTGTATAAATAAATGGTCCACCGTTTTAGCATGCTATTTGAACAACAGTAATTTATATATATCGTTCCATAATACTATTTTTTTTATTCTTACATAAAATTTGCAAGCAAAAATGCAGTATTTTTGTTGAATAGTTCAAAAAGAAATTCTGCTGCTAGTTTTTATGTGAATTCTGCATTCAAAGAAGATAATTTTTCATGCATAGTAAAGGGCAATGGGTAGATCAAACATTTAGATACCTTGGCTTAACACTTTATGCCCAAAATAAATTGTTCCTTGTATGTGATAACTCTGTTAGTGATGTCATTCTTTTTATATCAGATATGGCATGGTGCCTGCGTTTTCTAGGACAATTGACTTTTGCCCTAGGTACTGCTCATCACAGAAGAGCAGAGTCTGCTTTGCATCTGTACCTTTCCAGTACAATTAGGTGTTCTGACAAATCTGGCGTCTTTAAATGTAACATTTGATTTCTCTAGTTTCAAAATCTTGAAATGAGATTTTTTTTTTTAGTTGAGGTCTGCAAATTATTTTTTTGCTGAGCTACATGGAAAGGAGATATAGTTATTACGGTTATTACTAGTTAATTTGCTTGTAGATGTATTCAGAAGATGCATGGTTATGGTTTCCTTGTCTTAAACTTGTCATGCAGAAAGATTAGGCTTATGAGTGTAAGGACTGATCTCCTTTACACCTCAAATCAGTGTTTTTGTAAAACTAGCTGTTGATTTTGAAACCAAATATTACCGAAGAACTGTCAATTAATTTATTTTTGCTCTCTGTGATGTTTGTATTACCTTCATAGAGAAGAACGATTTCTGCTTTAAAACCCTAAGTTTAATTCATATAACATTGTTTCTGATTATTTTGGACAAAAACCTCCCTTCTGCCAAATGTTGGCTTAGAAAAGTTCTCATTTTTCACACCAAAATATTTCATCCTATATGAATGCCTGCTTTTGAATCCTTAAAACTCAGGTTTTCTGTACCAATTAGCAGGGAAACCTGCTATAAAGGATGTGCTTTTTTTTTGTCCTGTTAAAAACACAGCTTGCCTGTATTCAAGCCACAGTTTGAAAAGAAACATCAATACAATTTTCTGTCTGTACATACTCTCTATCTTAAAGATAATTTTTTTTTTTTTTTTTTTTTTTTTTTTTTTTTTTTTTTTTTTGTGGGTCTCCTTGAAATTGTGAAATTGAGGCTAGGCTAGGCCTATATCTGAGAGGGATGCTGCTCTCCAAATGTCTTACAGCCTGTTCTGGAATTTTTTTTCTGGCAGAAACAAGTGGAAAGCAGTGGTCAATTTTCCCCAAACCAACAGTTTTTTTCCTATTTTTGAATTTCTGAAAGTAAGTGTAAGATGCTTTTATAATAGAAAATCACTACTTGCTACTTCTCGTGACCTCTTAAAAAAATAAAAAATAACCAAAGTAATGTATGGGTGGAGAATAAAAGGCATAGGTTATAAACGTCAGATTAACTCGCAGACATTAATTCTTGAGCATGTTCTATCGTGTATAGTTTCCTCAAAATTAATAAACTGAGGGGGATCATGTCTTAAAATGTTGAGTCTGCTGGAAAAATTTCGAGAAATGGTTTTGGATTAACCTCAAAAAGTGAAATCACAGACAGCAGCACAGCACAATGTGAAAAATAACTGCTGAGTTCAAGTGGTTTTAAGTATAGATTGTCACAGATATTTCTATGTTTTGTCCAATACTAACATGTATTTTATGAGCACTCACCAGTGTATTCCAGTTACACAAAACTGTCTTAAAAAGAGACAAAGGCCTTCAGAGGAGTAGGAACTGGATGGTATACGACTATCCACTCAGTGATGATGCCTCATTTATAACTTTGCAAACTGCAGACTTAATTTGCATGTGCTCTGATGCTTGCACAAAGTCAAATCTATTATATCAACAGTGATTTTTGTCAACTGAAATAAAACACTTATTAGTCAGTTTTTAAATATTATGTATGAATTTTTGAGCCAGTAAGTCTAAAAATTGATTCTTAGACTTATTATATGCAAATTACATAGACAGTGAAGCTTTAAATTACATACTACCCTGTAGCTGCTATTTGTACAGTCTTTAAATTGCTGTTGGAATTGAAGGCATTTTGTCATGCAGTACTCACTTTGCTTGTTTTTCACCTTTCTAAACACAAACTTAGTATTAAGCAAATAATTTCAGCATCTATTTATAAAATGCTTATATTAGCTATATTCTACTCAGTTGAAGTAAATTGTATGTATGGTGAAGAACTCTGATGTAAAAATTGTGGTTTTGTTTGTTTTGTTTTGTTTAAAATGGCCCAACATTGTTTGTTTAAAATGGCCCAAAACACAACATTATCTGGTGAATTTCATGGGTCACTGCCAGTATGAAATTTCTGATGGATTTAAGTTGACAATTCAGCCCTAATATTCTATTCCTGTTATTATGCTGATGACTGTTGATTAATTGGGGTAGGAGTATGGAAAAAAGGGCCTTTTCTCCACTTAATTATTATGTATTTCAGGGGAACTATTTATTCGTTATTGTAATAAAAATTGGAGTGTGGAGTGGTTTTACTCTCTGACATTTTAAAAACTCTTTCTGCTCCCCAGCCAAGCAAACAAAAACAGAATTCCAAAGCTTCAGATAAAAGGAAAAACTCAACTCTCTTGTTGATGGATAACTTTGGTTTAACAACCAGACAGTTTAAACAGCAATTTTTAAAAATGCTGACCTTAATTAAAAAAAATAATTATGTGATGATTTGCAGGATTTTTTTTAAGTCTTTATATAACTATATATCTGCATTTCTTTCTTTACTGTTTCTCCTCTGAAAGCTATAGAATTTTGTAGAGGTTTTATTTTTGTTATTGAATATAATCTAGTGCAAGTGGTCTGTATCATATGTTTATTGAAAGCTATTATTTAGCTCAAAGTTTTTCAAGTTGTTTCTTACTTTTACTATTGTGCAGACTGTTAGAAGGAGGCACAGGGCTTCTGTCTTTGCAGACCTCAATTACTTTTCAAATTCAAGTAGGAGATTACAATTGTGATCAACCCTGTCATTTTCACCTTGTTATTATTCACGTGTTAGAGAGGTTCTTTTAACTTGACTGAAGTGATAACTTTTTTCCTGTCAAGCATTCCTTCTGTTAAAAATTTTTCTATGGTATACTTTCACAGTTTATTTTTCCCTTATTGACACCAACTTTGTTTAAGGTCAGTTTGGCTAGCTTTAAATCTGTCTGTTACCATTAAGAATGGTATCCTTCTTCCACCCAGTTAAAAAACCAAACCAAACCAAACCAACCAAAAAGATTGCTGTTTTTCATCAGAAGCATGTTAAGACTTCTGTAGAGAGGAAAGAGAAATCACCAGCAAGATTCCAGTTATGGGCACTCAGCTGACAGGAAGATCTGTTTTTCTTGGCACAAAACAGCTATTCATCGGGATTTTATATGTAGAGGACAAGTTGAGGGGGTTGGGGAAGGTGTTGGACTGATTTCGTTAATTTTTTTTTTCTCTTCCCTGCTCCTACTTTCCCTTAAGGGTGGTAGCAGCAGGTGCAGCCAGGTAGTGCATACTGCTGCTGCTCAGTGCTTGCCATTAATACAGCAGTAAGACAGGCTCAAATGTGGCATTGTGCTGTCCTTTTAAATTCTAGAATAATTGAAGCATTTGCCTTCTAGGCTGTGCTTAACGTTTCCCATAGGTTGCCATATGCAAAGTTGTCAAATCTAATCATTTTGATTCATGTGCATATGTTATGTTGTGTTCAGGTAAGCCAAGAATTATTGCATATATTTTTTGTTTTCTTTGAGTCTCACAAATGTTTTTGTTGTCCTCATGATTTTACTTAACAGCCTGTAGCTTTGTATTTTAATTCAAACCAGAGAGAGCTCTGTTCCAGTTTAATTCTCATAATTTTATATACTTGCCTACCCTGTATTATTTTGTTCTAAAGATCTATTTTACATCTATCATATTAATCCAGTAACACAGTTTTTAAGTCTAAAACCCCCCATTTGCAACAAAGTTGGATGTAGAGATAGACTTTGTTCAAGGAACTAACTGGAAATGCTGAAGCACTACGATGATGTGACTGTTACTCACATCTGTTGTTGTGTCTTCCAGTTGTCTGATTTTGCAAAGGTGAACCCGTGTAAATAATCATGATGGTAAAATAGTGGCCTAGAGCTTCTTGATGGAAAAGAGCAGAGCAGAGACCTAATTTTTAATGTGTTCTTTCACTTCATTTCAGGATTGTTCTAGGTTTCATGTGGGGTTGCCAGCAGGATAAGATTGACTGTTGCTGTGCATGATTATCTTGCAACCTGAAGTTCAGCAGGCCTTGATAAATGCTGTTACAGTTCTTAATATCAATGGTTAGTTCTAGACTTCAAACTATTATTTAATGGTGGAGATGACTGGCACCATGAAATGAATTGTCAACAGAACTTAGTTAAAATTAGAACTAGTTAAAATTTGAATATTGATGGAAAGTACTGTTTTAGAGTCAGGTAGGTGTTAATTAGAACTATAGCTCTTTTGGGTATCTAATTTCACTTTTGGAAATGGAGCAGTTTACATAACTGGTTTTTGAGAACCAGGTTCCCAAAAAGTAATTTCCAAAGATTCCTGGTGTCCTCAGTTCCTGCTACTTTTACAAACACTGTGAAAGTCAAAACCTTTTTCACTGGGGTATCAAATGTTTAAGAATGGATGCTACCCCATGTCATGCTATTCTGTGTTTACATAGGTGGGGAAAATAGAGCTTGAATTCTTTGTGGTGTGTTTTTTCCAAACCAAAAAAGGGGTTTTATATCTTTCAAATGTGTGTTAACACGCTGAAATTCGAACAACGTTACAATTAAAATACCTTTAATTACAACCTAAAACAAAATTGATTTTATTTTGTGTTGTTTTTTATCCTTTTTAAAACATAATCTCCACATAACATGATCTGATTTAAAGTCCTCTCCTTTTTTTGTTTTTTAATTCTGTCAAAGTACACAATAGTTCCAAAGAAAAAATGAATAGAAAGAACTCATAACTCTCAGATACATTGTGTAAACGAAACAAAAATCATACCTTTCCCTTCTCCCTTTCTCTGCCCTTTCAGTGCTACCAGCCATCTGCCCTTTAGTGACCTCCTACAACATCAGTTGGAAAGATTTAATAATAGTTGTTGGGGGGGGGGAAGTACTTCTCAGTTTAACTAGAGGACATCCACTGGCTTTTCTTTCCTGTAAAAAGAGGATTTCCATAACATTTGTTGGATGTGTATTTCGTAATAACCACCATGAAGTTCATCGCATTTAAGGAGTCGAGGAAGCCGAGATGAAAAGATATAAATTCATGAAGGCTCAGCTTCACAGCTGGTGCATAATCCTTTCTGTTGTCACTGGTGCCCTGGCCTCGGTACCCAGCAGAACAAAGGGAGCTGAATTGGAAATGGTGGGAGCTGGGGAGCCTTTCGCTGGCAGCACGTCTGATGACCATGGGCCTTGTCAGGGCGCAGTGTGATACCCTTTATTCTGGGTGACAGATGCGAGGTAGGTTCTGTGAGGGGAGAAGTCATTACTAGCATGAGGGCATTATCAGATCAAAAGTAACCAGCGATCAAACAAGGTAAAGGCCTGTGGAAAACAGGATTTCTGTCTGGCCTCAGCACCTGCCAGATCACTGAGGGAAATACCTCCTTGTGTGTCAGGTTGCCTTGTTTCCCTTTCATGTGCGGTGAATGAGTGAAGACGGAAGCTGAACGGGAGATGGAAGAGGTTTGTTCCCTCTTTCTTTGGGACAATTAAAGGTGCTTTGCTGTGTAAAGCTGATGTGGGCTTTACAGATGAAAAATCTCTGAGAGACCCATGTTGGAAGTCAAATGGTTAGGGCTTGGGTTTTCTGTTTTTCCAGCTTTTTTCTGTGAATTTTTCAATGGCATTGCATTACAGTGACAGAGGAAAAAACAGAATTAATGTTTTATTTGAGTTTCTTATGGAAAATGACCATTTGTTTTATTCCTGTGGGTTTTTTTCCTATTCTGGTCCATGAATTAATGCATGCAAGAAACTAATATTTTGTGAATATGCTCACAAAGGCAGGCTTTCATAAATTTATTAAAATAACGTTAAACAACAACACACACTTTTTTAATGTAAGGAAGACTTGTATTCTGAATTATAGTAAAAAGTCTAGCTAGCATTAAGTTTTTACCTATTAGCATCTCAAGTATGATGATAATATGCCATATTTGGTGTTCCTGTAGTGTTCGACTTGTGAAATGTTTATCTACATAAATACACACTTTAGAAGCGTAAGTAATTGTATAGCTTTGATATTTCAGTGTTTCATGATGTAATTGTGTCATTTCTTGAATTTTATTAAGTAAGCTTACAGGAGCTTAAGGTCAATTTCTAATTTCTACATGCTTTTTATTAAAGATATTTTACAGTACCTTTTGTTGTGGATGGCTGTGGATGACTTTTGCAGCGAAAGTAAAATCAAAAGTTTCTTTTAGCAGGCATAGTTGTTCAATTATAAATTTGTGTTTCCACTCTCAAAATAAGTATCCATATGCATCTTGTGGAGATTTTGTTATATCTTGTTATTTTGTTATTTATATTTTGTTATTGATAATAAATTTAAATTAACTCTTGGAAATTGTTCTCTATTTAGTTTATCAGACACATAATCTTTTAGATGATAACTAAAATTAATTTTTTATCTCTTAATGAGTTCGTGTTGGGTTTTTTTTGTTTTGTTTCTTTGTTGTTGTTTTTTTTTGTTAAATACAGAAGTTCGACTTTGTATATTGCCAGATATTTTAGAGTGTGAAAGGCCCCATTACTGTTTTCCTTGATAACGCAAAATAAAATGAAACTTAAAGCCCTAGAAGTTTTACTATGCAAAGCCATACATAGTTCAGTATTTAAAAAAATGCAATTTCTGTGCAGCTCTAAACATTTGAGAGTACAGAATTAACAGAAATATTTGTCTTCTGAGATAGTCAGTATGTTTGTGGCAGGCTTTTTGTCCTGGATTGTATAATATTTCAATTTCCATGCGACTTTAAGTTTCACACTTAAATTGATAAACATCTAAGTCTTCCATTTCAGTTGACCATGTGGTTTAAAATAAAAATAATTTTCATACATAAAATAATTGCAGGTGGTTACTAGTATCCATTTGTATTTTGGAGAAAAACACCTTTAGTTTAGTTTGTTTTGTCTCTGAGCTACAGAGAACTATGAATTCATCAAGAAAGAAAATTCAAAATGCATTTTTGTATTCAAATAGGGAGCTGTATATGTGTTTCTCATCCTGTTGTAATCTAGATAAAAAAGAAATGAATTTGCTATGCACATGTGTCCTTTTTGTTAGTTTTGTTATTGTTTTTAAGTGGCACTTAAAATCTAAAGTTCCTGTGAGCAGTACATTATAATACAGCTATGGTGTCATGTGTGTCCTCATGGTAATAATTTTGGCCTAAAAATTTAGAAAAACCCTGTTACATGTGGCCTGTAGTTTTTGTTCCCCTAACAGATACATAATTACACATCTAGCTTCAGGTAGCATCTTTATTTGATGAAAGTTAATGTTCTAGTTCAAAAAAATAAAACCCCAGCCAAAGCAAAAATCTCTACCAAAATTCATTCTGCATTCTGGCTGGATTTCCATTTTCAAATGGAAAAAAGTGTATGGGAGAACCTTCTGAAGTAAAAAGATTGTCTCTTATTTTTATTTAAAATTTTTTTTTCTTACTTAAATTTTTCTCTACTTACTTTTGTAAGTTTTGTAGCTCTGACTTTAGGCTAACATTAAAAAACAAATTCCAAAAAGCCAGACATCAGAAACTTCCCAAATTTTATAAATTATCCAAGTTTTGTTAGCCCTGAGCTACTTCTTGGTAAGCATTGTCTAATTTTAGAGGTATCTTTCATGCTTCTTGGACCTGAAGTTTTTTTCGTATTATCAGACTATTTGTTCTGAATTGTTGCTTCACCTACCTTTTAAAAAAAAAAAAAAATTATGGAAAGTCTGCTTGCACTTTATGGTGTAGTCTGCTTATACTATATATACTTACGTATAGTTATATATAAAGTCTGCTTATGCTCTTATACTTTAAGTAAAAGGGCCCTGCACCTACATTTTATTCCATAATATTTTCCATATTGTTTTTACATGCTTATCCAACTTACACCTAAACCCATAATGCCTTGTGATGATAAAACTAATGACTAGTTACAGATAATTTGGAACTCTATAGGTTCTATATTCTTTGTACCTAATATTTTTACATTTGTTACATATTTAGATGCCTTCCTCCTTTCTTCATACCATTACTACATTGTTTAGAAAGGTAAAATTTAAACCTAATTCCATATCTACTTTTGAAAGTACCTTTTTTCTTTCTTCTAATTGTGGAAACAACTTACTTGATTTACATTTGCTTTACTGTCACATCACATTTTTCCATTGCAAAACTAAATAACTTCACAGCATTATAATGGAGGTTCTGAGTCTCACCAGATCTGTTGAAATAATCTGTGTTTCTCTGGGAAGTTACTCTAAGAGAAATTTGGGTAAATGTAAAACTGAGAAAAATACGACTAGGGCGAGAGTAGCAGGATATTCTTATTATATAAATGCAAGCTAATCAGGACATTAAACCTCATAAATAAAAGTCAAGCAGGCAGGCTATTGGGCCAACAGTTACTGGAAAGGTCCAAGTCAAATCTTTGTGGTCTTTGAAAATGATCAAAGTGCCCTCCATGACCATCCAGTTCCCAGTTTTCCTTTGTTTTTAGTATGCTTTAATTAAAGAGAAAAATATCATATTAAAGATGTATTACCTAGTGCAGGTAAAGCTCTTTGAACATGGGGAAGAGGAAACTGATGCGGAAGAATACTGCCAGATATCTAATGTATTAGAAAAGTAAAAGACAAATAACTATGGGAATACACGGTAACTGAAGTCAACTGTATTGTTAAGTTCATAATTCTGAATTACACAGAATGATCTAATGGTAGTATCCCTTCTATATATTCAAGATTTTCTAAAGGCTCTTAATCTGGTAAAAGGCTTGTTTAGATCACTTACTGCTGTCAGATCAGCACAGGATCATTTTGGTGATAGAACAACACTAGCAACAAACCAGAGTCCAAACAGTTGTACTGTTCCAAACCACTTGGCTACATAGCACAAAACTTGCCATTCAAATGGCATTTGAATGTTGTGTGTGTCCTAATGTAGCATTGCTGTGTATGGAATCATCCATCAGTAACACAAACATAAATTCACAAACATACTGAATGAAATCAGAAATATTTTGCATATTTATATTTGTTTATTTCTCTAGTATTTTTTTAATAGTATGAAATGTTTTCCCCATAGGTTCATGGTACATAGTGTTTTTAGTGCTTTTGAGTTACTTGATAAATGTAACATAGCTTGAGAAAGTAAATTAACGTATTAATTTAGGCTGATTGGATGTCTTGAGATATGTTCTGCTGTGCCCACTGGATTTACCTTTAAGAATTGCTTCCCTTAAGACTTGTCAGTATGTGTAAAATGTAATTATGCTTCTCATTTCATTTTTTTCCTTTTAGCAAGAGCTAGAGCATATCTTGTGCTGACTGTTGCTAACTTAATGCTGGAAGTACAAGTCCATGGGTGTTTTGGATGGTCCTTCAACAAGATTTTATCATTCATTTCATGAAACAATAAGTTTGTGTCACAAGATACGGTGAAACCCTGTTTGTTAAAACTCAAGTGCAGAATCAATGAAAAAGGTTCATCTTAAGTTTTGGAGTGTGTGAGAAAG
Source organism: Florisuga fusca (assembly GCA_038090715.1). Taxonomy (NCBI): domain Eukaryota; kingdom Metazoa; phylum Chordata; class Aves; order Apodiformes; family Trochilidae; genus Florisuga; species Florisuga fusca. The sequence goes on from JAAWXA010000012.1 coordinate 12,972,406, forward strand.
TTTTTCAGGTGTGTTCTGTGTCTTGGAGCTTTTTCTTGTGTTGCTGTGTTCCTCATATTTGGGTTTGTAGGGGTTTGGTTTGATTTCCTTCCCCTTGTATAGCCACCACACAGGCACAGTGTGCTTTCTTCATTATTACTGCAATGCATTTACACAAGGTATGGTTTAGTAATAAAGATAGCTCTTTGTTAGGTATTTCACATTATTAACAAACACTCATGAAATTTTGAATGTGGCAAAACCATTGTGGTTTGGAACATCAGAAATACTGCAGATATTCAAATTAAGATCTCTTTGATCTGCAGACATCTTTTAAGTGTGTCATCTATTTATGTACTGGCTAATGTTAGGATCCATCTGTTTCACATAGATTGTGTAGGATGTGTGCAACTGGTGAAATAGTGTATGGGTTACAATGAGATATCTGTATCAGAGAATTTAACAATGATAGCATTAGTAAAATGTGTAGCCTGTACAAATTTTTAAGTGTTCAGTTGGAATTATTGTTCTAACATTATTTCATTAAGATTAAGAAGGGCTGTTAAACTAACCTCTTTGTTAACAATGAATACACAGTTGATAGTATTTCCAGCATTATTTGCTATTAAGAGAAAGGTTACAAACAGACCTTGCAAACTATGCTGCAGCTGCACTCTACCTTAAAAATCCTGTTTGAGCATTCTGTGCTTCAGTGAATAAGGCAAATCTGAAGTCCTGAAAAAGATTAGTAAGATGTTGTAGACATTTTTGAGTACTCTTTCATAGTTGGTAGGATTTCTGTTTGCAAGATGTTGTTGCTTAAACAGTAAGATGAGAGCCCCTTGAGGTGTACCAAAGTATTGCCTACCACTCGAGTTTCTTCTCTGTTGACTGGAGTGCAGAGGGTAAACAATAGGGGAGGAGTAGCAAAAAGGAAAGCTTGGACAGTTTCCAAAGCCCTGGTGTATCTGTATGAGAAGTAAGGCTAGGAGGCTGACTTTTATTCGCAGGCTTTGCTCGTGGGCTTTAAGCCCCCCTGCATCTCTTCCCAGGTGGTAGATGGCTTTCAGAGCCAGGGATGGCTTGAGGGGGCTGAATGGGACCTCTGCCCCAGGGTTCACATGCTTGCCAACTGAAAAAAAAGTAACAAATGAGAACAGATGACAAAACAGAAGTGAATAGTAAGAGAGAGGAAGAAAAGTGAAAACAAAAGGTAGGAATACGAATGGAAAGGAAATGGTAGGGGAGGAAAGGAGGACAAAGAAATTAAATGATGGTGAACAGTGAGCTCTACCAAGTCACATTCATATGGTGTGCACTCTATTTCAACAAGAGCTGCAATATAATTTCCATTTAATGTTTTGATTATCTTTGTTGTATGGTGATAATGTGCTTTATAGTGGTAAGAGTTCTCAGAATGGTGAAATTTGAGACGTATTTAATGTTGTTTCTTGTTGAAGTCATGTGGTTGTCGACCCTCTTGTAATAATTTTGCAGGGTAGCTGGTTCTGTACATTTTTAAAAGAAGTTTCTTATAATTATTTGCTTGTTCTGGTCATCTTTCTTACTTGTGTAAGCTATATCCTTAGGGTGGCATAATTCTCTAGAATTCAGAGATTGCCTTAACTTCTAAAGTAGATAGTAATAAATATCACAAAAATTTATATATAATGAAAGGAAATAAAATTAAATAAAGGAGGGTAGTAGGTCTGAAAATTAATGGAAATAAATTCTGCACTTGATATACTAACATATGGCTAAATTACTTGTTACATTATGTTTAATATCTTTATTTACTGTTCTGGTTCTGAAGGGGAACATTGCCTTTGTTTTCTAGAATAGTTTTTCACACAACAAAACTTCGTTGTGTTTACAGATGCTGCTAATTCTTTTTGGTCTGCCTGAATTGTGTAATATATAATATTCTACTCCTAAAAAATCAAGTCAGAAATTTGCCATATAATTAAAGCTGTATTATGAAGGCAGTTTGGAATGTAGAAATTGATAATTTTCCTTACTTTGAACATGGGTTAAGTAATGTAAAGAACAGAACAATCCTGTTGCAACTAGTACTATTCCAAAAAGAAAAAGTAGCTGTGGGTGAGAGGTGTGTGTGATCCGGCAGATGAATTTTTAAAAGGTGTCCTGGGCATCAATTTCTGTGAAATCTAACACTTTTTTTCCCTCATCCATCTCTTCAGCTTTTACTCTTTCTTGAAAAAATTTAATGAACCTCTTACCAAAGTCTTACTGGTCATACAGTACTCAGTTTATTGCTGGGGTGCCAATTTCTGCTCCTATACATATAACTAGCTATTAGCTCATGAATATGTCTAGTTACTATTACAAATTAGTGTCAGTAATTTTTGTGCTGTCGGAAAAGCTGTTGTAGAAGTATGCCCAAAGCAGATTGATTCTCATCTGTGTTTTAGCAGGAAATGATTGATGGGAGGAGGGTCTCAGATTATAGTCCTGTTTTTATTTAGTGTAAATTAGTTTTCATATTACTGAAACACACAGTGTTTCATATTTCTAAGGGATATGAAGGAAGTATTTATCTAAATTAAAGAGAAATCTAAGAAAACCTTTGATATGGTTGTCACATCTCCCTTCTCTACCCCATTCTTTTGTCACAGTCTTTGTTGAATGTGTTAGTAAGGTTTCACATGGCATATTTTTCACCCATGATGTTTTGTGATTCTTATCGATAGAGTATTACTGCATTATTGTTTTGTAATCTTAATATTAAACATTAATTTAATAGAAATACATAATCAGCTAAATATTAAACATTAATTTAATAGAAATACATAACCAGCTAAATTATTTGTTATGTTGTTTAACTTGTCTGTTTCCCTGAAACTGACATTAGCTTTGTGTATACATTTCATGCCTTTTGTTCTTCTATAACTGTATTCTGCATTTAAACAATTGTGGATTTATCTAACCCTACGGTTTTTAGTGAAATTCTGGGAATTTTAACGAACATGACTAACCTAAATTCAAGGAAGAAACATTTACTTTGTTCATTACTAATGATGCCACAAATATTGACAAAGTAGAGGACAAGTAAATTCAATTCTTCAAAACGGTTGTCTCTTGCTATCCTTGTTATTTACTGGTTCAGAAACATTAATCTGAAGCTGAATACAAAAAATATGTGAACTGAATAACAAAGCAAACATGGATAGAAATATCCTGTGCCCGCTTTTCCAGTGTACTTTCTGCACTTTTGGATTTTGACACTTCGTTTAACTATTTGAAGAAATGAATATTTTTATACCTTTTTAACTGCCGCCTTTTAGGTTCAGTTTTTTAGTAAGGAAACAGTGCTGATAGTTCTTAATTTTCAGCTTTAACTAGAAAGTGCTTTTGATACAGCACACATTTTCTTGAATGATGTTACAATACCTATCCTAAGCCAAATTTATGATTTGATTAAATTAACGATCTGTACTTTAAACTTACAGTAAAATGCAAAAAGACCCCAACAAAGTAAAAGTACTTGTACTTCATAATATTGCATTTATGTATACATTTAGGTCCCGAATTTAAAATCATGCAGTTTATAAAAAGTAACATGAGCGTGCCAGTGATTTTGCATAGCAGGATCTGTCTTTTGTATGTCTAATTATCCATTTAACTATATAAGTTCAGGTAGGTCTGTTTATACACACAGTAGTTAGCATTTTCAAAAATAGGTTAACTTGAAAATTAAGTTTTATTCTATGTTTTTTCAAGACAGGAAAGTAATGCTCTGCATGCACTATCATGAATTTGTTACTGAGCTTCTGTCAACTGTTACGTTAAATTTGTGGGCACATACACAAAGATGTGTGTGCATGCGTGTGTATACCTTAATTTCATGCTTTGAGTGTGTGGCAGATTCTGAGAAATACAAAGATCATATGTAAGTAAGTGCAAGGACTTGACACTTACCTTGTAATAATTTTTTTGTACAGGAATTGGCTTGGGATAACTACAAGTGATGTTCATTTATGCATACAATTTATTAACTGAAAAGAAGGCTATTTACAAGGTTTTACATCTTCTAAGTTGAAGACATGGTATACATTATCCTTTCTCATTGAGCTATCTCTTCATCACTGTAGATTGCTTATGTCATGGAGAAAATATTTTTAAATTAATACAAATAATACCCTGTAAGTAAACGAAGTGAATTTTAAAAGTGCAGCTAATTAATTAGTGTGTAGTCTTACTTTGTTAATATTAAACTTATATTCTTTTCAACAGTAATAGAAGACAAAAATAAGGATGTTTAATTAAAAAAAATCTTGAAAATATGCATAACAAATTTGTCTGACATTTGTACATGATTAGCCATATGTGGCTGTTCTTCAGAATTGTAACTTAATATATAATAACTTTAATATATAAAAAGTTCAGTCTATATAAAAAAAAGATAGTAGTTTAAATTATTATCAACAGTAGTGTGGCTGTGTAGAATAGTCATTGGTTTATTGTGAAGCTGCAGGGGTAGTTGTATATTGACCACCTGTATATGCTGTGCTACACAGTTTGCTTATTAATAGTACCTATTCTATTTTATAGAAATTTTATAAATATAGAATATTTATAAATACTATTATTTTAATAGTATTTAAGCATATTTGAGTATTTATCAAGTACTAAAAATTAATGTATGCTATGGCAGCTACCAAGAGAACGAGTATCAAAATATTTTCCATCTCCTGTATTACAGAAATAATCTTGAGGGGCAGTATGCAAACAGTTTTAGATTTGGTGCTCAATAGCTTTGTATTAGAATCCAGCTGTTTATGCTAAAGTATCCAGTGTAAAATTGTTACAGCTGTAGAACATTTAGTGTCCTCATACTTACCAACATAATTGTTGTGAATAATTAAGGTGTGTTAATGAAGGAAATGGTATCGTGATACCTTGGGTGGTTTAGTGTATCTTCAGATCATGAGCAATGAAAGACTTTTATTCAGACCATTTCTTTTTCCTGTAGGTGTAATAGTTGATTGCTTTGTTCTGTGGTTATAGACAATCTATTTCCTGCTGGTTTTTTTAGCTATGAGCTATTTTTTTTAAACATGAGCTATTTTTTTTAGCTTTTCGAAGGTCTTACTTTCTTTTTCCTGCTCTACTGTGACATCTTGCTTCAGGTTCACTGTTTTGGGAAGGTTATTTAAAATGTATGTTTACTATTGTCTAGGTGAAAGGAATCTGTGAAAAACTGAAAAGACTGAATTAGTGGTAAAGGTCAGGATGTACAAAATTAAATATATCCTTATATAAGTATTTTGGAGTAGCTTTTTTGCGTTTTGTGTTTTGTCTGAATTCCTCCACTCCCATTTTATTTTTTTTCATTCTTGGCTAGTGTTACAGTATATGATCCATGCAGAACTTGAAAGGTCTAGCTCCATTTGCTGCATTTATAGCTCAAAAAACACAGACCAAATTGCCACCTTACTGTTCACCATTTTTATCTCAGTATATGGATAATGGTAAATCTGGAGAAAAAAGAAAAAGGTATATAAAAGGAAGGACCTCATAATAAGAAAAGGGTTCCTTTTTGAAGGGGGACTAATCAGATGACACTGATGAAAAGAGGTCTTTGAATCTTTATTATCTGATGTAGGTGTCTGAGGTCTTGAATTTTGTACTTACAAGTCACATTTTTCAATGCAGTTTGTCAGAATAGATGTGATTAATCTATCTGTCATTCTGAATTGACATTGGAGAACCTTGTCAGAGCGTACATAATGATGAATGACTTGTCAGCTTTTGATAGTAATATTATATTTACAACTAACAAAATTTAAACATGCATCATTTTGTCCTTCAAATGAGCTGTTCCTTTGATTTTTGTGAAAATGTGGCTCTTGATAAAAAGAAAAACTGCACTTTGCTGGAAATAATTAGCTCATTTTAGCTCTTTGCACTCTTAGTTAAGGATATTTATTGTTGCATACCAATTCATGTACTAAGTTTGTTTAAAATTTGATTATCATTAGTATTTTTATCTTTTCTTGCAACCTTTATGTATTGGTCACTTGAAAGACAAAAATATTTTAAATTAGCACTGATACTTTCAGGTAATAAAAAATGATGATTGTTTGATGTTAGTTATAACATCAAAATATTATTTTACAATTTTATGAGGTGAGTCTTTGTCTAAGACTAGTTTAGAACTGAAGTGGGCAATATATAGGCAACAAGTACGTTTAACTTGAAAATCAGAGTTATTTTTCACTGCCAGCAAGGAGCTAGCTTAAAACCTGCAGAATGTCAAGGCAAATGAAATGTTCTTCCTATTTGACAAGCTTTTCTACATAATGTAACACGGGAGTTTTCCAGATAGGACAAGCTTTCCTGGTTGCCTTGGGTAAATCACCTAACTCCACTGTGCGTTTATTTCCCCATTGACACAACATTGCTAATAAGAACTAATTTATGAACTGTGTGAAGAACAGTTAGTATTTTCAGTCTGCTCTGACACTGAGACTAAAGACTCATGGGAGCTATAACACAAACTGTTCAAGTTTGACTCTTGACAATACATTAATTTAGTTAGGAGTTAGAATAGCTGTTAAATTGTATGCGACAGTGATTGGCAATAATTAACACTGAGGAAAAATAACATATTTATGGGAGTCCTAGAACTGTAGTACATTGGAATGGCCCTCAGAAGTTATTTAGTTCACCCTTGTGGTCAAAGCTAGAGAAGGTTGTTCAGGCCTTGTAAGTTCTGAGTATCTACAAGAATACTCCACAGGCCTTCCAAACAACATTTTCCAGTGTCTGGCCACCCTGCTGCTGTTGTACTCTTGCTAGCACTGCCTGTGACCCATTCCAGTGAGGCCAATACTTGCAAGATGCATTCATCTGCTGTGTAGAAATTTTTCATTTTCCTAGTGAAGATGAAGGAATTGCAGTCATACTGTAGGGCTTGATAAATTGAATCACTTTTCCAAACCCACAAAATAATTTTGACAATGAAAAGTTCTTCCAGACTTTGCATGTATGTGGACAAGAGCTCTGAAGATCCGTGATTAGTTATTAGTGAGATTAAAAAACTGGATGGACATTTCAAATGTTAATGACCTTGATATACATGTAAAATATGTATATTGAGGAAACAAGTGGCCATGGCAGATGATGTAGTGATAAATAGAATGGAAAAAAGTAGTTGGGAATATTAAGAATGTTGGTTCATGTTCTGTGGCATAGTGTACTTATGGAATTGTCTGAATACTTCATATAGAAATTTCTTGAGGGGTAATTACAATGTAGACAACTGGAGGAGAAATTTCTTGGGCATTTTTAAGGCTAGCAAGCAGAAGATACCAACCTTTTCAATGGATCACTAAGCAACTGAAATGTGAGCAATTTAAGAGAAAGTTCTGTGATACTGCCCCATTTGGAAGAGTTTCTAAAAATATGGTTGTAAGAAGCACAAAACAACTCAAGATATGAAGGAACTGTGAAAGTTCTTCCTTCAGGTCTGGTAGTGAAGTGAAGCTTTTTGTAGGAGTAGTAGCTCAGTAGCTGTTTATACATAAGTTTATTGGATTATATTAGTAATTACAGTATGACTTCACGATGGAAGGAGTAGCATTTCTGACAAAGAAAAAGATTTATGCTGTCTTTGCACTGTCTCTGTGTAAGTGCAGGTGCCAGAAAAGAAAGGGTAGTCTTTTTGGTAGAAATGGCAATTCAGGAAAGAAACAACAACAAGAAAAAACCCCCACAAAACCTTAGAAGTACTTTTGTAGCAAGCACAATTTGCAGATGAAGTGGAAAGTATTATCCTATACAATAAGGAAGCCTTTTAGCAGTCTTTTTAAGGCTTTGAGGAAATGTGGTCTGTGTGAGCTATCTTCATACAGATTGTGCTTTTAATGTGGGTAACAATAGTATTGGACAAAATACCCACCTCCAGTTACTTTTACTGAACGAACCGCTCCATTCTTTGATATGTTTTTATAGGAAATAGAGGAAAGAGTGGAGGTAGCTTAAGCAAACCAGTGGAATATCAGAAAGGATGTGTGCTGGAGAATTTATTGTTTGTATTTGTGGTTCACAAATTCCTTTGAAAGGATATTGACCAGAGAGGAAATGGTCAGGGACTCAGATGCTCATAAAAATAGAATAGTTTTTAATATAAAAATAGGATCCTTGATTATAGCTTGCTGCAATTGAGAATTATAATGTTTAATTAATACATTGTATTTCTGTGTATTCCATAAAGGAAAAATGTAAGTAAAATTATGTGATTAGGTGCTTCTACTACAGTTAAAGTACATTGTTAAGCTAAGTTATCTGGAGTTATCTGGATGTAAAGTGTGTATCTTGATATATACTGCCATTCTGTAATAAAAAAATAATTTTAAAAACCTCTCTAGGAATTAAAAACAATGAAGACCTCTCTTCCAAGAACTGCAGTCCAGTGATTTTGAAAGTTTTCATTTTATAATGCATTTGGTTTTTTTGAAAAAGGCATTATCTTGTCTTTAGCTTACTGTCCAAAAGGCTTTGAATGATAATACCTAGGTCTTTTGTAAGTCTCTGTAGTGTATAAGTAGAGTGTGAGAAGATCACTCTTACCTGGAGATCTGGTAATGCTTTAGTATAGAAATTCTGGTGGGGGTTTATGGTTCGTATAATTAGCTGTCACTGAATACTGTGTGGCTCTTACAAAAACTTCTAAATAATGTAGCTAGAATTAGATGCAAGTCTCTTGTGTCCAGCTTTGGAGCACTGTTGTAGCATGGTACATAGCTGATAAAGGATCAAGTGGGTAGAACTCAGTTATTATCTCTTTGTCCTGTCTTTGGAAATTCTTATTGTAGTCAATAGTATACTTGGGAAGGTAAACACAGAGTTTCCATTGGGCACTCACAGTTGAATAACCACTGTCAATAACATTGATATTACATTATTACAGAAAGAAATGGACATGCAGTACATCTTCTGCACTTATTAGGAATATTAGGAAGAAAATGGCATGCAAATTGCTTCTTTCCATCCATGGAAGGTGCAGTTGTTTATTCTGAACATGCCACTTCTGAATTATTCTGCTATTTTTAAATTTTGTTTCTCAATTACTGCAGATCATCAGAGAATCAACATATCTGCCCATTGTAGAAACCAAGGACTAAATTAATCTGTCACAGGAGGGAAGAAGTGTACCTGTACATGTTTCCTTTACTGTCTGTTTCCCCAAACTTCGCAAGGCCTTTTAAAAACACTCAAGAGAACCAAAATCAGGAAACACATTTAGAGGATACACTTACTTAGAAAGCAACTGGGAGGGGGGGAAAAAGAAAGAAGTTTGAGGTAATGAGTACACAGTGCAATTTGTATTTATTTGAAATTTTATCTGCTTAGAATTTCTTCTGTGAAGCAACTGAAAATCTTGATGTTTAGTTTTAGAATACCTAAACTTGCTGTTTCTTTTTGCTTTGTGAGCAGCTTTCATAATTGCAGCCTTTTGCCTGTAAAGACATATGTCTTTTTAGCAATTGTTTGTCATTCTTAGTAAGATTTGGAGGATGAAGAAGAACCACAAGTACTATGCTAAGTATAATGTTCACAGTGGAAAATCTTAGAATGAAGAAATGTTTCAAAAAGAGCGTTTCTACTAGGGCTGCTAAACAGTTTTTCTTTATTTTTTGTTTTATTATGGGTTTTTTTGTTGTTTTCTAAGAATAAAGCTTAAGTCCGTTCTTTCCATATTGAGAATAATTGCTTTCTGTAGCTTCAGCTCTGCAGCAAAAGTTGGCATGGTAAAATTTTCATTAAGCTATGCATTGCAGATGAATGGACTTGAGAAACTGCATATATGGATACCTTGACTACAATTCTTGAATTGTTCCCAGCTGTTTTTGGCAGTGGGGATCCACTTCAGTCTAAGTGGATTTTACGTTTATGGTTCCAAAACTGTGCATTAAATAGAAAGAGAGGATGACAGTTCATAAAAAATAAAATAAAAAATGATAGGTGATTCCAGAAATGCGGATTATTTCCTTGACAAGAGGTATATTTGGTGATAAGGTAAAAGTGTTACAGGTGTTACTCAACCACAAACTTTGAGTTACCTATGTAACTCAACATGTATAATGTTCCTTGTTAACATCCTTACCAATCTAATTCAAGAGTTTTTATTTTCCATATTAGAGCTTCATTTTACCACAGACATAACTCTTCAAACCCTCTTGTCTTCTGTCAGGTTTTGAGAAAACAGTTTTTGACACAAATCAGAAAAATGTGGTAGTTGAGTGATAAACTGTCAAGGGTTCCATATCACTTGTACATCTTACTGCCTTCAGCTTTGCTAAGCCAATAAATGTGAGGAAAACCCATGAAATTAATCATTACAAATACTGCATAAATTAAAGTGATTTAAGAATAATATATACTGCGGATCTTATGTTAATTCAAGGCCAGGAAGTGTTTTGCAGCAATGCTTTTTATAGAAATCATCAATGCTAAATAATACTTTATATCTTAGGAATGTTAATTTGCATAATTGCGAAGATTATAATAGAAATAGGAGTTAATTTTAAGGTATAGAGGAAAGTATGGCAACTAAAACGTCAGTGGGTCATTTTCATCTCTTATAAAAAAACTGTTTGTGGTAACCTTGTTTAATGTTTGAATACACTTAATGGATGGCTGACTCCCAGTGGGTTGCTGCTGCACCCTGCTCTGGGAATGGAGTTAATTTTCTTCATTGCAGTCCATATGGTACTGTTTTGCAGTTGTTAACTGAACAATGTTGATAACACTATTGTTCTGGCTATTGCTGAATGAGTGCTTGCACAACATCATCAAGGCTTTATATCTAGCCCCATCCCTCCCAGCCTACAGGTAAATAGAGCCTGGGGAGAGGACATAGCTGGATAGCTGACAAAACTGGCCAGCAGAATTTTTCTGTGCCATATGGCAATAAAAGTGAGAGTAAAGGGGAGAATGCAGGGGCATTTGTAGTTACAGATCTCAAGCAACTGCTAGACATACTGTGGCTCTGCTTTCCAGGAACTTGCTGGAAATTGCCTGCAAATGAGTAGTGAAAGAGTTTCCCATTTTGCTTTGCTTCCACTCACACCTCTTTGTTTTTCTTTTCAAGTTTCTTTTATCGTCACCTACAAGCTTTTCCATCTTGGCTTTCTCTCCCTGTCCTGTGGAGGAGAAAGAATGAGAGAGTGGCTGGTGTGGGCGTCTGACAGCCAGCCAAGTTCAGCCTACCACACCTATGTAAGATTTCAGAATGAGCAGGTGTTCACAAATAGATGTTTTCAGGATGCACTGTGCTGAGGATGGACTTGTTGCAGAAAATATTAAGTAGATTTCTGAGGAGCAGAAGAGGGCCTTTGCTTTGAGTGATGGCCAGATGTGTAGATGCTAGTAAACCATGTCATCTGTTTTTACTTATTCATTTGAGGGTATTTTAAAAATCAGTGTATTTTTTCTGTGGTACACTGAAACATAGGGAAGGACTCCCTGTGTTCTTAATGCACTATGTTTTAACACACACCTCCCACCTATCTACCTACCTACAAAAGTAATTTGTCTTTCATTTTCACAGTGACTTCAATGTCTGTGACTGATTGCTTACTTGTAGAAACCAGCATATGTTGAATGCAGTGAAGACTGTTCTGCCTTTTAGCATTGTCCTATCACTTCTTCCTGATTCTGTGATCATCATAAGATGTAACTGTTACATAAATTGTTTCAGACAGTATTTATTTTTTCTCTCAAACTCAGCAACTCAGTTCTGTATTGGTGGACTAATAAAAAGTAATGTTTCTCTTAACTTTGATACTTGTAGATATTTTGTGGGTTTTCTTAAAAAAAAAAATTATATTCACCTATTTGGTAGTTCTAATTTTTCTCCTTTTGAAGAATACAATAACTAGTTCAAGTTATCCTACAGGTAATTGTCTAGTTAAATTTATAAGCTCTGCCAGAAAAATAAATTAAATCTTTTCTCAATGCTTATTTTTTCTAGTTTTTTAAAGCATATATTGTCATTATGAAATTCATCTTGAATATCTGGATTTCTATGAAATTTGTGAAAAAAATGTCCATGGGAAAGACTCGAGTCTTCAAATGTGATTGTACAGTATGTCTCTTATTCCAATGTTCTTAGTCCTGATGCATTTCCTAAGGAATAGTAGATGTTGACCAGTCAGTGGAAGAGCAAATAAAAGACTTTTCTTCTGTAGAGAAGAAATGAGAATGTTGAAATTAAACGGTGTGGTGAAAACGGAAGTCTTGGAAGTTGTTTTAACATTAAAGTTTGGGTGTCAGTTAAAATTCTTCATTCTAAGGTCACTGTAGAATAATGTTAAAGACTCAGTGGCTACAATGTTGTATCTAGTTGTATGGCTGTTGTCTTGGTCAGATATACATTTGCACTTTGTGAAAAAAGTTTCCCCTTGAAGTAAATACCACTTTTTGGTAGTATTCAAGCTCTTTGAGTTTGGAAAGCCAGGATTTTTTCCCTGTATGTTTGTTGTTTGGGCTATTCTGGATGAGATGCCATAGCAATCACCAGTTATCTTAATGTTAGCAGAAAAACGAGTGATTGAGGAAATACATAGCACTTTCAGTGTCTTGCAGATAGATTTACTTTATAGTGCTCTTCTGCAAACCAAACACCATTTCTGCATTCAAAACATGTTGTTCCTTTGAACAATAATTATCTTACTTTTTTAATTATCTTACACTCCAAGTACAATACAGAAACATTAATTTTATTAAAGTGACCAGAAAATTGTTTGTTTTCTATGCACTTAAATTTGTTGATTCATTGTCAAATTTACCTAACGAGGATTAGCATTGCATGCTGTTATGTAAACAAAAAAGCAATTTTGTGCCTTTGTTTTGTAATACTGATTATAGCATGTTAGGTGTGGAAGGTAATTTGGTTACTGGTAATGCTGCTCTTTAGTATGTTCTTGTGTTTTTAAATGTTAGTTTTATTACAGTCTTTTTAACATTGATTTTCTTTTATATGCATAGATCATGTTAAGGCAGAAAGGAGAGAAATTTAGTAAATTTTATTTCATTTTAGTCAATAGAATTACATAGCATATTTTTATAGGGAATAGATGCCTATAGTGAAAAAATCTTAACTAGGGGCATTATTTAGAAGTTGTGACTAAAAAAAGTAATTCTTAAAGCCTTTAATACAGCATCACAATGCAAGGGATAGGATGGGACCTCTGGAGACCAACCCCTGGCATCTGTCTGGGTTTTGAATGTCTTCAGAGATGGAGACTCTGAGACAGCCTGCTTGTTCCCAGTGCTCTGCTACCCTTACAATAAAGATGTTTCTCCGTATGTTTAGGTTAAACATCCTCTTTGTGCTGAATGTCTCCTCCAGGCTGAGCAGACCCAGCTTCCTCAGCCTTTCCTTGTGTAGTAGATGCTCCAGTCCCCTGATTTTCTTAGTGGCTCTATGCTGGACTCTTCCCTCTAGTTCCTTGCCCTCCATGAACTGGCCAGCCCAGAATGGCATACAGTTTTACAGATGCAGCCTCACCAGGGCAGAGTAGAGAGGATGATAACCTCCCTCAACCTACTTGTCAGATGTTTCTTGACTCACCTCGGGGTCCCACTTGCATCTTGGCCACCAGGGCACATTGCTGGATCATGGTCATCCTCCTGTCCACCAGGTCTCCCAGGACTTTTTCCGCAGAGCTGCTTTGTAGCATGTCAGCCCCTAACCTGTATTGGTGCACGGGGTTACTCCTCCCTAGGAGCAGTACCCTACACATGCCCATGTTGAATTTCGTAAAGTTTCTCTTTGCCCAGTTCTCCAGCCTGTCCAAGTTACACTGGATGGCAACACAGCCTTCTGGTGTGTCAGCCACCCCTCTCCCTTTTCTCCCATCAGCAAACTTGTTGAAGTTACACTGTCCCTTCATCCAGTCACTGTATTGAACAGGACTTGACCCAGTACTGACCCCTGTTACAGACCTCCACCTAGACTCTGTGCCACTTAATCACAACCCTGTGAGCTCTCTCTTTGAGCCAGTTTACAATGAAACTCACTATCCATTCATCTAACCCACACTTCCCAAGCTTCCCTGTGAGGATGCTCTTGGGGACAGTGTTGAAAGCTTTGCTGAAGTCAAGTTAGACAAGATCGTTTCAACATCTGTGTGTCAGTGTTGGTGTGTCTGTGTTTTTAGCCTGATTTTTTCCAGTGTATCTTCTGTTTTATCTTTTTGTTTTAGAGAAGATGCAGCAAAATGAATATGTATTAATACAAATTAAAACATGGTATTTAAATTATAGCTAAATAAAAAATTAATTACTATGAAATAGTTAAAAAGGACTGTTTTATTTGCCCAAACATATGTTGACTCCAAATATACACTGAAAGTAGGGCATCGGGGGTTATGTATTTCCCTATTTAGTAAATAAGCATCCCATGTTATTAGTATATTTAGTAATAACATTAAAACTCTTTGTTTAGAAAAATACTGGCTGATGCTGTAGCATCAGCTACTCAGGTGCTTTGTTATGAGGACATCATAGAATCATGGAATGGAATGGAAAGGAATAGTTTGAGTTGGAAAGGGACCTTTAAAGGTCATCTGGTCAACCCCCCCTGAAATGAGCAGGGACATCTACTAAATCAGGTTGCTCAAAGCCCTGTCCAACCTGATCTTGAACATTTCCAGGGAGGGTGCATCTTCAGTCTCTCTGGGCAACTTGTTCCAGTATTTCATAATCCTCTCTGTAAAAACTTTATTTCCTCTATCTAGTTTGACTGTGCCTTTTTTGTTTTTTTCAGTTTTAAACCATTAGCCTATGTCCTGTTGTAACAAGCAACTAGAAGATCTGTCCCTATCTGTCTTACAAGTGCAGTTTAGGAACTGAAAGGTTACAAATGGCAAGGCAGGAAGCTGCTAAAGGAAGGAGTAAAAAATCATTAGAACCCAAAAAATAAAGTTGCTTCTTAAAGTGTATATATTTCACATATGAGAAGTTTGTGTTCAAACCATGAGTAGGTAGAGAAGTTAGTGAAAATCATGGGTATATGTTCTGGGTACAAAACATTTTGTTTCCCAGAAAGCATTTAGCAGTTGTGAAGAGATTCTGAATTAGAGTTTCCTGATTTCAGAAGAGCTTTTGAAGAGCTTTCAGAACTCTGTGATGCACTCTTGTGTTGCTGATGAAAACTTTATACTAATGGACATTTTGGAAGAAAATCCTGCAAGCATATCTGTTTTGCAAGTGAGAAGCGAGGTCAGTGTTCTTCTCCCTTGTATCTGCAGTAGTGAAAGAATATGATTGATTTGTTTACAGCAGTATGTCTTTCTGAAGTAGATTTCTCGTTTTTTTTAAAAGCATCTATTTGGGTTTTTATTCAAACCTATTTACAGTAGGAGAATAGTTTTTTTATTAAGTTGCTTCAAAATCATTACAGAAGTTGATGAATAATCAGAAGTTGAGTAATCAGAAAATTATTGTCAGTTTTCTGAGTGATCTGAGCACAATATTTACTTAGATACTGTCAGTGCAGTGCTAATTATTTATTTGTGCCTTCAAATTGAGCTTCAGATTTTTAGCCATACCAGCTATCTGCAAGCACTTGAAAGATGTAAACACAGATGAAAAGAATGATATAACTTGGTACAAAGCAATCTAACTAGGACAAAATACACAGAAGGTAAGTGACTTGATACTCAAAACTGACCAGACCAGCAACCATGCATTCATACTAAATGTGGTAATACCCATTATTTTTGTATAACCAAATTAGATACAGATTTTAGGTGAATTGTTTGGTTTTGTTCTATCCTGTGCTTCACAGACAGTGTGCCTGCTGGTATTTCTTTGAGGTACCATTCCACACACCATGGGTACATGCATGCTTGAAGCTGGCAGGTCTTTTGAAATTGTGATCCCATAAGAAAGAGTGGGATCCTTTGAGGAACTTGGCTTTAGAAAACAAGTACTAAGCAGATCATTCCTCATACTGTATGTTGATTTGTTGATATGAGATGCATGGCATAATATAGTGTATATTTTACATCGTTATAGCTAAAGACAATACGTAGTAGCAAAAAAATGTTTCTGAGGCTGAGGTTTTTTGTATAGTTTTATATAGCTTAGCAGCACTTTGTATACTCTGGTATTCCGAAGTGCTAAAGGGGGAGAAGTAAGATTTACTGTAAAGTGAAAAACCATTACCACCTTGAAAGATCTTGTGTTTTTAATACCTGGAATGCCCATAGTTTTATGTCTAACACAAATTGCTTCTTCTGTAGTTTAGCTTCTGAAGATTCCGCTTTAACTTTAAAGTAGTTTAGCAGAAGTCTGTGATATTATACTTTATAGTTGAAAATATTAATGAATAGCATGGTGTGATCTGATCTGAGAGGTGTTATAGGCTAAAGCAGTGCTTTAGTGTCAAAAACAAAGGAGTGGGACTAAAGAGATCTGCAGTCTTTTGTGATACTGCTTCAGATTAAGTCAGTGACCTGAAGCAGTTGAATATATGTCTGTATGATGGAATAATACTGCATGTTTAGCAACAATTGTGGAGACTTGCTAGGTAATATTTTTTGTAGCATATAACCATATAGATATAACTTGGCTATAAAACGTTTTTGAGTATTAAAATCTATTATTACTCTACTTGAACAAAAAATGTAGTTTACAACAGCCATAGTTAAGAGGGGCACAAAAGGTCTTGATCTCTTCTGTCAAAGAAGAAAAATAAAAATCTGGTTTAAATTTTGGAATGTATTTAAAATTTCTTTCAGTCATTCCACATTGGTATGTTGCCAGGTTTTCTGGCAGTGGTTTTTTAATGCTGAAGCTGCTGATATAAAAAAAACAAAACAAAACAAAACAAAACAAAACAAAACAAAACAAACAAACAAACAAAAAAAAAACAAAACAAAAAACCAAAACCAAAAAACTCACAACAGTTTCCTGTGCATTT
Source organism: Florisuga fusca (assembly GCA_038090715.1). Classification (NCBI taxonomy): domain Eukaryota; kingdom Metazoa; phylum Chordata; class Aves; order Apodiformes; family Trochilidae; genus Florisuga; species Florisuga fusca. Next base: position 12,989,345 of record JAAWXA010000012.1, read on the forward strand.
ACAGAGAATAAACCAATTATTAGTTTATTAGTGTAAAAGGTTCTAAACTAGTAAAAGGTTCTAGACAAAAAAGGATCTTAGTTTATTTCTTTTAATTAGTTTAGTGTTCTGTGCTTGGTACTGCTGTCAGCTGTATTGTAACAATTGTCATGGGTATGTATTGTGTGCTGAGTCTGGTGCTCATTCTAGATTTTACCTGTTCTCCAGGCCCTGACTGGAAAGTCAAAGCATGATAATTTGAAGGAAAAATATTCTTTTGTGATGTAAATATGAAAACATAAAGCTTTAAAATTTTAGTTATCTTTTTACTTTGGTGAATTGTGGATACAGGCTGTAGTGCCTTATTGTGCATAAAGTGACCTGATTTGGCAAGTAAAACCACATTTTCCTCATCTTGGCTAGACCCAATTCTATTAATTTTTGTTCAGTTTCCATAATACTAAAAGCCAGCCATTTCTAAAAGGATTTAACAAAAGTGCTATGTCTTATTTTGAGAAAACGACACCTTACGTGCTTACACCATCACATCCTCCTTACACCCCTCCCCTGACAAAGAGACAAATAGAGAGAGGAATATGTAAACATCAGATTATTGTAGCTGAAAGTGGGGTGCATGTGTGTTTCTGAAGAAGTATGTGAAAGAGATTGACATATATTTTAAAAACATTTCTTTTAGAATTAATCTAAGTGATTGAGGATGGAAGATGCACTCTCTCTTTGAGCCAGTTTCAGTCCACCCCACTGTCCATTCATCTATCCCCCACTTCCTAAGCTTGCCTATGAGGATGCTCTGGGAGACAGTGTTGAAAACCTTGGTGAAGTCAAGGAAGACAACATCCACTGTCCTCCGTGTATCCATCCGTCTGTGTATCCATCCGTCTGTGTATCCATCCGTCTGTGTATCCATCCGTCTGTGTATCCATCCGTCTGTTCATCCATCCATCTATCTATCCATCTATATCTATCTATATCTATCTATCTATCTATCTGTCTGTCTGTCTGTCTATCTATCTATCTATCTATCTATCTATCTATCTATCTATCCATCCATCCATCCATCCATCCATCCAGTCATGCCATTGTGGAAGGCTACCATATTAGTCAGACTTGACTTCCCTTTGGTGAATCTGTGTTGACTACTTCTGCTTTGAAGTGATGCTCCAAATGAACTGTTCCATCATCTTTCCAGGGGTGGAGGTGAGGCTGACTGGCCTGTAGTTTCCTTGGTCTTCTTTCTCATCTGTTTTGAAGACTGGAGTGACATTGGCGGACCTCTGGTCTTCAGGCAGCTTGACTGTTCTCCCAGGGTCTTTCAGAGATGATGGAGGGTGGCTATAGGACATCTTTTGCCAGCCAAGCAGTTTCTTGAAGAGGTCAGGGTGAGCCCTCCTGAAGTCTAATGTTGCAATCCTACTTGCTCTTCTGTGCATACTACCCATGATCATAGCTACCCTTCAGGTATTAGTAGAGAGCAATAAGTTCCCCCCTGAGTCTCCTCCAGGCTAAACGGCCCTAGGTCTCTTAATCTCTCCTTACAAGACTTTCCCCCTAGTCCCTTCACCAGCCTCATTGCCCTCCTCTGAACCTGCTCTAGAACCTCAATATCCCTGAACTCAGGGGCCCAGTACCTGAGGTGAGGCCTCACCAGTGCTGAGTACAAGGGGAGAATTATATCCCCAGTCCTTCTGGCCACATTATTCCTGATAGATGCCAGGAGACCATAGGCCTTCTGGGCCACCTGTGCTGGCTCATGTTCAACTGGTTCTCAGCTGATGAAGGACTGCACCCAGTGGAATGGACCCATTTTGGAGAAGTTAATCATGGACTGTATCTTGCAGGAAGGACCTCACAGTGGAGCAGGGGAGGAGCATGGGGAGGAAGGAGTAGCAGGGAGGATCTGTTATGGACTGACCCCAACCCCTGTCTGTCATCCACCTGCATTCCCTGGGGAGGAGAGTAGGTGGAAGAGTCAAGTCTGTTCAGCCCGAGACAGTAATTATTGAGTTAATCTCTTTAACCTGATCTGTGAGCTTTTCTATCTTGTTTTCCCCTCCATTTCTGATAAGGGGAGGGCATGAGAGAGCGTCTGGATGAGTGTCTGGCAGCCAGCTGTGATCTGCACACAACAGTCAAGTTTTTTTTAACAGTTTAGTGTGATATCTTTTGCAGTATGTGTAGCTGGTACAAATCAATAATTCTTATTTGATGCCTGCACCTGTCCAAAACTTTTAAGTTTCTGTTGGAGGCTGCCTTCTGTTTGTCCCCATTTTTAGTGAACAAAGTGGCAGTTCTCTCAGCTTTGCCTTTATAAGTTATTGAGGAGAGGTCCTCCTGGAGCATTTGGACCTGTGACATTTGTGAACTTGGCTGTGAATGAGAAACTTCCAGATCTGAAGGATATTTACTGTTTTTTGTACAGAGAGATACAGTAGCTTCCTGAGTACCCTGTCCTGAAGTACACTGTCATAAGGACCTGATTAAAATCTGTATACCTTAATTTGCAGGGGAATGCAGTTAAAGACTGAAAGTAATACAGACATTGCTGCCAATCTTTTCTGGCTGCTTTGAGAGCCCTTCTGGTTATTATTGCATTATGCAGTGTGCCTGAACTCACTGTCAGGAAAAAACAGGTCAGGCACACTTGACTAGCTCACCAGGACAGGCTGTCTTCGATCAGGTTGGTCTAGAATATATGTGTTGGCTACAGTTTGTTTATTACCTTTTTCTTTTTTGTCCATTGGGATATACAAATTCAAAATTTGTATGATTCATGGGCAGTTATGGTGCTGGATATGTGTGAACTAGCTTCAGATATTATATATATATATAACACAGAAATTAGGATCTCTGATAATTTTTTGCCGCAATGCCTCATAAGCAGAAAGATTAAAAATACTTCTTGTTAGAATGCAGTATTTTATTCTTGCATGTTATTGATCCAGAAACACTTTCAATCTGTTGTAAGATCACTGTTGAAAGTCTAAGGAAAAAATTAAGAAACTGCACTTTAACAAGTTGTAATGACAGGCAATTTAGTCTGAGGTAACTGGAGCAGTGAAGAATGCAGTCAATCATTTCAGCACACATCTGTACAAATTTTATTAGTCTCTGATAAAAGGTATACAGAGAGATCATCAAGGTCATTTCACAGTGAAGCTGGGCTACTGTTTTCATATTCTTGCAACAACAAGAGTGTTTTGAATAAACTGCATATCCAGTTCCCTGGGGTTCTTGCAGTGCAGTGAACAATGAGGAAATAAAAAGCTGCAAAACAAGGCCGTTGCTTTTTGTTATTTGTATACAGCATGTTTCTCAGGCTAACAGTTCTAACTTTGGGGAAAGACAGCCATTTTAGGAACAAGCCACTGTCACCTATTTAGGTGTTCCTGTTTTCCTGTCTATTTTACGTGACTTCACCCATTAAAGCACATTGCATAGACCTCAGCTTAAATATATTTCTACAGGCCATTTCCTAGGTCTGTCTGTTGTAAGAAAATTACCAGGAGACTTTGTAGTACCTAGAAACAAAGTTTCATCCTCTAGATAAGATCTCATGAAATTAAAACCCTCAATAAAAAACACGAAACACTCATTAATATAGATGTGATTCTAATTTTTGTAATAAGTTTTTCACTATATTGCAAGGGTATGGGGCTTTTCCTTCAAAAAACATCAAAGTTTCTTCACGTTTCACTCCTTTGAAGACAGTTACGATATAAGGCTTTGTTGCTGTCACATACACATTTTGGGGAGGTACCAAATTTGGTACTCTCCTAGTTAACTACACATTCTGATTTTTGGAGCAATTTTCTGCTAGTTGCTTACTGATCTATGCAGTCACTCTAACTGGTGGGTGTAGCTGGTTTTGGGTTTGTTTTTTTCTTTTTAATTCTTGTTTTTAAGCTGGTAGGGTTTCCAAGCAATGTGTTATTGTGAACTGGAGGACTATTTTGCATTTTAAGTAATTGGGAAGAGTAATGAAGAGTAAAACCACTAAGAAAATCTGGCAGCCATGACTACAATGGAGTTATGTTTCTATGCTCTGACTATTACTCTATTGTTTTAGTGCTGTTTCAGCAGGATGGCTGATGAGATTACAACACTCTTTCAAAATTTTCCTGTGTAGTAGTGTTCATTCAATTCTGCTAAGTAATCTAGACTCCTTGGAATTTTCTTTTGTATGGCTGCATGTATTTGGTAGTTGTAATACTAATCTGTAATTGTGTGTGTAGTGAAAATATGATGTGTTTGAGGAAATAAGATCTGAGTTTGTAACAGGAGTTCTAGTGATTTTGTACATAAAGCTCTTCAGTTTGATCCTGTATGATTAGTCCAGTCTTCAAATTCACCCAGTTCTTCATGAGCAGGTGTGTTATTCTCATCCATATTGATTATACTTACAACTTTACAAATACAGTTTGTTCCATTCTGCTTTTGGGGGATTGCATTTTCTTCTTATTAGAGCTATTTAATACCTCTGCCAGGACTGTTGTTTTACAAACTTTCCTTGTAACTGTACACCTTCCCCAGCTCCATTATTCTCCTTTCAATCCAGTTTATTGCTATCTTTGTCTTTGCCACTTTTTTTCCCATCTTTTAATTCTTATATTTATTTCTACCTTCCTTAAACAAGTTTAATAACTTTTAAAATATATTCTGTGGAGGTCATTGCTTATTTACATTGTTGCTGCATTTTTTTCATCCAAGAAAAATGTTGTCACAGTTGGAAAAGACCTCTAATAATACCATGCCCAACTGTAAAGATTCACCCCCTCCCCCTAGTAAAATATATAATTATATGTATTTCAGTATCTGTATCACCCTTCCCACTAGAACATGTCCTGAAGTGCATTATCTACACAGTTTTTAGATACTTCCAGGGATGGTGATTCCACCACCTCCCTGGGAGGAGATCGGGGAGGGCATTTTCATTCAGGGCTGATTCTTGATTAGGTTGAATGTGGGCATGTATATCTGTAGATATACATGTAGAGTATAATAATGCAGAGGTAGCACAAGAAAGTTTTAGGACTGAGTTAGCAGATGAGTTTTTTGTAAACTTACCTCTTTTCAAACAAGACTGAATTTTAGTAAATCGTAGAATTGGAACAGCTAGGGTTGGAAGGGACCATAAAAATCATCTACTGCCATGGGCAGGGACAGCTGCCACTAGGCCAGGTCACTCAAGGCCCCATCCAACCTGGCCTTCAACACTTCCAGGGACGGGGCAGCCACAGCTCCTCTGGGTAATCTCTGCCAGCATCTGACCACCCTCACAAGAAATTGTTTTTTCCTAATGTCTAACAAATCTCCCCTCTTCATGTTTTAAACAGTTTCCCTCTGTCCTCTCACTACACACCCATGCAAAAAGTCTTTCCCCAACTTTCTTGTAGGCCCCCTTCAGGTGCTGGAAAGCCTCTATATGGTCAAATGCTCTCCTCCAGGCTGAAGTACCCCAACTTCCTTAGCATGTCTTCGTAGAGGTAATTTCTTCAGAGGGAATGTCTTCATAGCCCTCTAGTAATTTCTGTGTCTCTCCTCTGGACGCTGTCAAGAAGCTCTATGTCCTTGTTATGCTGGGGACTCCAGAACTGGACATAGTAGTCCAGGTGGGGTCTCAGAAGAGCAGAGGAGAAGGGGAGAACAAGCTATTGAGTCCTCCCTGACATTTTGCTTCTTGCTACCCCAGAATAATCATGATTAAGATTGTGTCTGACTAAGATAGATGGAGTAAGGAACTAGGAGAAATGGGTTTTCTCCTAGCTTTAGTGCTGACTTCTGCAGTGGATACTGAAAAAATTGTACAGTAAGATCTACTTACATTACTGTGCCTCTGTTTAAATAAGAGAATGTGGTCTTCATTCTGTACCAGGTGCTAATTATATTTCTGTCTCTTTTTTTGTTATTTCTGTTTGAGCTTCTCTAAGTTCTTATTAGGTGCAAATCTTTTTAGTAGGAATTTAAGTGGTTTGCATTGTTGCACCTCAGACTTCCTTGTTGGCTAATCTTTGCTTCAGAAATATTCCTTTTTGCTCCTTCTGTTATTGAATAGAATGTAAAATAAGCATCTAAGGCAAAATAGTAAAAATATGGAATTTCTGTGAAACAGTGCAGAAGTGCATTCATATATAATAGGCTGCAATACATAACAAGAAAATGATCAACCCGTATCTCACTTATAATAGATCTTTTCATAGAAGCAAAACCTGTACAATTAGTTCCAGACTATTGTATTTCCCATTCACAGTGCTTTAGTGCATAACTTATAAATCTGTCCTCATCATCCTGTATTACTTTTTCAAAGCAAGACCAACATCAAGCAAGACAGGATGAATGAAAGTCAATAGAGGTTGGCTAGGTAGTCCAGTTATTAAGGATTCTTGAGGAGGTCTATAAAAGAATTGTCTGTGAATATCTGTATCTTTGTTGTCAAGGGTCATTTCTGTAGAAGTTCAGTATGTTTTCTATCATAATATGGTTTTAGATTATACTGGTGTAATCTGCTTGTATAGTATGCCTGAGTGTTAGTTGTTTGTATTTCAAAATACTTGTTAGTTTCCAGAAGCCCCATTTATAATATACATTTAGTGTACCTGTTCCATTTCCTGAGTGGTGGAGAAGCCTTTGAGGAAAACATAACATATGGTTACATATTGTATTAGAGACAGGATTGAGATTGCATAGTCCTTGCTTACATGCCATTGCTAATTTTCCCTGAAGTTTTTCCATTACCCATTTACCTTTCCTTCATTCTGCAGACCAGGCTATCTCTTGGGAGCATAAAACAGTCAGACATTAAAAGAGGGTACTATTTCTGTCACAAGCCTAAGTAAATAGTGAGCTGGCCTGCGTCTGTGAGTTTAACTACAAAAGTTCAATTATGTATATAAGCAATATGTGCTAGACACTGCAGATAATGAAAGGAAGAGTGTCTAATTAAACAGGGAAATAGTTCTTTTCAGTCTTACTTGAGCTTTAAATTTAGCTTTGTTACTTCCCTTTCAGAAGTTTCTGAAACATTTGTTTCTAATTATATATTAGAGAATTCTGTGAGAGCTTGGAAATCAAGTACAGTGATGACAGTGTTGAGAATGTTTGGATTAGGTTGAGGGCCAATAAAGCTGATATCACTGTGGGAGTCTGCTATAGACCTCCCAGCCAAAGCAGAGAGGTGGATGGAGCTTTCTATAAGCAGCTGGGAGCAATTTCACAGACGTTTGCTGTTGTTCTTGTGGGGAACTTTAATTTCCCAGGTATCTGCTGGGGATACAACACAGCAGAGAGGGAACAATTCAAGAGGCTCCTGGAATGTGTGGAAGGTAACTTCCTCACACAGCTGGTAAGTGAGCTGACCAGGGAAGGTGCCCTGCACCTGCTTCTTATGAACATGAAGAAATGGTGGGGGAAATAAGGGTTGGAGGCCATCTAGGGCACAGTGATCAATGAGGTGATTTGAGTTTTTAATCATTGGGGTTAGTAGAATGGCCACCTTAGACTTCCCAAGGGCAAACTTGGACCTTTTCAGAGGACTGGCTGACAAAGTCCCTTGGGAGGCTGCCCTGAAGGATATAGGAGGCCAGGAAGGCTGGACGTACTTCAAGAAAGAAGTCTTAAAGGCACAGGAGTAGGCTGTCCCAGTGTGCTGAAAAACAAATAGGCAGGGAAGGAGACAGACCTGGCTAAATAGGGACCTGGGGCTGGACCTCAAGAGCCAAAGGAGATCCTAAAACCTTTGGAGGAGGGTTCAGGTCTCTCATGAAGACTATAAAGATGTAGTGGAACTGTGCAGAGAGAAAATTAAGGGAGCCAAAGTGCAGGTAGAGCTCACCACAGCTACAGCTGTTAGGGATAATTAAAAAGGTTTCTATAAATTCATTAAAAACAAAAGGAAGATTGGGGAAAATTTCCATCCTTTATTGGATGCAGGAGGAAACATAGTAACAAAGGATGAGGAACAGGCTGAAGTGCTCAACACCTGCTTTGACTCAGTGTTTAGCAGTGGAACTAACTGTTCCCTGGATATCCAGCCACGTGAGCTGGAAGAAAAGTCATTCAGAAGACAACCAAGGGATCAGGCACAGATAGCATGGGTTTATGAAAGGCAGGTCCTGCCTGATGAACCTGATCTCTTTCTATGACAAGATGACCTGACTATTGGTGAGAGAAAGGCTGTGGATATTGTCTGTCTAGACTTTCAGAAACTGTCTAGACTTTGACACTGTTTCCCAGGGAATTCTTGTGGAAAAACTGGCTGCTCATGGTCTGGATGAACATACGATCTGTTGGATCAGGCACTGGCTGGGTGAATGGGCCCAAAGAGTGGTGATCAATGGAGTTAAATCCAGCTGGCAGCAGGCTACAAGTGGCATTCCTCAGGGCTCAGTGGTGGGACCATGTCTGTTTAACGTCTTTATTGATGTAAAATCTTTGTTCAGTAAGAAACTGTTTTCAGTAGTGGTAATACTAATAATAAAAGTATAAATGAGCAGCTTGTCAGAGAAACTAGTTAGGCTGTGTTTCATGTGTGCTGTATCACCTGTTCAACTACTACCTGTTTATCTTTTCTGTAGGTGACAGATCAGTCTGTGAAAGCTTTTGCTGAACATTGTCCTGAGCTGCAGTATGTTGGTTTTATGGGCTGCTCTGTTACTTCGAAGGGAGTCATTCACCTCACCAATGTAAGTATTGTAACTACTTGTAGCTAGTCAACATTGGGCTTGACTATTGTCAAACCATAGGTATCAGTCAAGATAAATGTGTACATGTGATGAGTAACACTGTCATGAACAGAAACCTCACAGGATAAATGACGTATACATTATTTGAGCAGACACAGTCAGTTTTTCTTACATAAAAGCAGTGTGGCAAAAACATACTCAAGGGATGATACTTTTTCTCAGAAATAGTAATACTGTTCAGTTCAAAAGTCTTTAAAATGTCTAATTACATGAGATTACATTGCAAACAAAACAAAATTCCATAACTGGACATGCAGACTTCTTAGTACAAGAGATTTACACAGATCCCTGTCTGCACCATAATATTGCCTGTGCATATACAATTTATATATATCCATCTTTGTATTTTATTGTAGTGCAACAAATAAATTTGATTTCTCTTTCTTTTATGTAAGAATAGTGATGTGTGGGAAAACTAGCTTGAGCAAACCTGCAAAATGTAACAGAAGCTTCAATAAAATGAATGGCTTGGATGAAGTGGACAAGCAGCATATTAATTATGGTTCATTACGGAAAGCAAATTCAGGAATTATGTGGACATCGTGGACAACAGGAAAAATGCATCTCAAACAGAAATTATTACTTATAGCTAAGAATTTTTTTAAAAAGTCAGATGGGAAAATGGAACTTCCTATAACTGGTAAAGACAATTGTAGAAATAGATATTGAATATGACTTTGGTAAACATAAAAATTGTTAGAGGGATCTGAAGTAGTAAGTGGAGAACATATTTAATGGAAACATGCTTGGTGAAAATAGAGGTGTTTTGATGCAGCTGTGCAGCCCTCCTATTACACACAAATATTTAGAAGGGAGCCTATCCAGAGGGTCCTTGACAGGCTGGAGAGGTGCACTTAAGCCACCATCATGAAGGCCAACAAGGCCAAGTGCAAGGTCCTGCACATGGGTTGGCGTGACCCCAAACACAAACACAGGTTGGGTGGAAAAGGGGTTGAGAACAGTCCTGAAGGAAATGACTTGGGCATGCTGGTTGATGAGATGTGCAACATGAGTCAGCAGTGTGCACTCACAGCCCAGAAGAACAGCCTTATCTTGGGCTGCATCAAAGGAAGCATGGCCAGTGGGTCCTGGGAGGTGACTCTCCCTTGTTCTTGTGTTACTCCACCTGGAGTACTGTGTCCAGTTCTGGAGCCCCTGACACAAGAAGGACATGAAGCTCTTGGAACAAGTCCAAAGGAGGGCCATGAGGTGTTCCAGCTCTCTGATCATCTTCTTCTGTGAGGACAGGCAGAGAAGGTTGGGATTGTTCAGCCTGGAGAAGAGAAGGGTCCAGAGAGATGTAATAGCAGCTTCCCAGTACCTGAAGGAGGCCTGCGGGAAAGCTGAGGAGGGACTTTGTAAAAAGGCAGATAGTGATAGAACAAGGGATAGTGGCTTTAAACTGGAAGAAGGTTGATTTAGGTTACACTTCAGAAAGAATTTCTTGATGATGAGAGTGGTGAGGCACTGGCACTGGTTGCCCAGAGAGATTGTGTCTGCTTGCTGCCTGTAAGTGCTCAAGACCAGGTTGGATGGGGCTTGGAGCAACCTGGTTGAGTGGAAGTTGTCCCTTGCCTGTGCAGGGGGATTGGCACTAGATGACTAGATGTCCCTTCCTTCCCTTCAATGGTTTTGTGATTTTGTGTTAAGGTACATGGAGGCCAGGGAGGTGATTCAGGACAGTCAGCATGGTTTCAGTAAGGCTGGGTCCTGCCTGACCGGCCTGGTATTCTCCTATGGACAAGCCAATAGTGACAGATGTCATCTATCCAAGCTGTAACATGTATGACGTGGTCCCCTAAAGCATCCTTTTCTCTACATTCAGAATAAGTGGATTTAATGGATGGACTTTACAGTGGATGAGGAATAGGCTGGATGATACAATCTGAAGGATAATGGCTAACAGCCCACTGTCCAAATGGAGACTGGTGAAAAAAGGTATCCCACAGGGGTCCATACGGGAATGAGTGGTGTTTATTATCTCCATTAGAGACATAAACAGTGGGATCAAGTGCATCTGCAGCAAGTTTGCAGACCACATCAACCTGAGTGGTGTGGTTGACATGCCTAGGGGATGGAATGCCATCCAGAGGGATCTGGAAAAGCTGGAAAAGTGGACTAATGTGAAATAAATGCAGTTCTATAAGTCAAAAGCAAGCTCCTATGCCTGTGTCAGGGCTACCCGCAGTATCAGTACAGGCTGGGGGATGAAGGGATTGATATTAAGAGCAGCCCTCCAGAGTAAGACTGGGGGTTACTACTTGATGAAAAACTCAACAGGAAGTACTTAGGCTGAGAGTGGTCAAACATTGGAACAGGTTTCCCAGAGAGGTGGTAGGTGCCCCTTTCCTGGGAACATTCCAGGTTGGGTTGGACAAAGCAACCTGATCTAGTGAGAGATCATAGAATCATAGACTGGTTATAGGGTTGGAAGGGATCTTAAAGATCACCAAGATCCAAACCCTCTGCATAGGCAGGGACACCTCTCACTAGGCCAGGCTGCACAAAGCCTCATCCAACCTGACCTTAAGCATTTTCAGGGAAGGGGCATTCCTATTCCAGTATCTTAATACCCTCATGGTGAAGAATTGTTTCCTAATATCTGACCTAAATCTCCCCTCTTTCACTTTAAAGCCATTACCCCTTGTGCTGTCACTACCCTTTCTGGTGAAAAGGCCCACCCCATCTTTCCTGTTAGGCCCCCTTCATGTACTGTGAAGTGCTATAAGGTCTCCCTGTAGCTTTCTTTTCTCCAGGCTGAATAGCTCTAATTGTCTCAGCCTGTCTTCATAGCAGAAGTGCTTCAGCCCTCTGATCATCTTTGTGGCCCTTCTCTGGACACTCTCCAACAGGTCTATGTCTTTCCTATGCTGTAGGCTCCAATGCTCTATATCCCTGATCATTGCAAGAGAGTAGGTCTAGATGACCTTTAAAGGTCCTTCCAATCCAAACTATTGTTTGATTCTACGATTCTGTGGTGTGCTGTCATCTTTAAAGTTTGCTAAGTGCTCTCACGGATGAGTGACTTTTTGTGCATAAGAACAATGTATTTTGCTTTACATTTATTGCTACTTTAAGCTGAGGTATATATGCACATAATATAGGCGAGTGTGGTGTTGCCATTTGTTATATTGAGAGCAAAAAGAGTGAGTAAGAGATTTGCAGTTACTGAGACAATGCATTGGATACTCTGAAGATATTAATCTGGTTAATCTTACTGGACTAACTATGGTATTCTTTCCACCTGACTGTTCTGGCAGGTGTTACATCCTTGTAGTACAGCAGGCAATTTTTAACTAAAACTCTGAATTGCACTGAAGCATCTGGCACAGACACATTCCATTTCTACAGTTCTTTGGAGAAAATAAGCTCCAGCAGGGCATTGAAACAGATATTTGGGGAGCAGTAACATGACCTTTAATTGCTACATCTGTCTTTTCCAGAATTCATCTCTTGATGACTTTTTTTTTTTTTTTCCCTAATCACCATGTATTTTTTGCTGTCAATTTTGTGCTGTGTAAGTGCTTGGTAATAATTCCAGTGCCATGTTCTTAGAGAATGTGGAAATCTTTTCTTTGCTTTACATAGCCTGTGAGTGTGTCCCACTAGGCTGTGCCAAGCTAGGTCCCTTCTGTTCTTCAGCTTCCAGTGTGTAAACTTGAGATTGCAGCTCTGGCCTCTGTCTTAACATTGCTTGAGGTTGACAGATGTATAAAAATTGAGTGGTTTATTATTACTGCATTTTCCCTCCACTCTTTAAAAATACTGGCACTTAAAAATCTGAATTACAGTGCCAGTGAATCACAGAGCTTTTTAAAGAGCTAAATGATAGTGAAAATGTTTTATGTTTTAGAAAAAGAAGAAATATGCAGGGTTAATTTTCATTATTTTTTTAGTGAAGATAATGACATTAAAAATCTGTTTCTTGAGTAAAACTGTATTGAAACTCTAGTATTTTTTTCCCTCAAAATTATTATAAACTACCAAATATAGGTAGAGAAGTAAATTATTATTGTGCAAGCTGACAGGCACTGCATGTCCATAGACAAAGAGGAAAGGAAAGGAGTATATCTGTATATATGTGTATATATGCAATGCAGAGTTAAGCTTCCAGTTGAAACCAATATTTTGCTCCGATAAGCTAGAATGTTTTTCTGCTTTTGTTTCCACAGATTAAAGAACATGTACTGAAAATATTTTGTGAAACACAATTTTTGTCTTCTGTGTTCAGTCCATCCTCAGCTATAGTTTCCTTGTTTTGTCTTTCTCACTTACTTACCTTTGACTACATTATTTTTTTCTTGTTTTCTCCCTTCTTCTAACACCCTCATCTCTCAAGAGTTTATTGCTAATTATTTTTTTACTTTTCTCTTCTGTAAGCTCAAAGAAGTATCTTTGCAAATGTGCAAAGTATGTGCTCATTAGGTTTCTGCACTGAAGAACCAGGTGGATTATTTTTATTGATTAACCAAATGTGAATACTCCAAAAACTCCATACACTAGCTAATGAAGTAGTGATTTTTAAAATTTATATATTTGGCCCAGCAATGGTGGTATTTCTTCGCCTCTTCTGGTAATTGTCTCTTAGCAGCTTAATTGTTGCACTTCTAGTAGAATTTTAACAGCTAGCATCAACAAATCTCAACAGCTAGACATAAATTTATTTCCACACCACTTCCTTGGCTTCTTCAGTTGAGTTCTGATACATATGCTGGAGTAATTATTCAGTAGCAGTATAGCTGTGCTTCTATACCATGTACTTCTGACAGACTCTCCTGTAAAGTTTATTACAGATATTTTCATCTAAATATGTGTTAATCTTTGGGTAGCATCTTTAGAGAAAGAAACTAACTACTTCTAATAATGAATGAATGAAGTCAGTTTACCTAAGAAAACTTTTTAATATTAATGTGGTATTTATTCTTTTCTCCATCTCACAATTATTACCTGACAGCCCTGTCCAATCTAACAAAATCATGTCTGCATCTGAGTTGGTGGCCAGTATGAAGTCAATAAAAATTCAGATTTATAGAGCAAATATTTAGGAATCTTTCAGTGCAGACATTATCACTTGCCAGTGAAGACTGAAGCAAAAAAGCTGTTGAGTACCTCAGCTTTCTCCATATCCCCCATGGCCAGGTCTCCTGTTTCCTTCTGGAGAGGACACTTTTTTTTCCCCAGACTTTTTTTCTACAAACCTGTAGAAGCTTTTTTTGTTACTCTTGATGTCCTGGCCAGATATAATTCTATGTGTGCTTTAACTTTCCTAACCCAATTCCATGAACTCTTTCTTTAGAAACTGATCTATTTTGACACAAAATGCTCTCCTCTATGTACTTTTTAATGGTAACATTTCAGCATGCCTCCTAATCCTAAAATCATTTTGCTACCTAACTAAAAACATGGGTGTTATTTGATTAGGTCTACAGAAAACAAGTTTGTAAGCCATTTATGTAATGAATTGTGCTTCTTAAGGTGGCCTCTACTTTGCTTGAATGTGTTTACATTTAACAGGATATCCCTTTATATGTTAGTGTTTTCATTAGGTCTGAGGTACAGCAACACAAATACCATCTCCTTATGCACCTATTAGAAACAGTTTATTGCACCATCCCAACTATAAACACACAGATATAAGTAACTTAGGAAACTGAACTTATCATAAGCAGCAGGACTCACAAAGCAAGCCTCCTCTACAATCGAATTTGGAGTAGTTGCAAATTTAATGGGATTCTTTCCATGGAAACAACAATGATCCCCCAGAAGTCATTCTCCCCACCTCTTTTCAGTTTTCTCCCCATTTTATGCCTGGGACATACTGTCACATGGGACCAGTATGCCCAGGAAGCTGGCTGAATAAATCCTGCCTTATCTGTTAACTCCTGCTATCTACCCATGCAAACACAAGGGGCAAGAGGGTGGGTTTCAATCCTGATGTTAAGCTCCCAATTTCACATAAAACATCTGTCCTCTACTTCTCAAAATTACTTAACTCCATCACAGTTAGCCTTCCACAGATAGGAAGAAGTCATTAAGAAAGAATTTTTGAATATAGTGATTCTGGGAGATTTTTCATGAGGATTCGCTTGATCCTTTAAATGATGTGGTGCTGTGGACTTTGTAAGAGAACTTTTTTACGTCTCTGAAGCCTAAAGCTGACTATTTTGTTGAATTAAATTGACTTCATCCGTCATCAGAGACTTCTTTCATAATTTTTAGCAAATTGATATTTGAACCCAACCAGGTTTAAGTTTTGATGAAGTTCAAAAGGATTGCAGAGAAGATTGAGTATACGGTTGAAAAGTTTTCAGTTCTCTGTGGGTGTTTGAAACATTCTTTTTTTTGAAAAGCTCCATTAGATGTACTTGAAAATAATTTAAGAGCAAGTTTTAGAGTTTAGAAACTGGAACTGAGTCTCGCAACACCAATACTAAATGCACAGTTCATATGTGTGTGCAAGTAGCTCCTCTGTAGTGGATTTTAATGTTAGTAAGGGGTGAATTGTATTTATTTTTACAGCATAACTTCTAAAAGTATTCATCCGATGAAACAGAAGCCAAATTATTATCAGTCATCTTGAAAGGAGTAGCAACTGGAATGCAAATGTCATTCACTTTTCTCTTCAGTTTTGCTGTGGTACAGTAAGAAGCAATGGAACCTATTAAATAATTCTTTTTCCTTAATTAACATATTTCCAACTCCCTTTTCTTCTGCCGCATATTTTTTTACAAACACGTACACCTTTCAAAACAAAGTTTTTCTGTTTTGTCTTTTGTAAGTAATGTAAATTGAGTCTCGGTGATTATAACAAATTTTGAGTGTGAATTCCTTATTTAAGGCATGGGAGCTCAATGAGCTGCAATATTTAACTTTAAGATAGTAAGTTAGAAGTTTTGAATGTGCAGAACAGTAAAGTAGTCTATGGGAAAATTGTCTCATCTGTAACTATTAAATAATTTCCCATGATTACTGTTTCAGGAACACAGTTTATCTCAGCAGTGCAGCTCAGTTACTTTAGCTCTTAGGTGAAAAATAATGTGACTTTTTAAAAAATATTTTTAAAAATTCTATTGACATAATTAAAATTCAGAACAATATATGGCTCTGAGCCTGGTGCTACTGGCAGAGGTTTGGCTTTTTTGACCATGTCTCCATTTACAGGAGACCAGGCCTGCTGACTAGAGGTGGGTGTAGCTTATCCCACAGGGGTAAAAGGGTCCAAGGATAGGCATTGTCAGGGCTCATAGATAGGGCTTTAAACTAGTATGAAGCAGGGCAGGGATGAAACTGGGGTCTCTAGAGATCACAGAATCACAGAATGGTTTAGGTTGGAAGAGACCTCCAGATCATCCTGTTCAACCTTTGACCAACAGCCTCCTCTTCTCCAGACTAAACAGCCCCAGCTCCCTCAGCCACTCCTCACAGGACTTGTGCTCCAGGCCCTTCATGAGCTTTGTTGCCCTTCTCTGGACACACTCCAGCACTTCTGTGTCCCTCTTACAGTGAGGTGCCCACAACTGAACACAATATTCAAGGTGCAGCCTCACCAGAGCTGAGTACAGAGGGAAGATCACCTCCCTATTCCTGCTGGCCACAGTGTTCCTAACACAAGCCAGGATGGCACTGGACTTCTTGGCCACCTGCACACACTTCTGACTCATACTAAGTTGACAATTATTAATTGTCAACTATTATATTAAGAGATGAGCCTGGATGCAACGTGACATTGCTTGTGGAAGGGGAAGGTGCTAGTAAGGACTTATAATCTTGGTTCGCTGTGAAGGAGGATGATGATATTCCTTGTGGCAGGATGAACAAAAGATTTGGTGAGTGGTTGGTTACTTTGTAAACATCTGAGTATGGTCTAGAGGGTATTAGAACTTCTCAAAACATGGCCCAGCTGAGGTGCATCTACGCTAATGCACTCAGCATGTATACCAAGCAGGAGGAGGTGGAGGCCATTGAGCAGATGGAGACCTATGATGTGTAGTTGCCATCACAGAAACATGGTGGGATGACACACAATTGGAATATACTGTGATTGATGGCTACCAACTTTTCAAAAGAAACAGGCAAGGAAGGAGAGACAGTGGGGTTGCCTTCTATGCTAGGGAGAGATATGATTGTCTAGAAATTAATGATGATGATGACAAGGTTGAGTGCTTACGGGTTAGAATCAAGAAAGCTTAAGGGTTAGAATCTTCATCAATAAGATGAACATCATCATGGGAGTCTGCTACAGACCACCCAACCAGGATGAAGAGGTGTCATAAGACAGTTGGGTAAGGTCTCATGGTCTCTACCGCCTGTTCTCACAGGGGACTTCAGCTTCCCAGATGTCTGCTAGAAATATGATATAGCATAGGGAAAACAATCTCAAAAGTTCCTGGAATTTGTAGGAGATAACTGCTTGTTGCAGATGGTGAGGGAGCCAACAAGGGGAAGCACACTCCTGGACCTACTGTTTGTTAATAGAGAAGGTCTTCTGGGGGATGTAATGGCTGGAGGCCGTCTTGGGTAAAATGACCATATTTTTGATTTTTGGTGAAGCAAGGAGGGCAGTCTCCATAACTGCCGCCTTGGACTTCAGAAGAGCAGACTTTTATCTGTTCTGGACCATGGCTGAGAGAGTCCCTTGGAAGGAGTTTCTGGAGGATGTAGGAGCCCAGGAAGGCTGGGCATACTCTAAGGAGGTTTTTTTAGAAGTGTGTGAGTATACCATCCCCAAGTCATGGAAGACAAGCTGATGAGGAAGGAGACCCACCTGGCTGAACAGGGAGCTTTGACTGAAACTCAGAAACAAAAAGTTTATGGTCTTTGGAAGAGAGGACAGGCAACTTACGAAGACTAGAGATACAGTGAAGATGTGTAGAGAGAAAATCAGCAAAGCCAAGGCCCAACTGGAGCTAAACCTGGCCACTGTGGTGAAAAATAACAAGAAATGTTTCTATAAATATATCAACAACAAGAGGAGAGGTAGGGAGAATCTCCATCCTTTACTAGATACAGAGGGAAACACAGTGACAAAGGATCAAGTAAAAGCTGAGGTACTTAGTACTTTCTTTGCCTCAGTCTTTAATAGCAGGACCAGTTGTTACCTGGGCACACAGTCTCTTAAGATAGAAGACAGAGATGGGGAACAGATTAGGCCCTGTGTAATCTGTGAGGAAATGATTATGGACCTGCTTCATAAGCTAGACACTCACAAGCCGATGGGGCCAGATGGTTTACATTCTAGAAGTGCTAAGAGAGGTGGCAGATGTGGTTGCCAAACATCTCTCCATCATCTTTCAGAAGCCCTGGCTAACCAGGGATGTCCCATTGGACTGGAGACTGGCAAATGTGATATCCATCTTCAAGAAAGGCTGGAAAGAGGATCCTAGTAACTACAGACCTGTCAGTCTCACCTTGGTGCTAGGGAAGGTCATGGGATAGATAATGTCAAGAACCATTGTAGATCAGTTAAACCAGACAGTCAGGCCCAGTCAGCATGGGTTCATGGAAGGCAGATCCTGCTTGACAAGCCTGATCTCATTCTATGACAAGGTCACCTGCTTAGTGCATGAGGGAAGGTCTGTTGATGTATTCTACCTGGACTTCAGTAAAGCCCTTGACACTGCCCCCCATAACATCCTAATGGAAAGCTGGCTGCCCATGGCTTGGATGAACATACACTCTGCTGAATTGAACACTGGCTGGATGGCCAGGCCCAGAGAGTTGTGGTCAATGGAGTTAAATCCAGTTGGTGGCCAGTCACGAGTCGTGTCCCCCAGGGCTCAGTCCTGGGGCCACTCCTGTTTAACATCTTACTAGTGATCTTGATGAGGGGATTGAATGCACCCTCAGTAAGTTCACAGATGACACCAAGTTGGGAGGGAGTGTTGATCTGCTGGATGGCAGAAAGGCTTTACAGAGGGACCTGGACAGACTGGATTGTTGGGATGAGAAATTCAGTAAGGCCAAGTGTCGGGTTCTGCATTTTGGTCACAACAACCCCAGGCAATGCTACAGGCTTGGAGAAGAGTGGCTGGCACATTGCTGCCAGAAAAGGACCTTGGTGTATTTATTGACAGTCAGCTGAATATGAGCCAGCAATGTGCCAGGTGGCCAAGAAGGCCAATGGCATTCTGGTTTGTGTCAGAAACTGTGTGACCAGCAGGACCAGGGAAGTGATCCTGGCCCTGTACTCAGCACTGATGAGGCCCCACCTTGAGTACTGTGTTCAGTTTTGGGCACCTGGATACAAACAGGACATTGAGGTGTTGGAGCAAGTCCAAAGAAGTGAACGAAGCTGGTGAAGGGTTCTGAAAACATCCCTTATGAGGAGCAACCAAGGGTGTTGGGGTTGTTTAGTCTGGGGAAAAGGAGGCTTTAAAGGGGAGCCTTTACAAATACCTGAAAGGAGGTTGTAGTGAGAGTGGGGTTGGTCTCTTCTCACTGGTGCCAGATGACAGGACAAAGGGAAATGGCTTCAAGTTGCGTCAGGGGAGATTTAGGTTGGATATCAGGAGAAACGTCTTTACAGAAAGGGTTGTTAAGTACTGGAATAGGATCCCCAGGGAGCTGGTTTAGTGTCCATCCCTGAATGTATTTAAAAATCACCTGATGTGGTGTCTGGGGACATGGTTTAGTGGTGGGCCACCAGGAATAGGCTAACAGGGTTAGAACAAGGCTGGACTTAATGATCTTGAAGGTCTTTTCCAGCCTGAGCAATTCTATGATTCTATGATTAACCTCTTACAACTGTTTTTCCAGATACAATAGACCATTTGTCATTAGGGTATTTGTTTTTTAAAATGAAAAATGTTTGCATATGTGTTTTTAAGAAATATCTGACTGGTAATAAGATATTGATCTCTCTGATTTAAATAGGCAAAGGGGTATTCTTTTCATCTGTCATGTTCAGATTGATACATAATCATGTCAGAAGGTCCAGTACATAAAGAAATATGGTTCTGCAGCTCTTGGAAGCCTTTCGCTCATCTGAAAATAAAATAGTGAGGTTGTATAGATGAAATTATACTTGGAAGAGTTTGTACAGTCTGGTGAAACAGACTGTTAAAACTGGTAAGACAGTAAGTTTGTTCTAGATCAAATACATTTTGCCTAATAAAATGAAGAAATAACCTACTAAGTAGGTCATGTATCATTTAGGCTCTTTAATGAAAATGACAGTAAGAAAAGGCAAATGATGGTTGTGTTACTCTATATTGAACATAAATGGTAGACCATAACTAGTATGAATGAAAGAAACGCTGTGGCAAAAATCATTCTTCTGTGATGGTAAAGGATAAAATCTACCTTTAAAGCTACTAATTTGCTAAGTAAGAATACTAGGAATTTGGTTACATTTTTCAGCCTACCTGTGCAATGCAAAAGTATTTTCTTCCTGGAAAATAATTAATCCTTTCTGTGGTATTCATCATTCCCAGTATAAGATAAATGCTCTACTCTTAACTGTTACCTTGTTTGAAGTCATGCTGGTTAGATACTTTTGAAAGAAGCATTGACATCCCTGCATGCATTTATCCCTAGTACAATGTCATGGTCTTTAATCTGTACGTAATAATAATAAAAGAACCACTGGTAGTGCTAGCTGTTCATAAGAAGAATGTTGTCATGAAAGAAAGCATATTTTAGTTAAGGATTATGTGAGGTTTTTAAAATGAGATTATTTTCTGCTTCTCTTTGAGATTTCATGCTAAATATTTGTTTACTGTCATGGAGCGTATGTATTGCTGGTTTGTCCTATAGGTTTATTTCCTATGTCATAGGCTATATTATTGCTAATAGAGTGTCAAGGCCAAAATGCCTCATATGAATAGCTGTACGAAAGTGAAACAAAACACCAGAACACTGATTTCCGTAGAAGACTACCTGTCTTTGAAATCCTCCTGTATTTGAAGTCCTCTTTTTTTCCCCTTTCCTTTCTTCATTTTTTTTTCCCCCTTAAATGCATTGACTTAATAATTAACTACTAAAGTGGACAGTTTCTATGATCTCAGTTTTATGCCTTTACTTAATCAAATACTTAGTGACTTAAATCACTGAATTGGATTATTTTTTCTTTTTACAGGGAAGGAAAATTTAATTGAAGTGTTACCTAATGCAGTTATTTTTCCAGAGTATAACGGAGATTATTTCAAACATCTTAAAAAGCAAACAGCACTTGGAGATTATTATGGCTAAACAGGATTCCTTGTTTAAGAATAGAGCAGAAGTTTGTAAAACTTTTTTCTTCTTAGAGTCCTTAACTCATTAAAGTACTAAGAGGGTTTTATTTGCTTTTGAAGAACATTATAATGCTTAGCAATATTAAGAAATCAGATTAATCCATGCATAAGTCTTAACTGAATTGGTCTTGATTACAACTTTTGATGTTCAGAATAAAGAAATTACTACTGATGGCTGTGCAGGTTAGACTACAGTATAAGTAGTGTATTTTCCAGATACTTTTTAATACTTACTTGGTTTGAGAGCCTTAAACTGTAGAGGTTTGTTCACATGCATTAGAAACTAAGCACAAATGTCCTGTCTCCCCTTCCCTCCATGCTCTTATTTTTCTTAAAAGTAAATGAGTTGGTATGCTACCTTGGTATTGTATACTTCATATAGTTAAAAGGACGAAAGCCTAGGCCTCTGTTGTTGAAGTACTGGGTTATGATTGGAAGTGTCATGATTTCATGGAGTAACTAAATCCCTGAATTCCAAACTGCTGAAGCTGTATTCTATTAATATCTCTGACATGTTTCCTTTTTGTGAAAAATATAATAATCTCAACTTGCTTGATTGTCTTGCACATGTTATACATAATTCTAAAAAGCTCAACTGTTTTTTTAAGTGTTTTCTATGTGAACAAATTTAAGATTATTTCTTTCTGTCATATTTATCTCAATAGCTAAGAAATCTTTCAAGCTTGGATCTCCGCCACATAACAGAACTGGACAATGAGACCGTGATGGAAATAGTAAAGAGATGCAAAAACCTTAATTCGCTCAATCTGTGTCTGAACTGGATCATTGATGACAGGTAACTTCATTATAGCATCTAAAAGTAGTATAAAACAATTTTAACTACTTCTATTAATTGAAATAATTCTTCATGACTTAGGTGTTTGAGGAAATCAATAAAAGCATGCAGTATTTTCTGAGTGTTCTTGCTTGTTTTGAATAAATCATCTAAAATATGTACAGAGTGTTCATGTATTTCTGTAGTGAAGAAAAGTTTAGTCATAACTGCACAACAGCACTAATCTGTTTCTTGTAGTTTTCATGAGATTTTGGTCTTTACCATCTGTGACTGTAAAGTACAACTGCAATTATTTTTCCTTCAGTAGTTGGCCAGCATTTAAACAGATTTACGTGCATACAAACAATGAAGCATATTTTTGACTACTGAAGCAAAAATAAACTGTTTGTGGGTTCAGTAGTGGAATTTATGTCTTTTCTATGGAGCTACAAGTCCTTCATTGTTTGGCAAAGACTCTTCAGAATGAGACTGAAAGAGTAATGGGGTTATCACCTTTTTCCTTTTGTCCAGAATACCTCCTATCCTGCTGTGTTTTGTCCTTTTGATCAACTTATTTATTTTAACATCAATTAAATACATATACATCATATACAATTATATTTCATATCATACGATGTAAAAGCTGGAAGCTTTGAAAAAATTGAGGAAAACCACCACCTCAAGATACTCAGGGAAAGCATTTTGATTGATTTATTACATCTGGTACTTTAAACAAAAGAAAAGAGACATTTTTAGCAGGAAGAAGTTCTAAAACAGTTTCATATAAGCCAGAATGGTTTGGACAGTCATATTTCTTTCCCATGTTTAAGGATTTTTTGCTAACCTAGTCTCTTTAAAGGTTTTCTAGCATCTTTAAGAATGAGCCTAAGTCTAAATAACTTAGACTTTGGTGAAAGTGTAATGTTCTAACAACACTAAAATTGAATTGTGTTGAGTAGGAAGTACCATTGAACTTTTACTGAAACCTCTTTTTACCTTAAGTGTTTTTTTTGGTTTTGTAGGCTTTAGTCAGGCCCTTAATATAGTTTCACTGATTTTGAAAGCATTTGGTTGCCTCAGATCTTTCTGTGTGCATATGCAAATAAGGCTATCGTAATGGAAAATTATAGAATAAATCAGAAAAAGTACTAAGAAGAAAAAATGTAAATTTAAAAGATGAACACTTTTCAGCTTTTAATTAAAGTACTTAAAAATAGCATACCTTTCTGATGAACATTTTGAGCAGGACAGTCTGCTGAGTATCATCCAAACTGATGGCAAAATGTTTTTGCAATTACTATACTAGAGGTACTAGAATAAGAAAAATATCTGTCAGTTATGTGCATATGACTCCAAAACTTCATATTGAATATAGTTATAATTATGAAACTTAATTGGAAAGCTGGAAAGGAACCCTTTCCAACAGTGACAGATAACTTGCTGTTTTGTGTACAACTTCATGTGTTTGACTTCTGTCTTTAGTAGTTTGAGGGATGTCTGCTTTTTATCATATTCCTAAATGATCAAGGAACGAGGAGCAGTTAATGTAACATTTTTTGTGAATCTCACTGTGGACTTTGACTTGCAATTTCCTTCAACTGCTAAATTACATAATTTACTTCGACATTTAGAAGACTGGAGTTTTTAAGAGTACTTCTGCTTGCTTAGGTCATCCTCTACTGAAACACTCCCTTAGTAATATTACCATAGAGGACATTTACCAAGCCCTATTGTAGCTATGGTTCTTCTAATAAACATCGTGGCACAAGGAGCAGTACAGATAAGGTAAGGAGTTGTATCTAGAGCTACAGTCAGATTTTTTTGTGCCCTATCAGTACTGTTCATCCAGGACAAGGTTTCACCTGCATAACAAGAGATGTTACTGGTTTTGTAATCACAGGACAATAATTTTCCAACATTCCTCTGTAGGTCATGCCAAGTCTCCTTGTAATAACATCTCAGGAGGGGCATTTTTTCACATAATTTAGCACAGAGTGATTTTAGATGACTTTGGTACCAGGTGCTGAGATTTGCAGAGCATCTCGAGGTTGTTGAGAGTAAGCTGTGGTTATGACATGGAGGCAAATACTCAGTATCTGCATGGAACATAACAGAGTGAGTTATGTTAATTGTTGACCTTGTGGTGGTACTTCCTGGCATCACATTTCTGATTAGTCATGTAGGTAAGCATGGTGCACTTCCCTGAGCTTTCAGAACAGATGGGAAACCTGGATTTTATCTAATAATGCCAGTTGTGAGAGAAACACTTTTTCTTCTCTAGTGTTTCAGAAGTATCACTTTGGATAAACCGGAGTAAATGGTGTAATGGAACAGTGTTCCCATACTCTAATGATTAAGACTTGTTGGTAAGGATACTGATTGCAGTCATAGAATCATAGAATAGCTAAGGTTGGAAGGGGCCTTAAAGATCACCTACCACAAGATCAGGTTGCTCAAAGCCCAGTTGAACCTGGCCTTAAGTGCTTCCAAGGAGAGGAAGTAGATGGAGGAACATGGAAATACAGACCTCTGACCAGGGTAGCAGTCAGGAAGTAAAGATACAGAAGAAATTCAGAGGCAACATGGTAAAGCCAGATGATAGGCCATAACCAAAATATTTGTGCTGTAGCACAGTCAGTAGAAGGGAGCACTTCATCCTTTGAAGAGACTCCATCTGCTTTATTCTACTGGGTCACTAATACAGACTCACTTTCTCAAGACTTTTTATCGTAACTTGTTGTCAGACAGCATATGGGGATTTCTGTGTTGTTATTTAGCAGAGTAAACTGCTAACATGGTCTTCCATATGCTAGAGCAGTGTTTGAAACGTGTGTTGACTGCCTATTTTGAGTTCTTAAGAATATATGTAGTCAGCCTTGCAAGCATCTGCTGTGATCTGGATGTGTTGTGCATAGAGGATACAATTCTAAAGTAGCTTCTAAAGGTGGTTAGGTCACAAGAGCTGCTGGTGTCTGTAAATGACCCACAATTTCATAAGCAGACATGAGCATCAAAATAGTAGCTCAGTTCTTATAGTAATTTTTCAATAAAATGCAAAATTAGTGAATGGTAGAATTATTTTAAAGAAAACTAATAAGTTTTATGAGTCCTCTGTTCCTGAAATTTTAAGTCCCTGCATGTTTGATTCAGAAATTATTTTAAGAAAATTACTTCTACATGTTTTGCATTTGTGTGGTGGGGCTTTGGTAGTGATGGAGGGGCCACAAGGCTGGCTTATATGAGAAGCTGTGAGGAGGTTCCCCAGCTTCAAATCCAGACACATCCTTGGGCAAGGCTGAGCCCATCAGCTGTGCTGATAACATCTCTGTGGTTAACATTTTTAAGAAGAGGAAAAGGAAACTGCATGAGAGCTTTATCAGAGCAGAGCTGCCAAGGTCAGTGAGGAAGAAATGCTGGAGAAGATGTTCCCCTACAACCTGTGGTGAGAGAAGGGATGTATCTGCAGCCCGTGGAGAAGCACAGTGGACCAGCCTGTGAGGGACTGTGGTGGAGCAGATGTGGACCTGCAGCTCATGAAAGACCACAGTGGAGCAATGTAGCTTTAAAGGTCCCCACACCAGGTGCCAATTTATTCTGCCTCCATTAAGTGGTTAGAGTGAACCAAAACACAGAGAAGCAAATTACTCTCTCCCCCTACCCATCGTACCCTACCAGGGGAAGGTGAAAAGGGGAGTAAGGAAGAGAAACTTAAAGGTTGGAAATTAGAACTAGAACAGTTCTGCCCCTCACCACAAGAAGGATATTGAGGTCCTGGAATGTGTCCAGAGGAGAGCTACCAGGCTGGTGAGGGGCCGAGAGAAGTCATGTGAGGAGCAGCTGAGGGAACTGGGCATGTTTAGCTTGGAGAAGAGGGGGCTGAGGGAGACATCATTGCCCTCTAAAACTAAAGGAGGCTGTACGGATGTGGGTGTTGGCCTCTTCTTCCAAGTGAATAATTACAGGACCAGAGGAAATGTTCTGAAGTTGGAGCAGGGGGGGTTTAGATTACTTATGTGGAAGAATTTCTTTACTGAAAGAGTGGTCAAGCACTGGAACAGCCTGAGGTGAGATTGAGTCACCTTAGGGAGGTGGTTGAGTCACCATCCCTGGAGGTATTTAAGAAACACAGATCTGGCACTTCAGGGCATGCTCTAGTGGCATGAATCTTGAGATTCTAAAGATTGTAGTGGGTTTGTTGTGTGACTTTTTTTGTTTGGTTTTTGTTTTGGCGTTGGTTTATTGTTGGTTTTTTTTTCTTGTTGAGAGTGTGTATGGTTGGATTTGGGGATCTCAGAGAGAGGTCCTTTCCAACCACAACTATTCTGTGGTTCTGTGAACAGGGAAGGGGTAGTAACTAGTAGGAAAGTAATGAGAAATATACATGTATATGTATATATAATATACTGTACTCAAAACCCAATGTTAATGGTAGCTGATACAGAACTCTAAAGGCTCCTCATGGCAGTGTCCACATAGTAAAGTGAGGCCAGAACTGTTCTCATCAATGGATGAAGTCATATTCTGCAGAATGTGTGTCAGGCTGAAGACAGCCAGGAGCCTCTTGCTGAGACATCTACTAAAAGGGAGGAAAAGGAGTCAAGACCCCAACTTTCTCACCCTTCTGGTGTTTTCTGGTGGAAGATGAGAGAGAATACTGAGGTCATCCAATCCTTCTTTCTTCTGCCCCCTGGACCTCCTTGGAGTCCTAAGTAATGTCTTTTGTCTTTCTGGGGCTTGTCCATCCATCAGAAGTCACTGTATCACTGCCATAAAATTAGTTTCTTCCCCCGCAAAACCGTAATGCTAATATAAAAATGTACAAAGCTTTCAGCTAGCATATATTTTTGCAAAGACAAAAATGTTCATTTTAACTGTGGTGACTACAAATGCTCATTTATCAGCTTTGTATTTATCACCTTTGTTCCTACTGAAGTGGAAGCGTGGTTCAGGAGCCCTTGTATTTGTTCCTGTTAATTTGTATAATCTGGATTTGGGAATATAGTAGAGCCTTCCAGACAAGTAACTATACATTTATATGATATTTATAATTAATTATTCTGGGTGAATACTGGCATTTCTTAATTACAATTTAGTTTAATCTTTTCAGTGTTATCTGAAAGATGATCTCATTTGGGTTCTGCATATTCATCAGGTACTTAACTTCATTAAAAACCTAAACTCCATAAAATTTATGTTATGTGAAACAAATAAATTTTACTTCTAAAATTATTCTTCTGAATGTCATACTTCTTAATTTAATTTGTAAGAAAATTTGCTTCCCAATATTCCTTTGTGATTAGCCCAGAATCTCAAACTGCTCTGTCCCTGCAACAGGACAGGAGGAGAAAAGGGACAGGGAGATGACTCACGGGTTACTGTAAGGAGAAAACAGACTTGACTTGGGGCAGATTAATATATTGCCAATTAAAAATAAACTATTATAGTGAGGAAAAAATGGGCAAAAGTAAACCAGCTTCCCTCACTCTCCTCTCCCCTTTTCCCTGGACTCAAATTCAGTCCTTCATTCCCAACTCATCTTCCTCTTCCCCTGAAGCAGCACAGAGCAGTGGGAAACAGGGACTGAAGTTAGTACATCAGACTTCATCTCTGCCACTCCATCCTCACTCTTTTCCTTTGCTCTGGTGTCAGCTCTTCCACTAGGTCTTTGTGTCAAGGTTTTGTTAGTGGAAAGGCTGTAGGGGTGGCTTCTCTGAGATGACAGAAGCTGCTTCTAAATCAGACAGCCATTTCCAGCTGACTCCCAAATGGAACCAATGCTGGCCAAAGCTGAGGCAGTCAGCAATGTAGTAATGTTTAAGAAGAGTGAAAAACATGCACAGTGGTCAGGAGAGGGGAGTAACTTTGAGAGAAACAGCCACAAAGGGCAGTGAAGAAAGAGGGAGATGCTCCAGGCACTGGAGCAGAGATACACAGAGCAGCCTGTGATGAAGATCATGGTGACATAGGCTGTCCCCCTGCAGCCCATCAATGTCTGTGCTGGAGCAGATGTCTTCTCTGGAGCCCACATCAGAGCAGGTAGATGTGCCCTGAGGGAAACTGTGACCCCGTGGAGAGCCCATGCTGGAACAGGAATGGCAGCCCATGGAGAGGAGCCTGTGCAGCAGTGCATTTTCTAGCAGAATTGTCACCCTGCAGGGAACCCGTGCTGGGGCAGTCATACTAAAGGACTGCACTCTGTGGAAAACAACCATGCTGGAGGTTTGTGTAGAACTGCAGCTTGTGGGAAGGACCCGCATTGGAGAAAATTGTGAAAACTCTCTCCTATGGGAGGGACCCCGTGCTAAAGCAAGTTGGAAGGAGCAGCAGTCTTATGAATTAACTGCAATCCCCATTCCCCATTGCCTTGTGCTATTTAAATGAGTAAATGAATTGGGTGTGAAGTCAAGCCCAGGATAAAAGGTTGGTGTGAGGTGTTTTTGTTCTTATTTCTCATCATCCTGCTCTAACTGGCAATAAATTAAATCAGTTTCTCTAAGTCAAGTCTGTTTTGCACATGATGATGATCAGTGAGCTATCTCCCTGTCCTTATTTCTACCTATGAGCCTCTTTTGTCTTCTCTCCCACTCCTTCTGAGAAGAAGTGAGAGAGCAACTTGATGGGCACCTGGCAGCCAGCCATGGTTAACTCATGCAGCTCTCCATGGGCTTCTGTCTTTCACAAACTGCTCCAGTGTCTTTCCCATTGCCATCAGTTCTTCGACAACTATTCCAACATGGGTCCCTTCCATGGGGTACAGTCCATAAGGAACAGACTGCTCCAAGCATGGGACCCACACAGGAACCACTTCTGCCAGAAAGAATTCTCCTGTATCAGCTGTTTTCCATGGGTTGCAGGTTCCCTCAAAGGCATCTCCATCTGCTGTGGCAGGGGGCATTCCATACGTTGCAGTCTGAATATCTGCTCCAAAGTGGTCTGTGGGCTGTAGGGGAACATCCTGCTTTACCAGGGTCTTTATAGGGGGCTGCAGGGGAATCTCTGCTCTGGTGCCTTGAGGATCTCTGTCCCCTTGTTCTCTGATCTTGGTGGCTGCAGGGCTGTTTCAGTCATCCTCACAATCACTCTGTCTCTCTCACACTCTACTGTACAGCATTTTATCATTTTCTCGAATATGTTTTCCCAAAGGTGTCATCATCTCAACACTCTTCTAGAATATTTAATGGTAGTTTCATTGACCTAAACACACAGCAAATAAAACACTAATTGTGTCTAATAGCTCTCCCCACTATTTTTATTCTTTCATAAATAGCTCCAGTTTTATTCTTAACAGCCAAATAAGATATAAGGACCAGGAGATCACTTAGCAGTTACTGTCAAGGGCAAACCAGATCTAAATTGGAGAAAATTAAGTCTGATTTATTATTATTTAAAATACATTTGGTAGAGAGAAACAAAAGAGCAAACACTAAACCAACAGCTTAGTTAAGCCTGTTTCCCAGGCTTAACTTAATGTCTTCACTCCTGAGCCATCTATCACCCCAAGCAGTAAGGGGGGGATGAGGAGAGGGGTGTTGCAGTCAGTGCACAGTGATTCCTCTCTACTGTTTCTTCCTCCTCATGTGCTTCCTCTGCCCTGGTGGGAACTCTTTCTGGGCCACAGCTCTTTCAGGAGTATCCATCTGCTCTGTCATGGGTAGCTCCATGGGCTGTAATGTAATGTAATGTAATCTACTCCAGTGTGGTGATGCATCTGTACCTTCCTTGTCCTTGGTGTTTGCACTGCTGTTTCTCATGCTCTTTCTTTTCCTTTCTCTTCTGCATTTGGTGGGCTTTTGTCTTGTTTTTGCCTTTTTTTAAAGTACACTTTCCCAGAGGTGCCACCATCTTGGCTAAGGGGCTCAGCTCTGCCCTAGGTCTGTTGGAGCCGCTGTGTCTGGCACAGGACAGTCCTCACCAGGACTGCCCTGCAGACCCCCATGCCAGCACCTGGGCATCTGCACCCAGCACGGTGGTTTTCATTTGATAACTAGGGACAAGGTACTGGGGGGTCATTTTTTCCCCATAACCACTTAAAAATTTAATTCGCACAACTTTTCTCACTATGTTTATTAGAAAAGCATTTAGGTGCAATGTTTCAATTGGTAGACCTGGGAGATGCCACTCAGACCTTATTTCAGTGATGTGGTACCTTATGTGATTTAGCTTTTTTTGTCCTAGTGAAATACCATGTGAGAATGGTATCATAGATGGCCAGGAGTGCAGAATTAACTTCCTGAGGGATCTAGCAATGGCCACAAATTGGTGCCGTTCTGTATAATTTTGCTTTAAATATTGGTTTACTTTTCAGTCCAGTCTGCAAATTATTTTTTAAAAAATTGAATATGGCTCAACATGTATCTTGGCAATTATCACAAGGCAAATCACTATCCTCATCAGAGTTACTTGTGCT
The DNA here is from genome assembly GCA_038090715.1 of Florisuga fusca. Taxonomy (NCBI): domain Eukaryota; kingdom Metazoa; phylum Chordata; class Aves; order Apodiformes; family Trochilidae; genus Florisuga; species Florisuga fusca. The sequence goes on from JAAWXA010000012.1 coordinate 13,019,498, forward strand.
TTCAGCTTCTAGTCATGGGCCCTGAACCCAGTTTATAAAGGCTTCTGGACATTGTTACCAAGGAAATTATTTTTTGCAAACATTTGATTAAAACAGATCACTCTTGACAAAGTTTAACAAATTATAAAAGTCAGAATACGTTTTCCATAATTACACATAGCTGTCCATTTATTGAGGTTTTAGCCTGGTAACTTTACTCTCTTGATTGGTATTAAGATAAAGATTTTTTTAAGGAATCATTTTCTGGTGGAAATGGGTGTTATCAGAAAGAGTGAAACTTTCAAGCTATTGTCACAATTTGCCACTCTTCTTTATGTACTTGAAAAGGGGGAGAAAAGAGTCCACTGTTGTCACGTTGATGAAATGTATGATAAATGAAGCTCTGTAAATGGTGAAAATATGAGAAGGGTGATTAAGTCTGACAATTCTCATGTAAAAACTTGAGATGATAAACATCTCCTGTGATTAGTTATTAATGTAGTGCAAGGGACTAGCATCAGCTTGAACAATCTTATGAGCTGTGACATAAAAAAATGTTGGAAGATACGTATGCACTAGTTAAACTAAAGGAAAAATTACTTATACCTGATTGCTAATAATTAAAAATGGCAGACTTGGTGCAAATGCAGCTTGATTATTTTCTGCATGGCATTCCTTGCAGAAATTAAGGAAGTGCAGTCTTCTCTGAAGGAATGGGAATGACGACGTGTTACAAATCTGAGTCCTTAGTGAATCGTGAAAACTGAGAGGTTTTGTATGTATATTTTTTCTGTACAGCTAAAGTATTTTCAGTGTTAAAATTTGAAGTAATACAGAAAAATTTAAAAAAAGTCCAGTCTACTACTGCTCAGAGAGGAAGATGTAGTCCTATTGTGATTATTGTTGCATTGTGAGGTTATAACCTACAATTCACTGTGCAGATAGGATAGACAAAGTACTTGAAAAAAAGAGAAAATAAGGGATGGCTGTCTTAATGATTTACTGAACTGTCAATATTGTTTAGAATCTGCCAGTGTATCTAGTGTAAATACCATCTAGAAGGACCATAACCATGTTCAAGATCTGTTTTGTGCTGTCCTTGCTGCTTTTTTAATTTTCTTTTTTGTATGTGTGTGTGTAGGTGAAGCTGGCCTGATCTGTGCGGGACAATAAAAAGTGTTTTTTCAAATACTTTAATGGCAAAAGGCAATGTAGAAACAACATTGGTACCTTACAGGATAAGGATGGTCACCTCCCCAAAAGAGATACAGACAAAGCAGAGGTACTTAATGCCTTCTTCGCCTCTTGTCTTCTATACTGATGACGGACCAAGGAGGCTTCAATGCCCAGAACTGGAGGACCATGATTGCAACCCTTAGCTGACCCTGAACTTGTTCGGGATCTGCTGCTACAGTTAGATCCCTGCAAGTCCATGGGGCCTGATGGTATTTATCCAAAATCCTCAAAGAACTGGTAGGTGTCATCACTAGGCCTCTCTCCAGTATTTTTTGGAGGTTCTGGGAATCTGAAGAGATCCCAGTTGACTGGAAGCTGGCTAATATTGTACCAATATTCAAGAAAGGCAAGAAGGAGAACCCTGGAAACTACAGGCCAATTAGTCTTACTTCAGTGCCTGGTAGAATTTTGGAAAAGATTATTCTAGGAGGTACTGAAAAACAACTGGAAGACATTGGTCACAGCCAGCATGGCTTCATGAAGGGAAAGTCCTGCTTGTCAAACTTAATTTCCTTTTATGACAGGTTAACCCATGTAGTTGATCAAGGGAAGCCAGTGGATGTAATATTTCTGGACTTCAGGAAAACTTCTGATACTGTCTCTCATAGTATGCTCCTCGATAAAATGTCCAGCATGCAGCTGGACAACCATGCTATATGATGGGTGAGCAACTGGCTGACAGGTCAAACACAAAGAGTGACAGCAGATGGGGTAATATCAGGCTGGTTACTGGTCACTGGTCCTGCAGGGCTCCATCCTTGGCCCAGTCCTCTTCAATATCTTCATCAATGACTTGGACTCAGGACTGGATGGAGCTTTAAGGGAGTTCGCAGATGACACAAAATTGGGAGGAGTGTTTGATTCCCTCAAGGACAAGCAGGCCCTGCACAGACACCTCAGCAGGTTAGAGAGATAGACAGCCACCAAGTTTAAGAAGGGCAAGTGCCGGATTCTGCATCTAGGATGGGGCAACCCAGGTGGCAAGTACAGACAGGGGAATGAATGTCTGGAGAGGAGAGCAGCGTGGCAGAGAGGGACCTGGGGGTCTTGGTTGGCGGCAAACTGAACATGAGCCAGCTGAGTGCCCTGGCAGCCAGGAGGGACAGCTGTGTCCTGGGGTGCATCAAGCACAGCATTGCCAGCTGGTCAAGAGAGGTGACTGTCCCATTCTGCTCTGCACTGGTATGGCCTCACCTTGAGTAGTGTGGGCAGTTTTGGGCACAGTATAGAAAAGTATAGAAAAGAAGACAAATTACTGGGGAGCGGTTCAAGGAGAGCAGCAAGGATGGTGAAGGGTCTGGAAGGGGTGAATTATGAGGAATGGCTGAGGTCACTTGGATTGTTCAGTTTGGAGAAAAGGAGGCCAAGGGTGACCTCATTGCAGTCTGTGGCTTCCTTACGAGGGGAAGAGATGGGACTGGCATGAATTTCTTCACTCCTGTGACTGAAGACAGGATTCAGGGAAATTGTAGGAAGCTGAATCAGGGAAGGTGTAATTTAGATATAAGGAAAAGGTCCCAGAGGACATCTGAACAATGTAATAAACTCCCTAGGGAAGTGGTCACAGCACCAAGCCTGCCTGAGTTCAGGAAGCATTTGGATGACTTTCTCAGGCACATGTTGTTGTCCTGGGGGTGCCCTATACAGGGACAGGAGCTGGACTTGATAATCGTGATGGGTCCTCTCCAGATGGGCATATTCTATGATTCTGTGATAAGACCCATGTTATTGGTGGGATCATACCATTAAATAAATAGGAAATGTGTCAGATGCTATATGCTAATAGCCTTCAATCCTGTTCATTTTAACACAAAGCCTTCTTAGCCTTTTTCTCTTGTTGAAGCCAAAGAAGGCTGATACATGCTGAATTTTCTATGATCTTAAATGTAGTAACTTTTGTGTGTTTACAATTCAAGATTAACCAAGAAGTTCTGACTGTAAAGGAGATGAAAACGTCATGTGCCTTTGAGAAGCTGTAGTAATTTTGAAAATTGAGCGGACAGAATAAATGACTAGGTAATTCTGGAATTGACAGGAATAATGTAATGAGGAAAATGAACAGTAACCTAAACTGAAAGTGGTGATCATGGTGATGCCTGTAGGGTACAGGCAGTAAACAAATTAATGTTAAAAAGTAAAAATTAAAAAGTTACAAACAGTGACTTCTATTCCAGCTTTTAATGTTATAGACTGAGGAGGAGACTGCTGTACATGTAATTCTATGTGCTGGAAGGGAGCTGCTCAGACAGCTTGCACAGCTATCATTCACAGGGGCAGAGTGTTTCCTGGCCTTACAGTCTAATGCACACAGAGGAGAGAAGAAACACCCTGGCCATTCATTATATATAGCTTGATTTTTTAAATAGCAACCATTTGTATAATCCGTGAAGTGTTCTCTGGCACTATGCCACACCTGGAGTACTGTATCCGTTCCTGGGCTCCTCAGTAGAAGAAAGACACAGACATACTAGAGGGAGTCCTGTAAAGGGCTGAAAATTTGCTGGAAGAACTGGAGTAGCTCTCTCAAAATGAAAGGCTAAGAGAGCTTGGATGGTTAATGCTGGAGAAGAGAAGGCTCAGGCAGATCTTGTCAGGCTCAGGAGGATCTTGTCAATGATAATAAATATCTGGAGGGAGGGCACAAAAAAAGAGGGAGCCAGGCTTTTTTCAGTTGTACACTGTGGCAGGACCAGAGGCAACAGGGACACATGGAAACACAGGAGGTTCCTCATGAATATCAGGAAACATTTTACCACTGTCACGGTGACCGAGCACTGGCAGAGTTTTCCCAGAGATGCTGTGATATCTTCATCCTCGAAGACAAGGACTCCAGGTGCCCCTGCTTGATTAGGGTGTTTGGACCAGATGATGCCCATACGTCCCTGCCAACCATGGCCATTTTGGTGTTCTCATACTAACACTTGCTGCTAGAGATTTGTTTGTTCAGTTAAGAGAACTGGAGGTAAAGTAAGTGAGCTCCAGAATGGCAGCCATCCTCCTTGATGTCTCCCAGGTTTTCGAGGTTTGTTGTTACGTGTTTGTACAGACCATTATCTCCCAGCTCTGGAACATGTATTGGCCAAGTAGGACCTAAAAGGTCCTCAAAGGATGTAATGCATGACATTGTAATCATTGATGTTATTACTTACGATGAAGAGTGAGAAAAAATTCATTTCTCCCTGTTTCCCCCAGTAGCAATGGCATTTAACAGATGGTTGTGAGCCTATAGTAGTGGGGTGGTTAAGAGCAATGCCAGAAGCTGTGCCCTGGAACAGATTTGCCATGTTGCAGTCAATGCATACTTCGTATTGTAGTCTGCTACTATTGGACCATGATTGAAAGTAGTGTTTCCAAAGACCAACACTTTTCTATATGAGATATTACCCTTCTTCCCCATACATAAAGCAGAAGGTCTTACCCTTTAGAATTGTATAGCTCTGTTGTTTACAGTCTAGGTATTTCTTTTAGTGGTTTCTTTTTCTACAAATTGTTTGTAGTGAATCAGATTTGCTTTTTTTAAGCAATCCTTTTAATTTTGGTGTATGTATGCTATATTAACAGAATGTCTTTCGCAGGTATTTGATACAGGTTAGATGTTTTGTTGTACTTTTATTCTAAAAACTGCAGAAAAACTAAAAATATGAAATAGTTTGGCTAAAATTTCAGGTTATTAATAATTTATTATAACTGTACTTGTGTCTACTGATACATGACCCCATTTACTAAAAATAGTTTATAAAGATAGTGTGAATCTGTAGTAATTCAAACTCTTCTCATATAAACACATGTAAATTTAATTTCTGGATCCTAGCAATGTTTAAACTTCTAGCTAATAGAGCAGAAAGATAATTGGTCATTTAGACTTTGAAGGAGTGCTTGTGTAGTATGTATTGACAGTCAACACAGTCAATACAATACTTTCAGACATATCAGTTAAAGCAAGCTGAGTTTGGCTTTGAATGTTTGTGCCATCCTTTAGTGTTTCAACAGAGACAAAATGAGAAGTCTGTGCTCAAGCTTTCATCCATCTTCTGGTCTGGGAGACTGTGGTAGGAATTTAAAATGATCCGAGATTCCCCTTGGGCAACCAACCAAAAAAAAATTCATGCAGCATAGCTGCACTCAGTAGTCTCCATTTGTACTGTTTGCCTGGTTGATTCAGGTCTCTGTTGATGGCAGTAACAGAAGAACTGCCTACATTTGTTGTAGCTTGGAGCTGACTGTCATGGGCATTAGTAGCTTAGAAATACAAGGTTACCTTCAACCCTCAGTTCATCATTGATTCACAAAAATACATTTTATTTTAGTATTCTCTTAATTTCCAGGGAAATATCATGTGTTTTTTAAAATTTAGTATTCGGAATTCAAAAGAAAATAATTGAAATACAACTAAAAATTATATTTTCTAGTAGCATCTTACTTTTCCAAACATTATTTGAAAACGAAGGCTCTCGGCTTTAAGAAATCATCCCATTTGCCTTATTCATCATTTTTACAAATCCTATTTTACAGTATTTTCTGTAGCTCAGTGAATTGCAGTCTATATGAATTACATTTCAAAGAGTGAATATAATATAGATAGAATATAGAAACATTCCTTTAGACAACTCATCAGAATAACCTCTTCTGTACTCCCTCTTCTCCTTACGTGTAACGCTGAAGAATTGTGTTAAACATGTGCTAAAAAAAAAAAAAAAAAAACGAAATCTTATCGCAATATTGAAGTCTGTTAAGAATTTGATTAAATATTTAAAATCTTGAGATCAAATCTCAACCATTTCAGAAGGGCTTTTGATAGCACATGCACTTTTATTTTAGGCTGAGGGAGCTGGGTCTCTTCAGCTTGGAGAAGAGGAGAATGAGGGGCGACCAAATTAGTGTTTATAAATATGTAAAGGGAGAGAGCCAGGGGGATGATGTCAGGACCTTCTTAATTATGCCCAGTGATAGCACAAGAGGCAACAGATACACGCTTGAGCATGGGACTTTCCATATAAACACGAGGAAAACAATTTTTACTTTGAGGGTGACAGAGGTGCCCAGGAAGGCTGTGGAGTCTCCTTCTCTGGAGACATTCAGAACCCACCTGAATGTGTTCCTGTGTGACCTCCCGGGGGTGGCCCTGCTCTGGCAGGAGAGTTGGACTCAATGATCTTTTGAGGTCCCTTCCAACACCTAACTTTCTGTGCTTTGTAGCCTGTAGCATTGTTTTGATTTATTGCTTTCCTCTATATTTAGCTCAGTAGTCAATACTGATGAATATTTGATGAATGAAGTTTGCAAAAATGTGTCCTAATCAGCCCTAATCTAAATGATGGTATATTAATATACCTATGAATATGAATACATCTGAGTTTTATGAAATAAATAAGGTGAAGCAATGAGTGAACTGAGTATTTTTCAAAAGTAGTACAAAAGTTAGTTTGAATTTGCATTGGTTTTAAATAGTTACATTTTAAAATTTTTTAATTTTTTTTTTAATTACAAACGGGTTGGTCACTGCAAGAACTGTTTCAAACACCTCAATATGATGAGTGTAAAAACTGTAATGTATAGTAATACAAAATATATATATACATATATAAACATGTAAAAGCAATATGTTATTTTCACATTTATTTGATTTTTTTTTAAAATAGCTTTTCATAATTTTGCATTACTAATGGTGGTGACAGAAGTAAAAAATCTCCCTGAAGCAATTTCTCGTTTTGGCTGCCAAAATAGAAACTGTCAATACAGAGATGATAAGAAGGTGCTGATTTCATTTTTCTTCTCTAGACCTTTCCTTAGTCTCTGATTTTTCTCATTTACAGGATTATTAAATGTTAATTACTGTTTATTCTGCTTTTACTGGCTTCAGTTCAGATTTGGTTGTTTACACATCAAATGCTCACAAGATGTAGTTCTCAAAATAGTTTGTCCTGACTTTCTATGGAATTCCTCCATTTGTATAAATAGCTTACTGTATGTTTTTTGGTAGGGTTTTTTTGGTTTTTGTTTGTTTGTTTTGTTTTTTAGTGCATAGATGTCCTTTGGAACAGAGGTGATAGTGTCTTTATAAAGCATTATTCAAAATGTAGCTGAACAATGGACCTTTCATATTAAATTAGGACTTTTCAAACAAGTAACGCTGCTTGAAACAAAAACCATATCAGGAATTAAACCATGTGGTGTTGGAGGTAGTTTCGTGTTCTCATGAAATAAGTGTTGTGCTATAGTTCGCTGGTGGGTTAGGTGATGATTTTCAGGTAACCATTTCTCTAGACACTCCCAGTGTATATTTTTGTAGCTCTAGGGCCTGAGACAAGGTCTCGAAAACTGAGCTTACGTCTAAAATATGTCAGTGGATCTTTAATTTAATTTCAGGAAATTATTTTATCACACTTCTCTTTCAACCTCCATTTTATATAGATACTTTACATGCTTACAAAAGTAAAGATTATAAAAAAGTAAAAAGATTATACAGCAAAGTAAAGCCTCGTCTTCTGAAACTGCAAACTATGCTATTCATTTTATCAGGGCAGAAGGCCTTTCAAGCACCTACTGTTCTTCGCATACTGCCTATTGCCTGTCACAATTAACCTGTTTTAACAAATGCCTTGAAAACAGTGGCATTAAAAAGATGAATCTAAGTAACTTTTGTTACAGTAAGTCATATGATTATATAAAGATCTGTATGCATTGTTCAATTGCATTTTAAAGGGTCTACAGGAAAACCAACTAGTTAATTTTTTTAGGTACTTTGGAGGAGCATCAGCTCTCAGTATCCTCAAATCCACTTTTAGTATAGTTTAGATAAGTAACCCAGCTTTGTTCATGTTATAAAAACAACATTTGAATAACAATGAAACTGTAAATATCTAGAGACAAGTTATGCAAAAAGTCTTCACTTTTCAAAACAGAATTTCTTTACAAAAATACATGCAATGTTAATTACTCTTACAAAATACTTTCTGAATGTGAGGCTTGCATGGGGTTTAAACCATTATTTTTACTCATCCTGCCTAAGTACAGATTATGTTAGTTTTTAATACAAAGTTTTAAACTAATGTAATATTTTAATGGTTTAATGAAATTTGAAGATATGCTTTTGCACTGAAATTTGTGTATATGTGAAATACTATATAATATCCATATATATAAGTATATATATGCATATATGTTATGCAGAATTTGTTAATGAACTTCAGAATTTTTGTACAGAATGTTGGATGAAGACTGTATGTTCAGTCATAGCAAGATCACATTTAAAAACAGGGTTAACACACATTCTACAAGAAATTGACTTGATTTTTGTACATGCACTTTTTTGTATATGCACTTTGTGAGTAGCTGTTCCAACTGCTTCATGAAATAATAGTTTTGTAAAACAGGGTATTCTGTTATTTCCCATCAGCAATTATGGGTATTTTGATTAATGGCATAGCAGAAGGATCAGAATCTATTATTTTTCTCTCATCTCACCTTTGGCATCATACAGTAAATACTTGTAAAGGAGAGGAATGGGTTATGAAAAATGAGGAGATGGTTCTGATACTGAGTTATTTTGTGCAAGATCCAAAGATGAGGAATTACTAACTCTTGTTGACATGGACAGGTGGTTTAGCCTGTTCCTGCATAAGGCTAGATAATAATTTTACTGCTTACAACAGAGAAGCTGTACGGGAGCCAAAGGGTAAGTCAAAGTGTGAATTCTCAGGAAAAAAAAAATCCTTTATTGTGGAGACACAAAATCATCATTTAGGACACAATACTTGGGATGGGTGGGACTACTGGGTGATGTCGAATATCTCTAAAAATGTTTTTGTCACTTTTCATTATAGTATGTGATCTAATACAATTTTTTTCATTCTGGCTTTCACTCATGAGTACAGTTGTAAACCCCTGTTCTACTGTAGCATGAGGAGGTGATTGAGAATCCCATACTTTTGCTTTTTCTCTAATACATGTGGGAAATGACAGAGGTGATTTGTCTAATTGCTCTACTGTAGCTGCAGTTATAGAGAAAAGGTCAATATAGTAATTGTCAACTAAACTACAAAAGAAAACATATTCATAACTCTGCAAAACCATTATGTCAATTTTATGCTGTACATCAGTGTATCACACATTTGGCAGGATGTATAAATCTAATCTCTCTTGGAATTACAGTAGACCTTCTCTGTTACAGGCACTTGATGCTGCTGAGTAGCGATAACCTTAAGTATTGTTTATTTACTGCACATTCTTTCATTGTCATATTTCTCAGTATTTGCGTACAGTAAAAATCTGGCTACTTTAATGAGCAGAAGTGGATGTGGCAAATTGCAGTTTGACCCTTCTGTTTACACATAGCTAATGCAGTAGATGACAGGACAAAATCTATAGCTTGTGGCTGCTATAGTTATGTTGGCATCAATTTCAGCTATGGATTAGGGTATACATGTTAAAACTGCAAATGGTATGTTTTTAGGTACCATCCCTGCCCTTTGGGAAAGTTAGTGGGTACTATTGTAGGGAATGCTTTTTTTGTAAGGGCTTTGTGTGTGACATTTACTCTACAGTGATGGGAGATAGGGTTATGAACAAGCATGACAAAATAAATCAACTCTGTGGATACAAATACTAAGTCACAGTCCAGCCTTTATGATTGGCCAGTACTAATTTTGTCTTTCTGTCCTGTCTTCTAGTATGATTAACATAGTGAGCTGCTTTTGCTGCATTCCTTCTCCTTTTCTGCTTTTCTAGTGAACAAACTGGGAAGAGTTACATCATCCAGGAGCATATTCAGGCTTAGTGAGCAAACATTTTTGTATGCTAGTTTGCCACATTAAGCAATCTTGTTCCTGGACTTCTGGCTGTTTAACTGCAGCATCAATACCACCTCCATATTGGTCTGGTTGGCTACTTCAGCCATCTCTAACTTACTTACATTTGCTGGGCTGATATAAAATGAATTTGCTGTGTTCTGCAGCTTTAAAGAGCAATTACTTTTATTTTTTTTAAAATCTCTTGTTGCTCTCTTGGATTGAGCTTACATCAGCCATCATAGTGGCGCAGACAGTATGTATTTGTATGTGGACTAACTCGGTACAACTGTAGGAATAACAGGAAATAGTCTTTTGTGTTCAAGTTCCACTACAACAAAATTTGTCATTTAAAAATAGGAGTTTGAGAAGAAAAAGTTTTTTACATTTTACATTAGGAAAGTATTTCCTAGTATTGTCTGTCTCTTGTGCAGCTTCTAGGAAGACTTTTTTTCAGGTGGAGGTGATAGAGAACATAAGTTCTTTCAGAAGCTGCACAGTAAACTTTTTGTGAGTCTTTTCCTCAGTAGCACTGAGGATGTAGTATAGAGTAGGAAGAATAAAGACTTCTAAACTATTTTTTAACTGTCACATTAGTCGTGTTAGTTTCTTACATCTGAAGACACACTTTCTCTCACCTCCTGTCAGATTTTATACATAAAAACTGCTAAATAATAAGCCACACAAAGACTTACTGTGTTATTGCATGAGGAGATTTAGATGTATGCAGTATTGTGAAATGTAAAGAAATATATAATAAATTAAGCAGTCTGTTTCTTTCCCCCTCTGCTGTGGTTTCTGTATGTGTCTTGTGTTTTTATGTAAGCATAGTCATTTACACACCCATAAGGCTGTATTGTGCAGCTTACTCTAGGAACATAAACATCCAGTAGTGCAGTACTTTCTAAATGAAAGTATGTGAGAGAAAAACAACCAGACGGTTCTTGAATAAGAGTTAAACTACTAAATATGTAACTAGTAAATTTACTACAAAATTAAACGGTAGAGGTTGCTGTTCATCAGTCATTTGAATGAAAGAGAAAAATCTTCATCAAATTCATGTGAATGAAGAGAAAAGCATTCAGTAATGCAGAGTAAATTCTCTTTCACATTCCTACTTTACTTAACAAGGTGACATTAAGGAAACTCATGTGAAGCAAATATAAGTTTATATCAAAATTGTTAGAAAGCCTGTTTTTTTCCTACTTCCAAAGTCTCTCTTAGCCTTTATATTGAGCCTGCATAATCTGAAATGGTTACAGAGCTACAGCAAATACCTAGGTTATTGTCTATTTTAAAACTCAAACTGGTAATAAAGCTAGAGAAGCAGTATTTAGAATGTGTAGTGATAAATATTTAAACAGTTAAGCTAATCTTGATACAGTAAGTATGAAGAAAGACAGCAGTATCTTAACCATGAGATGGATTTTTCTACATTTTTTTTCATTTCTTGCTCCCTTTATTCACTCATTCCTCTCCAGGATGCATATAAAACAGAGGCCAGTTAGCAGAACAGTTCAGTATAAATATGCTCCTGACAGCTATATTAAGTGTGATATGTTTTTGTAGATTGTTCTGGAAATGTGTTGTGTGCTAAGAAAAAGTTCAGATTTTTTAAAATCCAAAATAAGATTCAAGGAGTGTCAATGTAGGGTAATACATTATCTGCAAATCCTGTTCTTATTCAAAGAATGAGCAAGGAATAAATTAATGTTAAGGAAGATGTTCAGAAATGGAATAACACTAAAAATTCCATAAAATTTGAAATAATTTTAAAGTAGTTGCACTGAAATAGATAGGATGTTGAGGGGAAAGCTGACAGAAATAAGAAGAGACTCAGTGGAAACAGAAGAAAAATGTCTTTCAAAGACTGGTAGTTATAATGAAGGCTAAGGTTGGTGTTACAGCTGGTATTGTTTTAGGGGTTTTTTGTGAAGAATTCAGTTGAAGAGAATAAAATTATACAGCATTCTGTGATAAAATATGTGTACATTTGAAACCCACATTTTTTGCCTCATTGGAAACTGCTCAAGATATAAAAATGTGAAAAACAGATTTATGCATTGTTGGAACACAGTGAAAAAAATAAAAGGTTTTATCCAAATAAGTAAATTATTAATCCATATGCCTGGAAATACCCTAAGGGAAAAGGTAGAAGAAAGTCTTATGCCAAATCTGAAAAAAAAAAAAAGATTGTCACTGTGTCAGACCTCAAGCTGTTTTCTTAGTTTGCCAGCACCTAATAAATCTGTATGTGTCAAATTCACAGAATCAGAGAAAGCTTTGGGTTGGGATGGACCTTAAACATCATCTTGTTCCCTCACGTGGGCAGAGACAATTCCCACAAGACCAGGTTGCTTCAAGCCTCACCGACCCTGGACTTGAACACTTCCAGGGAAGGGGAATCCACAGCCTCCCCAGGCAGCATATTCCAGTGTCTTACCAACTGCATAGTAAAGAATTTCTTCCTTATGTCTGATCTAAATCTACCCTTTTCCACTTTAAAGCTGTTATCCCCTGTCCCATCACTATATGATACTGCAGTCCCTTCACTACATGCCCAGTTTTCCTCTAGGCCCTCTTCAGGTATGGGAAGGAGTAGCTAAAAGTTAAATCTTTAAATTAATTCCACACTAAAGAACAAACACTGAGGAACAGACTATTTTTTTTCCTTTCTTTTTTTACCACATCATGCTTTATTGAAAGCTTTTTATTTAGATAAAGAAGAAAAAAGCGTGTATTTGTCTGCATGTTAGATTGGTTAAAAAAGAAAATCAAGAAATGCTGAGACCATTTGGGAAACTATGATCCCCTGAATATGGTATCAAGAGTTGAGTGCAATTGCATGCTTTAATGTTACTGTCTTTTAAGCTAACTTGTTTAAACTGTCTATTACTCCATTTCTTCCTTTATAAAATAAGAAGGGAAAATTATATTTTTAAGGACTGAATATGAATTTAAAAGATCACAAACTTTTTTTTTTTTTTTAATATAAAGAGCACAGCTGAAGTAGGGAGAGAAATAATTGTATAAATCGGTAATTTCAGAAGTGGCTGTATTTCAGTGTTTAATACTTTTGAGTATCGGTCTTAAGAGTTTGATAACATACCAGATTTATAGCTTTTGTAGCTCTGCAAGACTCTTTTCATACATTGTGGAAAAAAAAAAAAAAAAGAAGAGATGAAGTAGATGGTAGTATCATCTATTTATAAAGACAGCATTTTATACGTTAGAAATTTACCATATACATTTTTCATTTGTGTTTTTCTCCCCACAAAAAAGTATTAATAATCTATTAAATACTTGCAGAAAGAGTTCAGAATGCTGCTGTAGTAATGGTTACTTCCTAATGCTTAACAGATGTTGAGATTTTGTAGCTGTAGTATTCTACTGTAAGGGACATAATAGTTTATTGTTTTGGAAGTTTCTTCTTTTTTCTTGGCTAGTCTTTTCTCATTTGTTTCTCAAGCAACAGGATAAGGACTATGAAATATTTACTTAATTATAAATTTGAAGACTAGTGTAGCATAATTATAAATTGAATTATTATATCTTTCAGAATGAGGTTCATACCATCTTTCTTTTACTTTAGAATTTTAGTTTATTTTTTTCCATGCACTTTGCTTTCTTAATTTGAACCTAGGTTAGTGTCATATATTGAAAGAGATTGATGAGAGATAATAGTAATTAGTTATTTGTATGTATGTCTTCTAAGTGTACACAAAATTACAGCTGCTATATTCGTGGATAATACAAGAGGGAGGGAATTAGTAAGTAACAGTGAAAATAGAGTTTATTTTAGGCCATCTAAATTATTTTAGTGAACAAAGACCGTGCTGACACACATGCATTTCAGTATAGACATATACAATACTGTGTATTTAGAAAAAAAGAATGCAGAATATAGCTACAAAATGTAAAAAGAGTTTGTGAAAGTATTTTATAAATAAAAATCAACAATACAAAATTAACAATACTCTTATTTGGTTTTTATCAGTAAATCCAGATTAGTTTCTACACATTTTCTGTCTTTTTTTATCGTGTGGCATGGTACCCTAGAATACCTGCAGCTTCTCTAGCACCCTCATATGCTTGCTGAAAACAGTCAAGAATACATATAAATTTTTAAATTTCAGTTCATATACTTTTTTTTTTTCCCTTCTTGCATGTAAATGAAAGCATGTCTACAGTGGATATTACTTAATCCAGAAGAGTAACCTTTGAAGTAAGTCTCATATAAAATGTATGTGTTAGACAGTGATTAGGCTCATAAATTCTAGTTCACAGTATGTCTGTGTAATTATTGTTAAAGCCTTAGGATATTAGGAGGGCATTAAGCAGGCTGTGTCTTTTTCTTTACATATTGTGTAATACTGCTGCAGTATCTCAGGGAGGAAAAAAAAAAAAAAGAAAAAAAGTAGTATTTAAATACAATTAACCTAAAGAGCTTTTTAAGAGATTACAAGCTGAGCCAGGCAAAATGGCATAAGCTCTTCATGTTTTATTTAAGAACCTGCTTGAATGGTTTGTACTGTCCCAGGGCTGCAACTACTTAAATGTGAAATTCTTTTCTACTGGGTATAATCATGGTTTTGTTTCATGTTTTATGCAAGCCATGCCTTCTGTAATCTTCTTATTTGAGCCTTGTGTTTAACTTATTCAGATTAATTTTTTCTTATGGGAAAATAAAGAAACTCAGGAAAGAAGTAAGTAATTCAAGTAATTTGAGAGAGTGTATTTGAACTGAAATAGTGTGTTTATAGTAGGGTTCACGGACATGTATAATTTCCAAAATTAAAAAAAAATAAATACATCCTACTTATTGGAATACTTGGAATGCATTACCACAATGCTAGGGGTGATGAGAAACTAAATGAAATTAAACATATTTTTTTAAGAAATACTGATGAATTTGTGCTCACAGATGGATTTCATTAAAACCTTTAATATTTCTAATTCTTTCTGTTTATGGAGGCTAATGTGATTAATACTGATAAAGAAACACTTTTTCACTTCTTCCTCATGATGCCCTTATGTTTAGGTGGTTAAAAATTCCTGGATAAAGCTGGCAGGATCATTGACTATTGTGAGGAATATGTAAAAATCAGATTTTCATTTATTGGTTAAATGGCTTAAATAAGGGAATTAACAAGGGTGGTTCAAGCATTTCATGAAGGTTTATTCCAAGTTAGAAATGCTTGACAGTGTCAACAAGCAAAATGGTTGTGGAATGTCTGTACTAGCACTTAGAGTAGTTAAATTTATATTGCTTGTGAGCTCATAATACCCAGTGAGCATACTGAGTTTTCTCTGTGGATGCAAAGGAAGTCACGTGTGTTGCTTCTTCAAGATCCAGGCATACGTGTTTCTTCATTGCCTAAATCTTACAAATACTTTTTCTTAGTTCTCACAGATGTTAGTTTCGTTGTCCCAGTTCATTCGTGTCTTACTTTATCTACCCTATTAAAACTATAAAAAATTCTGTTTTTTCTGCAGTAGATCTGCAGTACATTCCCTCTCTGTAAGTGGCACTGGGAAAGGAGAAATATTTTCTTCAAAAGTAGTTGGTATGATTTTCTAAAAGCTTTTTAAAAAAATGTTGATATAGGATCTAGAAATACAGTTTTAGCTAAAACCTGAAAATCTCATCCTTGAGTTTTAATTTTATTATACCCATACCAGATTCCTGGAGGGCAAATACTTGTTGTTTTCCCTTCATGGTATTTGTTGAAAAGTGTCTGAAGCTAGTGCACTGTACCAATCGTTATATTTGTATTCGTAATTAAATCGTAGCTCAGAGGAATACAAACCCTTAAGTATTATGGATGCAGGTAAACCATGCTGGTGTTTGTTGGTATGTTTGCTTTATTTGTTTTCTTCCCACACTCCGACCGCGGTGTGGGACATTTCAGGACCTCAGAGAGCAGCTGGGGCACCCGCTGTCCGGGGCTGTGCCAGGCAGCTCTCTACTGGGTCACCTCTAAGTTTCCCAGTCATGGAGTATGTATATCTGTGTATCTCCTAATGTAAGCAGGAGAGAGGGTGTATTTAATGAAATACTGAAATTTAGTAGCTTACTTGGAAGCACATATTGGGAAGTTTTACTGTTACTTCTCAGTAAAGCAGTCCCAAAAAGTTTGTAAGGTGCTACTGCTTGAAAGCAAGTGGCATAGAAACATATGACACAAAATAATTTCAAAAAGCCCTCTAAGCAGAAAAAAATATATTCTACCTTAATCTTCATGTTCCTGTTTATTCAACAAAATGTGTCTTTTTTTTGTTTTGTATTGTGTTTTCTCTACGCAATACTGTACACAGATGTAGTATGTCTGTATGCTGTTCATTTAGTCGTTGCATTTTGAGTTCTTTAAACCAAAGCAAACTTAACAAAAAAGTACTAAAGGAGAGCTTTCTTTGTTCCGTTTTTGAATTTCAAGCCTTAAGTGTGTTTCAAAAAAGCAATAATTACAATTAAAATGAATTTGCATGTAGTATGTAGTGGCAGGAGTCACTATATTGTAACAAACTGACATTTTAAAAAGCTAATGTCCAGTGTTTTGTAGACTGATATCGTCTATCGATTTGTTTTTAGAAGATTTGCAAGCAAAATATGGAGCAACAGGAAGTTTAAAATGCAGATTGCTTATAATTCTCAAAATGAACACATACTTACCATATTAAACAGCTTTTGTGACTCACCTGCTAGAATAAAGAGGGGGAAGAAATTCCCATAAAAGAGAAGGAAAACTGGCTGCAAAATGACTGCAGTTACATTGTTGCCTCTTAACATTTCCCTTTCTGATACAGCTTGCAAGAAAGATGTATTCTGAAGAAGTATAATAATAAATAAATAGAGATAATTTGTGGTGATTAAAATTCTAAACACTCCTCTTAGTATCTTCTTATGAGATTATGATATTAATTCTACTTTATAAGGATCCTACAGGAACAGCATATTTTGGTTCTAAGATAGATTAGTATTTCTTGTATAAAATCTTACTGAGAAGGCACCTATTGACATAAAAATAAAATTAAAATTTTGCTAAGTACAACCAAATAAAACTGTACCAAGACTGTTTTTTATTACAAGATGGAAAATACTTGGAAAAGAGTTTGACAATAGAGAAATCAGGGATTGAAAGGTTTCCAAGGCCTTTAGGTACATGTCATGGATTTAGATATTTAAAGGATTTGGAGCAAATTGACACTTCTCTCACATTGGTTAATGCAATGCTATTTTACCTTTCCTAGTTTGGGATAACACTCCTTTATTTTTCAAAAAAAGCCTTAGTTAAAAATAACATTTTTTAAATTTTATATTCAGACAGGGGAAGGAAGTGTGCTGCGGGAGGAAAGTCTGTTTAGAGGTATTCTAGACTTTCATCTCTGCTGACAGTGCTAAATTGCTGTTTTTCTTTGTCTCAGATTAACATTTACAATTAAGAATAGGAATTTAAAGTTGCAAACAATTCTCCAACACAGGTTTTTATCTATGAGAAAGTATTCCCAGGGAAAATGTGTGCAAAAAAAAAAAAAAGAACACATACTAGATGCATAATGAGACAGATAGATATATATGGTCTGAAATGTGTGTCCATTAGTTGTGCTTTCAACATTTTAGTCACTCACAGCTATTTCCAAAACCTTAAAAGACCTAGAGGAACTCTCAGCATTCATTTCACTTGTGCCTATAGAAACATACATGTTTTATTCAATGTTTTAAAATGTAAAGCAATTTTAAGGCTTTCTGGATTTACTGAACTCAAGGTAGACACTGCTCTCCCCTCATCTACTAAGACAGTCATTTCATCATACATGGTGATAAAGTTGGGCTGGAATGGCTTGTCATTGGTGAATCTAGGTGAATCCAGGTGAATCTGTGTTGACACCCCAATGGCCTTATTGTCCTTCATATGCCTGGAGATGGTTTCCAGGGTTAGCTGCTCCATCGCCCTTTCATGGATCGAGGCAAGGCTGGCCAGTCCTCAGTTTCCTGGATAATCTTTTTCTTCTTGAAGACAGGAGTCACCTTTGCTTTCCTTCATCCTCAGGCACTTCTAGTTGCTGTGATTATTCAAAGGTTATTGATCTTGCTGTGACATTTGCTGGCTCCTTCAGCACTCATCAGTGCATCCCATCAGCACCCACATACTTACATCCAGTTTGCTTAAGTATTTCCAAGTGTCTTCCAACAAAGGTCCATCTTACTTCTGGTCTCTGGGACCTGGAATTCATGAAGGCCACTTAGTGAAAACTGAGGCAAAGAAGGCATTCAGTACCTCAGCCTTTGCCATGTCCTTTGTCTGCCTCTTCATTTAGCAGAGGACCCGATTTTTTCCTAGTTTTCTGTCATCTGTATATTTACAAAGGGCTTTCTGTTGTCTCCGACATCCCTTGCCACAATGAATTCCCTTTGGGCTTTGGCTTTTGTAACCTTAACCCTGGATGCTTGGACAATGACTCTATATTCCTCCCATATGACCTGTCCCTGCTTTCAGCTTGTGCATGTTTTCTTTTTGTGTCTGAGTTTTGCCAGGAGTTGTTATTCCTGTTTCTGTTACAGAGAAGACCTGCACAGAATTGCTGGTACTCCTGTTGCTCATACAAATAATTAAAAAATTATCAGAGAATTTAAGTGAGCATACTTTATTCCGTTTCTTTCCAAGAGGAAAATATATTCCACATGCTGAAGGTAGACTATTGGTAGTCAAAACCTTTGTCTACTAAACTAGATGTTGAATTTCCTGAGACAGATTTATCAAACTTTTATATGTCTCTTTCTTTGTTTAGCATCGCGACTCTGTTTTATATTCTTTGGTATTGTAGCTTATTTGATTTGACCATAGGAAGTTGTGTGGGAGCTCATTTGAAAGGTAGAATAATGAGAGAAATCTATGTATTGCTACCTTTAATGATTTTTCTATTGTTTTACATAGCTGGACAAAAACTTCTGGCTGTAAAGCCATCCATTTCTCAGGAGTATGTATTTATGTTACAGAAAGTAACCATGAGGTTTAATAGTGTCCCATTTCTCATACCTTGACTCTTACTCATGTTCTCAAACATGTAGTCAAAACTTTTTTTACATTTTCTTTGAGCCCCTTGACAAGGGTTAGTTTTCTCTGTTGACACATGTGTCATTCTGTTTGGATATTTTTGGCCAGTTATTCTTTTGTTGTTTTTATCTGTTTCTCCACTCCATGCAAAGGGTTTTCTTTGTATGGATAGTACTTAAAACAGCTTTATCAGACTGTAAAAATAAAATGTTGGTGAGTATAATGACTTATAAATGAACGCTGTCTATCAACATTATGCACAGTTGGTTTTCTTCCCCAAAGATGACAATGAATATAATAGACAACTGTAGCTGGGAGAGCTTCCTGAACAAGCTACATCTGTGAGAAAAGGGTATGTACAGTTTTTTAAAATTATGAGCTTTCTAAAACTGTACTGTCTAGATTTTGTGCTGTCAGCAAGTGGAATATTGTGTTCATTTCTTTGTCTTTTAAATACTACTCAGGGACTTGCATGTCCCTGATACAAACAGGAAAAATTTATATTCTTTAGTTTCCTACACTGATGTGGAATGGAAGAATGAGACTGAGAAAAATATTTTCTTCTGAGAATGCTAGTTAACTGTCTGAATGTTTACATCTCCTAAACCTTCTTTGCAATATTATTTCATACATATCTGGATATGTAGCCAAGATGTTGCAGACTTATAGTTATTTTGCTAACACAGTTTTAATACAAACCTGATTTGTGTCTGCTGTTTTGGTCATAAAATGGTAAAAGATATTTTGGGACAAGAGACACTATGCAGTCATTCCTTGACCACTGAGGGCATTGATGTTTCCCATGTAAAGACCTCATATTTCTGCTAACAAACCATAAGCCCTTATATTACTATACCATTGTTCTCAGTAGATGGTCTAGTTAAGTGACTAGATAAATAGTGTACGTTTGTGGAAAGCAAATTATGTCTCCTCCTCTTAAGGCATTTAAGTTTCATAAGAAAAGCCATTTTCCTGCTCAGCTATCAAGAAGCATATAAACATTTGTCAGGGTGTGAAAAGAGAAAAAAGAATGGTTACTGATGAACAGAATCCTTTTCCCATGCTAAGAAAAAATTATTGGATACTTCAATATATTGCATATATACAAGTGTGTGAGTGGGTTTGTGTGTATATACACAAAATATTTCATTTTCTTAATAGTGTCAGGAATTTTCATGCAATTAAGTTCAGTACCTTTTCCACACATTAGAGTGATAAAATGTTTTCAGAATGCTCCCTTCAAGGGCAATGAAAACTCAAAGAATTCAAAGGCAAGTTTAGCTGAGTACTATGCTGTGAACTATGGAGAATGGAGTCTTTTGGTATTAGGGTTCACTCTTCATTTATTTACCTGTTGTTACACATATGTCCCATTGCAAAGAGAATTAATATGACAATCTGGCAGAACTGAAGTACCTACAATAGGATGTGGATAGACTAAAAGTGTATTTTTACAGTCCAGGAGAAGTGATAGAAAATAAAAGGTAGAATGGACTAATAGGATACACATCATAGAACCCACAATAATAAACTGTCACATTTATTAGAAGTACTGTCACACAAACAGAAAGACTTGAATCTATACACTTGCTCAACTCCTTAAAATATTTTTCTCACATTGAATTGAGTGTGAATGATCTTACAGATAAAGCACTTTAATATTAACAAAGAGGATACAAAATAATAAACTTGGTATGTCATACAGAAAAAGAAATTGTTGTTTCCTAGAGGGAAAAGAATTATTTTTGTCAAGTTAGACCACACACCAAGTGCCGGGTCCTGCACTTTGGCCACAACAACCCCATGGGGAGCTCCAGGCT
Source organism: Florisuga fusca (assembly GCA_038090715.1). Taxonomy (NCBI): domain Eukaryota; kingdom Metazoa; phylum Chordata; class Aves; order Apodiformes; family Trochilidae; genus Florisuga; species Florisuga fusca. The sequence continues at coordinate 13,040,375 of JAAWXA010000012.1, forward strand.
GGGCACAGAGTGGCTGGAGAGCAGCCAGGCAGAGAGGGACCTGGGATTTTGGATCGACAAAAAGATGAACATGAGCCAGCAGTGTGCCCAGGTGGCCAAGAAGGCCAATGGCATCCTGGCCTGTATCAGGAACAGCGTGGCCAGCACGTCCAAGGAAGTGATTCTGCCCCCGTACTCAGCGCTGGTGAGGCCACACCTCGAGTACTGTGTCCAGTTCTGGGCCCCTCAGTTCAGGAAGGAGATTGAGGTCCTGGAGCAGATCTGGAGAAGAGCAAGGAGGCTGTGAAGGGACTCCAGCACAAGTCCTGTGAGGAAGGGCTGAGGGAGCTGGGGCTGTTCAGCCTGGATAAGAGGAGGCTCAGGGGAGACCTCATCACTCTCTACAACTCCCTGAAAGGAGGTGGGAGCCAGCGGGGGGTTGGTCTGTTTTCCCAGGCAACTACCAGCAAGACAAGAGGACATGGTCTCAAGTTGTGCCAGGGAAGGTTTAGGTTAGATACTAGAAAGAATTTTTTTACGGAGAGGGTGATCAGGCATCGGAATGGGCTGCCCAGGGAAGTAGTGGAATCTCTGTCCCTGGAGATATTTAAAAAGAGACTGGATGTGGCACCCAGTGCCATGGTCTGGTAACCGCAGCAGCAGTGGATCAAGGGTTGGACTTGATGATCTCTGAGGTCCCTTCCAACCCAGACAATTCTATGATTCGATGATTCGATGATTCTATGATTCAGTAATTACTCATGGCTTTTGTCTCTGGTCCTTTGAATATTCGTATAAAGTGGAGAGCAGAGATTATTATACTTGACACTACTTCAGATGAGGTCTGGGTTTCATATGCATTTATTTTAGACCAGATAATAAACCATGTAATGACTAAGGAGTTAAGTGATATCAAACTGAAGTACATAGAGCTAAGAGAATGAGGTGAAAGAATTAAAGGAAGGAATGTTAGAATTCACTGAACTAAGATATTACATAGTTAATGCTTTCTAGAGAGAGCTGTGGGGTTTGTTTCAGAAATAAAGAAGCAATGGGCTGGTAGGTAGACTTTACGTTCATGAGGACAGCTTTACTATTCTAGCAGTTAGGTGTAATGAAAACACTGTAATCGCTGTGCAGCAGAAACTGCTTGTCTTACAGAGTCATAGAATGTTAGGTTGGAAGGGACTTCAAGGATCATTTGGTCCAACCCTTCTAGGTAATACTACAGTTAATATGAGATGTCTCAGCACCTTGTCAAGCTGAGACTTTAAAACTTTCCAAAGTGGGGAAATCTGCCACTTCACCTGGGATACCATTTCAGAGTTTGATGGTCTTCATGGTGAAAAATTTACTTCTTGTGTCCAGTTGGAATGTCCACAGGAGCAACTTGTTACCGTTACTCCTTGTCTTATCTGTGTGACTCCTTGTAAACAGGAAGCCTCCATCTTCTTCCTAGCTGCCCTTTAAGTACTGGAACTCCATAATAATGTCTCCCATAAGCCTCCTCAAGGCTGAACAAACCCCGCTTTCTCAGCCTCTGCTTGTATGGCAGGTGCTCCAGTCCTCTCATCATCCCTGTGGCCCTTCTCTGGACCTGCTATGGCCAGTCTGCATCCTTTGTGTACAGTGGGGACCAAAGCTGTATGCCTTATTCCAGGTGTGGTCTGACAAGTGCTGAGTAGAATGGGATGATGACTTCTTTTTCTCTTCTGGTGATGCCCTTGTTGATGTAGCCCAGCATCCTGTTGGCTTTCTTTGCTGCTGTAGCACACTGTTTGCTCATGTTGAGTCTGCTGTCCACCAAGAACTCCAGGTTCCTTTCCACAAGGCTGCTCTCTAGCCAGGTGGATCCCAGTCTGAAATGCACTTCTGAGTTTTGTGTTCCCAGGTGCGAAACTTTACTCTGCACTGAACTTCATAAAGTTCCTGTTAGCACACTTATGCAATCTAAGTCATGCTTTCCCTTCTGGGCTGTCAATCTCTCCACTCATCTTGGTATTGTAAGTGAACTTCATCAGAAAACTCTTGATCCCAACTCCCAGATTGCTTATGAAGATGTTAAACAGCATTGGTCCCAATATTGATCTCTGGGGGATTCCACTTGCAACCCATTGCCAGCTGGAGGAGGAACTATTTACCATCACCCTCTGAGTATGGTCTGTCAGCCTGTTCCCCACCCACCACCATGGAGACTGACCATGACTGGAGCCAGTTTCTCCAGGAGGAGACCATGGGGTACTGTATCAAAAGCCTTGCAAAAGTCCAGGTAGACAATGTCCTCTGCTCACCCTGCATCAACAGAGTGGGTTACTTTGTCATAGAGGGCAATTAGGTTTGTCAGACATGATTTGCCCCTGATAAATTCATGTTGGCTTTTCCCAGTCACATGTTTCAATTGACTTGTAATAGTCCCCAGGTGGATTCACTCCATGACTTTCCCAGGGACTGAAGTGAGGCTAATGGGTCTGTAATTCCATGGGTCTTCCTTTGAACCCTTCTTAAAGATGGGGGTGACATCAGCCTTCCTCCAATCTTCAGGGATGTCTCCTGACCTCCGAGACTTCGCAAAGATTATGGAGAGCAGCTTTGCAATGACATCAGCCAGCTCTCTCAGCACCCTAGGGTGGATAGAATCTGGACTCATTGATGTGTATGGGTCAAGCTCCTGTAATAGTTGATACAACTCTGCCTTCACTGATGGGGGGTGTCTGCTTCAAATGGAACATTTGTTCCTTTGACCTGGGACCTAACAGCACTGGTAAAGACAGAGCTGCAGAAGGTGTTGAGAGCCTCTGCCTTTTCAGCATTGTTGCTGACCAGTTCATCTCTCCAATTTAATAGGGAGCCAGTATTTTTCTTTTGTTTCTGCTTGGTGTTAATATAGCTGCAGAATCCTTTCTTGAAGTTTTTGACATCTCTGACCAAATTTAGCTTGAGCTGAGCTTTTGCTTTCCTAACTGCTTCTGTGCTTATCTTGTAAAGCCCTTGTAATTTTCAACCAGTAATGTTCCACTTTCAACCTGTGGTCCATTTCCCTTTTCATTCTGAGCAGACCCAAAAGGTCACAGTTAATCCATGGGTGTCACTTGTTCTGCCTACTTCTCTTGCCTTTAGAGAGGAATGAACTTGTTCTGCTTGTCTAGGAAAGTGTTCTTGAAAAAATCGCAGTGCTCACTAGCTCCTTTACCCTCCATGGAAGCTTCCCATGGAATCCTTTCTAACTGAGCCCTGAAATTTATAGATGATAGTTTATAGCAAGCTGAAGTTTATAGATGTAGGTATCCTACTGTGCTTTCCAACACTGAGTGTTCAGCATTTCTCTCCTTAATATTGAAAAGTAAATGTCACAATAATGAATTTCTTCTCTTTTGCCTTTTCTACCAAACTTACTGATGAAGATCAGCATAGATTTTTAATTTATAGGAGTTATAATTATCTCTGCTTTACTACACTAGACATTGGTTAATAAGTGTGCTTTTCCCCCATACTAGAAATGACTTACACAAGAAGATAGCTTTATTTGTGTATTTATGACCACTTCCCAAAATTTTAGTGAAGAGATTCTCTGGTCTATTATATTCAAGAAATCTAAACAAGTTCAGGTAGTTACCAGTTAATGAAAATATTTCTGTTCAGCAAAGCAAGCAAGCTTCAATATAAATAAAATAACTTCAAGTACTTAATTCTGTGCTTTGTTTAACAAAGATGGACTTAAACATTCTTCTTTCCCTATTTCTCTCCAAATTAGCCTGTAGATCTATGTATGACCATGTTCTTGTAATTCAGCAATGTCTGGTGCTCTAGATTCTACTTTCTTAAATGTTTGTCCCATTTCTTCAGTTTATGTCTGCTTTTCTTAATTGCATCTTTTCAATGTGAGCCCATTTCCTAACTTATATCTTCTGATCTTTTTTTAAGCCTACTTTGCCCCTTTCTTCACGTACAATAAATGGAAGCGTCTTCCCCAATTTCCTTCTTCTACTTTTCACTTTAGGAGCCCTGAGCTGATTGCACAAAGTGATATTAAATAAGTCTGTCAAGAGCAGTCTTCTTTTTATGAGTGTCTTCCAAGTGCTGAACTTGCAAAAACCCTGCATCTTGGGCTTTCATGAACTTGTTAATTTTTTCTGCTTTATATCAGAATGGGAGGACTCTCTGATCATCTAGGAGTTTGTATCAGTGTTACAGAGCTAAATTTAGAGTCACTGAACTTCTGAAACTTGCTACAAAAAATAACGTTTAAAAGCCATTATGCTATTATTTGTAATCAGAATGTTCTCCCTCTCTAGTTGATAAGAAAATCTTATAAAATGGGATTTTCTGCTTTACTTTTACCTAGCTTGCATAGACAAACAATACTGTCTTTCTTTACCACTTATGAACTCAGTATCATAAATTTTTAGCTGTGTTAAACATAGAACATTGACTTCAAACTCTTGAGTTCAATAAGGTGTCATCCAACCTGTGTACCACTGCTGCACTCCTAATACAGGTATTGGCAAGGGGTAGTTTTATGTTCCAGGCACAAACAGGACTAATATAACTCCTTGTACTCTTCCCAAAGCATATTTGTTTCTCTTGAAGAGCTGTGCCTGTTTGAGCAGTGTTCAGCAGCTTATCAGTAGTACACTTTCAGACTCTGTGAATCCAGTCAAAATCACAGCACATCCACAGAAATGGGCAAGTGTATCCCTCCAGCTGCATGCTACCAGCTGGTCACTGGACTGCTGACTTCTACACTGCCAACTCCCCACTGGGACAGCTCTACACTGATTGGCAAATGGTGCTCATTCATTCACCACTATGAAGAGAACCTTGTTCAGCACCTTGGAACAGAGCTACCTTACAGAGCTACCTTAGGCTTCATGAGCACAGCCTCAGGGAGCAGGCAGTTTTTGCAAGGAAACTGTATATACATAGGGGAATTCAAGTATATGAGTCACAGACTGTGTGACTCATACAAAAAAAAATTATTGATGACATAAGGGCAACTCAGTCAAACATACTATGTTTCAGGCCACAGTCCTAAACATCAGTTTTTAAAACTCTGTTTTGATGTCTTTTAATTTCATTTGGTTAATGTTACTTTAAAAAAAAAAAAAGTTTTTCGATATTTTGTATTAGTTTAACATCACTTTTAAAAACTGTATTTTGGAGGGGTTTTTTAATTGCATATTTTAGAATTGGTTTTTAGAAGGTATCTTAGGTTTGATCGAGTCACTTTTATCTCATTGTTAATTTTTGGGGTGACAAATTGTGTGACTCATACACTTGAACTCCGTTATGTATACAGTTTCCTTGCAAAAATCAGAGCACCCTGAACAGAGCCACCTGCTCTCCAAGGTTCTATTCATGTTGCCAAAGGCAGCTCTCTTCCAAGGTACTTAACAAAGTTCTGTTTATGGTGATGAACGAGCACCATCTGCCAATTGGCATACAGCAGTTCCAGCAGGGAGTTGGCAGTGTGGTGGTGTCCAGCAGAGAGCTGTCTGGCTGTGGGTTGATTGCAGCATACAGTTGGCAGTGTGCAGTTGTCCTAGACCTCACATCCCAGCTTCCCAGTTTGTGTAAGTACAGAAATTGTATACTGGCTGCTTGTTAGTATTGCAGGTTGGATCCCATTCTAAATTTCTATCCTCTACAGAGCAAGTGTACATATAAGAATAAGTCTAAAGTGTTTCTGTTTTACTCAAGCATATATATTAAAAATTGTGGAGTTTTGTATAGCTTTGTTTCTTGTTATGGGCTATAAAATTATTGTCTTGCCTAATGTGCTTCAATTCAGTGATGTGTGTATAGTTGTCCTTCACAAACAATGGGATTCAGTTATGACAAATTAAGATTTATATTTAAGACTGAAGTTGTTAATAATTTTAAAAGCAAAGAACTTATGTGGAACTCAATGCAATACAATGACTCACTAACAAGTGAAAGTCACCTTGAAAGTACGCACATTTTGAAGGTTGCAAGCCAACAAATATTAAAGGGGCACAATGAATCTATTAACAAGTAAGGTAGGCTACAAATAATATTTTTTTTATTGGATCACGAAGTGACAGGTCTTCAGTTAGATTAATATTTTAGCATTTGCTACAGTGCAAACAATCAGCAAATAAATTAAATGGCCTTCTCATTTGACACTGGGTTTTGGGAATTGTTGTATTTACTATTCAGTGCAGATTCTTCAGGAAAAAACAGAATGCAAGAGAGAGATTTTGATTGAAACAGCATTAACCAGTAGTCATAGGTGATTAAGATACTCCATAATAAAAACAGCATTTGTGGAACACGTTGGCTCAAAGTTAGGGTAATCTGATTTTTTGTCTTTGGAATAGTTTTTTCTTCACAAGTATTCTTCACAATACTTCACAAGTATTTCTTGGCTGAAGCCATATTTTGGGAAGTTTATAGTGCATTTAAAAATACTTAATACAGGCTGAATTGAAGCTTGTATTTCTGCAGCTTTCAAGCGTCTGCAGGTAATTTTTTTCCTTTCTAGTCAAGGTTTTTGTCTTAAATTTAAAATAGAGAGAGGAGCAATGCTTATGTTAGAGTAAATCTAACATCTTAGCATAGTTTTAAATGTAGCTTTATATACTTTTAGTCAAATCTGTGAGCAAATATAGACTTCGGGCTTTTTTTGTGTGTTCAAATAATACTTGTATTTAATAATACTACTTACTACTAATTACAGTGTTCTGAGAAAGATATACTGAATGGTAAAATAATTCCATTCTGCCTCTGTTTTGAAAATCTGTGTCTGCAGATAGTGATTTATAAGTATACATTTGCTTGTTCATTCTAGTGCAAAACAGGTCTTTCTGCAAGAATGAGAAATGTTACTGAATATCAAGTAGTTTTTTTAGCGCAAATGGATCTTCTGAAATTGAATAGAGCTTAGATTAGCACTTGTTTAAGTTCGCTTCATGTCAGAGGTAGGAACATGAATTGTCACCTGACTGCATATGCACTATGACAAAATACACTGGAGTAATCCAAATATTTTACCAGAATCACTTCAGACGGATTAAAATGTCATCCAAAGTTTTGAGGTTTCCACTTCTATTTTCAAAGAAAAATACACATCCATCTTTGACACTTTCAGTTTTTGTGTTTTCTCTTAATTTTGACCCTATAGTTTGCAGCATCTTTTGAAGAATTTGGCCCATATCTTTGGCATGATTATACTTCTTGAGTCCTGTTTCTGCTTTTCTTAATGTTAGAAGTAATTTTGCCTCATTTTGAAATGCATCACCATTATATTTATGCTTTTTACTTTATCAGTATAAGCTTCTGTGTGCCTCTTCTGTTTGTGTTATTTGTGAAAAAAAATCAGAGAATGGGAAGAGATGATAGTAGACTACATGAGCGGGTCTTTTCATTTCAATTATGCTGTGCTCAGAACCCTAACCAGCAATTTAATAACATGATGCTTATTGCTCACAGGACATGAATGTGCATCCAGGAAACATATTAGTAGCCACATTACACAGTTTCAAATGCTAAATAAAGTGTACAGTGCTCTGTTCTCTTTTCTATTTTCAGTTACATGGGAAGAGTTGACATACTAATTTGATAGTTCACTTGGGTTATGCTTATTCACTTAGAAGTTCTAAGTAATGAAAAACCAACATTTCATATACTTGTAAATGATAGATTTGGATAATTTTTTAGCATATTCAGGTATGATACTGAAGAATAATCTGACTGCCTTTTTCCCAAGGAGTATGCTGAAAGCTAACAAAATTAAATAAAAACATGGGGAAGAGCAAATGAACAGAGAAATTTTCACTGTAATTAGCTATTTCTTTTTCCATAATTAAACATATTTGTTAAAATAAAAAATTGAAGTATTATTAGAATATGGAAAGCAAATATTTAAAAGTCAGACAGTCCTTAGTATTATATATGAATTTCTCCCTTCATCAGTTTGGTTGCTCTTATCATCTAATGAATAAATTTATTTGTGAAATGAGTATTGTCCAAGTTCTGGGCTTCTTAGTCATACGCCTGCTTTTTTGAAACAGTGCATGAGTGAAGCATATATTTTGTCTTTCATAGTGTTTAACATACAAAGTTGCTGATAATGCAAATGGAAATACATAAATTAAAATATAAGGGACAAAAATAATGAAACTTTGGCCTTTCTGAAATTTGATATGGATGGTCTTTGTTATTTCAGTCATAACATTGTATTAGTTCTAGAATTCTTTTAAACTGTGTTTTATTTTCATCACTTTTTTGAAGGGACTGAAGGAGATTAGTTCAGTTGAGATGCTGTTGTTATCAGATCTTCTGCATAAATTACTCTTAATCTGGAGATTTAAGTATGAAGTCCTCTTTCCCAACCATTTCTGAGTTAGAACTCTACAGACCTGAAGAGACCATAGGTAATTTTTACATATTGAGTTTTGGAATTTCTCTGAGGCTTTTTCCAGAAATGGGATGCTAAAGATCTGTGGCTTTGAATTGAGCTTAAAAAAATGAGAGTTTCAAGATGATGAATTTAAATAAACTAATTTAGCTTCCTCAGATTGCTTTACTTTGGTTCTCATTTTTTATCTCATACTGATGTATACAACCAACACTGAATGTTCAAATAATCTAAATTTGCCAAGGTGGCTTCAAACTCCATATGAATTATATTTGTTTGATGTTGTAAAATTAATTTTTAGGTTTATACTAAAATTGAGATTTTCCACAGAAAACTGAATACTTAGACATTCCAGTTCATTGGACAGTGGTTCATGCTCTCTTTGAGCATCTTTTATGAAACAGCATTCGGCATGCAGTGAGTGAACACTGTCTGAAGCTTGTGAGGAACCAGTGTTGGTTTATGCTGTAAGGAATAGTGGAACATGGAAAGGCTTGAGTGTGTTGACACAGTGTCTCAGTATGATGAGTTAAACATAAGTATTTTTCACTGAGAAGTTTCTTGAATTTATTTGTCTTTAGACATATATATCATATCATTTGTAATTAAATATATAGAGCAAAGTGCTAAGGAGATTTCTTGCATGCATTATTCAGCTGTTGCCTGAAACATATTGTTGATGATAAGGATGACAGTCTTTTCACTTTATTTGGTGGTAGCATTCTTCAGTTCAAATCCATTAGTCAATTCACATCAAAAGCTTTAAGAACAAACTTACTACACTAACTACATTTGCTATTACAAACTAGTGTAGAAATTTATGGCTGTTGGAATTGTAGTACTTGCAAATTCTATAGTAAAAATGGAACTTTGCAATTTAAACTGTAAGTATGTTACGAGACATACATATGTATATATACAGGATCTTAAATATCCCTGAGTTTACAGTCACACTTCCAGACCCTTCTCTAAATGAATTTGAAGAACTTCCAGCAGCTGTATGAATTAGGAAAACATGAACAGCAGTTATCATCGAAAGTTGTGAAAACTGTGCTGGCCATTGTTTCTAAATTCTCCTTCTTGAACATTTTTGTCACTGTTCCTCTTTCTTCTGAATTTAGTAACTTCGTACTAAAAGATATAATTCATAAAAACAGAATAATGAATACAAGCTTTTTGACATGTATTTCAAATATGACTCACTATCGTGTTGAGTGGTTTTGTAGTCACATAATTGTTTGTGGAAAGTGTAAGTCTTTTCTAGATCACTCAGAACTCCCTAGATCATAGAAAAGACACTAAAATTATTTAAAGAAACATTAGTCATTAGTATGCATCACTTCTTAACTCTGAACTAACTTCTTGGTGGGGAGGAATTTGAATGTTTAGCAACTGTTCTTCTAAGAAGCAATAATTCTTTATAAGCTAAATACACTTTTGCAAAATGTACCAAATCTGTATTCTCCAGAGCCTCACTGAGAAAATAGCTGAGGCAGAAGTAATTTAGATGCATTTCTGTTGTTTCATGCCTTAAAAATATTTTTCAGTTGCATAGGAAATATTGCTGGACTTTGTTTTTTGAGCTATAGTATATTTGCCTTGCAATGCTTGCTATGTAATTTCTTACAGTTGAACAAAAATTCAGACAAATACGTAATTTTATTTACACTTCTTTTTAACAAATTGGAAAAAAAATTAGTCAAATACAATATTGTTCCATGCACGTATAATCTCACAACTGCATTCAGAAGTGTACTTTGCAAATACTTTTGTCCTTTTGAGTTAGGGTTATGTCTCAATAGTCTCTTATTAAACAAGTCAAAATGCAACAAAAGCGATATTTTGGAAGGTATTTTGTCAGTACAGCATTTACAAAAAGTTGTGAAAATAATCCTGTAAGTTAGAAGTTAGACTTACTCTTGTTTGATTTAGGTAGGTTTTAGGTCTTGCAAGAGTGAAGGGAGGAGGAGGGTGTGTGGATGGAGATGTTGAGGGGGAGTAGACAGTAACGGTGTAGCAGAATATTTATAATTTAAGACTAAATGTGTAAGTTGTGTTTGTTGCTTTTAGCTAAGTTGCAAGGTGAGTTTCATATTCAAATTGGAAGAAGGTAATTTTTGCCACCTTATACCACTGTCTGCTATTTGCATGTTCCATAAATTTTTTTACCATATCAGATACTTTAAAAAAACCCCAAAACAAGAACAAAACCAAAACCAAACGAACCAACCAACAAAAAAACCCCACCAATCCACTAGGAAATTAAAATGGGTGCTTTTTTACTCTGTTAAAGTACAGAACAGTAATTCTAAGAAATACTACAAACCATTTGTATTATTTGGATTGTGGGTTTTTTTTTTAATTGTAACAGTAAAAAATGACCATACAGTAGCGGCATGAATGGAAAGATAGCTTGAGAATTTTAGCTTAGTTGGTTTTAGTTGAAGAGGGTTAACTGCACTTATTTATGTTTTCTTATAAAATACATCTTAAAATAGATTCCAGTCCATTATCATTTTTATTCAAATGAAATCCCTCAAGATCACAATGACTGCTGAAACTTGGGGGGAAAAAATGTCTAAGTCAGTATGCTTCAGAATTGGAAAATATTTTTGACATAATATAAACTTTTCAGGCTTTCTTTTTAGAAAATACATTTTCTTTCTGAAATCTGGTAGAAGCGAAGTTCAGCATGGAGCTACTCAATTCCCCTCTTGTGTCCATAAAAAAGATGCTCTACCTTAACTCAGCCTCAGTGTGTGATACATGAGAAATATCTCTCAGCAGTAATTTGAAGTTTCAAGAAATAGTGAATAGAATTCCATCACTGGATTCCAATGGAGAAATAATGGAATATAGAGAAAATGCATGTGCTGTACACATTTTATTTTGTATTAATTTTTACTAAGTCATCTCTATTGTGTGTTTCACTAAAGCTGAAAACAGGTCTTACCATATAGACAGAAGTGCTACCACATACAGTTTTAAGGAGCAGACATAGTGAATGAGAAGTCAAGAAGGTTTTAATAACAGCACTTACTGAACTGACTGAAAATATACAAAGGGACATGTAAGAATATAATTCATTGTAACCTGGTATAATGAGATTTAAATGTACAGTTTTATTTCTCTGTTAAGAAATTGTCAAAGCAAGTGGATACGGTTGCAAGCTTATTCACACTTATTAATTATATTAAATTTTAGTTTTAATTAGAGTAGTTCTTTTGAGACTAAACCTTTTAACATTAGGCCACTTGAAACCTATGAGACACAAAGGACAGATTCTTTCAGAATATTATTTACATTATTTTAATTAATGATTATAATCTCTATGGTAATTTTTGAAAAAGACCATTTAATCCCTTGGCTAGTTTTCATGATTTGCATTTTGCAAAAACATGTAAGCCCTGCAGGCTTATTATCTAAGGTTTTTTTTCAAACCAAACTTTTAGAGAGCTGCTTTTGGGTTTGGTTTGTTTTTTTTGTTTGGGGGGGGGGGGAGGATTTTTTTGTTTGCTTGGTTGGTGTTTTGTGTCTGCTCCAAGTCCCATTTCCTATCATAACACCTGTTTCTCATGCAGAGTGAACTGTTTGGTAGAAAAGTTGTTTCCTTCTTTTTGCCAAGTCAGAACATAGCCCTTGGCAAGGTTACCTTTGGAAACAGTTTTTCATGCAGAGACCGTATACTAGCACTATTGCTATTGCCAAGATCCTCTGACTAATGAAGGGTCGGAATAATAGTGTGTTCTTTCTTGCTGCTGATGGAACGTAGGTTTAGCATTTCTTTTGAGAAAAGACACTCCAGCATTTAAAACAAAAACTAGAAGTTTAACCTTCTAGGAGGAAGGTCAGTGTTAGTTTTTATTGATAACATAGAAGAAAGCAACTATATAGGAATATGAAAGAACATATGGCAAGGTGAAAAAAACAATGAGTTTTTAAATGCTTTTTAACAAAAAACAGTTTGAAAACTTTCATGTTTACAAAGCTACTTTTTTGACTCTCAGAGCCGACTTAGGTTTGGTGTTCCATATTGATGATTTGGGGAACTGATTCCTAACTAGTAAGAATTAACATATAGACTAAATATAAAGGTCAGAACTTCAGGAGCTCACTTATGATTAATTTATTTCTTTTTTTCACTTAATTAAAAAATATGTAGCAAAAAAAAATGTAAAACTTGCCCCTGTAATAGAAATTGGACCCATGTTTATAAATGTGAAGTGAATGCAACTTGTGTTAAGAAGCTGCAAGATGCAATTTCTCTTTCTCCAGGCTTGTTGTTCCTTTGCTACTTCAAAACAAGGAACATATCTTGGTCTGATTAAACTGTACTGTTTAATAACAAGGTCATGGATTGGCTGTTGCATTTAGTATTTCATTGAAACATGTGCCATTGGTTTGAAAGTCTCTCATTCTCATTAACTTGACATGAACATATAACAAACAGAATTAAGTGTGTCTGAAATAATTTTGAAGCTTCCTTTGTGTGCTACTAATACTTGAGTTAAATTTACGTGAGTCTTGACTAGAAGGATAATTAATTCATTCTTTTTTTTTCAGATAGACTTGATATATTTTTTCAAAATCAGTACATTGCCTTTTTTTGTCATCAGTGGTGCAGCAGACATAAAGCGCTTTTTTACAATGAGGCATTATTCTGGGTATAAAAAAGTGTAATGTGGAATCTTGAGCTTAGTATCAGTATCATGGCTTCAGATTTTAATTGGTTGTTTATTCTTGAGGCATGAGGCTGAAGTGAACACTGTGGGAACACTACTGTTTCTTGAACAAAGTTCATTAATCTCTCTCCAGTTTTTTTTAAGTCACTTTAGTGTAGCTGTTGTGTAAATTTGACTCATCGCTATAGCTATGTGAAAGGTACCACCCATTATTGTATAATATGTGATGTGACACTCTTGATAATTTTCAACTCTTAATGTGATTAACTGCTAAAATCTCTGCATTTAGACAAGCAAGTAGCAGTATATGAGTTGATTATGTATTTCTAGTCACTGAATTCGGTACTAAATTTTGTTACTAAATATTTATAGCAATGGGTTTTTATTTTCATTAAGTTTTCTTACACTGAGGACACTACACAAGTTTAAATCAATCTGGAATAACCACAGCTACATGAAAGATGCTTCCCCATCAGCCCTACAGACCAAAAATGTGCAATACTAACAGAGAACTAACAGCCTGACAAAATCTTTTTGAAACTGTATAGTTTATTTGTTTGATACTAAGCAGAATTCACTTAGCCCATGACTGTATCATTTTCCTACTAACAAACTGAGGTATGACCCCCTCATGTTCAAGCACCAGCTTGTCTGTCAACTCAGAACCTAAGAGGGATTTGGATCACAGCTATTGAAATCACCCAGAGTAATTACTAGTCTAATGAGTAACTTGTTATGTAAAATTGGTAGACTGTCCTTGTAAAATTATTGGTTCATTCTGTTACATATCCCTTGGTGATGCTACTCTTTTAGCTTTTGTGGTTTCACTACATTATAGTATAGGTGTATGCTTGATCTCATACTCTTTCAGCTATTCACTTGCTTATCTGTTGACCTTATTTATCCTAGAATAGAAAATATATCACAGAGTCATTGAGTCTGGAAAGGACCTCTGAGATCATCAAATCCAGCTTATGACCTACCACCACTGCTCTGGTCTGGACCGTGGCACTGAGTGCCACATCCTTAAACACCTCCAGGGATGGTGACTCCACCACTTCCCTGGGCAGTCCATTCCAATGCCTGATCACCCTCTCTGTGAGGAAGTGCTTTCTGATATCCAATCTAAACCTCCCCTGGCCTAGCTTCAGGCATCCTCACTCATCCTGTCGCCATTTGCCTGGGAGAAGAGCCCAACTCCCACCTGACCTGATCATAGAGAGTGTTACGATCCACCCTATGGTTGAGGTAACTTATAATTTGGATCTGCAAGAACAAAGACCAGTCACAAAGGGTCAGGTGGAAGCATAAAGGTTTATTTGACAAATAACACAGGCAAAGTGAAATAACCCAGTGAAGATATGGCAAATATTTTGTGAGGCAGAAAGAGAGAGGAAAAAGAGAGAGAGGGGGAGAAAGAGAAAAGTATTGAGAGAGAGAGTTCCCCACCCACAGATCCGGCGATGTCCATCAATCTTCTTGGGGTGGCAGTCCAATTCCATATGGAGTTGGACTTGCAGTCCAGTGCAAGGCAGTGGGCTGGTGCTAGGCAGAGATGAATGTATGCACCGCCATTCCTTATAAGTCCCCGATTTTCCTGCCACTCAGGTGGCTGATTCAGATTTTGGGAATGTGTATGCCGGGGTTTCCCACCGCTCTCGAGGCTGATTCAAACTCTGGGAATGTTGCCTATCTCACCCTCCTCACTGAAAGGATTCAAGCTGTTGTCTGGATTGGTCCTCACCTAATCCTTAGCCAGTTGTTTTAGCCAGTTAGTTGGAGCATCAGCTCACTGCCAGCTCCATCTGGGTGACACCCCTCACCTGACTTTTTCAGTCCCTGTCTTTATCAGGAGTCTACATCAAACATTCCACTTGCCAAATTGTCATTTGAAGGGAATCCACACTGAGTCTCTTACTGGGTTGTGGTGTTCATACAACAGAACTAACAAGAAACAGAAAAAAAAAATTTAGAATTATTAAAATTCCAGTAAGCAGGGTGATAGGGGCCACAAGCACCATGATTATTATCAATGTATGCCAGAGGTCCACAGCAATAAACAGAATGTAATTATGGAAGTCTTACTCTGTTATTAATGATGTAGTTTAATTTATTTTGTACTGTAGAATAATTTTGTATTCGGAAGCCTGTTCAGAGACATTGCCTTCAAACCTTTACAGTTTTATAAACATTTAAAAAATAAACTTATTTATTTTTATAGATAATAAGTTTATAGTGCTTCAGCTGTTCCTGGAACTTCCTATACCACCACCTTATACAGCAAGGAAAAAGGAGAAATGCAGTAATGCCTTTTTCTCCAGTTGAGAACAATGTTACCATTAAGAGAATCTAACCTAAAGATTGTACATGATTCTCAGATATGCCTCATGATTTACAGATATATTTTGTGTTGAACATGTTTCTATAGACCAGTAAAATACTCATTTTGCCTCTGGCTTTTTTAGGATTGACTTTCCATCTCCAGAGTTAATGTTAAAAATCATATTGGTTAAAGGGCACCCCCTTTTTTAATTGTACACCTGGTACACCAACTTATACTTTTAAATTCTAAGTTGTAGTATGGCTACCTCTGTCTAAGATATTAACCAGAGAAGTCACTTCTCAACCCTATACTAAAACACAATAGTCTGTGTCCTCTGATGAAATACAAAAATTAAAACCATTACTCAAGACAGAGCTTTAATAACAGCATGTATCATTTGACATAAAGTGCTCAAACTTTGTAATGTGAAGAAGTAATATCCCTCTTTAGTATTTGTTTAACAATTCTCTGCTTTCACAGGCTTTTCAAAAGAACATTTCAGGCACTGGAAGTGCCTGGAAACCAAATCTTTATTAAATACTTATGGGGGAGAACACCTTATGACTTCCAGGGGACCCTACAAAGAGATTCAGTATGCATAGAGTGCACTTGCTCTTACTTGTTGTTATTATTGTTGTTGTTACTAGTTATTAAAGTGCTAGCAATTTGCTCAAAGCCGTAGAAGACACACAAAAATATTATTCCAGTCTTTAAAAATTCAATCAAACCAATGCCTACACTAACCCACTATGGAACAGTCATTTCTGAAAAGCAGCCCTCATTTCCTTCTCACATTGCCCACGAGGCCTTCCTCACTTCCTGCTCTTGGCCATCCTCACTTGTCCATCTTGCAAGAGCAGAAGTTGCTGCGGAAGGCAGATGTGTTCTGCTGGAGTAAGTGAAGGCCACTGTTTACTTCCTCACATTTACAGTAAGCGAAGTGACAGCTCTTTCCATTTGTTTCCCCTGTTAGCATTTTGATGGAGAAGATGGGAATAGCTTTCCATCACCTGAAAGAGAAAGGCTGTGTACCAAAAAGCTTTGCAGACCTGAGATGGGTCAGACAGAAGAGAAGAGGCCAGAATTCTTTGTGGGTTGGGCACTTTTAGACTCCCTTTTCTACCAGAATAGGAAGGTTCAGTTGTTTCTGTTTAAGAGCTGGTACATTTTGTATGCAGTGCATACATTGACAGTTTCAAGGGGAAAGGGGTGAGAATTGAAAAAATTGATTGCTTGGCATACGGGTACCGTGTTTTAATTACCAACATACTGGGATGTACAGGAGAGACTTAGGAGAGCTGAAGAAATACCAAAAAAAAAAAAGCATACTAGTCAGTGTTGCTGGTGAAAAAAGGAATATTATTTTTTTAGAGCTATTCCATATTTAAACTAAATAGATAATAAGATTCTTAAAAGAAAAGGCAGACTAAAATTATGAGGCTTGTTTTGAAGGACAATACAATTTGAGAGAAAGTGCCATGTTGTAGCTCATGTTTCAACATAGATACCAAACAAGACACTGAATTGAAACCTCTGACCTTGAGTAACAAGGAAGTGGTGAAGAATAAAGTCTTGTCTCCCTTAAACGTTTCTTTAGATTCAGATTTCTGCTTTGCAAAACAAACTAGCAGAGGACAAAGAGTGCAAAAAGAAGTTTGAGAATCATGAGCATGTGAATGGATTTACACAGCAACAGAGGATAAAAAGACAAAGAATTAGAAATGGGAACCACCAGTAAAATAAAATTAGTACAAAAATGCATCAGAAGGTATGATCACTGACATTCAAGTGACAAGGCGTGTTGAAAAACCTTAGGAGAAAAAATGACTGAAAACTAAGTGGCCTCAAGAATTTTCTAGCACAGGGAAATAGCTGCCTGGCAGAGCACTGCATTTGAACCAAGCTGGAAACAAAGTATGATAAATCATATTGCAAGCAATTCAAATGAGAAGCAGTAGTAGATAAAGAAATGGATATTGCACATAACTCCTCTAAGCTGTGTTCATTACAAGTTATGATAAATTTGAACCATTATGTATATTAGGTCTTTTATGCTAATTAGGTTTTGATCATGGTTTACTACCACAGTACGGCTTTGTGACTTAACTACCATGCTATGTGTAGATTAATGTGTATCTCTCAGTTAGAAAAAGAAAGGGCTTAATTTAATGAAATCAGTATAGCATTTTCAGCTTGGTACAGTTACTTGTGATTTTGAACATTATCTGGTTTTCCAAATATTTAAAAATAGAAAGCTTTTATTTTTAGCACCAATGGACTCTTGTTTCAGTTTATATTTCCAGATATGTTAATTTTAATGACAGTTTACTTCTTTAAAAACAATTGCAGTGATTTTAATATTCCTCTAGTTGGTAAAGAACAGCATCCACTGATATTAACTGTCTTTTGTCAATTTAAACAATGTAAGGTTTTTCATATATTAAATGCATTTTAAAAAACCAGCTCCTGAAACAACACATGTAAAAAAAGGTCACATCTTAAATACTGAAAATCTTAGTTTATGGCAGTTTCCCACTGCAAATAAAACAGAAACATAAAAAAATCGAGTGTATTATCTTTTGCCTCAGTTAGAATGGTGTAATATGTCATCCTAGTTACCTAATATAAATTTTTACTACTGTGTTCATGGAGCAGACCTTGGAATATGGTGGGGAAAACTGTGAGAAAAAACAGCGTAAAAAGTGATAATTTTAGTTTGATGATGACCATGATGACCAATGGGAGATGAGGTGCTGTTCATTTTGTTACCTGTAGTTTATCTGGACATGAATATATTGCACTTTGCTAAAGTTTACAGAACTGTTTTTTGTGCCATTTTGCATAATAAGGAAAGAAATGTAGAAAGCAGTTACCAAGTCTTGAGAGGTTAAATTAGAAGTCTTTATGAAAATTAATAGCATCATAAAAGTGCAAGTCTGGAAGACTAATAATTTAAATACTCAAGTGTACGTGGAATACTCAACACAAAGGTATGTCTAGCCTCTTATACCAAACTGTCTACTAGAAAAGAGCTTTTCATACTTAGCTATTCTGACAGTAAGGTTGGGGAACATAAGCAAAACAATCTCTGCTACAAGTGATTTCTTTTTCTTCTAAAGACCATGGAGAACAACTTACCAGTGTCTTTTTTAATAGCTACATTCAACATACTGGAAATCTGTTGTTCTGTCTCCATGTTAATTAATCTTTGTAGCAGACCACCTAAACCAAGAACTTCAACCTGTTCATTACTTCCTAAAAAATCTATGTAGAGATGACTTTGCCGATTTTGGAAATTACTGTCCTTGATCTGGAAATAGAAGGCAGTGTGAAACA
This sequence comes from Florisuga fusca, assembly GCA_038090715.1. NCBI lineage: Eukaryota > Metazoa > Chordata > Aves > Apodiformes > Trochilidae > Florisuga > Florisuga fusca. The sequence continues at coordinate 13,059,072 of JAAWXA010000012.1, forward strand.
ACAATACAAATGACCTCTTCTGCCTCACATATCTTAGTTTTATTAATGCAACGGTGAATGGAATTCATTTGCATCATGCTGTTAGCTCTTCAGTTGTCTGTAGTCTGATGACATATTCTAGCAATCTTTATTCTGTTTGCTTTTATACTTACCAAAGTGGGAACAACAAATCTCTGTTCTTTTTCTCTGTTTTAGCCTGTGGTAGGGTCTAATTTTTTGTATATTTAGAAAAAAAAATGGATGGTCAAATCACAATTTGATTTTATAATATAATATGAGGAGCAGTTAATTATTGCTAATTATTCAAGGCTTGCCAATGAACTCCTGGGCATGATCCGAGTTCCAGAAACAGTGTGAAAATAATATTTGTAGTATGTATTTTTACATGTGTAAAATAAAAAGTTCTACTCAATAACCAAAAAGAGGAAGCTTGTTATTAGTAGTTTTGTTTTGAGTTGGTTCTGAGGTGTTGTGTTAGAGCAAGTTTTTGAAAATCAGTATAGTAGGGCACTACATTAAGTACTTCGTAATCAGAAATCTTGTGTCACATAGTTGTTAGTAGCATATTAAATCTATTAAAACTATACTGTTACACCTTCCCTTTTCCATTTTCCTATCATGCAACTTCCCTCCATCCTCACTTGCCTCTTTCTCTTACTCTCATTTCTCTACCTTCTCCATCCACCCCTATTTTCACTGTTCTTTCTCCCTTTACCATGTCTCCCTCAAACCTTCCACACCTCCCCACCTTCCCCCTGCCTCTCTTTTCAATTGATTTTATGTCTCTCCTTGCTCTTTTTTTTTTTTTTCCCTGTTACTACACACTCAGCACTACAGCAGCATCTTCCAGATACCTGGCTGTGAGAAAGTACAGAAAGGAAACTGTGATCTTACAATATTGGCAATATGAAATGAAAGTAAGTCTCCTTACAAATAAATTACCAGGAAAAAAACCCAAACCAAACCCCCAAGCCCCCAAACAAGTTAAAAACTACTCTTGCTTTTAAATTACAGAATTTAAATAAAATTAAAAGGTTGAAGTGAGAGCTGGGTTAAGTTGGAAAAACTGAAAAAATGGTTTGATTGCCAACTATGGTAAGAACTGAGAGGTCTACTGAGGCAGAGTCATAATGCCTGAGACCATCTGCAGAACAGGCAACATGGCACAATTTCTCATCATATAGGACCAGTTCAGGCTTATCGAAATCAAAATAGCAAGCACGAAGCCAGGGTTCAAACACTTTTGGTTGCATTCATACATTTTGTTCTTCACCTGATGTTTCTGAGTACTAGTCAGTAAAGCATGACAATTTGTAACTAAATAGTTGAGGAGCTTTTAATCTTTTGTTGTGTCACAGTTATACTATGTTTTAAGATCCCAAATTTTTATTGACAATGCATTGTCTGAAAATTATTAAGAACAATTTAAGGGTGTGAGTACAGTTGTGTTGTCTTCTGATATGACATAAAAACTTACACATAGTGACAAACACTGATCTGTGGAAAGTGTTTTCATTTAGTATATCTAGTTTTCTTCACCACATGATCTCTTACTGTTTTTGTGGCTTTTTAAAATAATTAAAGGGACAGTTCCTGAATGGTTTTGCTAGCCCAGCCTTGGGATTGCAGTTTTTCTGCTCTTGTGCCAGAAATTTGTAATGATGTGATGCAAGACAGGGGTGGAAATAACTTTATGTTTTCTATGAGAATGGGGAACGCCATAGGAAATTCTAACTTTTGTGTCTATGGTGTGAACAATAGAATCTCAGTGTAGACTACTGTATGAGTTTGAACTTCCAGTGGTGCTGCAAACTTAGACATATAAACTCCTATCAGTTTATGAGACTGTATACAGACATTATTCCTTAGTTTTCTATAATTTGTGTTAACCAGTACAGTCCTTATGGCCAGATCGGTGCTTTGTAGTCTGTCCTCTGTCTGGGGAATGAAATAATTGCATTAACCTTTGACCAGAATCAGGATGTGTCACATTTAAACCCAGTTGCCTTTCCTCTATGTTTTTTATGTTTACATTTTTAACAGCCAAGAAGACTGAACAGAACTACTTTTTTTAATTTCTTTTTTATGTTTTTTTTTTCAGTTTCCTGTGCAACTATTTGCTAATGCTGATGATAAGCTTATTGTCATATATGTGAAAAAGGGCAACATTTATCAGGTCACTGAAATCAAACAAAGCACCTGCTTTCAGTTACAGTGTTTGGTAATGGAAAAACTTGTAGATGGAGCTGTCATGCACACCATGTTTGTGACAACTGAATACACTGTTCAGGGTACCCTCTAGAGAGCCCTTCAGCCAGGATGTCATGTTCAGGTATTTTGAAGCATCATTTGGCACGTTAGCTTTACCTGGGAAGGCCTTCTGTGAATAATATTTGCAGCAATTCTTGAAGTATCAGGGAAGCATCACTGGTTTTTGTTAACTCAGTGAATGCAGGATTACAGCCAGGTTGGGATTTTTTGTCTTTCAGCATTTCTGTGCTAAATTTGCCATGCTGTGCTGAATTAATTCTCTGTAGAGAAAATTTCAGTTTTATCGGCTTTTATCTAGCTTTGAGCACTTTGGGATTAATTATAAGTAGTAATCATGTACAAGGTGCCCAATCTGTTGTGTAAAAGTAGAAAATGTATAGCGCAGTGTGATTCACAATTTTTAGATTCCTGTGCATTTTGATAAATTCATCTGGATTGCTGATTTTAAGGGCTGGGAAAAAGCTTTTGGGGAGGATAGGCTAGTAACACTTCCCTGTGTTAAAAGAAGTACAGCTCTGGCTTGCTCTCACTGCTTATATTTTAACCTCCTTTTCAAAATTTTTCATGTCCTTGGCCTCAATATTGTAATATTATGCATGTTGTCTTTTTTTTTTTCCCAAGAGAACAGATTTGCAGTTTTCATCTATGGTCTTCAGGGAACACGAGAATTTGGGTGCAAATAGTGGAGGTAGCTATCAGATCCTAGGCTTACTTGTATAGTTGGTATTTAGAGGAGTTTTCAAAGAGTAAGAATCTGTAGATTCTACAATTATTTTTCTGCTCCTTTTAAGGTGATGCATGTTACACTCTGTTTTGCAGAAAGACAAACTATTCTTCAGACTTTCAAGGCAAGGTGATTGAGGTGGGTTTTGGTTTGCATAACTGAGGATTTTCTGTAGGTTGTCCAAGATTCATGAAAGAGGAAACCAGTTTTTTCCTGCATGTCAACTATGAATATTTGATGCCCTTTGAAGTATTAATGGATGAATAACAGCGTAGGAAGATATTGTGGGCTCCATATTCCTCTATGGAAAGAGACACCTAATTGTTCTTTAGATTCCAGTTTGTTAGAGTGCAGATAAATAGTTTTTTCATTCCAGTACAAAGCTGGCAAGTATACTATGAAGTTTGTTTTCATTGGGACAGAGGAAATTTCTTTTCATCATCATGAGTAGGAACCAACAACAAAGTAAGTCCATGAGGCCTTGAAGGTCAGACTGCTGTGTTCTTTTTTATATGTCTGGCAGGAAGATTTGTCAGAAGTTATCTTCCCCATCTTTCTACTTCAACCCACTTAGTATCACAGAATCATAGGATAGAATAGAATAGCTTCTTCCAGAGCTTGTTTAGGGAAGGGCAGACTGGCAGGTGGTAAATTGAGAAAAAAATAATACAGCAGACTCAGCAGTGTGTTGATCAAAAGCTGGAAAGAGATTATGATTTTTTTCAAGGTTTTAAACTTTTTTAAATGCAGCAAACAGTTGTAAAAGTAAAAAAGTAGCATTGCGCTTGGTTATAGGTTTCAGAACCTTTAACCCTGGTGGAAGGAGATGTTAGTCCAGCATGTTCTTTTTTTCTAACATGGTCCTTAAAGAGACTGAGATCTCTAGGTGAAGGTAAAAGGTTCTTCATTTGCGAGGTAGATGTTGATTAATTGCAGTGGTAGCCTTCAGTGTATCCAATATTTGGGTGTAGCTGTTATGTTTCTGTCTGGTAACAAACATAATCAATATTGATACATATTACACCTTGATAGATACACCTTATTCTGTCCCCAGTAGATTTCTGTGCCCTTGATTTCTCAGTTGGTAACAATATATCCTTATACTTTCTGTGTAAGTATAGAGCTGACTGTAAGTATAGAGCTGACCTCCAAAAATGGAGGCATTTTTGCAGTTTCTATAATCAAAAATAAGATATCGTGTAAATCAAACTAAAAGAGCCACTTAAACAATAGCAGGAAATACAGAGAGAAAGCATGAGACATGCTCCCTGCCATGGATCATATGCCAGAGGATCTTTGCATCTGAGTATGTCACACATAACAAGAGTTCAGTAGGTGTAAAAGTGAGAGTCATGCCCATTCATTCTGTGATGCTAAAAAAAGTTTAAATGTTTAGATCCAAGACACTAGCATAATAGAAAGACAAAGGGGAAAATCTATTTCTTGCTGAAAATCTATGACAAAATAGTAGAGCAAATATTTTTGACAAGATATCAGGACTAGTTTCTAGTTTTCTGGGAGTGTTCTGAGTAAATGAGGAAATCTGCTGAACTTATTTGAAACACAAAACTCAGTATAATTACAGATTTTCAATGATGCTGATATAAAGCTATACAAAAGTACACGTTTCACTGAGTGGATCTTCATCTCCCTCCACAGTTGCTTGGCCCTCAACTTCCAAAGCCCTATACCTATTTTACAAGGTCAGCTTGGAAGGTGAGAAGGGCTGGGAGGGGTTTCACTTGCCTCTCCAGGGAGGGACCTGTCCCTATTCCCCCTGATCCCTTACGTCCCCTCTTTCTGCCTGGTGACAGGAGGGGAGGGGACCCTGCACTTCTCTGGTGCCTCTGCCTGCTGCCTTTGCCTCAGCTTATGTCTCCACCAATCTTTTTCACTCTTGATTTCTCTGGTGCTTCTTCACCTTTCTACCTGCTCCCTCAGTTCAGCCACCTCCCTCAGCATGTTGTTGATCACACTGCACACAGGTGGTACCTCTGGCTCCCTCACTAGAAGTGCCAGGCTCGGGGATCTGCTGCAACCAGAGACCTGCACAGCCACGTGTTTGGGTGAGGGCTTGGTCTGAGTTCCCACACTCTCCTTGCAGTGATTTTTGGCCATGTTGTCACCATGGCTGTCTCTCCAGGACCACTCACTGCTCTCTGTGTCCCAGGCACAGTGAGCACAACCCCTTCACATGTCTTGGTGAGCAGTCCCGGCTCTCTCTGCTCCTCCTCCATGGCGCCGTTTCCCTGGCGCACTCCCAAGCCTCTTGTCTCTCTCCCAATAGCTGCAGATTCTTGACTCTTTCTGGGTCTCGCTGCTCTCCCTCATGCTTCCCTGGCTTTGGGAAGTCCTCCTTCATCTCAATCCACTGCAGTTTTCTAAAGGAAGAGCACTCACCACTTTGTTGTCTCTCTCCTTGTGGCCTCATCTTCTCGATGTCTCTTCACCTCAAGGTCTGTATACTCCACTTTCTTCAGGTGATGCTTCTCCTCATATCCTGAACTGTTTGTAATGTTTGTTATTTTTATAGCTTACCATGAAACACTGAAAACAAGATGTTTATAGACCCAGCTTCAGGTAAGATGGATTTCCATGAAACAGCCACCAGTTAATTAGTGTCATAACTCGGAGCACATTTTCAAAGTTAATCATACAGAAGGCCTAGCTAAGTAATATCTGAGTCTAGCGAAGGGGCGTTTCATCCTTAGGAGCAGAGATCCCTCCAATAATCCCCAGTTTCTTTTATATGGTTTCACTTAATGAGAGCCAGATGTCAGTCCTATTTTCAAATACAGTTTGAGACAGTTTGTGGTTTATATGAGGTTTTACTAATGCTTATTGCAGTACAACAGACCCTGTGTTGTTTATTTCAATAGCTACTTTACTTTTAAATATATTTTTTAAGATTTCAAAAATTCATGATAAGTGTCTCAAGAATTCCGTTCGGCATTGTATTTTGAATTATCTTCTTAATTTTATTGCTATAAATTGCTGCTGTCAAGAGGCTCTCCATTTTGTTCAGCTGGAAAATAAACACTGTTGGAAATACCCTATTTTTTACATAAGGCAACATATTTTTTCTTTCTTAGAAAAAAGAGGCAGCTGAAGCAGCTACTGAAAGTTCCTTATGAGGAATTGCATAGATGTTTTTGTTGCAGAAAGATTATTTTTCATATCTGAAATAATTGAATTGATATTAAGAAGCTCTGATTTTAAAAAAGGCATATGTAGAAATGATACAATATTTGCTGTATTTATTTCTGCAGTAAACTAGGATTGGCTTTGATATGTTTAAACGTATGATGCACAGTGTGTAGCAGTTCATCTGGAATCTTGATTTTTACTGACTTTTCCTGAGGATTATAAAGGGTGCTTGTACTCCCATATGAGAGTTATCTGTCTGGAGCTAGCAACCTCTAATTCATGACTTGAAGCCCTTTGATCTGCTGCAGATGGCAGCCTCTATCATTTATACTGAACTTCCCACTTATTTTGGAAAGCTAGACTGATTTTCTTGTCTCATGCATGCCTGCTAGATGTTTTAAGATTGGGAATTTCAGCAGCTTTCACAGCTACTGGCTGCTGCTATAGTTTTCTGAAACAGCAGTGTCAGCATGAAAGACTTAGGGAATTGTTGGAAGATCTTTCTGGAGGAGTGGAAGGAAATTTTATTCACTTCTAAACTGAGCAAAAATAAAACCCCATTCACATTGCAGTTATGTGTCAGATTAGTGCAATTTAATAAGTTTTGAACTTGAATATAAAGTGTCTATTTCTGTCTGCCTGCTCTTCCCTTTCAGATGAATGCCAAAGGTAGGCAAGTTCATCTGAAATTCTTCAGATAAACTTAGTTTCACAATGCACTCTTTTGTTTTTTTGTTTTGGTTCCTGTCAAATTTGACAAAATCTCCTATGTTACCATGTAGCAACTTACATTTCTACATACAAAATTCAGCATTTTATTTACATGTATTGTTATATATATTTGTCTGGCCTTCATTGGGAAGCTATGTATCTAATTGCAACAGTAGTCCCATGCATGGAAGCATAGATGTTAATACTCAGCTCAGACTGTTGTCCAGAAAACATGGACTGCTATTCTGTTGTGGCCTTACTTACTACATAGCACATCTTATTATAACTTCTTATATTTACTGTTAGTGATGATTATTGTTTTTTTCCTTGATCTTCTGTAATTGCACAGGAAAACACATCTATTTTGAACTTCATTCAACATTTAAAAGTCGTCTTTGGTTTTTATTTTCAAGGTATCTAACTTGCAGTAATTTCTTTGTGAGCTCTCTAAACCCATTTTTCATTGTTCTCAAATGTTTTTTTTCTTATTGGAATTAGAGTATTTTTGGAGGTGCTTTATTTAAACTGTTACATGTTTGATTTTTTATTTGTACTTATGCCTAATACGAAGACCTTGAACAGAACTTTCAGCAGCTATTTTTTTTTTGCCTCTATAAGATTTTAAAAAGAATCTTGGAACTTTAATAAGGCCCCACAGTGTGTTTGGGAAGCATATAGATACATACACTAAGCAACTGCAGGCGAAAATCTGAACTGAAAATACCTGGGTTGTTAACTGGTAGATTCAACACATACGTTAAAACAGCATTCATTTTATCTTTTATTTTTAATATTGCAGTTTCCAAAGGTCTTCTAAACACAATTTTCTTTAAATGCTTGTTGAACCTGGAGAATTCCTTCTCCTACAAAAAAAGAATTTATTGAGGTAATTTATTTTTATACTATAAAAGTATTTTTATGATAGGAAATATGGTTTCTTCTGGTATCATAATTTCGTCTTTTTTATGTCTTTTTCTTTTTGCATGATTAATGTATTACAATGTGTTACTTATCTCAGCCTGTAGTTTTGGAAATTTTTCATGTATTACATCTCTCCTCTTTCCTTCTTCAATGATAAAGGAAAAAAAAAATTCACTTTTTTCATGCTTTTTTTTTCCTCTCAGATGCTAGTATTTTAGTATCAGTTTGTAGATTACACAGTATGCTAATAAGTTAATTACATCACTGTGATTGCCTTCAACAACCACTGCTGAAATATTTGAGAATCCTTGAGTACAGCTTCTGAAGAACCTTTATATGCTTTTGACCCTAAGTTGAGTGTTTTTAATGATTTGTGGTCACTTATGTCTTCCTTAATTTTATTGATTTGAGAGGCCTACAAAGACTGAATGACTGAGATTTTGCTGTTTTTCATAAATCAATGAGATCGTAGATAAATTGTTCTAGTGAGGCATAAAAATAATTTATAACCATGTTATATATGTATATATACATATATATATTTGCTGGGGGAATGTATTTTTATTCTTTGGGGGTTTTTTGTTACGATACGGGGAAAAACTTTTAAAAGGTCTTGGTTGTTTGCAAAGCATTTTTTTTCTATGACTTTTAACACTTTAGATAATTTTTTTTGGAAAAACTTTTGTTCTTTATGTATATTGCAGTAACAACATATACAGTGATCTTTACCTGTCTTTTAAGTGACTGTAGGCATAAATTATTCTTTTATAACTTCTTTTCTAATGGAGGTGGGTTATGAAACTTTTCCAAACCTTATGGGAAAAATCAAATATTCCCACTGTACAAACATAACCTGAAAATTCTCTTTGTCTGTGTTTGACAAAGATCAGTGTTTTCATCCTTAGAAGCTCTTAAACATGGCTTGAGTTGTTCATGTATCATTTCATTAATTAAGCAAAAGTAGTCTGGGTAAGTACAGATGAAAATAATTTTGTCTGCAAATCGATACATGTTTGAGTAGACACTGGAGGGAGACTGTGTAGTTAAAGTGAAAAGAGTGTAGCTAGTTTCCCAATCCAAGTCCTCAGAGTAGTTGCCAACCCACCCTAATAATTTCAGACTATAGCCACCTGTGTGCTGTGATGTAGTTGTCTTCCTCATTGTCAGGGAGTATATTACACTACACACTTATTATGTAAGACAACAGAAGTAAACACAGCCACCAGGTTTCATATCAAAAGCTATAACTTATATGTCTGCATGGGCTCCTTTACCATTGCCTCTTTGTTTTTAAGAGAAAGAATGAGACTAATTAAGCATCTGGGATGTCTGACCAACAATATCACAGGCACATACTTAGTAAGGGAAAGTATATTGGTGGAGCTGTATAATAAGGTAAAATAGCAATGTACCCTGAGGACTTCAGCTCATCGGTGAAATTTTGGTACTCTAAACTGAAATAATATCGTAAATGGTAACCTGTTAGCTATAGGACATGTCCTCATCTTCAGTCACAAATCCATTATGAAAGTTCAGAATTAGTAATAGAGGGTCATCGTAATTTCTGTGATTAAAATAATTCTTACTGGTTCTCAATTTGTACTGCAAACCAGCCAGTATCTTGGTAAGCCTTTTTAGGGAGATCTCTTCAGAGAAGAATGATGGTATGTGAGTAGATAATCCTACAGGTAATAAGTATGTGCAAGATGGGATGTGTCAAAGCATCCTGACGTCCATGTGCCACAGCTCAAAGTTTTCTTTTGAAATAAGGAGCCCAGAGGGTGGCAGTGGAGGCAAAGCTATCCTGTTTTGTCCTAGGATTTCTCACAAAGACCAACCATGCTGAAAAGCAGAGATATTTTAGAAATCACCAGGGTACCACTAGTAAGACTCTAGTTGAGGGGAAACAGGAGATTTCTTTGTGTCTCCAGCTGCCTGTGAGAGAGGCAAACAAGAAACTAAGATCTGAGATTATACTGTAGGCACTCTGGTATTTTCTGCAGGGACAGACCTTCAGTAAATCATCTCTCATGCTGAAGAAGAAAGAAAATGGTTCAGAATAATATATCAGGATTTAATGGTAGTTACAATAGCAGATGGACAAGAATAATAGCCATTTATTCCTGCACTAATGAAATTATTAAAGGACAGATAAATCTTCAAATCTGGATTCAACTGAAGAGGCACCTGGATTTCAGTTAGATGTCTCTCACTCTTGCATATGCTTAGCATGATTTAAGTTTCTTATAATGCTAGAGTAGGTGGGTTATTATTCCAGCAACATAGTATAGTAATAAATGCTTACAGATTATTTTAGGATGCTGTTTATGATGCATCTGTTTCACTGAAACACTATTTTTCTAAATTGTCCATTAATAACTGTTGTTCCTATCCAAAATACAATCAATTAAATTTCCTTTTAAAAGAGGATTTGAAATCACAAAAACCCATGGCTGGAAGATTCACACTGATCTAGTAATTACAAAATGCTGTAGAATGTCTGTCACTGAAAACCATGTACTTTTGAAATTAATTATTTCTGATGAATGACAAGAAGAGTGGTCCAGAAAGCATTGCTTGTCAAGTTACATATTAGTTACAGCTCTTTGTGCTGTAGTCAGAGCGTGACTGCAGCCATAACCCTCCCTGACAAGAAAACATTTGTATTCACACTTGGAGGTTTCTACTTAGGAGAAGACTACCATTGTATTAATGACCTGGTTTACATTCACATTATATCTGTCTAAGTTATATACACAAGATACCAGTGCTTTATTTGGGAATTATAGTAAAGGGTGGAATTAGATCCTGTAAAACCTCTTCCTCTCTCCAGTGCATCTGCCCACAACTAGCTACTATAATGTCATTGTTTTCATACTCTTTTATGCACAAAATTGGAAAACCATATATTAACAGAATTAACAGAAAATATGCAGAATACTGTATATATGGTGTGTTTTTATCTATGTTAGTCATTAGAAATATTAATCTGTTAAGTATTTTAAATACATCTCTGAAGGTGTAATATTTTAACCTTGAAACATTTGCATTACATAGAACTTTTTTTTAAAAAAAATCTGAGAAGCTTCTCATTAAAGAAGATCATGAAGACAGCGAACTACATCATAAACATTACAGTTTCTATCTAAATGGAGCTTGCTTGTTAAATGTTTACTTACACATGTAGTATTCTATTTAAATAGAGAGGTTCAGAGGTCTTGATGCAGTGATAGAAGCGGACTCTCTAGTGTTACTAGAAATATCTAAAAATTTAGAAAAATAAGCTAACCCTCATCTGGAGATCATTCATGTGAAATACAAATTCTGATTCAGAGATTTCTTTCTTGTACATTTCTGAGATAGCATTCTTAACATGAGCATACTCCTCTGCTTGTAGCAATGAGAAGGAATCTTTGTCAGCCAAGATTTATCAGTTATAATTTTTTAAGGGAAAAATACAAACTGTAACCAGAAATCAAATAAAGTCTATTAGCAAAATTCCACTAAGAAACAGACTGTCACATCCTGCGCTACTTGCAGCTTCAAAAGGTTCAGAAAACCTTACTTTGTGACATATTTATAAGAAACAAACAATTTACAAACTTTTTTTTTCTGAGTTGCAGGTACAAAATTAAATTACTGTTGACTGAATTACAAATTAAATGTATCTTTATCAATTTTTGTATCCATGATAGTCAGCCATTGACCACTTACTAGACTGGGAAATTGCTGAACTGAAAAGTATGACTGATGCACCCCAAGTTACAGGTTCTGTTAGACTGTTTGGATCTGTCACAGACTGATGAAATCTCAGGAGAGAATATGATGTTGGTTTTCCTGTGACATGTAACTTGTACGCTTTATGATCTGCTACTTCAGCTGGTTGCTTCATCAGCATAGAAACATTATTTCACACTAATCTAAGTCATGTTGCATCGCCAACATAACGTTGTGTGGTCCCAAATCACATCACAGAGTGGGTAATATTTTTCATTGGATTAGAGGAGATGGAATTAGCTTGAAAGCACTTTGCCTGTGTTTCATCATGATGATGAACAAAATCATATCTTGAAGTGCCTAGAATGCCATGATGAATTCTGCCAGAGCCACACAAACCAGTCAAATGGGAAAAGATGTTAACATCAAAGTCAGTGGAAATTTTAAGGTGTATGAGCTCTGTTTATTGATACAAGAGAGATAACTGTCATCATTTTGTTAACAAAACCATTAGAGATACTGAGAAGCTTAGCCACATATATGAAGAATTCATCCTCATGCCAGAAGAAAATAATAAGTGAAATATTTATTAAACCCAAAGTCACTGGAACAAAAACCAGAAACAAACAAACCCAAACAAACAAAAAAAGCATTAGGATTCCCTGTATTAATGTAGTTGCCCTACTGAAAACTTCATAAATGCAGTTGTGTAACAACTGGCTAGAACGTGAATATGAAGAATCTGGCTGGGTTTTGTTGCTGATACAATTTTTTGTAGCTGATGCTGAAAGTAAGAAGTACCAGGCAAAAAATTAAATTGGAGCAACAGGTAGAAAGTCATCTTTCCATCTGATGTGAACACATAGCCTGTGCATTGTGAATTGCCTTGGCTGCCCATTCCCGTCCTAATGGAATTCTAATCCTGCACTAAGAAAAAACTTTTCAGGTCTCCTCCAAAAGTTGATATCTAAAGGCCAATGGAAAGTCAAATCTACCAGTGTCTATCTGAGGTATAAGCAGGTTACTAAGCTTTATGTGTTCTGCCAGTAATCCGGGAATTAGATGGGGCTTCCATGTGAACCCTGGAAACTAGTAACTTAATCAGAACAAACACAGTGAGAGCATAATCTTTTCAAGTTATCTTTGTCAGTTTAGCCTGTGACTATGTTACTGCACAGCTGATGCTCCTGAAAACTAGATGTGCCCTGACACAATGTTTGTTCTTAAAATACAGAATGTGCTTATGTTATTTTTCCCTTACAGTCTTTCTAATGAAGTACAGGAAATACAATGGAAGCCATAGATATTTTAAACACAATAGATGTTAGAGTAACTTTCACAAGCAATATCTGCTCTGAATTAATTACTTAATAACCCAAAACTTTTAATAATGGTGGATGTGTTTGCTCCAGCTGACCATCAGCCTGGTTCTGCTCTCTAGATTGCTTCACTGACTGGGAGTAAAAATGCAAAGTGAGCTCCTATCTTCTTAGCACTGGTCCTTCTGTGATTTCTCAAGAGTTGCACATATGGAAAATTTGTAACATTTTCTTGTCCCCCACTGTTTCTATTAAGCACACACACGAGTTACTTCGCTTTTCCCTCATCTTCCCTGGTGAGTGAGGAAATATGCCTGTGCTAATGTTATAGAGAAATGGCTTTTTACATAGAGAGACTGGTGAGTTTCAACTCTTTTTGACCTCGTTTAACTGACTGCCAAGTTGTAGAGCTAAGATTAATGTGGCAACAGTGTCCTTTCATTGGAAATTCTCAACCCAGCAGCATTTATTATTTTAATGCAATATATTTAGAATTAAAAGTATTATCTTTGAAGTTATGAATGAAATAAATGTGGCTTGCTCAAACCCTGTTTTAAATATATTACTACAGGAAAGCAGGGAAAGACAGATTTGCCGTTAAGTAATTTCATGCATTTTTAAAATGTATTTTATTAATAATGGTTTATTAAAAATTCAATGGAATATGGAATGATAGTTACATATGATTTATGAATACATCACAGAATACTTGCCTGAGTTCTCCAGAGAGGCAAAAATACAACCCATGGAAATTTCCATGATTTTTGAATACGTTGATTTTAATTGGCTACATAATGCCTAATGATTTAGACAGTTACACCCTTGTAGGTTCAGTTGTAGATCAATTTAGGAAACCATTTGAAGCTGTTTCTCTTGCAGCAGAACATAATCATCACTATCATAGCTGCCATTGCATTAAGGAATTAGATGACTGTGTTCTGTTTCAGTGCAAAGTTAGCTGAGGCTTGGTGGAAAGTCATGTAAACTAAGACTATCAAAATTAAGGCTATTTACACCAGTGAACAGAGAAACTCAGAAGATGGTATGAATTGTGGGGGTGTGGCCATTTGTTTCAGTCAAAGTCTTACTTTTCATTTCAAGAAGTAGTCCTTCAGTATTTCAGCTGAAGTCATTCTACTAGTTCTTAAATTATTTTTGTCTTCTTTTGGCTTGAGATTTATTACATTTGAAGAATGAGATTTTGGGGTAGATAGTGAGACATCACCATCTACAGATGGAGGTGCAGGGAAATAACATCAAGTGATGTTTCTAAGTAATCCTGTGATACACCAAATGTAAATAATAGCCAGCATGCTCAATGCCCTAAAAAAATCAGAACGATCCCACCAAGACTGAGGAGAACCTGTGACAGGAGGGATTTAAAAAAAAATTCTTCACTTACAATCTTACTGTGTAAAAGATCAGTCATCACATTATATAAGCAAAATTATAATTTTTATGTGCTTTTGGACATGAGAATTCTGCAAATATGTTCAACGTGCTAAAAACTGTTTTTGTTGCTGCTTAACTGTTTAGGAAACTGCATTTTCTTTCAGATCTGAAGTTTTCACATGGTTCAGTCTTAAGGCTTGGTTAATAAAGCTAACTTTCACAAATTACATACCCGCTATGTAAAATGAGGGTTCTTGATTTAGATATAGTATCTTTCACAGATTTTAACTGTGAATTAACCTGCCAGTTGGAACTTGTGTATTTTTACCTACAACAGCAATTTAGATTAATTTCATGATTGATTTTTCATGCTACTTTAGATCAGGAACACAAGCAACTGTCTCCTTCATTGCATTTTATTTGTAGTTGCTCACTTTCAATTTTTCCAGTTGCTGAACACTGCCATGTTTGCTCATTGCAGTTTAAAAGGACACTGTATATCCTAGTATTCTATCTAGCCAGGTTATTTTCCAGTATGATTACATGAAATGTTACTCTGTTATATACTTTTAAGAGTTTAAAAAAAATTAGGTGAAGTTCATACATTATTAGGTGGTATTGAAGTCTGTATTTAGAGAATATAATTGGCAATCAGCTAAGATTATGACACATAAAAAGGAATAATGCACTTTCAGTTTCTAGTAAATATTTTTGCTGGTATCTTGTCTGAGTTAAAAGGAGGCAATATTACTTCATACAAAACACAGACAGTACTATCAAGATGGTTTTTTTGTTGCTTTCTCCACGCAGTGTAATTGTAATAGAAATGCTGGCCAGACAGTCTTATGAAAAGAAATTGATAATTATATAATGAAGAGGTTTTGAAATTCGCCTTTAAGAATTTTTTTTCTAAAATTCTTTGCTTTCGCAGTGAATTCTCTATAGGTTTAAATTAAGTGTTTTAGAACCTTGACGTTCTTATTGGGATTTACAAAGTACTTTGTGGCAAATCAAGACTTTTAAGATTTTAGTACTCATGGTTTTTTCTCAGCTAAAGTTTGTTTTAAATTCTGGTAGCGTGCTACATATGAAATATACTGAATATCACATATATAGGGTTGACTGTGATATCTTAGCATACTGTCCTAGTCTGAGAACTGTAGGATATATTGGGATATATTGCTCATAATATAAATCAAATTATAAATAAATGAGAATCCTGAACCTAGAGTATGCATCCAGTCTCACGTGAAGTTCATTATTTATGAGAGTTTACATGGGTTTATAGATTTATCAGGAAATTTTTAGTCCTTTCACTATTTTGACCTTCAAATTATTTCTTCTGGGGGCAGAAGGCCTCAGATCTAACCCATTTCTTTGGACTGTGTATGTGCCTTCCTGACAAGAAGTTTTATTTTGTTATGGGAGAGACTTAGTTGTTACACTGTGTTATTGGGTTATATAGGAGTGTTTAGGTAATCAAAACCAGTGACTCTGAGTCTTATTTTGTACATAGCTACTATTTTTTGCCTGAAATAACCTTTGAAAAACTGTTATTTGAGGACTTCCATATGTTTCATATTATATGTATATACATATACCAGTACTGTTTTCATATTTTCATCAACAATATAGACAGTGGTATCGAGTGCACCATCAGCACATTTGCAGATGACACCAAGGTGAGTGGTGCTGCCAATGAGCCAGAGGGACAGGATGTCATCCAGAAGGACCTGGACAAACTGCAAAGGTGGGCCCAGGTGAACCTCATGAGGTTAAACAAGACCAAGTGCAGAGTCCTGCACCTGAACCACAACCATCCACACTGTCAGTACAGGCTGTGGGATGAGGTTTTAGGAAGCAGCCCTGCAGAAATGACTTGGGGGTGCTTGTGGATGAAAAGATGAACATGAGCAAACTGTGCTTTTGCAACCCAGAATACCAATCGCATCCTGGGCTGCATCAAAAGAAGCATGGCTGGCAGATCAAGAGAGGTGATTCTGACACTTCAGTTTGCTCTGGTAAGACTGCACCTGGAGTACTGCATCCAGCTCTGGAGGGAGGACATGGACCTGAGGGAGCAGGTCCAGAGGGGCACCACAAAAATGATCAGGGGACTGGAACACCTCTCCTGTGAGGACAGGCTGAAGGAGCTGGGGTTGTTCAGCATGGAAAAAAGAAGGCTCCAGGGAGACCTAATGGCAGTCTTCCTTTACCTGAAGGGGACCGACAGGAAGGCTGGAGATGGAATGTTTCAAGGGCCTGAAAGGATAGAACGAGGGGCAATGGTTTTAAATTATAGAAGAGTAGATTTAGATTAGATGCTTAGAAAAAGGTCTTCACCATGATGGTGACGGAAAAATGTAACAGGTTGCCCAGGGAGGTAGTTGAGGCCTTATTCCTGGAGGTATTCAAGGTGAGACTTGATGAGGCTCTGAGCAACCTGACCTAGTTGAGGATGTCCCTGATAATTACAGAGGGGTTGGACTAGATGACCATTGGAGGTCCCTTCCAACCCAAATTATTCTATGATTCTGTGATTTCTTTGTGAAAGGTTTCTTCTTTAACACTGTATATTTTAGTGTCCTGGTTATTTCCCATCTATCTTTTGGTTCCCAGTTGTATTCTGAGATACATTTAGAAGGACAGTAAGGTGTTCACTTTCCTGCTCAGAGGCAAATGTATGATAGTCAAATGGAAAGAAGCCATATAAACAGTCTGACATACATTTTGAATTTTAACCAAGGATTTTGGGTTTTTTTACACCTCTGTGGTGAATGAAACTCACTCCCTTAAATTGTGATCTCTTAACCAGTATATGACAGCTCCAGTTAGCTTCACTCTGTGCTGAAGCATCTTAAACTGTAACAAGGTCTTCCAGGACCACTTAGGTATTCCACAAATACTGTGGTCATATTTTCTCATTAGTTCCTTTTGTTTGTCACAAATGCAATTTTCCAGTGTTTCTAGAATAAGACCAAAACTATAAAAGCTGTACATGTATATAGAAAAGACGATTATTTTCCATAACTAAATGGTCTTTTGTATCTTTTAGGTATAAGCTTGCACAGTTTAATTTGTTAACCTTAAACTTAAATTTAAGTCAAAGAATAGAGGGATCAGTTGGCTAAAAGAAGAAATTTACAGGGTTTTGAATGGCTTATTTTCTAATCTGTAATTTTGCGAATTATTTTTAAGCTTCTGCATTTTGTAGTACATCATGGTAAGTCATAAACTTAGACTTCGTAAATTTGTTGCACAGATTTCTATGTGGGAGAAATCCAAAGGCCTAAATTCCAAGTTATCACTAGACATATTGGATTCTCAGTCATGCAGTTTTGTTGCTTTTGAAGAAGATACTTCTTTGCAGAGAAGTTTTATACCAGTACATCTTTGTACACTTAAATTTTTTGGTTATGTACAGACTAGCTTGGAATAGCAGTGTATGCAAGTACATGTTAATACACAGATTTCCATAGTTTCTTTAACCCAGATTGAGAGTTTTTTTCTGATACTAATTGCTGGAATATTACCAACATTATAGTTAGATTCTTTTTCTTCTTGAGATTTGTTTATCTTTTCAGACACGAAGACTTTTTAGAAATTAAAACAATAAGAAACAATCATAGGTTTGTTATCCTCTGAGTACAACTAGCTTTGGGATGTTGGGATGTTGATGTGATCAACACCACAGTGCTGAGCAAGCTCTAATTGTCTAACAAATATCTGTTATCTGATATCAAATATCTGTATCAAATATCAAATATCTGTGGTCCTGTAAACATGCTTTGTAGTAACAGTTGGTAGTTATGGTTTTAGTTACATTCTTCCTTTATGAAATATTACTTGATTGGCTTGTTTATGTGAAATCAATTTCTGCTCTTTGCCTTTTTCTTGTTTGTAAGTGCCCTGTGAATTTCAGTGTGTGATACTAATTTCTTACTTTTAAATTGAAACACAATAAAACTGAATTGCGCATCAGTCTATAAGATAGCAGCATTCATAATATATTGAGTATCTCTATGAAAAGCTTGGCATGAGAATTTCTTAGGTAGTGTTTACAACTTAAATGAATAAGCAGTTTCTTGAGAAAATAAGTTGTTCCTGTTCTTTACTTTGCTATTTTTAATCTTCTACATGGTTCTAAATAATACATATTTATGAAGTAAGAAGTGAAGAGATTTTAGCTTTGGCCATCTCCAATCCATACTTTTGTATTATCAAAGCTCTAGTTTTAGTCTTATTTCTTTATGTCTTTCCTAATGAACCTTGGTCTCATTTTTGGTAATGAGTTATTTGGAGTACAAAAAATTACTTTTCTTCCTGAAAGAATATTTATATTTTAATAGATTTGGAGGAAAAAAAGGTTGAAGAAATATCCATGCTGCTGTAACTTTCACTGCTTCCTTTAGATGTTGCATACCCTTTTGTTACTAAAATTAGTAGCATGAACTGATAAAAGCCTTTTCAGTCTTGGGTTAAGATATTAAGAAAGATCATTCTGCCGCACAGCTGTTGTTACAGTGTCCAAGAGGCATCATGCTAGCTCCCTGACAGATAGGGGTTAGTGCCCAAGTTTTCTAGTGCTCAGTTACCAGTTTTGCTCATTTCTGTCATTTGCTACTGCTTTAAAAACTAACTTTGGTTGTTTTATTTACCACTATTATGCTGGTATGTCATGGTTGGGCTTTTTTGTTGTCTACTTCAGCAACATTGTTGACATAAGGACTAATATGTCAATAATCTGATATAATTTTGATGGATTATTGCAACAGAATTAACATGACTTGATCCTTGCTTTCTAGAAAAGGTTAATCTAGTTTTGTTCTTCTAACCTTTTTATTTGCTGTCATGTTTAACAAAGATTAAAAGGTAAAAGTAGTAAATGTAACTACTCTTATTTTTCCTTATGTGGTAAAGAAATCAGTTGTTACTAAAAGTTACGTATTTTATGATACTCTACAGAGCAGAGACTGGTGAGGCCATATAAAGTGTTTCTTCTGTCTGTGCAGTTTTTTTTTACATGGACATGATCTATAGGCTAATAGAAATTAAAACTCAATAGAATAGAAATTAAAACTGAAAATAAGTTGCCTTATGGAAATTACAGAGTGCAGACAAAAAGTTAAAAATTTAATATTTAAAATATATTTAATTTTTTTCATCTCCAAACTAGATGCACATGCAGTTGTGTCTGGTGGCTCTATTGTATTTTTTGTCGATAGTATCAAAATATTTTTGTAGGTTCAGAATTTTTATCCAAGGTAATCAGTGCTTCAGAACCTCAGTACTCTGATGAATTGTGGATGTGGTAAGAATCAATAAAATCTTCTTTTAACTTCAATGTCCATTTACTTTTCAATTATATATTGTGTGCTGAAATGTCTAATGAGAATACTGTCTAATCAAATACAAGCTATAATGATTTTTTTATTTGTTCATATTAGTAATATCCATAATAAAATCTCATTATTAGGAAGTACTTTTCAGAGAGAAATAATAAAAAACCTTTCATGTAGCCTAGTTGATCTTGATATGCCTGTTATCAAAGTCACTAAAAATAGTGTCTAATAGGAAAATAATAACTTTTCATGTATCTAGAATGTGCTTAATAATCTAAATCGTCTCTAATTTTGAGGAAAACAACCTGATGGAAATGTGTAATTCTGAGGATATTTTGCTGCAGGTTTAAATGCATCTAGAATCTGCATGTTCACCATGGAGTTTTTTTCATGTCAGGGGTTGCCATGTTAAATATTTATCTCCTTTCTTTGTGTATTCATAATATAAGGCAAGCTTTTACAACTAACAAGCATTGCACCAATATTCTAAATATTAGGGTCTCTGAATGTTCAAAGGTTGAAAATTTGTAATAGTGATAAAGGAACTTTGATTTAGATAGTCAGAGGTATGCTATTTTATTAGTAGTAGTGAGTTTCTGTTCCAGATTTTAGAAGAATGAGAAGGTACAAATAGATATGAAGGGCTGTCATTCAGTTGTTGAATTGTTATAAGAATTAAGAGGTTGCCTTTAAAATTGGCAGCATGAGCAGTCAAATCAGACTGGGAGATAATCTATTAGTGGTGGTAAGCAGGGGAAAAAGGTCCCTGAGGATATAGGTGTTTTTTCCAAGTTGTGACAAATTCAGCAATACCTATTTATTCCAAAATAGACAGCTAATTTGATTTTGTGTACTGTAGGAGGGTTGATTTAAGAGGCAGAGTAGATAATGGGGTAACTGATCTGAAAATTAAAGAGGCATATTTTCAGTCAGAGGAAACTGTTATGATTTAGCCTATAAAATACACATATAAATATTTCTATGTTGATAACTGTATAGGAGTCATGTTAGCTAATCTAATGAACAGTACTGCATTTTGCATTAATGCAATTGAAATCTATTTTATGAACAATACTTTTCAGCAATACATTCAGAAAAATGTAGTTGTAAGCATAACATTAATATAGACATGATTTCAGGTATATAATAATCTATTTTATAAGGCTATTTTCATATTCATACTAGTTTTCTTGTATACCAGAAATCAGTAAAGGCAATCAACAGAAAAAACTTCTATGTTTCATTGTAAATTCACCGTAGTATTAAGAAGGCAAACAAGTGAGATCTTATCTCGCTTGCACTCATCATGCAAACTTCTGCAGCAACATACTGAAACGTCAATGGCATGTAGCATTTCATGACCTGGTGAATGCCAGCTCCTGCAGTCATGACTGAAGAAATACAAACATTAATTTAGAATTACATTGTCTAGTCTTTTGTCCTCATTACAATGCATTCATTGTTCTTCCCTAGAAGAAAAACCCTCAAATCTTAAACCTGGTAATAGATATTTGCCAAAGTTACTCGATAATAAGGAAATGGAAATTTACATTTGGATTATTTTCAAAGGATATGGCTATATATATTTCAGCCAACTCACATATTCATAAACATGGGAATATTGATATAAAAACATTGAATGTAAGACAGTATTTTCTCCAGTGTGTACTTGCAGTCATATGCATTTTCAGTGAATTGTATTAAACATTATTAAACTTAAGTCACAACATGAAGAAACTGAGAAACAATACATTACACTTGTGGACTGTGCTTTTGCTATTGGAAAATGATCTTTTGCCTTTTAACTGTGATTTTTACTGTATGTCTTTCAGCTGTGTGGAGGTGATTGCCAGAGAAGGCCGGAACCTGAAAGAGCTGTATTTGGTATCCTGTAAGATCACCGACTATGGTATGTAATACACCTATACCTTTGTTTCTGTGAAGATTGAACTCTTCCAGCTTTGCACAGGGACTCTCAGAAAAAATACTGAAAATATATAGATACAAGTTTTCAAAACCTTTATCTATAAAAATAGGCAAGGTAGCCAAAGGGTTTTGTCATGATAAAAAATACCTGTGACTAGAAGTGTGAAAGTCAGTGTACCTGTGTGCTGCAGAGTGTTTCATTTAGAATTGGGAGTTACTGGGCAGATTGAGTAGAATACCCTTTGAATTTTACTGGAAGCCACAAGAGCATTTGTGAGAGAATCCAGAAATACAGGTGCATTTATAAAATCTGTAAAATCATAAATAAGCAACTATGAGTGTGGTTTGGTTGCCTAATATAAGCCATAAAATTTGAATAAACTTGATGATGCCTTAAAAGAAGACAAATTAGAGAGGAGCAGCTTAGGAATCAGACTTTCTGTCTGCTAGCCACATAGAAAGACAGAAACTTCTGAGTACGTGAGTGTCTTTGCAGAGGCTGCTTTTTTTCACCTTGTTTTGTTCTGTTTTGTTTTGTTTCAAGTAAGTTTCTGACCTGAAAATAAACACTAATTTCTGCAATACGGGTAAATTCTCAAATTTCTTACCCCACTTAACATACCTAAATTTCAGTATGATTGAGAGAGCATATCTTTGAAATGTGCATCTCAGGTTTTCTGATTATTTTTTTTCTTCAGTGTTTTTCTTATTTTCACTCCATAACTTTTTGTAAAGAATTACTATGTCAAAGTGATGAATTACCATTCCAGTGGTCACAAACTCATTTTCTATTTTCCCCTTCAGATTTTGCGCTACACTGGGGTTTGCATGGGTGCATTCTAGGTTATGTTGTTCTGCAGAGTTCAGCTTGCTTCACATCCACAGTGTTTGAACATAAACTCACAATACAGCTGTGGCACTTATGGGAGCTTTGAGACAAGGCAAATGAGAGGGAGCATGGCCCTACACTACCATTTCTCTGGTCTGGAATTGTGTGTAATTCCATGGGTAGAACAGATCTTGCCTAAGCTGAAAACATGGACTGTCTTGTCTTGATACCCCTTGGCAAAGATGAATTGTGAAATGTGAATAGTCTGCTGGAAATTCAGGGCAGAGAATTGTCAGTAGGACACAAAGTGACACCGAAGATGCATCTTGCCACTACTATAGGGTGAGGGGTGCAGGACCTCAGCTGGAAGTGAGACTGTCCATTTGTGTATTACAGATCTACTAGCTGTACTTGTGTCCCTTCTGATTTTGACAACAATTGTAGAAATATTGTCATGGAAATAATAGAATCCACAACTGACTTTATTCTTCATGAGCTGTAGTTGAGTCATAGAGTGGCTTAGGTTGGAACGGACAAAAGATAATCTACTCAAGAAGGAAACAGGATTTCCCCAGAAAGCCAGGATTCATTCTGAGAAACTGAAGCAAGGAAACGGACGATAGGGAAAGTCCTGCTTATGAAAGTATGAGGAGCACACAAACGAAGTGTCCACAGCTAGATGAAAAGTGTGCTTCTCAGAATAAATGAGTGGAGGATATATGTAGAGTTTGGATGATTAAATTGGCAACCATAATCATCCAACCTGAGTTTCTGTTGTGGACTAAGGATCACCTGGCACTAATGTGTTAAATTCTGCAGTTTTTCAACATTATCAAAGTAATGAGAGAGCTGGGCCGACTCCAACGGGATGAAGTTCAACAAGGCCAAGTGCCGGGTCCTGCACTTTGGCCACAACAACCCCATGCAGCGCTACAGGCTGGGGACAGAATGGCTGGAGAGCAGCCAGGCAGAAAGGGACCTGGGAGTCTGCATTGACAAGAAACTGAACATGAGCCAGCAGTGTGCCCAGGTGGCCAAGAAGGCCAATGGCATCCTGGCCTGTATCAGAAACAGCATCACCAGCAGGTCCAAGGAGGTGATTCTTCCCCTGTACTCGGCGCTGGTTAGGCCACACCTCGAGTACTGTGTCCAGTTCTGGGCCCCCCAGTTTAAGAAGGATGTAGAGGTCCTGGAACAGGTCCAAAGGAGGGCAACCAGGCTGGTGAAGGGACTCGAGCACAGGCCCTATGAGGAGAGGCTGAGGGAGCTGGGGCTGTTCAGCCTGAAGAAGAGGAGGCTCAGGGGAGACCTCATTGCCGTCTACAACTACCTGAAAGGAGGCTGTAGCGAGGTGGGAGCTGGACTCTTTTCACAGACGACCTTCAACAAGACAAGAGGACACAGTCTTAAGTTGTGCCAGGGGAGGTTTAGGTTAGATGTTAGAAAGAATTTCTTCACGGAGAGGGTGATTAGGCTATGGAATGGACTGCCCGGTGAGGTGGTGGATTCTCCGTCCCTGGAGACATTTAAAAAAAGACTGGATGTGGCACTCAGTGCCATGGTCTAGCAACTGCTCCGGTGGGTCAAGGGTTGGACTAGATGATCTCTGAGGTCCCTTCCAACCCGGCTAATTCTATGATTCTATGATTCTATGAATCTAATTCGACTTTGAGAACATTTTCAGTTGAGGGTGTTGATACTGTTTTATTATTCACTTAAAAATTTTTCTGTTTATGCTAATAAGGATCAGTAAAACATCCAGCAAAACAGATGTGATACTGGTTTCTATTCATTATTAAGACTAAATTATTTTCTTTGTAATCTTAAACCTATCTCAGTATGACAGCCTAACAAATACCTTTATCTGCTTGCAATATTGGAGCTGAAAATGCCAATGAACTGTTGTGAGGTAGAATTTCTAAGTGTAATTTATTCTTTGTAAGGAAGTGAAAACTTTGTCTTAGGTTAAAAATGTGATACCAAGTGAATATTATTAGTTTAACAAGAGCGTTACAGGGTGGAGCCAGGTTTCACCCTTCTCTTCCTTTATCATTTATTTCCTGGTACTGCAGTGGAAGACTTTCTCCCATCTGTTTGTGGTGCTGTTAAGTTCAAAAAAATGAGCTCCTTACACTGCTGCAAGTTCAGTTTGTTGTTCAGCTTCCTTTATCAAAGAAGATGCCTTTCATCTACAAAGGGAAAAGAGCAGGCACATTTTTTCCTGAGAGACTTTTCAAACCCTCATGCTCTTTGCACCTTTGTGTTTGTAAAGGCAATCACCTGAAAAACATATGCCTGACTTCCCTTGGAGTAATTCCAGTCTCTTATTGTCTTACAAAGACTTAAAACTTCAGGGTCTACCAAGAAATTGGAAAGTAGTGTCTGAAGCACTGGAGGCTGTGACTTGGTGGGAGCATACAGTCAAATGCAACTACGCTTTTTTGTTTGATACTTCTGAAGGTGAAACACACAATTGTCCTTACTTTGGAAATTAAAATCTTTACACGAACTTCAAATTCCAACTGTAGACAAAACATGCCGAGAGCCAGTAAGCATATTTCTTGCAGCTTTATGGCAAATAGGTGCAGGCATGGAGTACAGATGCAGGATTTTAAAAGCCCTCTGAAACTGTTGCAGCAGTTAGTGGAGTTTTAGCTGAGATCATAATTGCTAGGTATTTCAGCTTCAAAAAAGCTAAGTAAATATATTAATTTTCAACAAGCTTTGAACTAAGGCTTGAAGGGGGAGGGGAATAAAGCCAGCTTCACTGAGGACAAGCCTAGGGGTGGCCTTCTGTCTGCCATCCCACTCAAGGGGGGAATCTGTAATAAAGGGGCTGTAGCTGGGTTTGCACCAGTGCTGCAGTGTACTGGTCTGAATGTAGACCAGAAGGACCCCCATTCCCCTTGGGTGGGGTCAGCAGGCTCAGCCCACAACCTGAAATGCCTGTACACAAATGCACACAGCATGGGGAACAAACAGGAGGAGTTAGAGATCTGTGTGAGGCCAAGGGGCTATGATATGGTGGCAGTTCCAGAGACATGGTGGGACAGCTCACATGGCTGGAATGTGGTCATGGATGGTGATGTCCTTTGTAAGAAAGACAGGGCAGCAAGGAGAGGTGGGGGAATTGCTCTTTACATAAGAGAGCAGCTTGAATGTATTGAGTTCTGTCCAGGGGTAGATGAGGAACAGGTTGAGAAGAAGACAGTTGTCCCATAGTTGTCTTGTAGAATTTCCATTATGTGGCAGTTCTGTATTTGCCTAACATAAAGTGTCTATTTCTAGCTGTAAAGTAGTTGTACAAAGCTTTTCAAAATTCAAATTATATGTTTGGCATAAGCACCTGAGTTGAACTGTGGTATTTTGCTGATACTTTTTAGATTCTGAATACTGAAAATGAGCTCTCTAGGTATGCCGTCTTTTTGTTTTCTAAAATTGTGTTACTTTTTCAAATTGCCTCTTTTTGTCATTTACCTATATGTGCAGCCTCTGAAGACACATTTTTTTAAAAAGACTTTTCTTCTGTGAGGATTTTTGCTGAAGCAAAAAGTGAGTTTCAGCAAACTATAATTGAATTATGTAGTTGTGGGTTTTTATAAATGTTGTAGATGGGGCATAGCTGTTACAGATATCTGAAGGAATAAGATAGTGTTTATACTGAATTAGGTCCAGGTGTCACAAGACAAAACATACTGTAAATTACATTTTTTATTAATAACTGGATTATAGATTTTTTTTTTCTGAAAAGAGAGATACAGATAACAATGTTAAAATAGTTTTCCAAGATGCTGTTAAACACTAATGTTTTAATATTTTGTCTGCCTATGCTTTCTATTTAAAAATAGATTTTTGTGTTCTCAGAGGATCAGGTCTAACTGCTGAATAGAACAGATTAATCCCATTAGAGTCAGTTGAGTTTAATCTCCAATATTTAGCATTTGTCATGTAAATTATAAAGGATAGGCATACTATGCATATTTCCTCACAAAAGGATGTTTCACTACTGCTTACTGCTTGGATTACCAAGTATCTGTAAAGTTTGATCTCACTAAAACATTTCTTTCTGAACATTAGCTTTTTAAAATCTCATTTAAAAAAATCCAAACCTACATCTTTTGTGTAATATTACTCTGTAGCTAAATTAATTCTGTGAAATTCTGATAAATCAGGGTTTTTGAATAGACTGAATGGAACATGTAGTAAATATATTTTGAGTTGAAAATATTTCATCCTCACACACAACTGGCTTGCAATCTCTTCCATGCTTTATGTGATAAATATAGCTTTTATTTTGTCTTTCAAAATTAATTTGAATTACTGCTGTATTGAGTGCCAGGTTTCCCTTCTCAGAACCAATCTGTCCTGTTTTATGTTCTCCTACCTTGTGTATATTTCCGTCCCTTTTGTACTTTTATTGACCCAATGCATACAAACAGTAATCATGCTGAGAACTATATTTGTGCTTGTAGGTAAGGGTACAGATAATTGTTTAAGGACCAGAGCCTTTGTTTATGCTTTACTGGTTATGTACACAATGTGTATACATAGGGGTTTGTGTACATAAATTTTTGTGTTATATTATCTAATTACTTTATGTATTTATTGCTGTATACATATGAAAGAAGAATATACATGTTGCTTTTTTGTGAGCTTTATTTCCTTTCCACCGAGAGAAGCATTTTCTCTACTGTTTGTTCTGTTAATTATGCAGAAATATGAACTCAGTGAAGTAGATTAGCAGGATTGTTTATAGTTAGTGCCAAAATTTGAGGTTCTTCGCTTAGTTTTAAGGCTCTTTTTCTGAGGATAGTCTGCAACTTTGACTCTAGTAGGCTGTAAGACTTAATTACCTGAGGAATAAGTAGGTGGCAATTAATCAGTACCCTGTTGTATGCATTAATAATATTTACTTCCTTAGACAAAATCTCTAGCAGCTAGTAAGGAGGTTTCATTTTCTTTTATATTAAAATGTTCATTCTTTCAGAGTTCTGAAGCTAGGATTTCCATACAGTCCTGGTGATTGTAAGGATCAGTGAAAGTTTATTCTAGCAATAGGGGTTGTTTTAGTTGTGTATGTATTAACGCAGCGTCAATACATCCTTTCCTCCATTTGAATGGTTTTGCTGCTTATGTTGAAATTTGCAGAGTGGTGATTTAGAATTTTTTCATGTATTTCAGAACCTCTATACATTCTCTTTAGCCAGGAGAAAATTAGAGAGTGCACAGCTGTTGTAAGGATGTTTTGAAACCTGTTTTTTTTCTAATGGTTTATATTCCTTTTATATTGTTGTTTTCATTTTAAATAGTTGCAATACAGTCCTGTATGTATTGGTGCCCGGTTTTATTTTCATAAGGTTGATACCAAAACCAAGAGGACTGTTAATATGAGGAAAGATACCTGTATACTCATGTATTTTGGGACTGGAACTCTATCAGAGGACATCATCTTTAGTTCAGTTAAAAGTGTTTGAGGAGTAAACAGATAACTTCAGTCACCTGTCTAGTGTTCCCAGTGTAAATTGTTAATAAGAAAAAAATCAAATTAAAACTTTCTTTAAAATAATCCCTGAAGCAGTGAGGAGCCGTTGAACAGTCTGTCAGCACCATATATAATCCATAACTATCAAAATAATTTTTTTTGTGTGTTTTATCAGTATTCCATACGTCACAAAAATTCTGTGCACTTTTTTTGTTAAAAGTTGATTTGAGTATCTCTCTCACCCTGCATCTTCATACAGTGAAATAAATTACTGCAACTGCATGTATCCCAGATAACAGATAGTTGCAAATCCTTTGTCCTGCAGTAAATAATAAGGTATATAATAAAGTAGCTATGCTAGTTTGCAGTTGCAATTTAAATGAATCCTGAATTCTATGACGCAGTGTTATGATCCACCTTTTAATGCATTGAAAAATATATTCTAAGAAATTACATCTTAAAATTGTTACTTCAACAACAATTTTTGAAAAAAGCAATTAAAATTTTACTTCATTATTGCCTAAATAAAAGTAATTATTTTCTTCAGGCCACATCTGTAAGGGAGATTTCTGTTCATATCTCAAACATGATAGCTGTTCTTTAAAATTCTTAGTAAGTAATATAATTGTTTTAATGTAATTACTCAAGTTAAGTTATGTCTTTAAAAAATTATTTTTAGTGGCAGGCTTGCCTTTCTGTATTCTATTTTGTGACTTCTTTTGGATACTTGATGAATTCCAGTAAAATCCAGTGCTCATTTTTGACCATTTTGACTGACTACCTACCTTAAAATAACACATGAAGTACTTAATGAATGTACTGATAATACAATCTTTTTGAATGTCTACATGTAAGAAAAAAAAATTCTTTTATTTTCTTTTATATAACTTCTGTGGTTTCAGGGATTGCATTAAGAGACTAAGTAAGTAGAAATATTTTTTTTTTTTAAAGGACTGAAAAAATACTGATTAAACTATTGATGTAGTTCACTGGAATAGAAATAAAACTGATGGAGTAATATCAAAGAAATATGACAAATACTGTTCTGGAGACTTTTTTTAAAATAACCAATGAAAATGCTTAATGAAAATAATTCAATGGCTAAATGTTTTTAAGAACAGAAAGGTGTATAGGTAAATAAATTCTATGGCACCTCTACCTTGTGGTATATCACCAAGGCCTCCTTGTGTTGTACATGAATAAATCTTTTATGTTTAAAAATGCCATCTGTGGCTCAATAATAAATAAAAAGAAGTAGGGACTGCATAATTTTTTTGTTCATATTAGTTTGAAGTGGGAAATTATGAGACAACATCAAAAACACTAGAAGTACAAAAGTACTAAAAATTCTAATAATGTGGGGCTTTATCAACTTGTGCAACAACAGACATTGCCCCCCAAAATATATTTTTTGTTAGGAAATGCAGTGGGATGAGTGGTAACTCTGTTGTGTATTCCTTTAATTATGGTGATTCTGGGTTAGCTCTGCTGTGACAAAAGCCTTTGATTTTTATCTCTGTAATGAAGTATAGAAAGAAGCTTATGTTGTCATTTCAAACTGTAAAATCTTTCCACACCACAGTATAACAGAGGGTAGAAACTTTTCTGTTACTGATACGGAGGACATGATTCACTTCATAAATCTGACATCAAAATTTTAGTTGGTCAACTTAAAAGACTCTTAAGAGTTCTTTTGGCTTGGAATCATCACCCCTAATTTTTAGCTATGCACACTGAACCATATTACTTCTAATTGTAATATTTTCTGTATACAGAAGCATATTAATATGTGCAAAAATATAGAGGTACTAAGTTGTTAGCAGAAAGAAAAAAGAGTAAGAGTTTATAAAGGGAGTTTCAAATAATGTGTGTTACTTTTTCATTTGAAACAAACTTGGAACTTAATAAAATTGGAAATTAACAGATGTTAACAAATACTCATAAAAAGGACTTCCTGTTTTATGGTTAGAAAACCAATGGCTTTTTCTTTCAGGAGCTTTTTACGCTGCATATTTATCACATTTCATTTTTCTTGAGGCCTTGAACAGTTATTTTACTACGTCTTTTCAACTTACAACTTAGGGAGAAAAACTAATGCCTTGTGAATTAATTACATCGGCTCTCTTTTTGTTGTTACACTGAAATATTAAAAGTCAGTGGCAGAATTGCTTGTAGCTTTGTTTTAAACCACTTAAAGTTTCATTTTGTGTTGAAAGCAAGCAAGATGAAGAAAACTTATGTTTAAGATCTAACGTAGGGGAGTTTGCCTATAGGCTACAAGTCTCTAACATCCTAACTCTGCTCTTGGCATCTCTGTTACAAAAACTGTAAGATCATAGTACTTAGTGGGTGTTGGCCAGTAAAGGGACCCACAGTGTGATTGAGTTACACCAGTTGCTGGTCTGGTGTAAAAAATCCCAAATTGTGTCTTTAGTGCTCCTACTCCTCTCATTTTTCATCTGAATTCCCACTATTTCCCTAGATACTGAGGTTTGTGCCTCTTTTGACCAATGAAGTGGAAAACAGAAGTGGAATATAATCTTTACTGTTAGTCTACAGTTGGCTCTTTTTCTTTTCTTCTACCACCATAAAATTGCCTAACTTCATGTATGCATTTTTTCCTTGACTAATGTTAAGGAGGAACAAAAACATTTTTAAGGAAGCTATTTCCAGATCTAAACTTGGGGTGTTTGGATTCTAAAGTGGCATTGCTGTACCTAATTTTAAAAATTTGGTCCCATAGAGAAACAAAGAACTGCTGAGTGGGTTGCTGGTATCCCATCAAGGTTTGGGTACATGAGATGAAAAGATGGCATTAAATGAAAAGTCATTTGGAGATGTACTTTTAAGGGAAAATTAGGAAGGCAGTACATTTAAAATTTCACACCTTTTTTCTTTATTTGTGCATTTTAGTTTAATCACATTTTTCAGTCACTGTCTTGCATTTACTTTTGTGATGCTCTCACATTTGAGTTCTTTCAGCCACTGTATTGGAATGACTCCATGAAGGACTTCATTCCTTTTTTTATGAGCCCGCACAGGTCTGTTAGGTTAGGGCAGTTCTTGTATGTGCTGAGAAAGTGGAACAACACGTTGATAGGGAATTTTCCATGAAAAAGAAGTGCTTTCTTTAGCTAGGGTCATACTTTTGGAGACTAATAACCAAAAGAAGTTTGCCTACAACCATGTGTTGGCACTTGTATGAATTTACCATAACAGCGTATGAATGACAAACATGAATGCAGAAAAAAAATGTCCTTAACCAAAGTGCTTTTTTAATGTTTTTTTTCTTACATGATCATTATTGAAAAATTGCCTTTTAGGGTAGAGAGGTAGCACACATCTTACAAGGATGCCTTTAAGGGAAAATAAAGAAGATTAAATAACAGTCTTATGTAATTTCTTTACATTTTTTACTTTTAAAGCATTTAAACATTAGGTAACTCGAGTACTGAATTTGTGGTGCATTCATTTATATGCATGGCTGTAATTTTTAAAATCAAAAGGTCATCAATGTAGTCTTTCCGGTACAATAAAGCACCATTTGATTAATTTCTGCCACTGTATAATACCATTTAATTTGATTTTATGAGGAGCAAGGTCTCTAATGGAAGGCAAATGTACTGTATGAATTAGGTGCACCCTCTTATATTTACCGTTGTTCATGCCATTGTAAATATTGCTACTGGTACCAAATAAGGAAATAGCAATACTGTAATTTCAAAAAGTTTTGAGAACTATATATGACATGCAGACACAAAACATGCTTCAAATTTGCAAAGTGCTTGAATCTCATTGAGGTATCTAACTGTGCTAGGATATTAAAAAAATAAATAAATTTAAAGTAATTCCAGAAAATGTGGGAACTAATGATATGTAACCCATTGCACAAGAACATGGTTCCCCACTTCATGGATATTTAGTTAGTTATGTAGGTCATGGGGAAAGATTGATTGTTTCAGATAACATACAGAAATCTGGCAATATGATTTTTAGTATAAGTGCACATAGCTCTTTCTTTAGATGCTTGAAATTAACTATCCACACATCTATCTGTTTCTTATATAAGATGCTAATGATTCCCTAGTAATCATAGTTTCAACTTTGTATATTGTCACTCATCTGATTACCAGACCTGGATTGATTACTAGTGCTAGAGATTTTGAAGCACCTCACAGTTTGTAGATATGAAGTTTATACTCTTGAATCAAAATTTAAAAAAGAAGCATTCATGCAGTTCCTATGGGAAGTGGCTTAGAACTTGCACAGAGAAAGTTAAATATATTAGTTTACTTGATAATGGGGGTACTGATAGGTCTTTTGTTGAATGAAAGTTGTTGAACATCAGATTGTCAAAGATAGAAAGCCTTGGGTTTTTTGCTGACATAAACTTGAAATCTTGAACATCTGATGATATCACTGAGGGAATTAAAAGCAGCTTTAGATGTATGGGAATAAAAGCAAAAGGATTCAAAGATATAAAACCAGTCAGTCACAGCAATAATATGTTCAGCCGTGGTTTGGGGAAAAAATCGTTCCGTTTCAAACCTCAATCTGTTCTGGAACTCAGGAAGGGTTATCTCTGCTTTTCAAACTTTTAATTGATTATATAAAATATTTTCACATTCTGCTATACTGAATATAAAGTTTATGGTAACTGTCAACTCTCTGGATGATCTCGAGGTAACCTTTATCTGTTTTGGAGATATCAGTGTTCAGTTATGTTCCAGAATGTTTGGGAAAAAAGGAAAATAACTCTCTATGAGGAAGGGTACTGTAGCTGCCTTTTTACCTATACCTGACCTCTTGCCAATTCTTAAATGTTTTCATAAGTGAAGCGCGTTTATTTTCAATATCATCCAAAATTATGAATCATACCACCTTTTCTCTGAAGGGACAAGCAAGACAGCAAGTCAGGCAGAATTCGCTAAAAGGATCTGATGGCCCTTGGGAATAATGGAGCAGAACGTGGAGGTCAGGGACCTGGTCACTCTGGCAGTTTGACTGGCCCACATGGAGTTAGGATGTAGTTTCAGCCAGGAGAATGTGGGCTGTGACATTGGAGAGCTCTGAGATGAGACCCTCGAGAAAATGGGAATAGCGGATTCCTGCAGGGGAAAATATTCATGTATTTTTAACACAGATAATTTTGTCCCAGGGGCGGGATTAGCAGCAGGTCTGGATATTAGAGCCAGAGGACTAGGGAGAGGGTTCTCAGTGTAGGTAAGGAGAATCCCAGGCCACTTTTTTGCTTGTAAGACTGCTTTTAATAAACACACCATCTTGTCCCCCAAACTTAGACATTTAACTCTTTTCTCTTATGATTAAATTCTTTCTTTTACATATGAAAACTGAGAACTCAAGAAAGGTGTCCATTTGCAACAACACATAACCATCATATATTCAAAAGGTTTTAGAACTTTTACAATCATATGCTTTATATGATAAGTGTTTCTAGAGTGTTAGAAGAAAACCTGCAGTCAATCAGAGCTGTGTTCTGAAGCCATGAAACCTGTTGCTGTTGTAGCGCTAGTATTCATGTAGAGCCAGGTTTTAAAATGCTATGTAATATGAATTTTTTTTTCTTTAAAAATATTTGGTATTTTGAAGATATATAATATTCTAGACCATCTGTTACAAATACTGACAGGAAGAAAATTGCCATGAAGTGGTTGGATATTGGAGTCAAATTGACGGAAAGTCAGACACTTGATGGCTGTTTTTTTTTCCATTCTTTATGACTACTGCAAATTCAGCCATTTACATTCATAAACCCTTTAGCTACACTTACACTTTGGGCATATTCTGTAGGCTGGAAATTATAATAGACGTCCATCTCTATTTTCAATTCACAGTACCATTATCGGCTTTACCAGACTTTTTTTTTAGCGAGTACGTAGTTCATAGAGTTAGCATTTCTGCTGCCTCTCTATTGTTGTTTTTGTTGTTGTTTTCAAATTAAAATTTCTCTTATTTGACATTGTTAACTTCATATTTACAGAAAATTGTCTTAACTTTTGTAGATTTAAACCACTTGTCCTTCAGATATGCCCTCAGCCCTCAGTTTTAATTTGCTCTTTAAGCAGAATCCTATTTAAAAAAGGCTGCTTTGTGATAATAAAGAAACCTGTTTTTTCAAGTTGTTCTTTCCAGATCCATCTTGATGTATAATTTCACCTCTCAATATTTGGTACTTACTCTTTTCCAAGTGCCTGTTTTCCATCTCTTAATGTAGGAGCAAGGAAAACAAATATTTTCATGTTTTAGGTGTAATAATGAAGACAGAATGTATCTGAAGCTGTGTTTTGTTTCTATTTACAAAAAGCAATAGAATAAAAGATTCATAGTTCTGTCTTAAATATCTGTGAATTTTGGGACAAGAAAATCAGTAATCTGATTGTAACTAGGTGTGGTATTTGTGGGTTCTGCACAAACTCTTGGGGATACAACTTTTAAGTAGGTTTCAGAAGTATTGTTTGTGTCACCCAGCATTTGAAAGCTGTTTTGCGAGCTTCTTGGATTATCAAGCTTGTCAGTTTAGAAGTAGAATTAGCTAACAGACATTTTAAAACACTTCTGTCTATCCAAATAGCATCTGAGCACCAAGAAAACAGTATTGATTGATAAAATATTTGTTTCTCTGTCTAGAATCTTTGGCATGAATTCATTGCTGTTATGGAAGAAAGGATAGCCAAAATTACATGGAACTAAGTTAGATAGGGAAAATAACTGCATTTGTGGTACGGATACATAATATACTTGGAGATCGTTTATGTAATTATGAAAATTAGGATTGCTTTTACAAAGTATAAGTGACCAAGTTACATTTTAAAGGGAAAATGAACACTGAAAATAAAAAATTGATATGAAGGTGATATAACTCCAGGAATCTCACAAATTTATTTGTTAAATTAATAGTTTAAATGGAGAAATAAAAGCTTCCTTCTATTTGATTCATGGCCAAAGGAAAACTTAGGAGAAGGAAGATGTGAAATATTAGGGAAAAGTCCCTCCATTGAAAGGAACCTGGGAAATAATTATCCAGCTATCAAGGTCCAGAAAATACCATTCTGTGTTCTATAAGCACATATAGAGCTTCAGACTGTTTGATAGCAAGTAAACAGGGGAAATTATACAGAAAATTGGTCTACTTTAGACTCCAAATTAGGCAAAATGACCTGCAGAGGCACTACTTCAGAAACAAAAATGGACACAGCCTAAAGTAAGAAGCTTTGCAAATGCATTATCAGAGAGTAGGCACCAGGACATGACTGAAAAATATAAACATCAGAGAGAGGGATTTATTTTCTCTGCTTTGTAGAAATTGGATTCCTGAAGTTTTGCTTTTGGATATCATAGATTACTAGAATTATTTCGAGTTTATCAAATCCTTCTCAGCCAGCAAAATAATTAAGCATTAGAACATAGGATATAAAGAAACAGACAGTTTTCATGAGAGACACCATAATATTTTGTACCTGGAAAATACTATTTTCATAGTCCCAAATGTCAGTTACACTATGCAGACACAAAAACAGTCATCAATCCTGCCTGTTTCTCTGTTATCTTGAAAACTGGTATCTGTTACTCCCTGCAAAGATTTGCATTAATTATCAGGCCGAGACTCTTCCTTTTTGTAACTTTCAGATTCATGCAGAACTGTAGCAAAATCAACAGTTCAAGTTCACTGTTTACACTTAAATATGAGGTTGCTTTAAGTGACTGGAAGAATGCTGGAAATTTTTCTTCATCAGGTCTTCATATCTTCTTGTCTACTGTAGTGGTAGTACAGTTCTGAAGTCCTTATGCCTTGTAATAAAAAATCCAAGCCTGCTGGTCATGATTTCATGGTTGTCTGTGCGAAGCAGAACATGCTCAGCTACTAGTCTTTTCTGCATGCAAGTGAGTATTTTGTAGTCAGGTTGTTCTTTCATTCACAGTTACTTCATGCTTGACTTCCAGTCATCCTCTCTTCTTGTGGGTGATGCCATTTCCTAGATTTCTCTTTGACTGCCTTTGGTAGGAAGGACAAATTATGTACGTTTTAAGATGCAGAGTAACTGTGAAAGGTAAGATTCAGAGATTCTGGTTTTTCTCTCTTTTGGGAGTAATTTTTTACTCTACACACAGAGGACGTCAGTAGAAGGGGGAGAATCAATCCTCACGGAGAAATAAGGGCAGAGATTTTTGAGAAAAGTTTTGAAGAAGCAAGAAATATTTAAAGGCAGAGCAGAGAAGAGAGCACAAGGCAGAGAAAATATGACATGATTGGCAAAATTAAATAACACTAACTTGTAATTGACCCTACTTCTCTGCTTTTGAATTGTGTTCCTAGACTTGTTACTTCATGGAAAAGACAGATTCTGAAATTGACTGCTCTAACTTTTTCACTTATTTTACTTCTTACTAGGAGAAAAAAGGAATAAAAAATCATATTCATGTGTATGTTTTGAAACTTACATAATAGAAAAAGTATGTCCTCTATTCTCTCTAGCACTTTCTGGGTGCTGTCCAAGGAGATTTAAATGCTTCATGTTCTCTGTGTCTGGGACTAGGCTGATTATGCATACTTTGAAATGAGGGGTAATTGTTTACTCAATAAGTTAATGAAGCATCAAGTACAATTACTGATTCATAACCTGAATTATTTCACTATAGCTTTTGTATGTAGGCAGACCAGAAGAATTGTAGAGCTAAATTTGGACTAATACTATGTCGTGGAACATCAGCAAGGCAACAGTCTGACCTGCTTCTAATGTAAACAAATGGTTTCATATCGTGCTGTAGTCCTAGCACATAATGAGCTAGCTCTTATCTAGGTTGAAATCACAATGGTTTTTAAATGGTTTTTAATAAAGAAAAAAAAGAGCACCTTTTAAACTTTGATAAGGAAATCCTATGCAGCTACATGAAAATTTGAATAAAAGGGAAAAAAAGAAAACAGCTGAGTATAAAGTGTTTTTATAATGTTTTTCATTTTAAGTGCCAAAAAGATTTTGTTAAAGAATTTTTATTTTGTCGTTGTTGCTTTTATATTTTTACAAACAGCTGTCACTGCATATGTTAGTGTGAAGCCTAAACCCCCCAAACAAAGCTCAGTCAAATAGTACCTTACCTGGTCAGTAGTGTTTTTATTTCATGACTTTAATGTCTCATAGACTGTAGGGAATACAGATCTATGAAATTGAAAAATGGGATGATGATTTTATCAAATAAGTAGTCTGATAATTGTGATGTGATACTCCCATGAACTGAACAGTTTTCCAGACATGCAGTCATTCTTCAGCAGAGCTTTTACTTATGATTTAGACAACTAGAAAAGTATTTGTTGAACTAGCAAGGAAAAAGACCAATTTCTCATACTGTAGGAAACATTTTTCCTAGAAATTAATTCTCTATACTGAGGTAGCAATTTATCTGTGACTGAAGAAAACAAGCTGGTTTTGTGATTTTTTTTTCAAACTGAAAAATAATTATTAAAGCTCAGTGTCTTCATGCACTGTGTTCATAAGCTGACATCAGTGGTATTGTTTGCTGCAAACACAGTTCCTACTCAGGAAAATTGCTAAGTAGAAGCTCTATGAATAGGGATGCTTTTCAGTGCATATTTGACTGTTATCTGAAAGTAATGATTGTATTTGCTACATGTAAGTTAATTACTGGTTATGTTTGATGATTCTTTATTGGTGATATTTGTTAAATACATTATAGTAAGTGAATCTGAAGAAGGTTCATACACATCTCCAGATGTTCTGTTTTCTGATTACTCTTTTTTACTTCATAAATATTCTTTATTTAAAATTAAGTCCAGGCACCAGGCACTTACTATAAACGTTTACTTCTTAGTTTAGAAAGCAGAGAAACATAGTGTGCTTCACACACAGATGCCTGTGCTTACATATCTTCAGCTCAGTGCCTAACACATTAATTTTGTGTCACGTTTTTTGTTTCAGTGAATGCTGTTTTTGATGTTAAACAAGTTTTTAAAGTGGACAATAGTTATTTTCAACAAATGACAAAGTTTTTAATGCAGATCTTGTAAAATATTCCCTATAAATATATTCTTTATAATTTATATGTAGGTATTTCATTGTGGCAATAATAGCTACAATACAGCTTTGCAAAATTTTCAGGAGAATGTCACCCTTTACAAAAAAAGTAACACCATTTTTAAAATAAAAAAAAAGGATGAGGTAATCCTTTTTTGTCTTACCTATGCAATCATGCACACTGCATGCAGAGTCACCACAGTGCTATCTTTCTGGATCATCTTAAAACTTGTTTACAGAGTTATGTCCCTGGATATTTTGTTCCATGAAAATATGAACCCAAATACATAAACACTTCTAACTGTGCTTTCTTATGCAAGCAAAAATTCTTCTTTTTGCCTGTACGTATTTTGCTTAACCGAGACAACCAGCCTGACTCACTGACTTATCCATTATTCTAACTGTGTTACATGCAGAGCATCTAATTTAAGCTTCTACTTGTATTCCTGCATATAAGAAATATTTTCTGCAGTAGGATGTACTGGAAAATATCGAGGTCATTATTCTGAATATAGGTCATGATTCAGGGGTTTTTGCTGTGGGGAAAAATTAAAAGAATTTGCTAAAGGAACTAAGAAGCAAAACAGAGGCTTAAATAATCAGATTTTGATTGTAATATGCATACATTTCAATGTATATGCATTTGACCATCTTCTACCATTAACTTTGCATGTACTCCTAATAGTGTTGCTGTCAGTAGGATGTCTGTACGTACTTATCCTAAGTGCAGTATCAGTTCCATTATCATCAGGTGGTCCTTTATGAAAACATGAGTGAGATGCACATGCCACAGTAGGCTTTTCAGTAATATCTTATAAGCTACAGAAATAAATTGTCACTTTAACCATGGTAACAGTCTACTTTCTGGAAACAAAGGAATAATGTGTGATACTTATTGTCTATAAAACTGGAAAAGTTGATTGTATGTTGATTTAAAAATTACATGTAAAATACTGCTGTTTGCCACTTAACCACATAGTTTGTAAAGTAAAGGGGGAGAAAATCTCATTAGGCCGAATTTAGATGCCTCCTAGGACAATCTCTAACATACCAAGGATGATGTGAATTCAGAGCAGTCAAGACTGTTCTCCAAGGAAACCCAAGAATAGCTGTTCAATCTGTACCTCACGTACTGGGTTTTCAATTTTCTCTTCAGACACCTGGCAATACTCCATAACAGCCTGGTGCCAAAAGTAAATGGCTCATCATCCCTTAACACCTAGCTACAGAGGTGTGTAGAAATCTTTCAAAATTAGAAATCTAATCAAAAGAATGAGACATCTGTTTTCAATTACTTTGGTCACTGAAGTTTAATAGTCATCTTTATCCTGTCAAAAGAATTTATGGTAACGCTGTTTCACATGGACATACCTAGTTTCATTTGAGACTGGCCTACAATGGCTGGTTTTTAAGACATTTCCTTTTAAAAATTTTAGATATAAAGTTGTGGTTAAAAAGAAATCTGATATTTGCAAAACTGCTAGAGAAGGAATTAGTTTGTACCTCTGGCATAATTACAGAGTGGGTTATAGAATTCCTCATATTAGTTTGTTCTTGTTCCATAATAAGGTTAATTTGTTCTAGTTCCACAGTTGATTATATTTCTAGGATGAAGAATGGAGGGCAGTTTGAGAGAAAGAAGGTATAATTATTCATGTCCTGTTTTAAACCTTATATGTGTAAACACTATCGTTTATTGTCTCACACAAAACTAACATTAGTTGCATGATCTTCAATACATCACACTGGATATTTAAAATTCATTTACCAGTGCTTACCAAATACCTGTTTTGACTGGGACTATTTCTGACAGAACAATCTNGGGGGGGGAATTGTTATGCAAGGAAGATGGAAACGTTGGTGAATCTGAAGAATGCCAGTTTTGTACGTAGACGTTCTTAGTTCATAGTTCTTGAAAAATACATACTCCTGTGTGGAAATATGTCTGTCAATTTAAAAGATTAGATCAGGAGCTAGTAGTTGATTTGGGCAATTAAAAATTCATCCTTCTTGTGTTGATGGCAAATGCTTGTTAGTAAATCTCATTGTGTTCTAGATGCATTAGGCATGCAAAGTGCATGCCTATTATTTAAAAGCTAAATTCATAGATTACACATACAATAGTTTATACCTGATGTAGGTAGAAAAATGAGGTAATTTTGTAGTGGAAATATGACAACTATAACTGCAGAGGCTGTGCAGGACATTCATGTAATTCATCTCTTGTTCTGTACTAATAGGCTGTTTTCTAGAAATCCATTAAATATGATAGGAAGATGGATTGTGATCTATTTATGAATGACATTATAATTGATACATATGGTACTTAAGATCAGCTTATAGAAATGTTGTCTGCAAGATATCTTATTGAGCTAGAAATCTGGAATAAACTGAGGTGGGTGGAACCTAGTAATTTCAGACCGAATAGAAGTACATCCAGCATGCAACAATAATACTTCTGAACTTCTGGTTCCTGTTAATATATGTGTAATTTCTTCAGAACACGGTCAAAACAGTATTTCTGATACTTAAATGTGAACTGAGGGCTTTAAAGCTCTAATATGAAACATCCATTTACAAAAAAATAAAGGCCAAGGTTGCTGTTCAGCTAACGATACTTCCTCCTCTGTAAAATATTTGTGTTACTGTCTCTCATGTGAATACCAAGTAGCACAAAATTCACTGTTGCCATTACATTCTGCTTTATTTAAGGGACTCCGATGCAAATAAAACACATAAATATGTGAGATTTAAAAGAAGATATGACAGTAACTATATATTCTCTGTCATAAAACCAGCTCAAAACGGGAAGTGCAGATACATGAAAAATTCATCCCTTTTGCTTGCTAGTGTAGCTTCACAAGCAGAGAGTGGAGCATGCGTCAAACTACCGAGCAATGACTCTGCATTTGGTACATACAAAAGGAAATCAACACAAGTTTATGTGCTAACCATGGTTGAGGATTATTTCTAAAATGGGCACTGAGAGTGTAAATGTAAATTTGCGTGTGTTCTGTATGGAGTGTGTAGTGAGTCATCAAAAGATGCTGGAGTGCTGCTTTGTAGTACATTATATCTACAGTCTTAACAATTTTAACAAGTTTAAGGGACTGCTCATTTAAGCTTCTTTTGCTTGAAAAGGAAAATCAGCAGCTTACAAGATAACCAAGATCTGAAATGTATAACCTCCTGTAATATTCCTTCTGGCATGTGTCATGGAAAAATAAATGAGCCTGGCATCAGGCCCTGAAGTTCTATTAACATGGAGTATTTTGAACCTGAAAGAGGCTTTTCAAATAATATGTGCCTTTGTAATCCATACCCAAAGAGAAGTCTGAACACAGCAGGCATTTGTCATTAGTTTGGTTCAGTTTTTATTACTTCCTGGAAGTCCCTATCATGAACTAGGATCCTGTTGTGTGATACACAAGGCCAGTCCCCTTAATCTACACAAAGCAATAGAATTACAAATGAAATAAAAAATAGGAAATAAAAAAGATTAATTGCCACTATGATACTCATTAAATTTTAGCCTCGAAAAATCAGATGAAAATTTCTTTATGGGTTGGAGTAGTAGTTTTCTCTGTTATTACATTATTTTAGCAGTCATTAAAAAATCTAGTCATTTAACATTTTACAAAAAATTAGCTTCAGGATAGAGATTTTGCCATGTTTAGAATTTCTCTCAGGCTAAACCTTTGTGTTGGTTAAAATGGTTAATTATCCTGCAGAACATTACAAAAAGAAAAATACTGTTTTTCCCATGTTAAATGCTCTATAGACATTTTTGCTTGAAATGCTGTGACACCTACAGACTTTGGGATTGGGATGTGACATTTAGAAGAACATGGTCTTAGTAGCAAAGACTGCCCTCCTCTGGAAAATCGACTCAATCTAAATCAAAAATCTTAAAAGCATTGCAGCTCATACAAGCTTGAAGAATTTGAGTGAAACATGTGAAGCCTTGTTAGTATTGAGCGTAAGTCCCCACTGCTCCCTGAGATGATCAGCTAACCCTGGCCACAGAGCAAAGGAAAAACCAGGGACAATACTTAAGGGCAGAACTTGTTCTGCCTTGCCTACTCTCCCCATTTGTGGATTAAGCTAGGCTTGGTGTTGTAATTGAACGTAGAACATTTGTCTGTTCTTTGCTGGAAAATGACAGTTTGTTATTGTTACAAAGAATGTGCCGTTCCCAAAGCTGAGCAGTTAAAACTATCCTGAAGGAAGGGAAAGGGAATAGGAAAGTTCAAAAGAATATGAACTGGAAGCTGTAAAGAAAAGAAAGTCTGGGAAGCTGAAATGAAGGAGACAGGGATGAGCTAATGAAGGATCAAAAACAGCAGAATGAGGACGGTAAGACTGGATACTACTCTTGGGAACTGAGAGAGAGAAGGCTGGGTGTTGAAACAATTGTGCTCAGTCCATCCAAACTCACAGCTGTGCTGGCAGAAGCAGAAGGACACACCGAGAGTTAAACACTAAAGTTTGCCCAACCATGCTGGGCAAGCATGGAGCTGTTTAAAGAAGAGGAAATGGGCTTGATGGTCCATCAATCTCAAATGCTTCATAATCAGTTGGACACTCTCCTGTGCCAGGGATCTTAGACCTATGGGATGGGAATGTGCAATCACGCAGTTCTGTTTCCAGGCATGATAATGCAGTTGCATTGGACAACTTGCATTATCAAGAGTAAACTGTTTAGAACTGGTAGCTCTAAATGATCATTTTATGGGTATATATAGACATATACATATACATGTGTGTTTTTATATATGTATATTCTCATAAAATCTCTGATGCTGCCCTACCTTAAGCACTGTGTACCATTTTGGGTGCCTCAGTATATGGAAGACATCAGGAAGAAATCAGACTATTAGAGTGTGTCCAGGGGGAAAGGTCCATTACCAGGAATGACTGATGTCATTTGGCTTATTCATCTTGGAGAAGGATGAGAGGTGACCTCATTATGGTCTACAACTTCCTCAAAGTTGACAACAGAACAGGAGGTGCTGATCTTCTCTCTCTGGTAACCAGGAATAGGACGTGGAAATGGAGTGAATCTGCATGAGGGGAAGTTCAGATTGTGTATTAGGAAAATGTTCACTGAAAGAAGGGTTAATCACTGGAACAGGCTTACCAGGGAAGTGATAATAGCATGCCCATCAGTGTTTAAGGAGCATCAGGAGAACACTCTTTGTCATATGGTTTAGTTGTAGGTAGTCCTGCAAGGAGCAGGGAGTTTTACTCAATAATCCTTATGGTTCCCTTCCAACTCAAGATACTCTATGGTTCTATAAATATTTATGGCATTAGGCTGAAGAGTATGTAAAAATGTGACATTGTAAGAGTGATGGGTCTCAGGAGAGGGAGGTCCTTTCTGAGACATGATGTGGAGTAGGCAGCACTTCTCACCAAGGGTGATGGTTAGGAAATAGCTGATTCAAAGTTAGGTCAGCTTTTTGACAAGGTACTAACTCTTGCTTTGAAAGCTTCAGATTTCTGGAGGTTGAGCAGCATAACATTGTTGCCATCCTTCTAGTTCTAGGTTTAAGAAATGTGGCCAATAAGCATCAATATTAGCAGTGAAATGCATTCAAAAATTCTGCCCAGCCCTTGATAAGGACATATTTTTTTCCTTCTTCAAGGGAGAAATTCAGGTGTCTGCAGCTTTGTAGCCAGATATGTACATAAAATCACTATCAGTGACTTAAAGATGTGGGACAAGCCT
Source organism: Florisuga fusca (assembly GCA_038090715.1). NCBI lineage: Eukaryota > Metazoa > Chordata > Aves > Apodiformes > Trochilidae > Florisuga > Florisuga fusca. The sequence continues at coordinate 13,102,633 of JAAWXA010000012.1, forward strand.
ACTTGTATAATTAGTAATTCCTTTTGTTACTCAAGATTGTATCCTGTATCACCAGAAATTCATTTAAGCAAGTATATGACTCAGCAAAAACATAGCTTATATTTTATGTTTTCAAGTTAGCATACAGCAAGTGTCATATTTTCAAAAAAATTTTTTGCATGCCTGTGATTTGTATCAGGCACCATTTACCTAGAAATTAGGAATATATTTTAAATGTGCAAATCCAACATTTCATTTCTCGTGCTACTGGTTAAATAAAGCTACTGTGAATGCATAGAATGCATAAGAAATAAGGCTTATCAAAATTTGTTTCATGCCCAAAGTCCCAACACACCTAAATTCTTTAATCTTCATCTAAGGCAGCATTCACAGCTCACTGCCTACCTTTTGCTACAGGTACTAAAAGATGAACGAATGGCAAATAGTAGGACTTTAAACATGGCAAAACAGATCTTAAACTCTTATTTACCTTCTAAAAGATATTCTGTTGCTTTTAAGTAAATGCAGTCTCCACATGAGGGAAGTGGAGAGTTTTTTTATTTCCTCGTGTTTCCATTATATTTTTGTATTCTCAATATTAGGAGTTAATTAATGTAAATTGCATTGTTGCAGCATTTAGGAAACTCCTGGTGCAGTACAGGAGGAGGCTGTTGAAGGGCTTTATAACCCCTCAGACTGATACTTGGTTCTTGTCAGTGATATGGTATTCATTGTTTGAATATCACGATAATATAGTCATATTAATGTTTCTGGGCATTTTGTAGCTTTTAGGTTCTGTGGATGTAGCCCCTTCTTCAGGGCGCCCCTCCATAGGTCCAAGTGTGGAGACTGTTATTCCTTTGCCCTGAAGGACCTTGTTTTTTCCTGAATACCACCGGTCCTTTAAATTGTCCTGTGTGGATCTATAAGTACTGAGATGTAGCTGAGTCCTGACTGGTCTCCTTAGAAAAATTGCTTTTTCTTACATTTTTTGTTGTGTCAAATTTTAGTAAAGATTCCAGAGTAAATACCAATTACCAATTCAATTTAATGAATTAGAATGCAAAATATAGCAATTCATACCAATATTACACTCCATCTATCTAATTAATGAGAACTTTTCAGGTTCTTGAGAAAAAAATACATTTGATAGGCTAATATATAGTGGCTTTTCTTTTCTCTAGATAATACTGGACAATTTTTTGTTGTTGTTTTGTTTTCATTTATTTCCCTTGTGTATTATTATTTCTTATTTTCTTTCATTGTATGAAACTATTCATCTTGAATCTGCTTTTACTATAGTCTGCAAAGGGTAAAAGTAACCTTGAGATACTGGAAAGTACTGAAATTCAGTCTCTGGTATGATTAGATTGTGAAAGTATTGCTTGTACCTGGTAAGCAACTATGCAAGTCAGGATAACAGTAGAGGTAACTAATCTTGAGATAAGCATTTCAGAGAAATGTTTTGCAAAGTGCTTGATGGTCATCAAGCATTCGTTGTTGTGGAGACCTGGAATGGGTAGTATCACTGGAAAAAGGGAGAGCGTCCTTTTTTTTCTTCACATATTTAAGGAATTATTAATGCTAGAATTTGTCCTTAGTCTCAGCATATACTATTTATAAGTTTATTACAAGGTGCTAAAAAGACAGGAAGTGGAGGATAGGTGGAGTGGAAACCAGCTACAGGTATGGGATGGAGTGCACTGCTACTAAAGCAGGGGAAAATCTGGCAGCCTTATCAGCCTTATCTTTCTTTGATAAAAATCAAAGCAATCGATTTGGTAGATCATACTGGTACAACATATCAATGTCATTAGCAGTGATGCACCTTTTGGTTCCTAACTGAATGTGAGCCATGTAGGTTTATTTCTTCTGCTCCTTACTGGAGTTAGCAGGTAAATGTTATTTTAAAAAATGACTCTAAAATGTCATTATTATGTCAAGGCTGTTTAAATCATGTTTGTAAATGCTAAAATGTTATGAATTGAACAATTGAATGAATCATTCCATCACTGTATAATTAAGACTGGCTAAAATTATATTTTAATGGCCCTCTTCTCCCGTCAACACCGATGGCAAGAGTCCCATTGACGTCAGAAAGTAAAGGATTAGGAGTTAATATGATCTGCTTTTTTTGTGAGTAGCCTCAGTATAAAATGCTCTTTCTTTTAAGATAGATGCTTAGCTGAATATTTAGTCTCTCCTTTAAAGCTAGTAGATGAAAAAAATGCATCTGAGGTAACATACATATTTTTCTTAAAATGTAGCAGACATTATAATCAAATTTTCAACGCTGAAAACAGGCTATTGTCCTATCAGTCTATTGCCTGACATTAGTATTTCTAACAATGTCACTAAATGTTACTAAAAGACTAATTTTTTTAGTCTTTGTAGAATCATTTATTGGGAACAACATTAATATATTACCTGGTTTGCTTTGAGTTGCATTCACCTCTGGTTTTGTTCCAGTGGCACATGGCTGAGTGAAGCTAAGTACCATTTTGAAGTAACAAGCTTGATCAAGCAATTTATGGGCTCAGCTCAGCTCTTTAATTGTTTGTGCAAGTTTGGAATCACAAAACTGGAAAGCTCAGTAGAATATCAAAGATACAACCACAGCACACTGACATTAAGAGCAACTGATGTCATCTGTCTGGACTTGTGCAAGGCATTTGACACTGTCCCACATGACATCCTTGTCTCTAAGATGGAGAGACATGGATCTGATGGATGGACCACTTGATGGATAAGGAGCTGGCTAGAAAGTCACACTCAGACAGTTGTGATCAACAACTCGATGACCACCTGGAGACCAGTGACAAGTGGAGTTCCTCAGGGGTCTGTTCTGGGTCAAGTGCTGTTTAACATCTTTGTCAGCAACGTGGCCAGTGGCACTGAGTGCACTCTCAGGAAGTTTGCCAATGACACCAAGCTGTGTGGTGTGGTAGATTCACCTGAGGGAAGGGATGCCATCCAGAGGTGACCATAACATGCTTGGTAAATGGGCTAGTGGAAACTGCATGTGAGGTTCAGCAAGTCCAAGTGCAAGGTCCTGTATCTAGGTCAGGCCAATCCCAGGCACAATTACAAAGCTGGCTCCAGAGTGGGTTGAGAGTAGCCCTGAGGACTTGGGGATGCTGATTACTGAGAAGCTCAACATGAGCTGGCAGTGAACTCATGCAGCTCAAAAGGTCAACTGTATCCCAGGATGCATCAAGAGATGGCCAGCAGATCAAGAGAGGTGATTCTCCCCCTCTACTTTGAATATTGCAACCAGTTCTGGTGTTCCCACCATAAGAAGAACATAGATCTGTTTGAACAAGTCAAGAGAAGAGCCACAAAGATGATCCAGAACTGGATCACCTCTGCTACAAGGAGAGACTGAAGGATCTTGAGCACAGATCCTATGAGGAGAGGCTGAGGGAGCTGGGGCTGTTCAGCCTGGAGAAGAGGAGGCTCAGGGGAGACCTCATCACTCTCTGCAACTCCCTGAAAGGAGGTGGGAGCCAGGGGGGGGTTGGTCTCTTTTCCCAGGCACCTCTCAGCAAGACAAGAGGACATGGTCTTAAGTTGTTCCGGGGGAAGTTTAAGTTGGATATTAGAATTTCTTTACGGAGAGGGTGATCAGGCATTAGAATGGGCTGCCCAGGGAAGTAGTGGATTCTCCGTCCCTGGAGATATTTAAAAAGAGACTGGATGTGGCACTCAGTGCCATGGTCTGGTAACCGCAGCGGTAGTGGATCCAGGGTTGGACTTGATGATCTCTGAGGTCCCTTCCAACCCAGCCAATTCTATGATTCTATGTTTCTATGATCTGGGGTTGTATAGCCTGAAGAAAAGACTCAGGGTAGACCTTATAGCTGCCTTACAATACCTGAAGGGAACCTATAACAAGGAGAGAGAAGAGCGTCCAGCAGTAGGATGAGAGGAAATGGTTTTAAACTGAAGGAGAATAGGTTTAGACTGGGTCTTAGAAAGAGATTCTTTAGAATGAGTGTGGTGAGACTCTGGAACAGATTGCCCAGAGAAGCTGTGGATGCCCCCTCCCTGGAGGTGTTCAAGGCCAGCTTGGATGAGGCCTTGAGCAACCTTTTCTAGATGAGAGCCATCCCTGCCCATGGCATGGAGGTTGGAGCAGGTGATCTCTAAGGCCCCTTCCAACCTAAGCCATTCTTCAATTCTATGACTGAATATTGGGACAAAGGTCTGTAGTAAACTATGGAACTCAGAAGAGTAATGTGATAGCTGTTGGAGTTCACAGTCCTTCTGTCTTTTAATATATGCTTTGTCTTTGAGTAGGGAATTAATTGATTTTTTTTTGACTCCTGAAACAGAAAAGACAAAAATACTATTTCTTAGGTAGTGAGATGAAAGAAAATTAGTAAGTTGTTTTGATATTGTTTAGCTGCTTTTTTTTTTTTTTTTTTTTCCCCTGAAGATTCTTCTTACGTATTTATATAAAAAGTGGAGAAAGGAAAGCTGCTTTGTGTCATTCCAGTACTGGATTTGTCTCCCTTCTATTGATGCATAATTATTTTTCTACACTAAACACACTCTGAGTCTGTAAACATTCTATATAAAATTAATCACATTGAAATGGAAGAAATGAGAAAGATAAAATGTTGAATATTAAGTGTAGGTAGTGGTTGTTATTGGGAGAATGTATGTGTTTCAAATTCTTCACCTGACTCCTCTGGACTTTGAAGTTATGCTTTATGTATCCTCATGATTTCTTGAGTTGTAGAAATAAGAAGGATGAGGTAAAGCAGAAGAAACTGTAGAAATCAGCAGTTCTTTTTCTTACAGATTTCTGCAAAAAAAATGCCAAACAAAACCACTGATGTTCCCAAGTACTTTTAAGATGGCTAAAAGCATTTTTTCTGAGGTCCTCTATTTGTCAGGATGTTTGCTCCTTTCTATATGAAAATAGTTCATACATATATATATATGTATATATATATAATCTTATGAGTCTTCTAGTTTAAACATTGCAAGTACAGTTTAAGCAAAGAGTCTTGTATGGATCTGTAAGTGTCTTAATTCACCAAAATAGTATTTTGCTGTAGTTGACATTCAAAATTTTATTAAATGGTTTTTGTCAGTTTTTATATCTTTGATATATTTGTTAAAATGAAATAAGAAATAGTGGTAGGGAATTTTTCATGTGAACTGGAATATTAGCACATAAAATACTTTCTATCTTTCTGTTAATGTGATTAAATTTGACGTCAGAATATATCTAGAATAGAACAGAGTACTCTTTCTTTCCTGATGCTAACTATGAAAAGACATTGCTATATGTATGACTTTGTAGCTGTTGTATTAATTTTATTCTCTCAGTGAAATATAAACTTGCTCATGTAACATTTCAAAATGGAAAGTTCTTTGCAGCTGACTCTCACTGATACTGTAGTGTTAGTTTTAAACCTGTATTTTTGGGTTTTAACATTGTAAACCAAGACATAATGAATGTGTACCTGCAAGAAAGCCTATAGACACACTCAACCTTTTTGTAAATGGGAACAGATATCTGTTACTCAGGTAGTAAAGATAAAGGTGCAAGAAGTGTAGCTTAGAGAGAAAAGTGGTCAAGACAACTAGAATAAGAATGATTTGTTCTTTTCATTATTCATTGTACATCTTATGGCAAACTGGGAAAAAAAACCCAACCAAACAAAAAAACCACAAAAAACCCACAAAACCCATAAATCAAAATTAATCTTTTCCAGTTCAGAGTGAAGAAGAAAAGAAATATGAAACAGCAGTCTATTGTAATTATAATCTAGTGTTATTGTATATTTTTTTTCCTGATTTTCATGTAACAAATGTTCTCAGAACACTGCTGGAGGTATCTACACAGGATCTTAAACCTAGGTAATTTGCTTCATCTGTCTTCAACATGTTTTACATGTTATACATTTAATAATGAGCAAAGTAAATAGGCCAATAATAAACTAGTACAATACAGACAAAAGAGAACACTGATTTAAGATCATTGTGTTGCATGTAGAAAAAGGCTCTATTCATAGCATGTCAGGAATTGCTTTACAATTAACACTAATTACTGAGAAAAAATCAAAACAACAGCTTTAAGGGCACTTTTCAGTGCAAATCAAAGCTGTGTCTCTACAGAATAGGAAAGCTATTTAATTGCACTGAAGTGCTAATTGGATTTCAAGGTGCTTTCATGTGTTTCCCCCAATTAGCCAGTCATGCCTGACCAAATCTACCTAACAAGATATTAGGAGTTTTAAAACCTTTGTCTGCACAGTTGCCACCAGCTGTACCTGTGTGAAAACAGTAGTGCCTTCTTTTTATGTAAATCAGGGTCTGTTAGGTCACATAACTAGTCTTGCGATGAAGAGACAAGGAGCAAAGACACCCCAAACTGCATGGTGAACAGTTATCTAGGTGTTTCATCATCTAGGTATCAGTGCAAGAAAATAGAAAAGCTGGTGCTAACCTCATTTTTTTTGTTACTTAGTTCATTGGTACAAAGTGTTTAAAGAGAGATTTTGATGCCTGAGGAAGAGTCTTGTTTTCAAAGGCTTTATCTGTGGTTTGCATTTCTGTTAATTACAAAGAATTATTTCCTTTTAATATATTTAGATAAAATTTACGGTCTTCCCAACTTTCAAAATAATTTAATTTTTATTTTTTGTATTTGTAAAAATTACTGCAATGATTTCTTCACTAACCTTATCAATTACTTTTAATTAATACCAATACACATTTATAAAAGCACAAAAATTCATCATAGTGGCGACTATTGGTGAAACTCAGTGTCAGAAAACCTATCATTTCTTAATAGTTGAACTATATAAAATACTTACAAACCATAATTCCTCTAGACAAGGTGCAGATGCACTGGTTTTTTAACAAAATTTTATCTGTCTCTTCAAGGGTCTCACGCCTTCCTTTTTCAGATGTTTAGACAGCTTGCTGTCATCCACTCACAACTGTAGTGAGATTTTGAGGAACTAGAGGCTTTCCAGCCTGATGGAAGAGGCCTTAAGCAGAGCTGTCTAAATAAAGATGTAGTGGAGCCCTAAATCTATATACCTTATCTTTCTGTGACTTACCAAGCTGAGAGTGACATCCTGCGTGCCTGAAGAACTGCATCTTAAATCTCAGTTTGTGAAGCCAAGCCATGATATGAAGTCCCATCAGAAACTGCTCACAGAAGTCCTTCTGAGATCTTCCTAATATAGGAAAAAGATCAGAGTCCGTTCAGATTACTAAAATCTCACCACTCGTTGTCACACATGGCTACTGTGCAATTCTGAGTATTCACACTTTAACACCCTCCTTATGCAGTCACAGTGTCCTGGCTGGTGCTGTCTTCCTCCCTTTGTGCTGCAGAGCTAATGGCATGAGTGCGCTGGATTTTGGATTTTCTTTGGATGAGTTTTTCTGTTCAGCTAATTAGTTCATTGTAGCAGACTTGGAGTCTGAATGTATGTGTGTGCAGTGGAGTGGTTGTGGGAAGGTATAGTAAGATGATCACTGGTCAGGAGCTTTAAGGCTAGAAGCAGGAACAGACTTGGGTGCAAACCAACTGGGTGTTACAATCCTTGCATTTTGAGACCCTGTACAGAAGGAGCCAAAGATTCACAGAATCAGAAGAGTGAATAGGTTCTGTAACCCTTGGATTAGAGGAAAATATTTTATAGTGACAAATGGCTGACTTCCCTCATAAGATTTTGCAGTTTTTCCCTCTAACTATGGGGTTTACTAGTGCTCTTGTATACTTGGTAAACTATGTGGTTTGCTATTACTCTGATGATTGCGTGGAATCAAAATACTCCATTAAGCAAACACCCTTGACATGTCCTAATGCTTCACGCTTGACATTTTATTTTGATTAAGGTCTTTCACTGAAGGCTTCCATAATTTAAGAAGAAACATAAGCAGCAGTCCTGTTGTGCTGATTTCTTTTCTTTTTCTTTCAGAGCACTTCAAGACATTAAATTCCTGATCAGTCATTTAATACTTGCTTGACTTAAAGGGAACATATCCCTTGAAACCATTTGCTTTAAAATTTTGAATTAAGTTTTAATTTGAGAAACATTTATTTGTTGTTAAAGACTGATAACTTCACCTTGTAAAACCTCATTTCATTATTTCCTGACAGCAGGAATTGTCTAGGACTTGCATGCAAAATACATACTTGCATGTGAAGTGTTCTTGAGTTGTAGTTCATTTTTATTGCTCTCAGAAAAAAAGCTACTGTGCTAATGAAATGTGAGAATTTCAGGGCCCAAAGTACATAATTTTTTTATCAGACTCAACCAATAGGCCAATAAATCCTCTGCCTGAGAATAACTAGGATCACATACTTTACAGGAAGATAAAAAGGAAATAATGTGTATATAGAGGAACCTTAATTACAACCTCAACCTTTTAGCAATCAAATTATTTCATATTCTAAGAAGTTTTGACATGAACAATTGAATGCTGTACTGTAATATTAACATACTCCAATTTTTTATTCCAGTATTTTTACACTAATTCTTGTTAATTACGTATTTTATGTTTATAATGAAAAGTAAATAATGTCAATTCTTACTCTTTTGAAAGTACTTAGCAAAGTATTTAGAATATGAACTGTAGCTATGTAAATGGTATTATTACTAAATTTATAATTTCATTACTTTTTGTTTTATCAATCTACAGTTGTTGTTACCTTACACTAACGGCAAATTTATTTCAGATTATATTGTTAGTTTGTGTACATTGTTTGTTTCTACCTATAGCAGTACATTCTGTGCTTTTAAGTAATGTTATCTGGCATTCTTCTATCTTTAGAGAAAACATACTCTACATACATGTTTGTATAAATCTGACAGTATGAACTGTACCAGTACCACATGCTACATGGCTATGTTTATCCTTTTTTAAAAATTAGAACACTTATTTATCCAAGGATCAAGTAATCAGGAAAGCAGTAATTCCAATATAAGCTTTCAAGCAAAATACTTGTCCCATTTTGGTTTTATTTCCCACTGAATTCTTCCTCTTTTTCATAAACAATTTTTATACTGGCTCAGCTCATTGTCTCTTCTCAACTGAGGCGGGCAGCAGTTAAGATCATGTAATCTGATGAGTTACAATTATTTGTTAAATAACTTAGAAGCAGAACTGAAAAATCTCAGCATTAATAAGAGTTCTTTGCAAATACAGCTAGGACAGGAAGTGTACATTTTATATTTAACACTTATCCTGTTCTTTCGCACATAAATACTTAACACTTTGTTATTACAGAACACATGCTTTGCACCAGAGCTTTTATGTCTATTAATGTGCTGAAGTGGAGTTCATTCACTGCTAGTTTAGTCAGAAACTCTGTCTTTGTATGACCTTGGTGACTGGCATTTTCATCCTCTTTTTGTGTTCAAAAACATATTTTTAAAGATAACTTGAAAAGCACCAGATTAACTGGAGTTATATTGTTTGGGAAAAATTCTTTCCAAAGTCTTTGAAAAAAAGTTAACTCAATTTTCATTAAAAAACTGAAGTGTTCCACTCCTTTATGCCTTTCTTGAGTGGTCTGTTTTTTCAATGTCTATGTGAACATCATTACCATATTGCTCTCAACACTTCAGATTCGGCCACAGCTTCAGATTCTGTCTGAGTATAGCAGTGAAATAGGATGGAGGATAAGGGTGACTTACTACTGGTAGAAACAGCCTTTGTTTGAAAGGCCGTGAAGATGAGCATCCACTTTTTATATTCCTTGAGGTCATGGTTCTCTTCAGTTTTCCTCTCCCTATCCTGTGTGCTGAAGGACTGGAAATGATTGGAAGTACAGGCCATTCTAAGAATTCCTATATAGTTTTTAGATTAAATTAAAGTTGGCTGATGTATTTCTTCTTTCCTTTTTTTTTTTTGTTTTAATGGTTTTTTTTGTTTGTTTGTTTTTAAATATTCTCAATGTATTTGGAAGCCGATTGACTTTAAAGCAGTTCACATGACTTCAAATGGGCATTTTTGTGAGAGTAGAATTTAAGACCTTAAGGGAACTTAAGACTACATATCTGAATATTATCTTCAGAAAAATAAGCTCACTTTCAATGAAATTATACGTTAAATAAAACACAGATGATACTCTCTTGCTGTAAGGCAAAATTTTTGGTTTAAAATAATAAAGTACAGTTTTCCTATTGAGCATTTTTTATGGAGAAGGACTGTTGGTGACACTATCTAAAGTGCTGCAACATTTTACTAATTTAGAAAAGTCTGCCTCAGATCGATTGTGACCTTATCAATAGAACAGTCTCATTCATCTCCTAAGCAGGCTGCTGTCTCATTGCACACTAATAGCTTTCAGCTGCAGGTACTCCTTTTAGATGATGCAATACTTAGTAAAGCTTTCAAAGGAGCTTTGGAGAAGGTGAATCACTCTTGGTAGCTTCCTTGAAGACAATGTGTTTGCCTATTAAATTCCTAAATTACTAATGTGACGTATTAAACCTTAGATTATATCTCAGTAAAGTGGGGGATCAAGGGATAATTAAGAAAAATATGGTAGATTTGAAGGAAATAAATTTTTATGTGTAATAATTTATACTATCAATAGTATATATAAATTTCTAATAGTTTTCCTAGTTGAAGATTAAAGTATAGTGCAGCCCATAACTACTGGCTGTTTGGCACTCTTCATTAGATAGTTTTCAATTTCTTACAGTTTGTGCAAAGCTTTGGAGTTAATTTCTCCATAGAATACATGTATGTTCTAGTTTAACTTCCTGAAAGATTTTTTTTCAAACTGTTTAACAGATTTAAAGGATTAAATTAGGTTGTTTTGTCTATGTTAAGCATTAATAAAATAATTTCATTAGTAGCCATCATGATTTTGAAATTACATGTGGTTTGAAGGTGGGGTCATACTGGTGCAGTTTCTCTCCTTGTACAATTTCATCCACACGTGACCAAATTACAAACTTAAAAAAAAAAAAATTTGCATATATTCAGACGAAATTTATTAAAGATTGGCAGTACTGTGGTTGATATTGTGCAGCCCTTCACAGCTCTTCCCTCTTGCTATAAATTGTCTTGAAAAAAGAACATTTTATGGCACAAATCTTTGGGAAGTCTTAGCAGCTAATGGCAACTGGAAAGTGACCAACAGAAAATGTTGGCAGATAATAATCAGATGGTCAAAGGAACACATGACAGTATTAGCTAGAGGCAACAAAAAAAGGGGGATTGGGACACATGAATTTAGGCTCACTAGAGCTTATTCATTTAGAGTCAAGACACTCTGTGTGATCTTAGACTCAAACAGGAGAAACAGGACATCGCATGCCTGCACAAGTCTCCCTGGTGGTATTTGAGTATTTTTAAACTTTATGCTTTAAAAAGTTGTATTTAACACTCAGATTCCAAGTACTTATTAAGATAAAAAATCACCAGTGAGGAAAATTCTGAATTATTAATTGCCTCATTATTTTGTGTATATTGCACAATAGATTTTAGATATCTATGTATGATTCTTTTTGTCCTGTCCCTCCAAATAGGATATGTTGAGTACACACTGGAGTTGCACTGGGGCTGTTGTCTGTATACATCTAAATATAACATTTCCGTTGTTGAACATTTCAACATTATTTGATGGTTTCAAGCCTCTGGCTATTTCTGGCTTTGATCTGCATCTCAGTACCTCTGTAGAATTGTGATAATAATTCAACTCAATCATAGTTCACATTATAGTTATGGACATCCTATTAGTTCTTAATTTTTCTAAAAAGGAAAGATGCAGTAGGAATATCACCATATCCCTAGTTTGTAAGCATAAAAGCATACTGCATGCAAAAATAATGCTTGGTAGCATTTTATGGCTATTAAGAAATATTAAATAGATTCTTATGCAGTGTCAAGCAATCTATTCTGCACATTCAGTGTGTCAGGATTTTGCTGGGATCTCATGCTTAATTATCTTTCATTCATTATAACATGGAGTCATGAAGGATTAAATCAGTGTAAGCAGCCAACCTCTGTACTTTTGCCTAACTTCTGTATGGATTTACAGTGTTCTTTACCATTCTGTGTTTCCTTGCATATTTGCCTCTGTTTTCCCCTCCTACATATATATATAAATATTTAGGGTTTTGCCGAATTTTAGCTAAATCTCAGATGTATGAAGTTATTTTGGGCAAAAGAGAAAAATGCCAGTAGTGGCACTACTTAGCAAAATTTCTGACATGCCATATGACAATTTTTATTTATCCAGGTCAAAAAGCTACTATGAATGCTGTAATGTTGTTAGAGTGAACGCGGTATTAGATGTCAGGGTACTTCATCCTTAGTGAAGGTTTTTTTCCAGTTGAGTTCTTTTATCCTTGTTGGCTTTTTCTCCCCACATTAATTCTCGGATACATACAAAATTAGAGGTTTTATTTTAATGCAATTAAAAACTCTGTCAGCAACAATACAAATCCTTTGGAAACCAGGCTTCGTTGATTCATAATACTTCATAGTCTGATGTAGGTACTTGTTTTGTAGTAACAGGTTGAGCGACTGCAGGAATTCATGGTTCAGTTTTGCACGTTGTGACCAAAGGTCAGAAGATAGAGTCATTATGCCGATCCCCTTAGGTATAGGACTCAGAAAGACTGGGTTTGAGTCCACCACCAAAGTCTGTCCGATCTTTCACCATAACCAGCATTAGATTTTGTGCCTTTTTGCTTCTAAAACCAGTTCTGATTACAAAGTTTCTTTTCTTCTTACAGTGCCCTCAGTAGATGGCTGTATTCTGGAGCCACGTACTAGTGTATTTGGCACAGTATAATACCAAAATAAAGAAACTTGCAGTCTTTGAAAGCATTATTATTTTTTTGTTTCTTTACTGGAACAGTCTATTGAATTTTTTTCAGTGTTTGTAAGGTGTGCCTTCACTACTTGGGGTAGTGATGGATACCATGATACTGTTATCACCATTCAATGCTTAAGCTGCACAAGAGCAATCATTAATCTGCAGTGTTACTTCACTGTTCATTCCAGGACCATGAGTGACTGTAAAATCTCTAGCAGCAGACACAAGGCTTTGTTTAAAAGAGAACAAAATATTCCACAGGGCCCTTGCTCTTCAGAACTTGTGTTCCATGTATAGAACCAGAGACTAGTGGTAAAGAAAATGAAACTGGAAAATACAAAGAATCAATGAGGCAATCCTGGCCCTTGAAGGGACTTGAGCACAGATCCTATGAGGAGAGGCTGAGGGAGCTGGGGCTGTTCAGCCTGAAGAAGAGGAGGCTCAGGGGAGACCTCATCACTCTCTACAACTCCCTGAAAGGAGGCTGTAGCCAGGTGGGGGTTGGTCTCTTCTCCCAGGCAACTATCAGTAAGACAAGAGGGCACGGTCTCAAGTTGTGCCAGGGGAGGTTTAGGTTGGATATTAGAAAAAATTTCTTTACGGAGGGGGTGATCAGGCATTGGAATGGGCTGCCCAGGGAAGTAGTGGATTCTCCGTCCCTGGAGATATTTAAAAAGAGACTGGATGTGGCACTCAGTGCCATGGTCTGGTAACCGCAGCAGTAGTGGATCAAGGGTTGGACTTGATGATCTCTGAGGTCCCTTCCAACCCAGCTGATTCTATGATTCTATGATTCTATGAATATGGAAGATGGCAGCCTCAGGATGCCAGTGATATGACACTGATGGTAATTTTTGAGAACCTGTGATACCTAGTGTGATTAAACCAGCAAAAATTGCTAGAGGCTGTAGTGTAAGAGATCATAAGGGAAATCTGACATTTTTATTACTCTGTAACATGCAGTTTCTGTAGGCTACTGTAAATTTAAAATTATTTGAGAATTTTTTTTCCATAGTAGCTGTTTCTGAGCAATTGTGTGTATGGTAGAGTGTGCTGTACTAGATCCTTTATAGATTATGTGTCATCAGTAGCCTGCCCACTACCTTTTTCTATGTCCACAGTGCATCTGAATCTCTAGGAGTTACAGAGAGAGGACATAATAAGATTGTGTATGAATTGCATTGATTCCAGCTGTCTCTTTGCCAGTCTTTGTGTGAAGCTTGTGTGGATTCCCTAAATAAAATGTCAATCTGCTCTTGTGGCCAATATGCCTGAGTGGTGCGAGCAGAGATGCAAAGGAGAAGAGACAATCCTCTTCCAGCCTCCTAGGGAGGCTGTACTCCTAGGAAGTACAGTTTTTCAGGCTTAGGTTCATCGCCTGGGCTTAACCTGAAAGCCAGGATGGATGTTTAAATGGTGTGTTCCTAGAAAAAGAAGGAAACAGTGTGTGTAGTCAACAATGAAGTCAAGAAATATTTTTCCTTTTTAAAAAAATCATTGCTGAAAAGAGCCAAGAGCCAAGCTTCTTATGATAGCACTGCACAGAGTTCATTATTTCTCAAGATCAGTTATTCTCATGGTATTCAATGCCCATAGGTATTTAAAATCTACAGTGAGAATTACTGTAAAAATAGGCAATCTTTGCATTATACAAATTTAAAAGTGAACTATATGGACATTTCCTAGAAGATAAGGCTGAGGTTCTCAATGATTTCTTTACCCCAGTCTTTACTGGCAAGGGCCCCAGCCACACTCATGAAGTCCCAGATGTCGGTGGCATGGGTTAGAAGGAAGAACTGCCAATTTTAAGTGAAGATTAGGTTTGTGACCATCTGAAGAACCTGAAAGTGTACAAGTCCATGAGACCCGATGGGATACACCCATGGGTACTGAGGGAACTGGCAGATGTGGTTCCTTAACCACTGTCTATTACATTCCAAAAGTCATGGCAGTCTGGTCAAGGCCGCACTGATGGGAAGAGGGAAACATAAATCCCCATGTTCAAAAAGGGGAAGAAGGAAGATCCAGGGAGGTATAGGCCGCTCAGTCTCACCACTGTGCTGAGTAGAATTATGGATCAGATCCTCCTGGAGGCACTGCTGGAGCAGAGGAATAATGAAGAGGTGATTGGGTATAATCAACACAGCTTCACCAAGAGCAAATCATGCCTGACAAACCTTGTGGCCTTCTATGAGAAGGTCACAACATCAATAGGAAAGGGAAGAGCAAACGACATCATTTACTTGGACCTGAGCAAAGCCTTTGACACAGTCCCACAAAACATCCTGCTGTCCAAGCTGGTAAAACATGGGTTTGATGGATGGACCACTTGGTGGATTAAGAACTGGCTTGATGGCTGCACCTAAAGAGTGGCTGTCAATGGGTCCATGTCCAAGTGACAAGTGGAGTCCCATTAGGATCTGTGTTGGGATTGGTTCTGTTCAGCATCATTGTTGGTGACATGGATGGTGTCATTCAGTGTACCCTCATCAAGTTTGCTGATGACACCAAGCTGTGCAGCTGACATGCTGGAGGGAAGGGATGCCATCCAGAGGGAGCTTGACAGACTGGAGAGGTGGGCCTATGCCAAACTACTGAAGTTGAACAAGACCAAGTGCCAGGTCCTGCGTATGGATCAAGGAAATCCAAAGCACTGATACAGGCTGGGCAGTGAGTGGCTTGAGAGCAGACTTGAGAAAAAGGACTTGGGGGTGCTGGTGGATGAGAAGTTCAACATGAGCCACCACTGTACACTTGCAGCCCAGAAAGCTAAACATATCCTTGGCTGCATCAAGGGAAGCGTGGCCAGCAGGTTAAAGGAAGTGATTCTCCTCCTCTATTCTGCTTTTGTGAGACCCCACCTGGAGTACTGCATCCAGTTCTGGAGCCCCTTTTACAGGAGGGACATGGAAGAATTTCTTCACCGTGAGGGTCATGAAATACTGGAACATGTTGCCCAGAGAGGTGGTGGAAGACCCATGTGTGGAAGTTTTTAAGACCAGGCTGTACAAGGCTCTGAGCAACCTGATCTAGTGGGAGGTGTCCCTGCCATGGGACATTAAACTAGATGATCTTAAAGGTCTCTTCCAACCCTGAAAATTCTATGATGCTATATGTTACAAGTAATATAGCATATGGATATCCCTATTGAAAGAATTGCACTGCCAGTGCTGTTGAGGTTAAACTAATACTTCACTAGTAAGGAGACACAAAAATGTGTCAGTCACTTACTGATTATCACTATTGGTAATGGAAGTTTTTGTTTTGTTTATTTCTTTTAAGCTTTAGGGTAGATAGACCAATTATTTGTAAAGTGATAGATGAAAAAATTGTAAAATACAGCTATACGGTATTGGAATGGGTTCGTAAGTTGAATCTACTTGAGTTTGCTGCATTAAAAAAATCTGCTTATATTCATTAAAACAAAGTGATTAACACTGTAGTGATTTGGATATACTCCGTAGTTATGTTTTTTAAGCTACATGCGAAGTTCTTTATTCTTTCACTTGAAGGGATTCAGTGGGCCATTTGTGTGGCCCCCCATTTTAATACCTAGTAAAGAACCAATCCTCTCATATAATGTTCTTCTTCACCTTAATAATTTACTTCCTTGGTTAGACTAAACTCATCTTATCTAGACTGCCCTGACATTGCACTGCATCGCAAACATGATCACTTCCCAGCAGTGTCTGGCTCAGCATTTGAGTCAACAGTTTTTAGTTTTAGCCTTCAAGCTAAATTTTGTTGTTATATGTTTGATCCATCATTGGCATTAGATGCTTCAGAAAGATACGATAGTCAGGTAAAATGCATTCTTACTTATATCTAGGAGGGATATTCTTCAACATACACACTTGGCTGCGTGGTTAGTTTGTTGTTGGTCTGATCCAGGGATTATTCACATTTCTGACTATTATTTTCCGCAATGAAGGAGGTTAGCAATGGTGGCAAAATCAAGTTTGCTAGCAGAACTTGATAGCACTTTCGTGGAAGATCCGTTGTTGAGAGTGGGATACAGCCAATAACCCCTAACATCTTAGCTGGCTCATCTAGGATTGGGGTCAGAAAGTCAAAAAGACATTTAAGCTGCTTTTTAGCTATATTCATAGAATTGCACTTAGAATACCAGTAAACTTAAGAAAGAAGGGTAGGGTAGCTGTGAAATAAAGAAGAAAATGCAGAAAGTAGTCTGGTGAAAAGAAACATAAGCAGGAGCATCACGAACAATTGTGCCAGCTGCAGTGAGTTAGGTTAATGTCTGCTTTGGGATTCTTGTTTCACTGATTACTGGGAATGAAAGCCTACCTACTGTAGTGGCCTTCTGTATTCTAATAGTTGCATGTTATTATAAAGTCTTGAGCTAACAAAGTTAAGGATCATAAAGTTACAATTTAATGTTGATTTGAGTAGATGCCTTCAGGGCCTGTACCTATGCTCATTCTGCTCATGTACCAAGAAGATACTCTGTGTTGTCAAAGGCAGAGTGAGACACTGTGTCACTTTAGGACTGCACAGGTCTGTTTCCCACCTGTAAGGTGTGGTTGACTTTCCCTGCACCTGGCTTTAGGTCTGTGCCTCTGAAAACTGCAGAGGATGAGCTAGTATGAAAGTTTGCTCAAAAGCATACAGTTTACTGAAAAACATGATGTTTTGATGAAAAGGACAACATTAACACTCATGTCTTTTGCCAGTAGTCTTCACTTTAAAATATATGTGATAGAAACTACCACACATACGCACCAGGAAGTTCCCAGACTAACCAACTGAATTGATTAAAAAAAAAGGGAAACCCATTCTGAGTACTGCATTAGTAATTTTTTTTATATCTCAGACAAGTTTTCATTCTGAGAAGCGACTTTTTAAAACACCATGATAGAATTCTAGTTATATTGTCTTTCCTTTATACCTGGAACAGGTTTCCTCAATTCATAACTACATGTTTGGGGCTTGGGGTTTTTCTTTTACCTTTCTCCTTTTTTTTGCTGGTTGTGCAAAATCCTTTATCATCTGAACATTAATCTTGATTCTACTGTGCCTCCTCCCAAATGCTGGTTACACAGTATATGTACCAGCAGAGAGGTACACAATTGGAAGCCAGGAGTGATTTCCATTTCCGTGTAGTTCAGCTACATATCCTGCTTCACATCTCTGCATTGGGGATTTAAATCTTGCCTATCTGAGATGTTGCACTGTTTTAATTAAAATGTTTTTAAGTAAATATAGTTAAATCTGTTCAGACTCCTTATACAGAAGCACATAAACCTGCTTAGCCTTTGCTAGAATTGGTTTAGCTAACATTGATAAATTGCTGAAGTAAGCTAAATCAATTTAAGTGAGGTTTTAGCTGGGGTAAGTGCATTTACATTAGACATTTGCACCAGTTTAACTGGATTTCAAATCAATCACTTTAGTTAAATCAATACATTTTTCCTTGTATAGGCACGACCTTAGTTAAATAATTTTGTTGTTGTGTGAAAGTATGAAAGTATATGTCTGGAAAAAAAAACCAAAACAAAAACCAAGAAACAAAAAATGAAACAAAAACCCCAGCTCTTTTTGAAACTTTTTTTTTTTTTTTTTTTTTTTTAAAGTAAATTGGCCAAAGGTTTGAGTACTTAGTTGAGCTTAGGGCAGGTTTGTATTATTTGTAAATCACGTTTAAGATTCCTGGGTGGTTTTATGTTAGAGGGGGGAACTCTTGCCTTTTGGGAACTGAGAGGTCCAGAATCTCTGCCAGATAACCTAACTTTTCTTAGTGTTTCAATCATGATTATGTGAACAAAGTAACAAATACTTTCTCACTTCACTAATACGTACAGAAGCAAGAATATACATACAGAATTTTTTCATTAAAGAAAGCTAACTTAATAAAGAAGACTTATTAAAGAGCCTCATTGTTACTATCTGTTATTGTGGCTATGACTGGTGGCAGTAACATAATGCAAGCTTATAATTTGAAATCCTTGATATTTTTAAATATAAATTCTGAAATACCATCCAAGATTTCTGGAATTCCAGTTGAAAATTTTATAGCATTTCTGCTTTCTGATCCAATATGAATTCTTACAGAATGATCTTGGGAACTCGTGTCCAATTCTGTAGTGTCCATCCATGTCCAAAAATAAATCTCAGCTATCTGAAGAGAAAAAGCTGATGACTTATGTAAATACTTCTGGTTTATGAAATCCATTATCTGAATGTTTCTGTACACCTTGACAACAATTAGAATTTTTCAGGTTTTAGTGTGCTTCGGATAAAGTCACATTCTTTTAATTTGACAGAAAGAGCTGAATCATAGAATGTCAGGTTGGAAGGGACCTCAACGATCACCTGGTCCAACCCTTCTAATATTATTGTTTATGTGAGCTGTCTCAACACCCTGTCAAACTGAGGCTTAAAAATTTCCAAAGTGAGGGAATCTACCACTTCCCCTGGGAGACCATTGGAGACCATTCCGATGTCTGACTTTCCTCACAGTGAAAAGTTCTCTTCTTATATTCAATCAGAATCTCACCAGGAGCAACTTGTGCCCATTGCCCCTTGCTTATCCATGTGACTCCTTGTAAATATGGAGTCCCCATCTTCTTTGTAGCTGCCCTTTAAATACTGGAACATCGTAATAAGGTCCCCACTAAGACTTCTAAAGGCTGAACAAGCCCATTTTTCTCAGCCTCGAAGTGGAAATATAAATACCATCTGCATAAATGAAAAATCAAATAGACAAGATCTTTTTATCAGAATAAACAAACATCTCTTTTTCACCCTAGACAAAGTGTATTATTTTTCTGAGATATACATTTTTTTCATTATTTTTGTAAATTCCCAAATAGGTCTGTAATACTATCATATTGTAAGTCTTATGCCAAATTATTATCTTCTCCCTACTGTCTGGTAGGGTAATTAAGTTTCCATTCTGTAACCCTTCTTAGTGAGCTCTGGATACTCTGCCATACATGCTAGGTACTGAGCTTGCAATCTGAGCTATTACATAAATGATCCATCTATTTTTGTAGTCAGCAGATGCACTTTGTCAGGCTTCCTTTTTTATCATATCAAAGTTCAAGGTAAGGAGACTGCAGTACTTGTAAGGCATTAGTGCTGATTTCTGTACTTTGTTCTTCTGGTACTATCATGTTGAAATAGCCTGGAAAATGTTCCCATGAAATTTGCAGCTGCTGAGATATTCACAGCACAACAGAAAAACAGATATTTGAAACTACACAGTGTATTCCTAGACATGTGGTTAGCATCTGATTCTTAATTTTGCATGTAGATTTCTACATTTGGTTGTGAAAGTGTAGCAAACAGTTCAGTACTGTAGCATGCTCTGGCATGTTTGTCACAGTTATTTTCCCAGCTGTTTAAATCAGCCTCTACCTAATACTCATTGGATATGTATGAATATTTTCATATGGCTCAGGGAGTGCTGTCACTATGTGTCTCTTATTATATCTAATTACACTGAACTGTAGTTGCAATTTTTTGGGAAGGAGGTTTTTTGTTTTTTGTTTTTTTGTTTACTAAATAGTCTTACAGGGACTTTGAAGGCAGACCATTTAGCTACACATTTGCCTGAAACTCTTAAAGCTGGTATTAGTTCATATATTATTTTGCAAAGAAGACCTGGGACATAAAGTATTTTAAGTATAAAAATTGATACATTTACAAGTTAGGGGTGCTAAAATGTTTGGAATACAACCTCTGAATCACTTTCTTTCCTAAAAAAAATAAATAAAAGAATTACTTGCATGGGTACAAAGTGCCAAAACTGAATATTGTGTCTTTCCAGTTGTCAGTGCTCTAATATCAGATACACACAGACATACATATTATTATATTAGACATTAGGTATTAGATTATATCTCTCTCATTTGATATATAGATATACATATATATGCATGTATATATAACTATACATACACACCATACGTAGGGACCTTGACAGGCTCATGAAGTGGGCTCATGCAAACTGCATGAAGTTCAACAAGGCCAAATGCAAGGTTCTGCACCTGGTTCAAGGAAATCCCATGCATGAATACAGGTTGGAAGGAGAAAGGATTGCAGACAGCTCTGAGAGAAGGATTTAGGGGTGATGGTGGACCAGAAGTTCAACATGAGCCATCAATGTGTGCTTGCAGCACAGAAAGCCAACTGGGTTGTAGTCTGTGTCAAAAGCACAGACAGCAGGTCAAGGGAGGTGATTCTCTGATTCTCCCCCTCCACTCTCCTCTTGTGAGACCCCACCTGGAGTACCGTGTCCACTTCAGAACTCCCCAACATAAAAAGGACATAGAGCTCCTTGAACATGTCCAGAGGAGAGATACAAAAGTGATGAGAGGGATGGAGGAAGTTGGGGTTGCTCAGCCTGGAGAATAGGAGGCTCAGAGGTGACATTATAGAAACCTTCCAGTATCTGAAGGGGGCCTGCAAGAAAGCTGGGGTAGGGCTTTTTACATGGGTGTGTAATGAGAGGACAAGCGGAAATGGTTTAAAACTGGGAGAGATTTAGGTAAGACATTAGGAAGAAATTATCTAATCTGAGGGTGGTAAGACACTGGGTTAACTGCCCAAGGAAGTTGTGGATGAACCCCCCTGGAATTGTTCAAGGCCACGTTGGATGGGGCCTTGAGTGACCTGGTCTAGTGGAAGGTGGCCCTGCCCATGCAGGGGGGCTGGAACTGAATGATCTTTCAAACCCAAATATTTCTATGATTCTGTGATTCTAAACCGACAGTCAGGTTTGTTTCTATTGTTGATATGGCAAGATGCTTTGAGGGACCATATGCAGAGAAAGAGGGTTAAAAGATTTTACTTTTCATTGATAGAATGTTTTGCCATCCATTAAATGACTGGTGGATATAGAAACTAGATAAGGCTTTGTTTGACAAAGCAAGGTTTGAATTATTTAGTCCTTCATATCTAAAGGTATTCTATACTTTCACTATGAAGTATAGATATTCAGTATCTTTTAAATTTAAATACTTTATAAAGTATCTTTTTGAAGAAATCAATTTAAAATGGATACTTGCTGATGCTTTAAAGATGCATCTGTATGCTTTTAGAATAAATGAAGTAATTATAGGTATGCAATTAGCAGAAATATGAAAGCTCTCACCTTGAACTGGGAAAAGAGAGATTTCTACTCTTTGTAAGAAGTAATTCTAGAGCAACAGTAAGCCTGATAATGAAACGGGAGCCTTTTTCTAAAAGCATGAATCATCTGTCCAGATGCTTTCAACTTGTTTTAATGTCATTGATCAAGAAAGCTGCAGTAATTTTTAAAGGTTTTTGACCTAAGTTCATTTTTAAACATTAACATTTACTAAAGAAATAAAATTGCTCTGCATTTAAAGAGAATGTTCTATTTCTACAAGTAAAATGCAATTTTATTGCTATTATTTAGAAAATAAATCTCTCTTGAAAATGAAATCAACTTCCTGCTTGTCAAATCAAGTCATAAAACAAAACTACCTTACATAAATACGGCATTAAAAAAGTTTTGAAACCCTGATAGGAATGAATTACTACTGTATACTAACTTTACTGCAAAGCTAGTCAAAAATTATGGGTGGAAAAAGTGCAGTTCATATTGTTGCATGGGAAGAGTTGTAGTGTTTGCGGAACAAATGCTCAGCTTTGACCTAAAACTAGTGTTTTATTATTTCTCTCTTCCCTTTCTGACAGTCTGCTGCAAGACAAGAGGGCATGGTCTCAAGTTGTGCCAGGACAGGTTTAGGTTAGATATTAGAAAGAATTTCTTTACGGAGGGGGTGATCAGACATTGGAATGGGCTGCCCTGGGAAGTAGTGGATTCTCCGTCCCTGGAGATATTTAAGAAGAGACTGGATGTGGCACTCAGTGCCATGGTCTGGTAACGTCAGTGGTAGTGGGTCAAGGGTTGGACTTGATGATCTCTGAGGTCCCTTCCAGCCCAGACAATTCTATGATTCTGTGAAAACTTGGATTGCCTATATATTGGTTCTAAAAGTGCAGAAATTATTAAAGTAAAACACTAAAACCAACAAACGCTGTCTAGTATAGCCCTATAATTAATGTCAATTGAAGTTGGTTTTAGGTTTGTATTGCATATGCAAGAGGCAGCATGTCAAAAGGCTAAATAAAATGGGGGGAAATTCTCAGAAGATCCATATTTTGTTGCAGTCCCTGTCTCAGATTTGCTTATGGCTTCTGAATTTCAGTAAAGTTATTTTTCTCAGATAGGAAAACAGACAAGACAGATTCAGTGAAAAGGCTTTGATATTTTATATTCCAACTACAATACCAGTGCCACAGGTGAACATTTGTTCAAGCACACTGTTTTCTACTTACATGGTTACATTGGCATTCTTGTTTAACACCCTTACTGAGACTGAGATCTCATTTTGGTGCACCATCAGTAAGTGTTCCTAGTACAGACACAGTCAAATGCTGTGACATGCAACACAGCCTGCCATAGTGTCAGCTGCCATAGTGTAAACAGGGAATTTAGATGCGGGGTTTTTTGGTACACTTTTTTCTATTTTCTGTGAGGAAATTGATGAAGAGAAGGCTAGAAGTGGGACAGCAGACAAAATAGTGGAGAGATGCTATGGGATTACTTTGTCCATTAAGTCTGTCAAGTCTTTTAAGTACTCAGCATTGTTATATTTTAGCATTAGGAGTGAAAAATACCAAGTTGTTCATATAAAGATTATCACTCATGATTCCCATTTGGATGGGTATTTGTTATTAGATGCATTTCATCTAAGATTGCATTGCATATATGCATTGTAGAAAGGCTCTTGTGTAAACTTAGATAACCTTGAAAAGCATTGAATTGTATGAAAGAGAATAAAAAATGCACTATACAAAATCTTGAGGGATGTGATCCTTTGATAATGGGGAAAATTAACTTAGAATTTGTTTTTGTTATTTCTCTTGTTTTAAAAATATTTCTGATAGTTACTGTGTTCACTGCTATAGCTACGATTTACTTCTGTACTAAAACCTTCAGATAAGTTGATATTTTTTTGCAAGGTGAAAAATAGTTTTTTAATTGTGTAATAACATTCTGTTTGTCCTCTTAGCAAAAAAATAGAGTGTTAGCACAAGTTAATCAGATATTTGGTTTTTATTTTTCCTGGAAATAAAATTCCAAAATCTCTCTAGTCAAAATAGAGAGGACCTGATCCCATTCTTTAAAAAAAAAAAATAGTGGAAACTTTATTGCTGACTGTTGGAGAGGTATTGACCCTGAACACAGCACTATTTTTGTAAAGTGATTTTCAGAACTTCATGCAATAGTTCATCAGTTGAGGAAAAGGCCTGTAATCAAAAGCTGTGCATATACACAAGAGCAAAATCAGCTTTATTCTGATTCTTTGACATTGACTGGCTTTTGAATAGATATAAATAAAAGAGTGTGTATCAGCTTTTCAGTAGTTACCATGCAATCATCTGGCCTAAATAGACGTTTCAAATGTTAAATTTTTCGTCATTTTTTCATTGAATGTCGCAATTGGTCTTTTTCTTCCTTGTTTCTGTCTATGTATATTCATAAAATAGAAGGATGAAAGAGAAAACACATACTTAACAAAGAGATGAGTTAACAAAAGAACCTATTGAAACTGATTGCAAGTTATTATATTTATTTATTACTAATGCAGTTATTTGACAATAGTCCTCAAATTTGCAACCATAGCAGTTGGATGAAAAGGGATAAAAGAAAAAGAATTTATTATTTAGTTGGACCATGGTTTTTATAACCTTTCAGAGCTGTTTCATAAAGAAGAAACTTGTCCTTCCAAAACCTCAGTTAAGTAGCTTAATTCTATTTAATCTACATGTATTTCAGATTTCGATTTTAATTCTCCAGTAAGCAGAACTTTTACTTCAGCATTTTTCTGAATGATATAGGAGATTACATTTGAAAAAGCTGCATGTGCAGGCATCTCATTTACGGTCAGAATACTACTACTACTCAGGGGGGAAAAAAAAAAAATATATTTTGAAATAAATTCTATGGCTTATCTTTTTATTCTTCAGTTATGGAAATACTAAAGCCGATCTTTAGTTCTTCGTTTATGTTTAATACACTCTTTCCTTTAAGGTTTCTCAGTGTTTCCCTTTAGACAATGGGAAGATGCATGTATTTTAGTTTATAATGGATCTCAAACAAATGAAGTCAAGTTTGAATTTTTCACTGAGAAATTACTTTATACCAAATGATACTTATATTTGTTAGTGAAATGTTGTGTATATGAAAATGTTTTAGTTATTCTCTGCTTTGAAATTATTAAATAGAATTAAATAACAATTAATTATTTTTGGTGAGAAGGCTTTAAATTTTTTTCTTGCCTGTGTTCTCCACTTCATTAACTTTTGTCTTCATCTCTTTATTTAAGACAACTCCAAACCTTCATCTAGCTATATTTTTGTCTCTTTCTCTTAAATTCTTTGTCCATGGATCTATCATCCTTTGAACAGTAATACACCAATAGAAAGAGACAAAAAATTCCACATATTTCTTCTTCTTATAGCAGTTTGGTGGCAAAAAAAGATTAGTGGGTAAATGGAAATCATCAACCATAATGGAGTTTGTATCTCCCACCACTAGTGAAATGTGGCTGCTCTACATGTATGAAACTTTTTCTCTGTGTGAATAAGTAAATTATTTTTCTTTCCAAAATAAGGCTTACTTGCTTCTCCTCAGGTGAAAGCTTCCTTATCCTCCAAGATGAGGATTCTAGGATTCTTGCATTAGTGAAACAACTTCAGTTTCCTGAATTTTTTATGTGGCTGTGCTGTGGAGTTCAGCAAGAGAGGATTATACCTACTGTTCAGTTTGCCATTCTTAAAAGATAAGTACTCCATACACCTCTCAAATGGCACTAGCCTCTCAACATCTTACTAATTTCCTATGTGATTCTACATTTTACCAGATTTGTGGATATAATTTATTGGCTAAAGTAAATTAAAAAGTGGCCTGGAAGTGTTCAAGGCCAGGTTGGATGGGGCCTTGAGCATTCCACTGATCTAGTGGAAGGTGACCCTGCCTATGCAGAGGGGTTGGAACTAGATTATCTTTAAGGTCCTTTCCAACCCTGCCCATTCTGTGATACTGTAAGTGTGGGAATAATTTTTAATAATCTTGTGTCGCTTGCATTGGACATATTTCTGTAGTTAATAGTATATGCTCATGAGCTAATGAGCATATGAGCATGTTAATGATGGTGATGATAGGGTTGAATGCTTATGAGTAAGAATCAGGGGGAACACCAACAAGGCTGATATCATGGTAGGGCTCTGTTATAGACCACCCAACCAGGGTGAGGAGGCTGATGAAGTGTTCTACAAGCAGCCGGGGAAGGCTTCAGATTTGCTTCCTCTTGTTCTTGTGAGAGACTTCAACTTACCAGATGTCTGCTGGAAATAGAATACTGCAGACAGGAAGCAGCCTTGGAGATTCTTGGAGTGTGTGGAAGATAACTTCCTATCACAGCTGGTGACTGAGCCAACCAGGGAAAGCTCACTGCTAGATCTACTGTTTGTGAACAGGGAAGGGCTGTGGGAGATGTAAAGGTTGGTGGTCATCTCGGAGAAAGTGAGCATGAGATGGTTGAGTTTTCAATTCTTGGTGAAAAAAGGAGGGAGGTCAATAGAACTTCCTCCCTGGACTTCCAGAGGGCAGACTTCGGTAAATTTAGGACATTGCTCAGTGGTATACACTGGGATATAGTCCTCAAGGACAAAGGAGT
The DNA here is from genome assembly GCA_038090715.1 of Florisuga fusca. Classification (NCBI taxonomy): domain Eukaryota; kingdom Metazoa; phylum Chordata; class Aves; order Apodiformes; family Trochilidae; genus Florisuga; species Florisuga fusca. The sequence goes on from JAAWXA010000012.1 coordinate 13,129,162, forward strand.
CCACAAAGGGAAATCCCTAAGGCAGAGGCACAGACTGTGTCTGTTCATCTTAAAATGAGCCGGTGTGGTACAAGACCAGCCTGGCTGAACAAGGAGCTCTGAGCAGAACTCAGAAAATAACGAAAAGTCTGTCGGCTTTAGAAGGAAGGGTAGGAAGATTACAAAGTTACTGCAAAGATACGTTGAAAGAAAATTAGAGAGGCCAAAGCTCAGCTTGATTTAAATCTGTCTGGAATCATTAAAGATAATAGAAAACAAATATGTAAGTAGCAAAAGAAGAGGTAGGGAGAATCTCCCCTCTGTACTTGACCTGGGAGGAAAACTTGTGACTGTGGACAAGAAAAAGGCCAAACTGCTGAGTGCTCGTTTTTCCTCAGTTTTTGTCAATGCCAATTGCTCCCTGGGGATACAGCTCCCTGAACTGGAAGACCAAGATGGGGAGCAGAATGAAGCTCCCACAGTCTGGGAGCAAATGATCACTGCCCTCTTGTGCTACATGGATGTGCACAAGTCTATGGGACCAGATGGGATCCACCCAAGGGTGCTAAAAGAGATGGCAGAAGTTCCTAGAAGAAGCAGCTTGTAGAACTCCGGACGGTATCAATAAGCAAGGAGCTCCCGGAAAAACTCAGATGGAAGAGGGAAGTCTACATTATATGGAAAAAGGGTTTGGTTACTAGGAGGATTAGAGAATTGGAACCAGAGTGTGTAGAGATTTGACAAGAAATGCCAAGACTTTCCTGGAACTTAGTCTGTATAGGGAGGTGAAGGAAAACAAGAATAGTTTCTTCAAATACATCATGGAGAAAAAGAAGATGAGGGAAAAAGTAGGTCCACTGCTAAATGAAGTGGGAAATATGGTAAGAGAAGATGCAGATACGGCAGAGCTGCTGAATGTTATTTGCCTCAGTCTTTACTCCAAAGACCAGCTCTCAGGAATCCAAGTCACTAGAAGTAAGGGAGCATAACTGGAAGGAGGAAGACCTTCCACTGGTCACTGAGGATTGGGTTAGAGATTGCTTGAATAAACTGAAAACACAAAAATCCATGTGCCCCGATTGGATGCATTCATGTGTGCTGAGAGCTGGCTGATGTGCTGAGCCATCATCTTTGAAAAATCATGGAGAACAAGACAGATGCCTGAGGACTGGAAGAAGCAAATGTCACTTCATTCTTCAAAAAGGGCAAGAAGGAAGACCCAGACATCTACAGACCAGTCAACCTTATCTCCATCCTTGGAAAGGTGATGGAGCAACTCATTCTGGAGACCATCTTGAATGACCACTTGAAAGAAAATAAGGTTATCAGTAGTCAGTATGGATTTACTAATGGAAAATCTTGCTTGACTAACCTGATATCCTTCTACAAAGGCATGACCAAATAGGTAGGTGAAGGGAGAGCAGTGGATATCTTGACTTCAGTAAATCTTTCTATATGGTCTCCCATAACATCCTCATAAAAAAACTCAAGAAATGTGGCACAGACGATTGGCCTGTGAGTTGGATTGATAACTAGCTCAATAACAACAGGTTTCAGATGGTTGTGACACAGAGTCAAGTAGGAGGCCTGTGGCCAGTGGTGTTCCCCAAGGGCCAGTACTGGGTCCAGTTTTGTTCAGTATCTTCCTCAGTGACCTGGACAAGAGGATGGAGTGTAGCCTCAGCAAGTTCGCAGAGATGACTGGTAATAAGACAAGGAATGATGGGTGTAAGCTAGAATATAGGAAGTTTGACTTAACATGAGGAGAAAATTCTTACTATGATGATGACAGAGCAGAGGAGCAGGCTGCCCAGAGATCTTTTGGGGTGCCCTTCTCTGGAGATTTTCAAAACCTGCCTGGATGCATTCCTGTGTGACCTGCCCTAAGTAATTCTGCTTTGGCAGGGGTGCTGGACAAAATGGTTAGAGAGACTCTAGAGGTCTCTCCCAAACCCTAATAGTCTGTGATTCCAAGTATTTTTCAAGATGTTGGGAACTAACATTTTTGGTTTGTATTTCATCATTATTTTTTTTTTCATCATTTTCATCATTAATTATTTTTTGAAAAGTTCCTTAGGTGATTACACTTAGCTAATTTTATGAAGTTTCATTTTATTCATTATACAGGACAGCTAATTAATGCTGGAAATTTAAGGAACATTGTGAACCATTGAACTACAAACATCTTGCAGATATACTGTTGTTGTCATTATTTGACAGCAGTTTGATGACTGTACAGAAATACTAAGAAATTACAGATAAAGTGGGGTTTTTTTCATGTAAACTCAGCTCTAGATGTTGAACTAGAATACTAATAATGTATTTCAGATATTTAAGAGAGGAAGTCTTCAAAATTATTTCCCTGAAGGTAGTTTCTTCATTATTTTTCAAGCTTGCTTGTGATCACTCACAGTATGAAACCTTTTTAAATTCTCTTCATTTCTCCCTGTCAGTTGTTCTCACTCTCAGCATCCAGTTGTACTGACTTATATGAACAACCTCCATTTCATTAGTTATAATGAAATTAAGGGCAGGTTACGTCATGTTTCTCTGACTGTTTTCAAAAACAGAACAATATAACTACATTGGAACATATTAAATGTTACTATAAAAGACACAAAAAACTGGAGCACAGAAAAATGCAAAATCAAGGCTTCCAATTTGTTCTTCCTATATTGCATAGATTTCTTGGAGCACATGTGGTCTGTAACTTCATGCTGTGACTTGGGACCTAAGCAACAATCAGCAAAATAGGAAACAGCAGTCTGTCAGCCACTGCATCAAATTTTACTGTCCTTGTTGGATACCTGTAAAGATATAAAAGTATGCTTTCAATAGTAGCATACGATGCACCAACATCTCTATGAGAATGCTGTGGAATACTGTGTCAAAGGCTTTACTAAAATCCAGGTAGACAATATCTGCAGCCTTTCCCTCATCCACTAGGTGGATGACCTGGTCATAGGAGAACAGATTTTCCTCTTCATGCTAGACAACCCCAGTTCCTTCAGCTGCTTGTTCTCAAGGACCTTCACCAGCTTCATTACCCTTCTCTGGACGTGCTTCAGCACCTCAGTGTCCTTCTTGTAGTGAGGGGCCCAAAACTGAACACAGCATTTGAAGTGTGGCCTCACCAGTGCCAATTACAGGGACCCAAGCACTTCCTTTATCCTGCTGGCCACACTGTTTCTTATGCAGACCAGGATGCCATTGGCCTTCTTGGCCACATGGGCACACTGCTGGCTCATGTTCAGCCAACTGCCAATTGACACCCCCAGGTTCTTTTCCTCTGAGCATCTCTCCAGCCACTCTTCCCCAGCCTGTAGGACCTGACACTTAGCTTTGGTGAAACCTCATACAGCTAGTCTGGGCCCATCGACCTAGCCTGGCTGGGTACCTCTGTAGAGCCTTTCTACTCTCAAGTAGATCAACACTCCCACCCAACACAGTATCATCTGACAACTTACTGAGAGGGCACTCCATCTGCTCATCTAGATTATTGATGAAAGTGTTATAAGAGAACTCTCTCTACAGAGCCCTGGGGAACACCACTTGTGACCAGCATTTAACTCCATTCCCCACAATTCCTTGGGCCCAGCCATCCAGTGAAGAGTGCACTGGTCTGGGCCATATATAGCTGGCTTTTCCAGGAGAATGCTGTGAGAAACAGTATTGAAGGCTTTATTAAGGTCCGGGTGAGCAACATCCACAGCCTTTCCCCCACTAAATGGGTCACCTCGTCATAGAGGGAGATCAGGTTCATCATGAACCTGCTTTTCATGAGTCCATGCTGACTGGGCCTGATCACCTTGTTGTCCTGCACACGCTCCATAATGGCACTCAAGGTGATCGGCTCCCTAACCTTCCCTGGCACCAAGGTCAGATCAACAGGACTGTAGTTCCCTGGATCCTCCTTCTGGCTCTTCTTGTAGATGGGGGTCACATCTGCCAATCTTCAGTCCACTGAGACCTCTCCAGACATTTACCAGAACTGCTGGTATATGACCAAAGCGGCTTGGTGAGCACTTCTGCCAACTCTCTCAATATCCTTGGGTGGATCCCATCTGGCCCCATAGACTTGTATATGTCATCTCTGAATACCACTAAGCTGTTGAATTTAACAGCAACTTAGAGTAACATATTTCTTAGACTGGCTACATGTTTTTTAAATAAGCTCAGAATCCATTGTTTTGAAAATACTGAATTTATGTTTCCTAGTGTATCACTTCTACCTGTTTGGAGAGGTTCAGTTAAGAGTTTTGATTTCTTTGTTACTACGACACAATGTTTCTGTCTTTGGGCTTGAAATAGAAGCAGTCATCTTTACAAGTCAGTAGTATTTCTTCTCAATACTCTCCTGATGCAAAAAGATAAAATTACTTGCATGTCCATATGGTCAGTCATCTTATCACAGAAAGGCAATCGTTACCCAAGCTTGGTAAGATGTGGTAGATTTGTGCTGGCTATTTTCAGTCATCTTTTTTGTCCTTCAGATGTTGCTTCCAGGAAAATTGGCTCTGTATTTTCTAGGGGATCAATGTCAGGCTTACTTTCTTCCATTTGCAAACAGACTACTTTTATGGCAGTGATAGAAATTACTCCAATGCAAACTAATGCCAAGAAAACAAGTTATGTTCTAGTGTCCTCAAACAAGTGAAAATAGAGACAATTTGGTTTTAACAGCTTGGTCCACAGGAACTAATTTGTCTTAAGACTATGAGGTTAAAAACAGTGTCTACTACCACTTTTGCAGTTCATTGCTAAAATTAGTATTTTTTAATATTTGTATGAGAGGTCTTCAGTCAGGATAGAACCATATATGCTGCACGTCTTTCGGTTTGCAGTACTAGAATCTTTTTTCCTCTTTGTATTGAGGATTTTGGTGTTTTATTTTGTTTTGTGTTGTTGGTAATCATTGAGCAAAAGATGCATTTTTAAATTTTAGCATTAATTAATTGTTGTCATGTTGAAATTTCTACTTAAGAGTCCTGTACAATATAAAACAAACCATTTTATATTATTTTGTCCACAGCTAAGCCTGGTTCTTAATGTGGACATCTGGGGAGACAACTGTTTAACACTTGTTGAGTTAAAGGTTTTTTTGAAAGATCACTCTTTTCTGATTTTTCTTTTTTTTCTAGTTTATGGTAGTTTTGCTTACATTTTAGGACAATAGGGGAGTTGTTTTAATAACACAAATATACTATGCACAAATATACTATTTTTGTACATGGTTTTAATTGGCCAAACATGAAAAAAAAAAAAAAAAAAAAGCTCTAAGATTAATTGTACTTGGGAAATCATAGCCTTGTAATTGTATCATGTTTCTAGGGGTTTGAATTGTAGGACACAAGTTGATACAACGCAAAAAAAAAGTTTCAACGCAATCAAATGTTTGTATTTTATCTGCATCATTTATCTTCTTTTTCTTTTGTTTCTAATTCAGTAGAATAATGTAAATGAAAGATAGAAAAGACCATTCAACTTGGGTTGTTTGGTCACTAGTATTTTACATAACTCAAACAGATGAGAGTAACTCCACAACTCTGTCAACACAAGGAGAGTGTCCCACAGTCCACTATCTGAACTGTTACACCGTTTTCCTAACATATAAATGTATAATTTCCCTTGCTATTTTTTGATTACATCTACCTGTTGCAATTTGAACTCTTATAATCTTTCAATTTGTTTTGTAAATAGGCTTTTTGAAAGCAAGTAGATGGCTGTCAGAGTCACCTTATTAACTTTTGGCTATGTAATAAGATAATAGAAGGTTCTAAAAGAAGACTGTTAATTGCTAATAGTTGGTTGATTGATTTCTACTCTGTAAAACCCTTAGAGAGGTTGCAAATTTTAAATTCTAATCCTTGCCTATTTAAATACTTTTGACATTAATAATAAAAATAATTTACTAAACAAATGCCAATGTTTTTTGCATGTGTGCATGTCTATGTGTAATGCCCTGATGTCTGAGTGACATCTATCAAAACCAATTTTTAAAAATATCTATTTCCAGTCCTTAGTTAAGGCTAAACAAATGCAATGCCTTTTACACACGCAGTATGTTAGGTGATGATAGGATAAAAACAGCAACACAGCTGAACCTCACAAAAGTTCATTTTCACTTAAATTGAACTGTAATTCTGAGACTAAGGAACTACTCCATTGTGTCCATGTGGTAGGTGCACATCAGCAAAATATGCTTAATGGATGTAATTCTACTTAATATAGCAGATTTTTTAAAAGTATCTAATTAATAAAATTATGCAAAAACTGCAGTATTTGTTTCTAGATTAAAAAAAAAAATCAAGAATGGGATAAATATGTGTATGCTATAATGTCTATTGCAGTGCCTTTGTCCTTTTGAATGGCTGTGACAAAATTGTAAATTACTGTAAATTTTAGATTACTGATTATTTTTTTTAAGTGGTGTAATATTTGATTCTGATTTTTTGATTTTTGTTTTGTTTTGGTTTTTTTGTTTTTGATTTTTTTTTTTTTTTAAATATTGTCATGGTCCATAACTATTATTATTTTATAGTTTGCTTATGAGGAAATATTAGCCACTGCATGTACTTGCTGCACAAATTGCAAAAGTAACCAACTTTATGGATTAAGCAAATTAAAATGGTTTATTTGAGGCAAAAAGAACACCATGCAGAGGAGTCTCAGGGAGGACTTAATAGTGGGAGAAAATGCAGGAAAACAGGTTTTTAAACAAATTAATCACCCCCAGGAGAAAGCTTTTGATAAAAGAAAAGGAAAAGAAAGATTATTGCATTGTCACCCTCTGGACAGTCGCCATCTCACTGCCTCCATCGCTGCCTTTTCAAAGCTGCTGCTGCTGCTGCTGCTGCTGTCCCCTTGTCATTGCTCCCTGTCACTGTTCTCCTCACTGCTCCTGTTGCTACTTCTTGTCGCTGCTCCTTGTTGCTGCTAAATTTTCTCCTTTGTCCTCTGAATTTTTATAGTGAAAACTTTCTTCTTCTCATCAGTCGTTTCCAGAGATTGCACATTGTTAACTGCAGGCCTTCCCTTTGGTATTCAGACTTTCCTGAAATTCCTTGGTTCTTGTATTTGATACCAATTTGCATTACATGTCTGGCAACTCTGAATCAGGAGCCATTCTTGCTTTGCATTTTATCTTATCAGTTCTGTTGCTTCCAGGTAGCTCTTACCATATGAAAGGATAGGGCTATCTTTTTATACAGAGCAAAGGGGCTGTCTCATGCCTGCTTGGATGTAATTTTGCTGATTCAAGAGACAATTTTTTTTATTTTCAATTAATACAACATTACATATATAGAAAATAATTGAGAAAAGCCTCAAGATGATAACCTCACTCATCCCCCTTGACTTTGTTAGATGAGAGGTCAGTGCTTGCCTAGATCTGGTCAAGAAGTAGTTAACCATGACAACATTCACATTACAACCATTAGTTTCACAGATTACATACAGTTAAGAGAAGACCTTTCCTCTCTGATTAAGGTAGTAATTTCTGCCTGCAGCAGCAGATACATTTAGCTATGTCAGTTTAACTCAATCAGTTTAAAATAAAATGAGGTTACCTTACTATTTGCTTTTGGTGGTGCTACATTAAGGGTGAAATTTGTCTTATTCTGCCAGCTATCCTAGATGGTCTTCTGAAAGATGCTACCTGCAAATGTGGTCCTGCATATGTCCATCCACCTTCTCAGATATAAAAAAGTATTGTTACAACTGGAAAACATTTTTGCTTAATACAGCTCAAGGCTGTGTGGGTGATTCTGCAGTTCCAGTTAGAGACATTACAGTTTATGTTCTGCAATATAGGAGCTGTGCGTCATCTGCTTTCCATTTCACCATCCTGGTTCTGGAAAAAGAAATATGATGTCTTGCTTTTGCTAAAATAAATGGGAGTGTAAAAAAGAGAAAATAGAGTTGGATGCATTGTTAAATATTCATATACAGAGAGGTTACTATGTCAAAGCCAAAATCTTTAAACTACGGGGTGGGTTTTGTGTGTCCAGCTCTACTTACTTTCAGTGTATCATGTTCTGTTAGGTCATTCACTGTGTTTTTAAACCTGGTTGTCATTACTATTGAAACACACTTTGTTCTTTACTGTTGATTGTGCTACAAGTTCCTAAGTTACAAAATCCAAACTTACTTTGTAAGGCTTTTACTGTATGTTTTCTTGTTTAATTGATGATGGACTTAATGCAATTAGCAGTGTATTGTGATTATTGTGGGCAAATGCAGAAAGAGAGGGAAAAAAGCTGTTGAGCAATGTAAATATTTTCTTTGCTGAAACTTGTGGCTTGAAGTATTTTGCTTGTACTAGTGGAAGAAATATGTGTCCTCAAACTGTGTGATATCATTCACTTAAATCTGCTTGACTACCACAGGTTTTCTTCTCAGAGTTATGTTGCAAAGCCAGTGTCCATCCTATTTGAAAAGTCTTGGCAGTCTGGTGAAATTCCTGCTAACTGGAAAAGGGAAATACAAGCCCCATTTTCAAAAAATGGAAAAAAAGAAGACCCAGGGAACTACAGGCCAGTCAGTCTCACCTCTGTGCCTGGCAAGATCATGGAGCAGATCCTCCTGAAAGCCAAGCAGATAAGAAAGAGGTGATTGGTGACAGCCAATAGAGCTCCACCAAGGGCAAGTCCTGCCTGACTAATTTGGTGACTTTTACAATGGGGGCACAGCCTCAGTGGACAAAGGCAGAGCAACAGACATCATCTACCTGGACATGTGCAAATCTTTCGACACTGTCCCACATGACATTGTGATCTCTAAACTGGAAAAATACAGAGTTGATGGACAAAGCAATCATTGGATAAGGAACTGCCTGGTTGCACCCAAAGAGTTTTGATCAATGACTCAGTGTCCAAACGGAGATGTGTGAAGAGTGGTGCTCCTCAAGGGTCAGTACTCAGACCCATGCCATTTAACTCTTGTCAGCAAGATGGACAGTGGAATCAAACGCACTCTCAGCATGTTTGCTGATGACACCAAAATGTGTGGTGAAGTCAGCACACTAGAGGGATGGGATGCCAACCAAAGGGTCCTTGACAGATTCAAGAATTGGACTTGTGTAAACTGCATGAAGTTCAACAAGGCCAAGTGCAAGGTTCTGCACCTGGGTCAAGGCAATCTTATGCATAAATACAGGTTGGGAGGAGAAAGGATTTCAGACAGCCCTGGGGAGAACAACTTGTGGGTGGTGGTGGACGAGAAGCTTAACAGAAGGACCAGAAACAGAGGCATCAATATACACTTGCAGCCCAGAAAGGCAGCTGTGTCCTGGGCTGCATCAAAAGAAGCGTAGACAGCTGAACAGAAAGTCAAACATAAGCATGTAACATTCCGGGACTCTTTAGGAACGGCTAGGGTTTAGGTAGTGGTAAGGAATGCTGCCAGAGAAAGCCAAACAAAACCCACTATCCATTCAGCAGTCCCTAATCTAAGGTATACTTCAGCCATGTTTAGTATTTAGTGTCATACCTGGTACACAGATTAGACACACAAACTGATTTAAGAATGAAATTTCCTTCAATTACTTGCATGTATATGGAAGTGGACCACAGCTGAAAATAGCAGATAAACAGTTGTCTGAAAATCATTCCGTACTCCAAAATGTATTAATTTAGAAAGATTTGCTCCTTATATGTCACAGTCAAAATATTTTTTCAAGTTTTTCTTTTCAAGTTTTTTGTTTTTTCTAAATATTGTTACTTGTACCAAAACATGGTATCATTAAAGTTGTATTCTGGCTTTCCTGGTAATGAACAGAATATAGTAATTGCATTGTAGTCCGAAGTCATACATATACACTTTGATATGGAAACTTACTTATGTTTTCCAAGTCCCAGAGATGACCTTGTTCATTATTTTAACAGTTCAGAGAAGTAACAGTAACAACAATTGGATTATTAAAACATAGATGTTCAGAAGACAAGCAGTGAAAACCTGTTTTTCAAAGAGTTATCTTGATCTGTTGTTTGGTAATTATTTTTTAATGATTTCAATAATTATAGTTTTTCCATTGTGAAAAAGATAAAAATATTTATATTAAAAAAATCCAGAAACCAGGTTTAATTACAGTCCTTCTATATAAATTAAATTATTTACCCTGTCCTTCCAAATGTCAGAATACAAAGAGTAGCATATAAAATGATGAACTAACATGTTTAAAATTAGGTTTTTCTATAGAAATTGTTTTCTGTGAATTTTCTGTTACAAAATTGTATATATTAATCAGACAATCTTTTATTCTTTCGATTTGTTTAGTATAACTGGCAATAATCTAATGGAAATCTCTCATTATTCCTGCACTACTTCAAGTTTGTAACATTTTGTGTGAAGTACAGTAATCTGTAATTGCCATAGCTTTTGTGACTGTGAAATACACACAGAAAGGTTCTGACTGTCTTTCTCTAATTTTTATTAAGGTAGTATTCTAAAAGGACTCTGTAAAAAAAAAAAGTGCAACATTTAAGTTCTGCTATACATATAAATAAAATCTGAAAAAATAGGAGTTACTTTCTAGGGATGTTGCTCACTTCTCTTAACATGAAAAGTGTTATAGTCCATGGTGACCAGGATGCTAGTTACTTTATCCTTTCTGTCATTCAAAGAAGCCATGTCATGATAAAACTTTCCCAACCCAATCTGTACCATGCCTCATGGAAACCATACCTCATTTCTCCTTCCTGCCATTTTTCAGCCCTTTCAGGACATCCAGATTATCTTTTCTGGCCTTTTATAACGTTTCAGGTTTTTGTTTTAATCCCTCCTGGCTTTTACATTTTTTTTCCTTTTCATTGGAAAAGGGTTCATGAAGAAAACATGAAAGTGAGACATAGTGTTGTTACTCCATCATCAATATGAACAACAGAAAATAAATATGATTTAAAAATATAGTTATAAAGTGTATGACATAAGATACCCACAGGGTTCCCCCAAACCACTTTGCTGTGACAGAAAGTGTCCTGTTATTCTCTGTGCTGTCTTTGCAGTATTATTTTTCTGAAAAAGTGTTAGTGGTATTAAATATATTTTCTCTGAAGAGTGAGATGGAAATGTTGTTTTATTTGTTCTTTCAATTTCAATTAATTTATTCTTGATCTTTCAAAAAAAGTAATTAAAATAATTCATATAGATTATCTGTGCCAACTGGACTATTTATCTTGAGTGGTAGATAGAAAAATATATAGGAAGGTGTGTTTATCTATGTGTTTTTGTGTATGTTTGCACATATGTGTATTCCTAATTTGGACAGCTATTTCTTAGTTTAAAAGGCTGAAATGCAAGATATTTTACATGACAACTGCTTCTCAGATTTAAGCTCAGCATCTCTTATAACTAGGCTTACTGTCACCGCAAGCTATACAGTTCATATCTTTGATGTCTTTACAGCTCTGGTAGCCATTGGACGATACAGCAAGACAATAGAGACAGTGGATGTTGGATGGTGCAAAGAAATCACAGACCATGGAGCTACCCAAATTGCACAAAGCAGCAAGTCTCTCAGATATTTAGGGCTCATGAGATGTGATCAGGTAAGGAGCATTTGCATGAAGTGGTGCCAGCTTGTAAGTGCATGTGAGTGTGCTGATGTGTCTATGTGTGGGTTAGGGAGAGAGACAGAAAGATTTATGTTTTTCTTGACAAATTGGCTTGTCATTCACTACTGTCTAACTCTTAGTGTAAGATGTTTACATACTGAGTGAATAAGTACCTAGAGAACTAAAGAGAGCACTAACATTTTTGCTGATATGCATTTTCAAAATACTCCCACAGGCTACACCCACAGCCTAAGATGATCAACAAAATTTTATGTAATATCTGCCCTCTGAGGATTTTTTATATTTTTGGCTAAAAGTGATTGCTATGTCATTTCATTATTATGACAGACTACTTTGGTTTATAAGAAGAAAGAAAAAAAGAAAAAGAGTAATAAAAATACTTCATTGTTCCCTCCAATGTGAATTTTATACATCTGTTTTCTTGCTCATTTATAGTGGTTTTACAAACACAAGATCAAGGATTTGGATAAAACCATAATGCTAAAAAAAGAAAAAAACATCTAATTCTTTATTATATAGTTTTCCTACTTGGTATATATTAAGAATGCCTATAAATTTTAGTATTTTATTAGAAAAGGGGATGACAAGGTAGTGCAGATGTACCTCACCCTGAAAGGAATCGTGAGGCTTCAGGAATCACATCTGTGTGAGAGAACAGAGATCAAGAGACCTGGGAATACAGCAAAAAGAGCTGAAACCTATTGGAGGTCCAGCATCTCTGAACTCAAATCTGCCAGTATACCTGCAGAGATCGTTTCTTTTCCAGCTGTCATGAAGAAAATGTCTATCTTGTGATGCCCATCATAAGCATATTTCTTAGGCTAGAAAATTTTGGCTCAGATACAGCCTGTGGAAATACAGGATTTTGGTCTAAGAAATTTCATTCTCAGCAGTATTACCTTGCATCCTTTGCAGTGATTTACAGAAGACAGTTACAAAACCCAGTATTTCAGCTGGTAAGAAATAATGATTTCCATATCAGTAATAAAGTTAGAAATAGCATTTTGCAAACCCAGCCTTAGATAGTTTCCAGTTTAAGGGGAGGTTGAGCACTTTGGAAGAATTGCTCTATTTAAAGCTGCCTCCACTTAATCTTCTAAACATTAGTATTTTATAAGACACAGGAGATGAAAAGAACATGTGAGTCTCTTTGACAGACTGTGCTAAGATTATGTACTTAGAGAATGTTAAAAGAGTTATTTGACCTTGGGAATTAGATCTGACCCTGAATCACCTGATCAATTTTACACATATATTTATTCTGTGGATTTACCTGATGTTGAGCAGGGATCTCCTAAGTGCAATAATTTATCCTGTCTTCAGCTTCTATAGAAAATCAATGATCTAGATGCTGAAAACAAGTTTTACTACTTCAGCAGTTAAACTGTGTGTACTACAGTCTGTGTTCCACTTAATTGCTTGTTAATGCTTTCCCAGCTCTTTACAAAGGATTCTACACCATCTTTTATGTCACAAAAAGTCCATCACTAACAGAAAAAAAAAAAAAAATTTGAGAAAGCTTTATGGAAGGTAGTGTGCCTGTGTGTGTGTGTGTACATGTATACAATATTTAAAATATGGTAGCTAAAACTTGTTAAAAAATGGGTAAATGCAATTCCAACAAACATTGTAGTATCAGGACTATAAATGGGAATTCTTTTCTTGCTTGCAAAGCCTTGGAGAAAAAATAGCTCCACACACAGAATGTAGGAAATATCCTTGATGTAAGAGTTTTTGGCATCTAGAAGACGCCAGCTCCCTTTTCCGCTGCACATAAACAGATAAATTACTGAAGAAACTCATGTCTTCAACTCTCTCTCCCCAGTATTATGCAGAACTAATTTTTTCCAGTGACTGCTCTATTAAATTAAAAATGTCAGTGTCTGACACATCATTAAAGAGAATTCTTGGGTGGTTCAGAAGGGTTCATTTAGATTACTAGAATTTTTGTATTCAAACTATTGCTGGCTTGCAGTGAAGAGGGGGTTAAAAGGCCTACCCCTTCTAAGCTAAGTCTTCCTTTACTAAAGTACTGGCTGTTATCCTACTACCAGGTATCATTTATGTCTTTCTAAGAATTCCTAGGCATTGGAGGGGAAGTACTTAAACACAGTTACATAAGGAACATAATGTAAGTAGACTTCAAATGGTTACCACTAAAATACTCTCTGACCCAAGCTCTTTGGAATTTCTTTGATATGCAGTTGAAATAAATTAGAGGCATCAAGAGTCCTCCCAAGAAAGATCAGAGAGGCTGCAAGCCTGAGTAAAGGCAGGCTTTGTTTTATGCCATTGATTATCTGAGTGCCTTCAGGCAGTGTGTTTTAGTAGATGCAGAGCATTATTGATACACATCATGAATATAATCAAATTATTCATTTCTCATCAAGCTGCTATTGCCATGACCGTTCTTTTTATCATGTTTCTTCCCATCTAACATGCAAACTGTGGGAGCAGTATAGTCTTTGCCTTAAAATAAATGTCGTTGTGTTGAGAAGTCTCATTAAAAATGCTGACTTTACCATAGATGATCATAATGAGGGAATATATTTCAGCTCGACGTTTTTTAATAAGCATTTTAAAACTATTTCTTCAAATCTAAGCGTTGCTAAATAGCAGTGTAATCACTATGTGCAAATCACGTACAGAAAAAAGTCATAGGTTATTAAATGCTAAAAGTCTTTCAGAACTGTCTAGATTAAAATTTTGGTTTAGAAAGCATGTTTATGCTTAGACATACAAAATATTAATTTTTTTTTCAATGTAAAAATATTAGAGGCAAGGTTATTGAGCAAAAGTCTCTTTTCTCTGATTTTCCATACCACCTCCATGACTTAGGCACTCTATAGGAGTGGTTCCTGAGGCTTTGAACAAACTGTTACTACTGGAAAAGTTCAGGGCAGTTTGGACACATGGGTATAAGTCCCGATAGCAGCCTATCTACTAAATTGCAGCACCTTATGCAGGAAAACTGCCACTCAGCAAGGTCCATGAGATACTGTCATATAGATGTGATAGTGGAATTGAGTGCTTTTGGTATGAGAGAGATTTCTGAGGGACTATGATCCAGACCTCAAGAACTATTTAGATATTCAGAAAGTAGACCTTAGATGTTTTGAAGAACCTATATTTTGGACAATGAAATTCCCCTGTTGCCTGCATACAAACGTCAACATGTACTTGCAAGCAGCTAGAACCCTTCTGATCTCACTCACTGTACAAGGATCATCTCTGTGTAAATATATATTTGTGGTTATCACAGAATGGTTTAGGTTGGAAGAGGTGTCCAAGGTCATCCAGTCCAACCTTTGACCAACACCATAAGCTAACTACTAAACCATGTCCCTAAGGACCAGGTCCAAACACCTTTTAAATACCTCCAGGAATGGTGACTCCACCACTGTCCTGGGCAGGACATTCCAATGCCTGACAACCCTCTCAGTGAAAAAATGTTTCCTGACATCCAGCCTAAACCTCCCCTGGTGCAGCTTCCATCCATTCCCTCTGCTCCTATCACAACCCACTAAGGAGCAGAGGCTGTTTCCCTCCTCGCTCCAACCTCCCTTGAGGTGGCTGAAGGGAGCAATAATGTCTCCTCTCAGCCTCCTCTTCTCCAGACAAACACCCCCAGCTCCCTCAGCCACTCCTCACAGGACTTGTGCTCCAGGCCCTTCATGAGCTTTGTTGCCCTTCTCTGGACACGCTCCAGCACTTCTGTGTCCCTCTTACAGTGAGGTGCCCAGAACTGAACACAGTGCTCAAGGTGCAGCCTCACCAGAGCTGAGTACAGAGGAATGATCACCTCCCTATTCTTGCTGGCCACAGTGTTCCTAACACAAGCCAGGATGCCATTAAATGTGTGGGTCTGTACAGGCACCTGCTAATATTTGGTACTGTAGAAATCATGTTTCACAGAAACAAAATGTTGTAATTCTGAGTGTCCATTTCTTTTGAAATCTGTGAGAGATAAATTCAGTAATTATTCAAGGCCTAAGCAGTAAATTTTAAAGTTTTGTAACTGGAAAAGACATAGAATACACAGTAGTTTTCTTTTGCATTCTGCTGTTACCTTCTACATTTTGCTGTGCTCTGCTCCCAGGGGCTGTGAGCCAGGCTTCATTCCCTCATATTACGTCTTCCTGATGCTCTGGCAGCACAGTAAAACCACAAACTCACAGTTTTTCTACATAGAGGAGTGCTGTGCTGTTGGGGACTGCAGCCCAAGGTCGTGTTTTGGGACCTGACATCTCTGTGTGGGTACACATACCTTTTCTGTGAACTGACAGGGTACATTAAATCTCTGATTTGTCACTTCAGTAAATACAAAGAAAGGCACAGACTTGCCTCGAGAACCAAGGGTTATATTCAATTCACCTCAGTTCAGTCTCCCCACAGAAGAAAGAGGACATGACTGGCTGTTCTTTGAACCAAATTTTATTTGTAGATCTCTATTTTTTTTTAAATCAAAGCTTAGGAAAGTATATACTTTAAAGTATAACTAGTCCTTTCCTTTAAATAATTGAGAGAGATGGGAGCAGTTGTGGAGTACTTCCTTTTCCACCACAAACACTGACATCATGTTTCCTAAGAATCCATTCTTGCATCCTAAAGGCATAAAATGGTGCCTACATATGATTCAGATCCACATATTACAAGCTTCTTTTTCTGAACACAAATCGGTACATTCCTACACCTGAACTTATACAGATCATACTTCCTTATTGTAGCTAAGCTAATTATTTACAAATACTTTGTATTTCATATTTCCAAAGTAAATCTGAGAAAGAGGAAAACATTTTTTATGCTGTTTATTTCTATAAATAACCAGCTCATTTTAAGGATGCCTTTTTAGTACTTCTTTATTGTGCTTTGACAATAACCCAAATGGCTTTAAGTAATGGTGGTTTGAAATCTTCACCTTTGTGGAAAAGGGATGGGTATCACCTGGGAAATAATGACTAAAAACTTGATCTGCTTTTCTGGCTTATAGTTTGGCTGGCTGCACCATGTATCAGAATAACCTTCCTGTGGAGTTTTCTTTTCTCACACAGGTTTTTGTATTTTAAGATCCTTTTCCTGTAACTGTGGTGGTACTTGCAATAGTTAGCAGCAGCAGTACCACAAAAATGTAGAAGATATTTCTTGGGAAAATATGCAGAAAAATGACACTGAAAAACAGAAGCCACAAAATTTAATATTCAGAGATACGTGTGAATGAAATCAACTGCATCTGACAGTGTTTGTCATGAATGGTTACACAGCTTCAGTTAATAAATCATCATGGATTTTATTCCTTGCTTTTGCTTTTTGCTTTTTTTTTTCTTCCGTTTTCTTTTTCTTTTTTTTTTTTTAGAAAGTAATGTTGTTTCTCATGAAAATACATCTGAAAGCCTGTATCTACCCTCAGATGACTTTCTTAGATGAACTGTAGTTGTAGAATGTATTTCCTATTATAGTATTACTGAGATGTTAGAGTACAGAAATTGATAGTCAATACAACTGGCAAAAGACAGATTCTTCTATACTAATGTAGAGACGCAGGAAGATTGAAGACCCCTAAAATTAAAAGTGGTCCATTAAGAAATCATTTGCATGTTAAGTAAGAGTAACTTCTTTTCAAAATCGGTAGATTTTAAAAATAATTTATCACTTTTTCCTGCCATAAAAATTTGTTATTGCTTTTTCCTTCTAAGTTAAATGTATATGCTGAGCAAACTGCAAACTAGTACTGTAACTGAAATGCAGCTCTTATATGAGAAAATGCCAGCTTCTGAAAAAACTTACCTACTCAAGGCAAAAATAGTTTTCCATTTTTATATGTATTAAGTAAGCATGAATGTGGACTTGTTAAGCAAGTGAAAAAGAGGTAAGATCTTAGGTTCTAGAGATACATCTTTTAATTTCAAATATGTTCTTCAGCTAAGCTGTTCTTAATCAATGGTAGAACTGCAAGACTACAGAGTCATGGCTCATAGCTATCATTAGGCTGATGAAAAATGCTGACAAATTGCTATCTTTCCTTCTTTCATGTTCTAAGGGGTTCATTTTGAGACTTGAAATGATTCTTTTGTGATATTGAAGAGAAAGGAAAATATCCAGTTCTTCCCTTTAATAAAAATTCTACAGTACTTCTTTTGTCTTAAATCACTGTAATTTTTTCAAGTTACATTCCTGCATATTAAAAAAATATGCTGGGGTTTTTAAAGTTTTACATGTACAATGTAGGAGCTGCTGTAGATATATCTCCCTATGAATAACGAAAATTTTGTATTTGGAAAACCTATGAATCCGGTTAGAAAGATATTACAGTTACCCTTGCTAGACCATGACAGAGAAAAACAAGCATTTATTACACTTTAGTTTTCACTACAACAATTTAAAAAGACTGAACAAAACTTTTATTTTCTCCCTAGCTAACTGGAATAACAGATCCCATTACTTGTGGAGTAAAAGTATGTGATAAAAGTTTAAAAAAAAAAAATTATTTATAAAAATTGAACTTTTTGTATATCTACTTTAACTATCCCTTTACCAAAAGATTTTTTGTTTCCAGGCTGATAGCTCAGGAACATATCCATGGCAGTTGACTGAAGATAGAATCTTTCCAAGATAATGAGCCTGGCCTTGTTTTTAAAAAGAACCACCTGACCATGTAACGTTGTAAGAGGAAGGTGGGCCCTCAGGTGCTGATTAATGGTTCAAAATCAGAATAAGCGAAACTAACAAGGCAAAATGCAAAGCAAAGTACTCAGCATTTTTATTACAAAAAGAAAAGAAAGAAAGGTTTTAGAAGCATTGTGCCCTGGGACTTCCAGCCATTTTTACCATCTCAAAACTTTTTGCAAATAATTTCTCTGGTAGTTTCTCTGCCCATCCTTTTGACAAATATTGAAATAATGTGCCAAAATTATTGGTAAGGTAGAAGAATAAGAAGCAAAGTATTCAATGCTATTTATTTGGCAGTGTTGAGGTGCAAAAGCAATCAAAAGAGACTTCGGGACTCTGGGGTGGTAAGTTGAAGAGTCAGGTAGCATATTCCTCAGTCCCTTCATTGGCAGGGGAGAATACTGAAAGGAACAGGAAAAGACAGATGATTAATGCATAGCTTAAAGGCTGGTGCCATTGGTGGAATTTTGTTTATCATTTTATCATGGGTAGTTTTACACGGCACCAGGACTGCTGACAAGTAGAGGGAGTGCATCTGAGTCAAAGGGGGAAAAGGATTCTAGCTCATGAGCTGGCGGGGCTCATTGGGAAGGCTTTGAACTAGGTTCAAAGGGAAAAGTGGATAAAGCCAGGCTCCCTAAAGACGATCTTACAGGTGGCATGCCAATGTTCTAGTGATCTAGCTCTGAACTGCATCTGCATCAATGCACACACCATGAGCAGCATGCTGGAGGAGCTGTAAGCTATTGTGCAGCAGGATATCTATGACTTAGTTGCCATCAGAGAAACATGTTGAGATGATTCTCATGAGTGGAATGTTGCAATGGATGGCTATAAGCTCTTTGCAAGGGATAGGCAAGAAAGGAGACATGATGGGATGTCTCTGTACATGAGAGAGTGTTCCAACTGTATAGAGCTCAACAGCTGTGATGAGTTCAAATGCTTATGGATAAGTGGGAAAGGCCAACAAGGCAGATATCCTGTTAAGAGTCTGTTACAGACCACCCAAACAGGAAGGAGAGGCAGATGAAACATTCTACAAGTGGCTGGCAGAAGTTGAGCTCTTGTCCTTATGAGAGACTTCAGATTCCTGGAGTTCTGCTGGAAATACAACGCAGGCAGGGAACAGTCTAGGAGGGTCCTGAAGTGTGTGGAAGATAACTTCCTGACACAACTGGTAAGTGAGCTGACCAGGGGATGTTCCTCTCTAGAGCTGCTGTTCACAAACAGGACTCGTGGGAGGTGTAGTGGTCAGTGGAATCATAGAGTTCTCAATTAATGATGAAATAAAGAGGAGGCTTAGCAAAACCTCCACCATGAACTTCTGGTGGGCAGACTTTGGCCTGTTCAGGACACTGGTTGAGGGTGTCCTTTGAGACATGGTCCTGAAGGCAAAAGGGGTCCAGGAAGTCTGGACATTCTTCAAGAAGGAAGTCTTAAAGGCACAGGAGAAGGCTGTCCCCATGTGTTGTAAGACAAACTGTCAGGAAAGAGAACTGGCCTGGCTGAACAGGGAGCTTTTGCTGGGAATCAGGATAAAAAGGAAAGTTTACTACCTTTGGAAGAAGGGGCAGGCAACTCAAGAAGTGTACAGAGATCCCATTAGGTCATACAAAGAGAAAATCAGAAAGCAAATAGCCCAGATGGAATCTGGCCACTGTCGTAAGAGAAAAAAAATGTTTTTTAAAAATACATGAACAACAAAAAAGAGAGCCAAGCAGAATCTCTGTCCCTTATTGGATGCAGGGTGACCAGTATGACCCGAGGATGGAGGAAAAGGCTGAGGTGCTTAAATGCCTTTTTTGTATCAGTCTTTAATAGCCAGACCAGTTGTCAGTCTGATGTAATATCAGGGTATTCAGCCCACTGAGCTGGAAGACAGGGATGGAGAGCAGAATAAACGCCCCATAACATGCCTCCAGGATGGTTTCTCTGATTTATTAGAAAAGTAAACTCTCACAATAAGCAAAGAGAAGTGAGAATCAAAAGTATAATTTATACAACTTTGATATTCAATATTGTGCTGTCAATCACAAGTAGTGATTAGAACAGCAAGCCCTGAAGTGACGGCTCTGCTAGAAATCTATGCAGACTCAGAGATTTGAAATTGATTGTTTTATTTCTTTGGAGCAATCCAGTGACTGTAGCAATTGTGCAGGAACTGACAATTTGAGACAGTAGCATTTGCCTGTGTAACAGCAATTAATTTTATCCCTCTAGGACTCAACCTTCCTGTTGAGTATTATGCAAAGAACTGTAAAGGGGCTATAGTCCACAAGCAACCTTTTCTGAAATTTGCTGCCATTGAATGTGCATTCAGTTTATTGCACTTCACATGGCAGAAAATATTGTAGATATTTCTGCTTACCAAGTCCTTCCCCTTTCCAAATATAAGTGGTAAATTAACTGCTAAGACTTAAGACAATTAATTAATTGATCAATGTCATTATAATAATAGTAAATTAGACTGTACCTCTCAAATCCATTATTTATGAGTCTACAAGTACAGCGTTTGCATGTATGTGCATGTGTGCTTTTTGTTTGGTTTTTTGTTTTTAATGACAGCATCCATTAAGTCAAAATACATTCTTCTCAGAAATCATAAGGTACTTTCTTTGGACTATAGGGTATTGTGTTAATATTGGTAGTGCTGTTATTTTATTAAAGTCCTAAACAAAGGTTCTGCCCCTGGGCATGAGGGCAGTCACTGAAACTCTGTGGGATATGTCTGCCTTAGCTGATCAAGTGCACTTCACACAAAACATTTCCAAAAATCTTTATAATTTTGTTGTGGCTACAGGCTACAGTTATAATTGGGCCACCTGAGAATATAATTCATTCAACTATTAACAAAAAAAAATCAAATGAAGTGCACTTTTTGTAAGACACTGGCTTAAGGGAGAAAACTGCAGCTTAGAGAAGAGAAAGAGTATATGAAAATGTGTTTCTTAGCAACTCGAAGTGTGTATGTTCTGGATTTTATTTTTAAAACACTGGAGAAACTGAAACATAAAATGTGCCTGAAATCCGTTATTACAGATACTCGCAGTGACTATGGAGTCATTTCTTTGTCCACTACATACAAATTGGCTTTCATGTAATACTGCTCTCTGTATAGTGAGACAGAAATGCACACAAATTTCAGTACTTCTAGTGCTGCAATACCACTCCCTAAGCAAAAATATCAGTAACAGAGTAAGAAACCCCTTTTGGAACAAAACGCTTTGCGTTTCTTTTCTGTACAATTGGTTCTGTGATTCTTTATATGTAGAAATGCAATTATAATACTTGCGCTTTGTTAACCTATATTATCAAACATCATCTATGGTAGCCTTCAAAATCTTTTGGTGTGACTGTTACTTGTCACCTACTAACATTTCGTTGAAATGCTTCAGAAGTAGTAGATTTCTGAAATTAGGCTGGCATATATGTAAGTGCTATCTATTACAAATGCCTTTCTGTGCAGATATTGCGGATGAACCATGAACCATATTATAGCTTTGTTATTGTTTATGAATGACTGACCTGTAAAGTTCTCCAGCTGAAGATACCTATCTGTATTGTCTTCAAGAGAGTGCCCATGATAAAACTTGAAGAGAGAGTGCCCATGGTAAAACATAAAACTTTCAGTTCAGGTGATGACTCTATTCTTCCTTTTCAATAGTTCTCTATGTGTCAAAACACAGACATTTTAGTAGCTTTAGAATCACAAGTGCATTCTGAGATTGCCCTTGATACACCTACAGGAGGAGTTTTTGAGATCCTGTAGCTTTTGAGAACTGTAGGCAGTTTTACAGTTCTTCTTAGAAGTATAGTAAATCAGTTCTCCCAGTTAGAACCAAAGCTTTTCAAAGCCCGTTTGTGTGCCATGTGGTATTCCAATCTAAGACAAATGTCTGGAATATTATATCAAATGAAAGCAAGTTAACTAAAAGTAGGAACATCCTGTTTAGCATGAGTCCTTAAACCTTTGTTTCTGTTACTTGAATCATGGAATCAGAGAATCATACAATAGTTTGGGTTGGAAGGGAGCTTTAAAGGTCATCTAGACCAATCATACTACAACGAGTGGGAACATCTTCAACTAGATCTTCAACTTGTCCAACCTGACCATGAATATTTCCAGGAATGGGGCATCTACCACCTCTCAGGGCAACCTGTTCCAATGTTTCACCATCCTCATTGTAGAAAAATTTCTTTCTTATATCTAGTCTGAATCTACCTTTGAATTTAAAACCTCTTTAAAACCCATGTTCTATTACAACAAACCCTACAAAAAATTTGTCACCATTTTTTCCTGAGCTTTCTTTAAGTACTGAAAGGCCACAATAATGTCGTTCCAGGGTATTCTCCCAGCTATACAGTTCCAGCTCTCAGCCTTTCCTCATAGGATAGGTGTTCCATCCCTCTGATCATCTTTTGTGGCCTTTCTCTGAGCCTATTCCTACAGGACCATGGCTTCCATATGCTGAGGACTCCAGAACCAGACACAGTGCTCTAGGTGGGGTCTCATGAGGGCAGAGTAAAAGTGAAGAATCACCACCCTTGACCTGCTAGTCATGCTTCTTTCAATGCAGCCTAGTAGACACTGGATTTCTGAACTACAAGGACACATTGCCAGCTATTGTCTAGTTTTTCATCAGCCAATACCCCCAAGTCCTTCTCCTCTCAGCTGTCCTCAATCCCCTCATTCCCCAGCCTGTATTGATATTGGGAGTTGCCCCAACCAATGTGCAGGACCGTATACTTGACCTTTTTGAACCTCGTGAACTTGATGTGGACCCACTTCTTGCACGTGCCCAGGTCCCTCTGGATAGCATTGTGTCTCTCAGGCACATCAACCACACCACTCAGCTTGGTGTCATCTGCAAACTTGCTGAGGGTGCACTCAGTCTCACTGTCTGTGTCACTGATGGAGATATTAAACAGTATCGGTCCCAGTATGGACCCCTGAGAGACACTGATCACCATCTAGTCATTAAGCTGTTGACCACTACTCTCTGGATGCAACCATCCAACCAGTTCAACATGAGCCAGCATTGTGCACTTGCAGCCTAAAAAGCCAACTGTCTCCTTATAGACCTCAGAGCAGCCTTTCTGTACTTGAAGGGGGACAGGCCATTTTGTTTGTTGGCCTTGTAGTAAATACATTAGTATACATATAACTAGACTGTAGCTCCTGTGACTGTGTTCACTCTTGAGTCAGAAATCATGACATGGAGATGATGTCTGCCAGGACATGAAGATCATTACCTTCCTTTCTGTGTTTGAACATCATCTTTGTGACAAATTTGTCTTCGTATGTCTTCTCTTTAATAGAAAATCTGTTTCTGATATTGGCTCTAAGGCCACAATATCACTGCTCCTCTAACAACTAAAGCTCAACAGGTATGGGCCAAACCATAATACCCTCTCTCTATTGATAATATTTGCAGCTGTCTAGTAGAGTAGAAGAGAAGGAGCAGAGTGATCAGCTCTCTGTGCTAAGAACCTTCACTGTGGCCAGGTTAACCATTTTGTTGCTGGTAGTATCATAGATTCTGCCAGGGCTCTCTGCACCATAGATTTAAAGAAGAGTCATTTGACTAATTTGGCTATTTTTGAATAGACAAAAAAAAGTAGCAAGTACTGCAAGTAGGGAATTCTTCCCTTACAAGCAGTTTGAAAGTATGTATTTGTCTATAAATATCAGGTATTTTGGAGGACTTGTGTGATCTCTGATTTAATTTTGATTTATTAAGAGTCACTTCTTGTTTTTCAGCACTGGAAGATGTTAGTATAATGTAGTAATTATAAAGACTACAGTTAGTGCTATAAAGTTAAACCAATTTTTTCTCCAAGACAGTCTCAGCTAGGTGAAACTTCCAATGAAGATTGAGTATTTCTGTTATCAAAGTAGAAAAACTGGATATTAAACCTTTCATTTATCCTTGTCATTCAGTGCAATCGCTGTTCAGAAGGAGCACTCCTTGTTATCTTCTAAGGACAAAAATATTATTAGATACTGTGGTCACTGTGCTTTAATATATTATTCCCAAGATGGATCTTTGTAATGGAAATAAACATTTTAGTGTAGTTTTTAATTTTTGGCCTTCAAAGTGAAACACTATGGGGGAAAAAGCAAGTCATTCTATCAGTTGTACCTTCTAGGTGGTTCTGTATTTAAATGTAATGTAGATGCATTTTAATTTGCCCAAGTGTTCAGCAAAGATTTCTAAGAGGGCTCCTTAGAAGTTACAGTTCTTGGGTTAATCTTTTATATGTCAAAAGCCTGAAGAAAGCTGTCTGCTTATGTGATATGAACTGCAATATTCTTAACAATAATTGACAGATTAATCCTCTCACAACGCTACAATTGTAAAGGTGTTAGGTTTAGCTAGGCTTCCCTGATTGGCTTGTCTAATCAACAATGAGGGCACTACCTTTGATATCTGAGATTTAGGAGGGACATCCCAGACCTGATAAGCCTGCATGTTTTAATTATTGATCCCACCATTTCTGCCCCAAACCCCTTTGTGCAGTGTCAGCCTCACACCAAAAGGCTAAATAAAAAACTCTGCCACTGGCCTTTGGAAAAGTTTACCTATATTTGTAATTGGCAAATTGATCTATCTGCAATATAGAATAGGTTTTTCTTTTTTCCTCATATGTACTCATGTTATCTCGTATTTTTACTTGCAAAAACACTGGTAGCTACCATACAGCACAAGTTCATTTCACTGAAGTGAAATATGGAGTTACTGCATAGTATGTCTAAAAGTATCATAACGGTGCCATAATTTAATTAATAGATCTAATATTTTTTCCTTTTCCAACAACAATAATGTTACAACAACAATAATCTTACATTTCAAACCTATGTCTGCTTGAGCAAGTTTGAATAAGTATGTTTCTATTTCAATATAGAAATCTGTTGCTCCAGGCAGTACTTTGTTAAATAGGGTAGCTTTTGTTTGACTAATTAGGTTTAGTGCTCTCTGAGTGGCCAGCATAGTCAAGCATGGAACAAAAAGTAGCTTCATAGATTATTAAATATCATTGCTGTATACTAAACAAAGCTGTTTGCAAACAGAGACTATTTTTCTTTTCTGTTTGCTTTCACTCACATATAACCAAACAATATTTACTAGAATGCTGTGTAAAACTTCTCCCTTTACAGTGATATCAAGGTGTGGTGGGTTTTTCTTAATTTTTATAGAACGTTACATTCTGTGTAATTGCTTTGTGATAAATGCACCCAAACCTATAGTACTAATGAAGAGCCCAATCCTGCAAGTCTTCTTGAGTTTAATAATTCATTTAGCTTGCATAATGTTGAGCTTTTTAATGACTTTTTGCACGTCACACATTCTTTTATTTGGTTGCAGGTGAATGAAGCTACAGTGGAGCAGCTAGTGCAGCAGTATCCGCACATAACCTTCAGTACTGTACTACAGGACTGCAAGAGGACGTTGGAACGAGCTTATCAAATGGGCTGGACACCCAATGTGTCTACTGCCTCCTAACCTGCTATACCATGTCTAGGACAACTGGTTACTCCCAACTGGCCATTGGACACTGCTTAGTGTCAGCTCCCAACCAGGAAAATTGGTGTCAACCAGCAGGTGGTGCTCATTCAGCACTGTGAACAGAACCTCGTGGAGCTGTCAGGTCTGCTCATGGGGCTCTGTTTTTCTCACAGAAACTGTGTATACATAGGGGAGCTGAAATGTATGTCATGGAGTTTGTAATATGAAAAATTAACAACAAGAAAACAGCAACTCGGTCAAACATGAGAAATAAAAAATTAACAATGTGATAAAGGTGATTCACACAAACATACTGCAAACAGCTTATTTTTTGTGATAAAAAGAAGGTAGTGGGCCTAAATATCAGCTTTTAAAACTATGTTTTTGAAGTGCATTTGCTTCATATTACTTTTAGAAAAAGTAGTGGTTGGTTTACACTTGCATTTGTTTAATGTTTTAAAAACTGTTTTGATGGTTTTAAAATTGCATTTGTTTTGACAGTACTTTTGGTAAACGTCCCGGTGAGGTGCCCTTATCTCATTGTTAACTTTTTTGTTACAAATTGTGTGACATACTCCTGAACTCCCCTATAGCCCCATGAGCAGATCTGCCTGGTCCCTGAGGTTCACCATCCTGAACAAGTGATGGCTGGTCAGCAGCCAGTCATCCCAACACTGAGTTGGAGGTGTAGAGGTGTCCAGTTACCAGTTGGTAGCAGTAAGCTGGCAGGGCCCAGTTGACCCTTGCCTTTCCCCAACCCCCCCACCACCACCATGACAGTTCCACTCTGCTGCATTCAGAAGATATAAAGGGGATTGCAGAGGGTTCACAACTTTTCATATGATGCAATATAATTGTGAGTTTACAGAGGTTACAGTAAAATGGCAAAAGCTGTACACTGATTTTAATGTACTGTACAACTAAGTGCTAATATTGAAGCAAATCTTTAGAAATGCATTGTATTTTTGTTTGCATAAAATATAATAGCCTTGGGCAGATTTCTTGAAGGGGATTCCTACTAGTTCTTGGAATAGTTCGAGTTATAGAAAAATTTAAGCTTGTTTTCCTCTGTTTACTTTATTTTGCCTTGGTCACATGTTTCCTTTGATTTGTAAATGAGAACTCAGTGCAGATGATCACCAGAGGCCTGTGTTGAAACTGGGAGATAGTACTTATCATTTACTGAAGCTGCCCCAGGAGTTTTAAAATGCACAGTAATAAAAAAAGCTACAAAGAATTGTCATTTTCTTATACACATTTTGATAATTATATGTGTCGTTGTATTAAACAGAAATTTTAGTAAATTAAGATGACAGAATGGATATTTAATGACAATCTTACTTTTCCTTTTATCACTCAGCAGATTTGGTATCTTGTTTCATTTTGTTTTATTTAAATAGGATGTGCTGTAAAGATTTCCAAGCCTTTCCACTTTGCCTTTTTAATAGTGAGTTAACAGTGCTTAACCTAACACTCATAACCAGCTCCTTCTTCATAGAAGTCAAAGAGTAACTGGATCCATAAACTATCAGAAATAAATTAACATATGATGTTTAAATATTTGATGGTTAAGTTAATTTGTCTCCTCTGACTACACTGTTATGTTGCTAAATTGAGGAATTCAGATGAATGGGTATAAGCCAATAACAGGATTCCTCTAATTTCCTATGTGATTTTTATTTTACAACAGATCTCACAATGCAAAGAGTGATTATGTTGAGAAGGCCAGCTACACATGAATCCCATTATGGGTATCATTTTGTAGGATAAGATGATTCATGATACAGTGTATGCCAGAAAATACCCAGAGTAAATACACAGACCAATTAATTTTCTGTTTGTCACATTGAATTATAAGGAGTTAAATTTGACATGGGGATACTGAAAACACAGACATTGCATTTTCAGTTTGAAGTTGCATTAACTTTTAGAGTATTACCATTTGTTTAAGAATGTTTTCAGGTGTGTAACACTGGACATTTGTTTTACAAAGGCTACCAAATTCTAACCCAAAATATGAAATGCTTAAGTTTCAGATGAAGAGTTGCCATTATTGCCAAAACGTTTTGCTAATCCAGAAGGTCTAATGCAGCATGACCTAGAGGCTTGTTTAGTATGGCCGTATAACTCTGTAAAAATGTTTGTTGATTTCCATATCATAATTTGACACAACAGAAACATCAGCTTACAGTAATTCCAGTGATGGTGTTGAATGTTTTCTTATTAGACTTCTCAAATGGGGATGAACTAATTTCTTTGCAGAAAATATATTATAAAGGTTTTGCTTTAAATAAGTGGAAATACATGTGAACAAAGCGGCAACAATATTTTCAGAATAAAGCCAGTGGATTATATTGCAGATATAGAACAGAATCTTAGTCATTTTTCATTTAATGTCTTTTTATGAGTGCATTAAAACTATTCACAAAATTTGTAAGTTTCTATTTTTTCGTGAAACCTTTGATCTTGCATCTTTAATAAAACAAAGAAGAAAAATGTGATGTATTCTGTTTATCTGTGCTGCTAAGTGTACTTAGGCTGTGCTAACAGAAAGACAGAAATATCGATTCTTGAATATGCAGAGCTCACCTGAGCCTGGACCTGAGCAAACTGATCCAAGATGGCCCTGTTTTGTGTGACCAGAATTCAACTAGATGACCTACAGAGGTCTTTTTCAACCTAAAATACTGTATAATTCTTAAGGTTTTTTTTCTATATTATGCATCCAGTATGTAATCTTTTTTTTTTTTTTAAATTCTGCCATTAAGTCACTTACAGTAGTTTTGCCTTTTAGTAGATATTTATCTCTTATTTTTCTGAACATACAAATGTTTCTAGATCTCAGTATGGCTAATTAAATTTTGTGGATCTTGGCATTTACATAATTTGAAAATTTATACAGTATAAGAATTCTAGAGGGAAAGGCGTTCTTCTAACTGCAGTGTTGCCAAAGACAGCTCTTTACATTTCCTTTTTCAATGTTTCACAAGCCATTTTATAGGAATGTCCTGGGTTAGTGTGGTGGTGTTTTGGAATGGGGGGGGTCACAGAGGTGTCTCCTGTGAGAAGCTGCTGGAAGCTCCCCAGGTTCCAATCCTGGCCCTGCCTCTGCCCAAAGCAGAGCAGATATGGGAAGCTGGATGTGCTTCTGTGAGTAACATATTCAAAAAAGGGGAAACAAAACTGCAAAGATATAAAAATGACCTGCAGAGCAGAGGAGAGGAGAAGATAAAGCCAATGCCAGAGCAAAGATGCCAAGGTCAGTGAAGAAGAAGTGGGAGAAGGTGCCCAAGCAGAGTTTTCCCTGCAGCCCATGGTGAGATGGCAGCTGTGCCCCTGCAGCCCATGGAGGAGCATGGTGGAGCAGTCCTTCAAGAACCACAGTGGGATAAATGTAGATTTGTGGTCCCTGAAGTGTCACAAATGGGCAGATGTGAAGCTGCAATCCGTGTGGGATCACAGAGAGGAGCAGATGTGGACCTGCAGGTTTGGAGGATCCCATGACAGGGAAGGTGACTGTTCCCAAAGCAGGTCATGATTCTGGGCAGCCCAGGCTGGAGCAGTCTTGCCTGAGGGACTGCAATCATGTTGGAGAGGTTCATGAAGGACTCTCTCCCATGAGAAGGATCGCACATTGGAGTGGAGGAAGGCTGTGGGGAGTCCTCCCCCTGAGGAGGAAGGAGCAGCAGAAACGCTGTATGGGGAACTGACCCTAAACCCCCCCCTGTGCCACTGAGGAGGCAGGGGTGGAGCAACTTGAGCCTGGGAGGAAGGGGGGGGTGTGGGTGTAAAGGTATTCAGATCTGTGTTTTCTCTTTCTTGTAGTATATTAAATTAAGGTCATCACATATGGAAATGCAGAATAAGCTTAGTTTGCCTGTCTTGAGCTGATGAATTCATGTGGCTCTTCACATATATAAATTATAATAAAGGAAGACATTTACAAAAGTACTTTTTTTTGTTTATTTCAGTTTCACTGGTTACAGAGGACTCCTGACCCGTAAAATTACAATGGAGTAACCTGGCAAGAAAGTAGCATACTTGGATTACCATATATCAACAGGATTACCTGTTGATAACATAATTTCTTTATAAAAATATCAGTATTACACTTGATCTTGAGACTACAGAATATGATACAAATTGTTAAAAAAATAGGGGTGGCTTCCTCATTTTGACTTCATTTGTTTTCAATAAGGGGTGGAAGGATCAAGTACTATTTTCCTTTTTACCAGTTTGTGTAGACACATTGATCACAATGTATTTTTATGTCATTGAAAAATACATGGAAACTCTATAATGGTTTTCAGATTGGAGGAAAGAAATTGGAAAGAATCCATGTTTGTCCAAATATTGGATCAGATTTGC
Organism: Florisuga fusca; assembly: GCA_038090715.1. Classification (NCBI taxonomy): domain Eukaryota; kingdom Metazoa; phylum Chordata; class Aves; order Apodiformes; family Trochilidae; genus Florisuga; species Florisuga fusca. Next base: position 13,159,256 of record JAAWXA010000012.1, read on the forward strand.
AAGCTAGAAAATCTGAGGCCTATTTCCAGGTTGGAAACATAACCTTTGTTAGTTGAACTGTGTGGTGCTTTTCTGGATTTCCTTGTTGCATTGTAAATGGCCCTACTCATTAAATTGTCTGTAGTTCTGATGAGGAAAAGAAATAGACATTTAACTGCAGAAGTCTATCAAGATTAAGCTAAGGGCTTACTGATAAATATTTATTAAACTCCAAAATGGATGTAATCTTCTATGCTTCAACTATTCCTGAGTTTCTGTATCATCTTTTCTCAGCTTCTAGTCAGTCTAGCCCTGGGAATTAGCACTGAGCTGACAAATGGATGTATGCAGAGCAAAATATTGAACTTTACAAACAGCTGCTTATTCATCAGGTGAAAGAGAGAGAGAAATGCAGAATTTAATGCTGGACATGAAGGCCAAAGCAAGTAAAAAATACTCTAATTCTCTGTCATAATAATTAAAAAAACAGATTTTAGTTTTTTTACATACCTATAACATGTTTTCTATTTCTCAGGCTTGCAGGGCTAAATACAAGCAAGAATAAAATTCTCATAACTACGGATCATGTTGATTAAAGAATGAGAAGAATTTCTGAAATTTCACTTATGACTTGTTAATGCTGCAGCCAAGACATTTTGTTGAAACTGACTGGCTCCACTTAACGTCTTTAGCAAAACCACAGGAACTAATATCCTCAGGGTAAGAAGGCTATACATATGTCACATATCCACACTTCAAAAAAATAAACTATTCATTTACTATTGTGTTTCTGTTATGTTATTTCCAGGAACTTAAACACATAGTACAATACCCTATTCCTGAGCAATTCTTTGCTTGTTCCACTGCTGCAATATTGCAGGTCAAAAAGGGAGCCCAAAGACAAAGTGACTAAGGAAAAAAGAGCTGCCACATAGATGAGATGTTACACAGAAGTTTAATCAGAGAACCCAAACATTTCAAAGTACAGCATGAAATATCTCATCCTAACTGCTCATACGAGTCAAATGGGCTGTTTCTTCTTTCCTTAGAGGAGAAAAAACATGAAGTGGGGGCAGTATTAAAGGTAATTACTAGGATTCACTGGCTGCTCATTAAAGAGTGTTTATACCAAAAGAGTGTGTCCAGATTTTAGCAATTAGCTTGTTATTTTATGGTCCTTTTTATTTCCAACGCTTACTTCACACGGAGCTCAGGGCACTAAATGAGCTTCCTTACCTCCCTGTGCTTGGCTTCTTGCATGTATTTTTCAGAGATGCAATCACTGTTGATGATCTGAGTTGGTGAGATCAGTCAAATAGTTCAGCTGTTCCTCTGAATCTTTTCCTGCATTAGGCTCAGATTAACATGAATAAATAGTCTAAGCCCCACAACTACAGCTGTGGCTTACTGACTGGAGACAGTTTCACAAGCTGGAATGAAGTAGCACTGAAATAGAAGTCTGTGTAACAGCTGCACGTCCTTGGTTGTTATAAAGAAACATAGGCCAATTTTTTTTATTTAGGCTTTGGGTTGGTTTTTTTGTAAAGGCTGTAAGGATTACATAAGGTAAATCCAAGTGTTCCAGCTTCATAAAGTTTTACTTATGGAACTAGGTTTCAAATTTCTGGAAAAAAATGAACTATAACAGCAAGCTGAGCTGCTTCCACTTCTGTGTTCAGGAAGGTAGCTATATGTAGTTTATGAAAAATGTTTGTATATAAATAAGCTGTAGAACACTTAAAATGAAATTTTTTGCACCAAGGATTATTGGGTATTTCCATCTGCTATGAAGGCTTCTGGACTGAAAATTTCGTACATACTTTTATCATGTATCCTATGGCAGCGTGCTACTGTCTTTGGTGTTTTCAAAATGCAAACTAGACAGAACTGCTAGAAATTTATTGGCGAAACTAACTCCTAGTGAACACAGTTAACTTGTCCCAGATGCCTTGCTCTGGGTTCTCCTTGAATCAACATCAACATCAGTTCTTACCTTTGATGGACTAAAAGATGGTCTTCATGATGTTGTTTCAGTCTATGGTCATCTTGCTAGACTACAATAAAATATGTTGTGTGAGGCATGGTCTCTGAACCTGTATAAACTAAAAAAATTCCCTTTCCTAAGAGATGGATAGTTTTTGTTTTGTTTTGTTTTTTCTCTTAGATAGGCAGGAAAGTAATATTAATATACAAACAAGCATATACAATATATACTATATTTAAAATACTTTTATGTACAAAAAGTGCATCATAGCCTTCTTTCTTTGGAGATGAATGAGAAACAAATCTTTATTACCTTCCTTGATGCTTTGAAAGATGCTCAAATGCTGAGATGAATGAGCAAGCTAGAAAATAAGAGAAAGTTTTTTTCTTGAAAAGAAACTTGCTACAAAGGAACATTTCTTATTTGGGAGCAAATGCACCTGGGAGTCTTTAATGGCACCAAAAAGGTTGCAGCTAAAGAAAAATTACATTTTAATGACTCTCCAGAACTGTGCAGAGAATTCTAAAGTCCAAATGCTTTCATGATCTTCCCAACAGAAGAAAAAGGGAAGGATTTTTTTTTTTTTTTTTTTTTTTTTTCATTAAAGAGAAATAGGGAGCCAGCAACAAATAAAGATTAATACAGTATATTTGAATCAATAGAAGTTATAACAGCCTAGGGAAAGCAGGAGGTAACAGCTTCCACCTGGTGGTGGCCTTGAATAGGCATTGTGTATTTTTCAACACATGCCATTAGTTTCTGTGGCTACACTTATCCTGGTAACACGAGGAGTGCCAGGAGCACTGCTGGACTGTCAGAGCACTCCAGCAGTCACCAGCACACTCTTGGCCCATAGCTACTAACTCTCCCAAACAAGTTAGCCATTAGTGATTCCCAGTAGCCGTCTCCTTACATTCCCTATATGCACCCTCTGCCTTACTGCTCATCTGTTATTTGCAAGTCACCATAATCTACCAGGAGCTGCTTCTCTGTGTCTTAGGCTCTGATCCTGTCCAGCACTGTGCTGCAGAGCATCACCCTGCTCTCAGAGTGGGTTTCACTCCCTCCAGTGCAGGACAGCAACCTTTTTCCCAGCCACTCACCAGGCCAGGCATGAGGGACCCACTGACCCACCATCCGTTCTGCCTCATTCCCCAGCTGCCTGTCAGTCAAGCAAGGGTAACTGCAGGATGGAATGAAGGCAGCAAAGGTACTAAAGAAGGCTGATGTAAAAAGCAGAGGGATGAGGAGGTGGCATCACCTTGAGAGTTCCTGGATTCTTACAGAGGAGAAAAATGATGGTAAACTGAAGCCTGTGACTTTATCAACTTTATGAGCTGAGCTTTTCTGCTCAAGAGTAGAAGCTAGCATAAATTCCCTCGATGGTCTGAATAAATCACTACTTTTTAGTGAAAGTAGAGCTTAAATTAAGGAATATTTCTTTACTTAACACCTCCTGCAGCCATACAGGTATGGAAGTCTTTTGCAAGCATAAAAAGCAAATTACATAATGCCCTGTCTGTTTGAAGATATCCCTTTTCCTTAATGTTCTCTTGTGTGTGGTTTCAGAAATAGTATGCTTGTATAGCATTAGCCAGAAATAGGAGAAAAATGCATTTATCAATCACTGTAATACAGTCTTTGGTTTATGGTTGTGAAGTCCTTCAGGGATTGTCACGAATTCCCAGCTGTCTCTGAGTGCAAGTTTTTGCAATTGCATATCTCATCTATCTGCAAGGCATGTGAAATCATTTATAGCCAGGCAGTTCCCTGTGACTTTGCATCTGAAAAGGCTTGAGAACTATTCCAGCAAGGATGTGCAGTAAATTAAGCTCAAGAATATTGCCTCTGAAAAATTTGCCTCTGAAAACTAAAGAACATGCATAAATTTTCCAGGTGGGGAAGCCTCTTTTGCAGAGGTAGAGCAAATATTCTACAGTTCAATGTACTATGACACAAGGATAAGATTTTCTGCTTGGCAGAAATTAAGATTACTTGTTGGATCTTTGCCAACATGACAGAGTATTACTTTACTATTTGTATAAGACAAGTATTACTACTTGTACTAGACAAAGGGGAGGACTTCCAAAAGCCTCTATGTGGCTTACGTAACTAAGTCCTTGAGGCATTCTAGAAGTTTGACAGAAGATGCCCATATGCTATTATGAGTTTTCTCTCTTGCTCTTTCTGTTTTTAAGTGAAGTTTGCATCAATAAAAGCAAACATTACTTCCTCACTGCATGTAAATATGTCTTTCCCTCACCTTTTTTGATGATGCCTAATTAAGGAACAATTCTTTTCATCTGCCAGAAAGCACAAGTATTTTTACTAAAATAAATTAGAAGTGATATGTTAATTACGCTTCCTTTTAGGATGTCTGCAAAACATTCACCCTAACTTGCTGGCACCTACATTGCAAAGTCCATTTTCGAATTTACTGACTTGCCTAGAGTGACCCCTGAAATTTTTTTTTAACCACAGTACTATTTAAGACTCAGTTAAACCACTTTTGAATATATTGTTTCTGTGTTCACCTTGTTATCTCAGTTAGCTAAAACATAACATGAAGGGCACCTCATTGTCATTACATTAACCTATGTATTTATCTATGTGTTAATGAGATTTATTTTCTTAGTTACACTTTATTCCTGACCCTTTGCTTAGAAAATACTTAGTGTTCATAGTCTCCCTCAAAATGGAGATGTCATGAATTTGGGCCCATCTAACCATCTAACCTTGGTTACAGTCTGAAACTCACACCATCTTGAAGCTTATCTCCTTACTCCTGTAGGTCAGAATTTATTCCTCTAAGTGTTCATAGTCTCATCTGAGGTCCTGTGGAGCCATAAAGAGCATTAAAAATCCACAAACATAAATAAGGGCATCTGCTATTCAGTCTACCTTGATTTCTGTCAATTCTGCAGATGATGCAGAGGCTGAAGTTTTTGAAGCCTTCAAGCTCCTATAGAGACTTAAGTAACATGTTTTTAAAGGAGGAGCATAGCTTTTATAAAGCTTGATGCTGCAAAGAGCAACAGGGTTTTACTCAGGTCATTCAGAAAGTAAGAAAAGAGTAATACTACTTTTTAACAGGTTTTCAATGATATTCAACAGTGTCTTACACAAGATAAAGTATTTAAAATTATTTTCACTCTTAAAGCTATCTGTAGTAGCAGTGCAAGACACAGTAATAGAGTAGTTATGTAATATAAATCACAGTTAATATTTACCTTAAATCTTCAGGCAAAGAACTTATTATTAATCAAAAGAGAAGTTTTTTAAGTTTAAGAACTTTTCTAAGTTTTTAAGACTGTTTTTATTTAAGCACTATTTTGTTTTACCATGAGCTTCTGGCATTATGATATTAATACTTCTATAACACTAACATGAGGCATTCTAAATTTGATGCTTTTTGTATTGTAGGTGGTTACAGAAGTAAATCTTCCTTCAAAGTGTTCTAACAAGCTTAGTAGATAATCACTTAATCCCACCTGAATTAAGAAAAAGCTTTTTGTTTCTGCACCCTTCCTAGATGCACAATGTTCATGCTTCATAGACATTTAAAAAAAAAAAAAATCACTATCAGTCATCTTGGTATTCCACTCTTCATTTTTTACTAGTTTAAAATGAATTTTTGTTTCTCAGCTTTTGATCTGTTAAATCAAAAAGCAAATTATAAAAATGATGAAGACAAAGTATCCTGGCATAAAGCCTAATCCCACCAAAATCAACAAAGTCCAGAATTCATCAGCAAGACCTATGACATGATTCATACCTTCTCCAAATCAATTGCAGATAAACACCTTTGATTACTGGGACATTCTCTATGAGTTTGCTGGTTAACCAAAAGCTATGTTACTGCCAGTAGTCATGCATTTACTGACAATGAATCTATTAAATAATTATGCTGGTCACAGCCCCTTTTACAGGAGGGACGTGGACATGCTGGAGTGTGTTTAGAGAAGGGCCACGAGGATGATCAGAGGGCTGGAGCACCTCTACCATTAAGACAGTCTGAGAGAGTTGGGGTTTTTCAGTCTGGAGAGGAGAAGGCTCTGAGGAGGCCTTTTTGTAGCCTTCCAGTATCTGAAGGGGGCTACAAGAAAGCTGGAGAGGGTCTTTTTAGGATGTCAGGTAGTGAATGAAATCAAATTAGAGGAGGGTAGATTTAGATTAGATGTTAGGAAGAAGTTCTTCACCATGAGGGTGGTGAGACACTGGAACAGGTTGCCCAGAGAGGTGGTGGAAGCCCCATCCCTGGAAGTTTTTAAGGCCAGGCTGGACAGGGCTCTGAGCAACCTGATCTGGTGGGAGGTGTCCCTGCCCATGGCCAGGGGGGTTGGAACCAGATGATCTTAAAAGTCCCTTCCAACCCTGACAATTCTATGATTCTATGATTCTACACTGTAACACCTATTAGTCTAAATGAGCGTTGGCACTTCAGTTTAATTGATATAGGCCACATTCCAGCTCCTCTTTCAGCTCACAGTGCTTCACTTCAGACTTCAAATATAACAAGTTTTGGGGGAAATGAACCTTTTGTTCCAAAGCTATACTGAATGAAGTAATGGAGGAGTAAAAGAACAAATTATCTTCTCTAACCATCAGTTCAGTTTCTCTCTTAAATCCTACTGTATGTGTCTTCAAAGTTAAATTCATTTGATCCTATGGATTCTGTAGCATCTTCCCTCTTATCCTATTACTACTCTGCTTCCTTAAGGAACAAAATGCAGATGGAAGGAAGAAATGTTTAGGTTCAGCTCAGTATAGTGGTATTTCTTGCATTTCAAACCATTCTCTATTTTGCTTTGTGGCCTGTGGCTGTGAAAAGGGGCACAGTTCCTAATAGAATAAAAATGAAGGTGTACTGCTTTTTACTACCATTTCTTCAACCTTCAAAACAGAAAAACAATACCCCTTTGCCTCAGATAAATTTTATTGGACATGAATTTGGCCAAATGTAATGAGATGAGCATTTTTTGCTTTTTAACAGCACAAAACTTCTCTTTTTCCAATCAAAACTGTAAACTGATCTTTCTACAGCATTTACATTGATGAGCAAGTGGGCTTTTTAATAAACTACCCATATTGCTGCAAAAAGCAGGGGAAGGACTGGAAGTTTAAAACATGAAGGAGAAAAGTTAATTTGAAGTGATGTTTGGTAAGAAGTCCCTTTTGAGATCCTGTTGTGTAATTGAACAGATTAAGAGAACTGACAGTAACTTCACGGTATGCCTAAGAGATGTCTCTATGGTCAACTCTTGGATCTTGTGCTGACATGTTAAACAAGTTTGTCAATTTTCCATCAGATTGATTTTTCTCACAGGTCTGGAAGCCTCGTCTCATTTCATCTAATTTCCACAGGGGTTCTTAACATTGCAAACTGCCATTTACTTTTGTCCCAGGGTGCAGGGAATGATTTTTATCTCCGAGTGGCAATCACGGCAGGCAGCTCCAGCTCTGCTTATAATGTTGCACATTGTCCTCCCTCACCAACTGGAGTTTCTTTTGTGTTTTTCCTCTCTTTGGGAATGATGTGGATTTTTAGAATACAGTCAAAATAATTATTAACAGAATGTACTTAGGGAAGCTCTGAAGTCTCTGAAGTGATCAGAAAAAGCAACAGAAACCATGTGGTTCTTTGCAGTTTTCAGCATAATGAGGGGTCAGCTTGAGAAAACATGATGTCTGTGGGAAGGTCACGGGGAAGAGTATTAACCTCTCTTTACATTTCATGTTTATTATCTCCTGCTGTTAATGTCAAGGGAAGTTATATGCAAAAAATAAAGAGACAGAGTGCTTCTGAATAGGTGAATGCTGCTGAAAAATATAATGGTCTATTTTTGGATTAATTGCACTGAGGACAAGTATCTACTCCATATCAAGCTGAACAGGAGCAAAATTTGTCTGTAAGACTGTGAGACATGGTGATATTCCCATACAGATGTCCCCTTGACTCAAAGTAAGCTACTCTGAACTTAAAAATTTGGCTGACCTTGTGATCTTTTGTTGGAAGAAAAGTGCCATCTGTATCAGTGGTTTTCTCCTGCCTGCAGCTCTGGTAGTCATTTCCACTTGTGAAAAATGGCTGCAATTACTAGAGCCATAATTACTGCCATAATGTTTGCAAGAATTTCTCACAAGCATCAGTGTCTCTCTTAGATACAGAGCACTCAGCCTGATTCCTACTTTCTTTGGTGCTAGCTACACAGCTCTGCCAGTATTGTAGAATGACTCAGAATCACAGAATCACAGAATCACAGAATGTTGGGTTGAAAGGGACCTTCAATGATCTTCAGATCATTGAGTCCAAACCCCTTGCCAGAGAAGGACCAAAACTAGGGCAGGCTACTCAGAAATGCATGCATATGGGTCTTGAAAGTCTCCAAAGAAGGAGACTCCACAACATGTCTTGGGAGCCTGTTCCAGGGTCTGTAACCCTTAGAGTAAAGAAATTCTTCCCCATGTTGAAGTGGAACTTCCTCTGCTCCGTCTTGAATCCTTTGCTCCTCGTCCTATCACAGGGTACAAGGGAGAAGAAGTCCATTCCCAGTTTTGTGTCATCAGTAAACTTCCTGAGAAGATATCCCTGACACTGTAAAATCTCAAAGTTGTAACATGAATGTGAATGAGGTTCATTTTGTTCTCTGCAATGTGACGTGCTTGACCAAAGTGATCCAAGACAATAGGAAAGTTACTAAATCAATAGATTATAAGCAACTGATTATCATTTGAAAATATTTCCCACAATTCGAGAAATGTATGTAAAAATTTGAAAAAAGCAAAACTTTTAGAATTATAGAATTTTTTTGGTTGGAGAAGACTGTTAAGATCATCAGGTCCAGCCATTAACATAACACTGCCAAGTCAGCCACTAAGACTTGGAGTGATGATTTTTCCATCAGCATGACTAAAAAGCAAAGCAAACCTGAAGAGGGGGGTGTTAAACTGATGGCCCCTGAGGCAGTCAGAGCTCAGGAGGAACCACTGGGTGCCAGCACTGAGCATCTGACATGAGAGATGCTGTCCACTGTCAAAAGTCTTTCCATGGTTGCAGGTGTGCATGTTGCCATGTTGGTTGCTCAGAGTGTAAGGAAAGAGGTGTGTAACTCAGGAAAGGACCAGGGAACTCTGCCATTGGAGCCACATGAGATTGCATTCACACTTCCCACTGTGGGACAGAGCTGCTGGATGAAGCAAGGCTGGGGCAGGATGGGGAGATGCCCTTGAGATGAGTCCATGGGGCATGGCAGTGGGCAAAGAGTCAGAAGGCAGCATCACATTGTATTGAGTATGCAAGGGGCTGGGGAAAGGTCTAGAGCTGAAGGGTTCTGTACTTTCCCCCTCCTTCCTTCCCTTCTTGTTTAACATTTAGTGGACAGCAGTGATGCAAGGGTGCTTTTAATCTTTCCACAGCTCTTACGGTTCCAGATGCTCTACTTGCCAGAGGCAGAAATGTGTTCGTTATCCTTAAAAAGTTATGCTGAATATTGTGAAATTTCAGAAATAAATGGATATCTAATAGATACCTCTTTCCCCAGCCCACCCCCCAAGAAAAAAAAAGATCTTTGTCTAGATATATTTTACATTCTTTTGTTACAACTAGTATGTGCCAAAGAGACCTGAGCAAAACTTCCTTTTCCACACTGTGTGTGAGCTACTGACCCATAGTGAGGGATGACTTTGTAGTGCCAGTGTCCATGTTCGTTCCAGATTGTTTTGGTTTGTATAGGTTGGCTCATCGTGTGTTATTTTTTGGCAAACCCTTTGCAGAGTTTTCTGGGTGAGCATTTCCTTTTTGCCTAGATATACAAAAGGAATAGGCAAATAACCATGTTGCCTTCTTACAGCTTAATACGAAAATACATGATGGCTGACTGTGTGAGTAGAAAGCCATTTAAAAAAATATGTACAGACTTTCAAACATCGTGTAGGTGCCCCTAACAACACTTCCTGAAATGGTAATCTGTCACAGAGATAGTTTATTGAGATAAAGTAAAATTGTTTAATTGTTTAATTTTACTAATTGTTTAATTTTTTTCTGCTGTTACCAGTCTCCCTGTAGACACTTCCCCAAAACTGAGCCTTCACCACGTGAATGAGGAATTAATTGCACCTCAGCTAGTCTGCCAGGAGGGTGAGACGCAGCAGGGTGGCCCTGGTTCTGCCAGCCCTCTCCTGGGGTCTGGCATCCCAGCTGACCTCATCTCTCCTACCTACCTGATCACCTTTGCCCAAGGGGAAAAGCTCCTTCCACTCTGCCTGTGCAATGGCAATAAGAAGACCCCATGCTCAGGCACTGGGCTGGATTGTAAAAAACAGAGAAAGGGTGGGTATTTTGGTGGGGGTTTTTTTGTTTTTCTTGTGTACTCCATTTGTACCCCATAAAGAGAAAATCAGTCTTCTAGTTATTTAGTCTTCTAGCCATTTCAAACCTGGCACAAGTGGTTAAAAATTTTGAGAAGTTCACTGAAAAGTTAGCTTAATAGACACTTCTCACAAGTATTTAGAAATCTTACACTCTTCCCATAATTCCAATATAATTAGATCACAATATAGATTAATTTCTTGTCACATCTAATTTTTAGCAGCAAGATGTTTTGAGGGAGTGGAACACAAAAACAAGTTGCTGACATTTGTAAACTCTCCCTTTTGTAGGACATGTAAACATAAAATAGCTGACATTTGGCTTTTTCATCCTTCCTTTTCTGCTTGTTCAGTGCGAATATTATCCATAAAGACATGTTAAACAAACATCATATTATCTATAAACACAGACATATAAATCTCACTGCCCTGGCCAGCAGTTCAGTACCAAAATGTCCTCCTGAGCTAGACTGATATATATGTGACCTTGAGCTCATTGGTTTCCCACTCTGTTACACAGGTATCACTGTACTTCCCAGTCTCACAAAGTGTATTTACAGGCAGCAATACTATATCAGTATCAAAAAGGTAATCTCTAGATTGTATTTATTTATTTTGGGCAGAATCATCAGGATGATTTAGAAGCAAATTGGTGACACTCTTTTGTCACTGTAACAGTACAGACATAACCAAGCTATTCTAAGTTTTTTCATCTGTTTTTGGAGTGGAAGAGAATGCTGAAGTTAACAATTTTCTTTGAAGTGCCAGAACCACAAACTGAATATAAGAAAAAGCTATGCCTGCTAAAACTACACCTTCCAGTGTAATGTACTCAGTAGTGCAATTGTTCAGAATTTGTCTTAGTTCTGTTGTCTTTTAAAAGTATTGCATGAGATTTGGCTTTTACCAAAAGTGTCTGTCTTGTGCATTCATTGCTAGAAACTAAACACTGAAGTTTTTCAAGACATCTTTAAATAAGAATATTGCCTTTTTATGTATTAAAGTCTTTGTTAGTATGTGAAAACATTAATAACCAGAAAACCTTAGGCTTTGTTTTAGTCGCAAGATATGTCAAATACTATGACGGCCACTTTGGTGACTTCTGTAAACACTATAATGCTCAGCATATCCCAGGATCAAATGTCTCATGAGAAAGTATTGAATTGATTCACTGTTTCCTGCTTTCTTATTGAATGCTTTTATTTTTCTTTCATATGCAAGTAAAACTCTGATCACAAAATGAAGAGGTTATGGAGAAATGGCAGAAGTAGCTAATTAGAAGAGCCATTCTCCTCTGGGACCTGGTTCTGGAAGAAATGCACAATATAAGGCCCTGATTCAGACATTTATGTCAATACTGAGGATAGTGCTTGATCATGAAATCAATACTTCAAATTAAGAGCACATGCTTACCACTTGGCCAGGAGCTGGTTTACAATAGCATTTCCTACTGTTGAAAAACACAGTGCTATTTTCCTTTGAAACATTTTGTTACCATCGTATTGTTCCTCCAGAGTCATCCTCAGCAACTAGACACTGATGGAAGTGGAGGATTCTTGAATATGTTTTTGTGTGAGCAGCAAAACCAGCTAGGACCTAGTTGTGTTGAGGATTTTTTTTTTCCCTTTCTGATGGTAGCAGCATATATTTTTACCGCACTTAGGTTTCTTTTCAGAGTCTGGGCTGTGCAGCCAGTGTGGCAGGTTAATCACTGCACAGGCAGGGACACCAAGGCATACTGAAGGGGTTTGAGCCTTTGCTAAAATCTAGCCTAAAATTACAAAAGTTGACAGGCAAAAAACCTCTCCTTAAAAACCCCAAAAACCACTAAGAACACCCCAAACCTATGAGTGTAAAGCGGAGTTTTGACTGGTGAGACTGACATTTATAGATCCTGAAGCAGTCCATGTTGTTCTGAGGCTTTTTTCATACCTTTCCAGATTTTGACAGCCTCCAATAACACATCCATTGTTTATCTTTCAAGCTGGTGAGCATGCTGTTTTTGCCAAACCTGTTGCATTTACTCAGTTTTGGAGACAGTGGTCTGACCCCATGCTTGCCAAGAGAAGTCACAGAAATTTTGTTGTACAAAGAGTAGACAGGACAGATTGGGAAAAAAAATAGATATGTTTTTTCTAATCCTGGGGTTTGGTATAGATGTGACAGAAACTCAACATATGATATATTTTCTCTAAGATGAATGTGTGTGTGCATAAAGATATAGGACCATAAAGGTGCATGCTAAAGACAGGACAGAGAGGTGAAGTAGAGATCCTCAGTAGGTGACCATACTAGCAATTATAAGATAAGTAGTTAGAGTATGGGTAGTACTAGGAGAAAAATACTGTTCTGACTTCTTATGGGCACAGGCAAAGCTGGCTTCTCTTAATAAATTAAATTTTTTCTCAGATAAATTGTGCATGGAAACTCAGCACACAGTTTTAGTGATATATTTTATGGACATCTGTAGAGCAATTCTTCTTTTCCAAGTAGGACAATTCATTTTGAAGTGATCATTGCAGGAAGAGAACATCTAACTGACTTACTATTGATAGTATTCTGAGCTACCTGATCTAGTGGGAGATGTCCCTGCCTGGTAGGGAGTTTGGAACTAGAAGAGCTTAAAGGTCCTTTCCAACCCTGAAAACTATAATTTTATGATTATAAACCACTTGGAAACAATCTTTGAAGAAGTCACGCAGAGATGCTATGTGTTTGGTTATTCTTAGTTACCTCATATAGATACTGCTGTAGCCTTAGTACCTTTTGTCAAGTTGTTATACATGTTCACATGCTGCAAGTCAAGGACCAGTGCGTATATGTAATGAACATTATTTTTGTAATGTAGTGATCTGAAATCATGCATTGAGGACTGCAAGGCTCACTACAGGATCAGGTGGCTGTGGAGCTATGATCGGCTGACCTCAACTGACTGTCAGGTGCTCCCCAAGCCCCTTTCTTGTTCCCTCTCCTCAAAAGGACAGGGGAGAGACAGTAAGATGAAGAAAATTGTATGGTTTGAGATACAGTCAGAGAGATCACTCATTAGTAACTGCCAGGGACAAAATAGATTCAACTTGGGGAAAATTAATTAATTATCAATTAAAATGTTTTGACAGTGAGAAAGAAGGACAAACCCCAAAACACCTCCCTCCCTTCCATCTTTTACCAAGGCTCAACATCTCTCCTTCATTCCCGACTCCTTCACCCATTTCCAGCAAGTAGCTTAGGGGAATGGGAAACTGGGGTTGTGTTCCTCAGCTCCTATCTGCCACTCCTTCTCCCCCAGGCACCTTTGTTACCTTCTCTCTGATTCAAGTCAGGCACAGGTGGCATTTTTGGCCAGACCATTTGAGCACATTAGAAGGCTCCAAAATGGCCCTGTGATTTTGAAATGAGCACATGCCTTGCAGACAAAGACTTATTAAGTGCCAGCACTCCCAAAATCCAATGGGAGCCTAAAAATGGATGTGTTCTTGCTTCCTTCCCTCCAGGGTTCTGCTGGGCTGTTTGCAAAAGGTTTGAACACACGGGTTTTCCAGAGGGGAACAGACCTCTGGCTAGTAATCAATAAAGCAATATTTCTGATTGAACCAAAAAAGAGGTGTGTACTATAATTTTCACTTGAAAGGACACTGTTCCTCCTTCCTCTGAGGAAGCATAGAAAAAGATGGATATACAAATAATCCTCTGTTTTTAATGAACACATCCATTATATCAGCCATAGTTATGGCAACAGGAATTACACACTTTGCAGCAGCATCTCTTGTGCCTTGTAAAAACCTCAGCCTTCTGTCAGTACCCCCACTGGGGGCTATTTACAGCTTCAATATTACAAGGTAGCTACTGTCTAATTATATGCATCTGGATTGGTTTCTACCACTCAGGTCCTTGGTTAACCTTTAATAATAATTAATTTTTTACTGTTACCCGGTATATCAACTTTAAACTTCAAGATGCTAAGGTGTCCCAGTAGACTAGAAAAGCTATTAAGATATCAAGACTTGCATGCTTTGCAACTTCTGTTTTCATTAATGGTAAAAGGCCCATAGGAAAAAAAAAGAAAAAAAGGGAAAAAAAAAAAGGGTCCCAGTCTTTGTAACTGGGACTCAGAGCTTATACAAGAGCACTTGCATTTCAAGAGGCCTTTTGTCCTAATTTACTTTTAGGTTTTTTTAACAAAGAATTAGACCACACTCAGGACTTGGTTCCAATGTACATGCATGTTAATTATGTCTATATTAGACATACTGTATATGACATGCAGCCCTGGCTCAGCTGCTTGAGTTTTTCCCACTGCTAAGTTTGGAGAAATTTTTATTTGCCCTGTCAGTGTGTCAGTGGGGGGCTGCAGTCTTTACATGGACAATTCTTCATGTCTTCTTGTAAACAGAAATGGATTGCTTAGAGGATGTGAGGTGAACAGAAGGGAGTGTCTGGTGCCAATATATCACAGTTCTTCATAGTGATGTCTTTTGAACCAAACAATCAGAGTTACTCTCATGTCCAGGTAATTAGGTAATTAGGACAATCAGCTCAACCTACACCCACAGACTACACTTTTACACTGGGAAAAGGTGAAGGAGTAAAAAAACCCTGTCAATCTGTTTCTCAAGGTCTCCTCCTTTTCCTCCCACAGCATTTGATTAAAACAACAGGTCTAGGGGTCTGCTTCATTTGTCACACCAAACAGGGAATATGCATTTCTCTCAGTCCAGGAAATATTCAGGGATACAGAAGCAGCTGGTGAGAAGTGAATGTGAAGCCATTTGACAGGAAGGAAGATCTACCCCTGAGAGCAATTCTAGATGAAATAGACATAAAAATGAATAACTTACAAGGCACTGTAACCTAATTTGTTGGCAAACTGAATACTCTTACCACACATATAAATATTCTTGAGCAGAGATCAGATCTTGTGGGCTAACAGCTATTAAACCAACACAGTTTTAGCAGCAAGGGAGGAGAGGTTGAACAAACAACTTGGCTGTAAATGAGCAACCATAAAACAGTAAATCTGAGGGTATAAATGCTAGAAAATCAAGTCAAGTTTCATGGTATTCACATGTGGATGAATAGAGGAAATAGCAATGAGATGAGCACCTTAGATGGGGCTAAGTGGCTCTGCTGGTGAGCTGTAAAAGGGCAGGATTCTTCTGCTGTACAGAACAAATTATAGATGCACTTCAGCAGAAAACAGCTGCAAGGCTGATGCGATGCTCAGACCTGAAGAGTTTGCAAGCAATGTATGTACACAAGATACAGCCTTTGGGGCTGATGCAGTTTGATAAGCTCAGAGTACAACAGCTATGTCCAAAGCTGAGAGTAAAAACCATACGGACTGAGAGATTCATAGTTCTATACCCAAAGTGTCAGTGTGGTCGATACTGGAATGAAAGACTCCTAAAACCAGGAGGGCTCTCAGTTTCTCTTGCTCATGCCTTCAGGCTTAGGTTGTCAAAATGTGTTCCCTTTATCACCTAAAGGGAAAGAAATTAAAGAGAAAAAAGCTTATTTTTGGTCACTCCAGGAAGAGAACTATGGATTAAGACCATATTATCTCTAGGAGACATTTCTAGAACAGTTTTGGTTTGGCTTGGTTTGTTTTTTTTAAGCCAGGAGAATTACTACATTATTCAATAAAATGTTAGGTATTCATTCCACTTTTCTTCTCCTCCTTCATGTTTAAAGCTTCAACAACAGCAGCAAATGTATGGAGAGGTGTGTGTCAGCAATTACAATGCCATTTACACGATGCTTGTGTTACACCCTCCCTCTTTAAGCCTGGGAGAAAAGGCTGTGATTAACTTCATGGTAAGGCTTCCTGCATTTATCAAAATGACTTAAGATAGGGTGTTTTCTGTGGCTGCATGAACACAAAATGTTTATTGTCACATTTTCTAAAGGCATAGTTCAGAGAGAATAGACTTTTCAGCACAGAGTTTCTGAGCCTAGATCAGATAACATTAAATGTATAGTTATGCATTTGCCTGTGAAAACATGTCCACTGGATGGCTACACTGGTGGATGAATGCAATAATATGCAAAATGAAAACCATTACAAATTCAGCCTAATGTACCTGCAACTATGCAAGAAAGAATGTGTTTTTTACAGTTCTGTCCTATGGATATATTAAGTTCCTATTTCTTTCATTCATTACAGGGAGATATTTCAAGGTTTATGAGCCATTCTAAATTTGCTAATGGACTTACCTGTTTAAAGAAAGAATTTGAAATACGCATGTTCGTTTATCTTCTTTGCAAAACTGCATTTTGTTTAAATTTTTTTATCCCATTTCCAAAATAATTTTCTATTTGTTTTTAATTTTCTTTTGTATAAAGTGGATCAAAGGCAACAAGAAATAATTTAGCTCTCCCTAAATATTACCACACAAAATTTGCACCAACATAACGAGCAAAAGTCAGAGTGGGCCAGAAATAGAACAAAAGCAGCTCCAGAATTTCTAGAAATGATACAGTGTGCAGCATCATAATGCTAGCATACCTGCTCAGCATGCTTCTTTATACAAGCTATATAAGTTGAAGATGGTTTTTCACCTTCTCAATTGCAGCTTACAAAGGGAAAAGAGTGTGTGATAGAATTCTCCTATCTTGCATCTAAATTCAACTAAATTCAAACATTTCCTATGAAACACACCATTTTGAAAATTATTTTTTGGAAGATAAGCTTCAGGTGTTGCTTGCTTTTTTTTTTTTTTTTTTTTCCCCTGCTTCTGCTGCTTTTTCTTTCTTGCCTGTGGGTGGGCAGGCTATTTTTTAATATTCCAAATTGTGCTTTTAGTTTTTTCCACCCTTCCATATTCCATAGATTTTTATGTAGCAAGGTTACAGAGTGACAAAAAAACCCCTAGATGTGCTGCAGTATTTTTGCTCTACAACTTGAAAACACTGCAGCACATTTGAAAACTGGCTGAGCAGAAAGTAGTGGAGAGATAAAAATAATAATAATTTTAAAATATTTTATTTTACACAGAGGTGAAAGATGAAAAAAATACAATTCATGTAATGTGGAAAAGTACAAAAATAAATGTTTCTGTTCCCCAGCTAAAAATCAATACCGGCATTTATAAACCAAAACAAATCCAACTCTTAAAAATAATTCCAGCACAAGGGGAACATTTAGTTGAAAAGCCTTGATCCTTCCTACTAAAATATCTTATTCCAATCACTAATACCTTGATTTTTCAATCATGCTGTTATTTCTGTGGTCTGATTATAGCTGCTCATCAGAGGGTCAATAGTCAGTTAAAACCATAATCCATTTGGTTGACAGGTACAGTGGTGCTCCATCACCTGTATTATAAGTGGATAAACTGTTAATCCACATTACTTTCAAGGAAAAATGAAATTAAAGCTTAGCCTAACGAAGTGTCAAGTCATGGATCCTGAAATTGTTTTATTGCTTTAGAATTAATTTTTAAAAAAATTTCTACAGGCAGTCACCCCATTACCCAGAGTTATCATATTGCAGAGCTTGTACTGTAATTGGAGACACCAATTCAAGATTCAGACAGTGTAATGTATGTGTACCCACAGGTTTTTTAGAAGGGTTCTTCTGTATTTTATAAGCCCCACTGGGTAGTCTCAGGATGGGGAAGACAGGTCAGAAGAAATCACAGCCCAATAGCCTGCCACACATCAAGGGCCTTTAGCTTTGATGGGTTCTTGCAAGAAAAGGCTTGTCTTCAGGAACATTTGGGAAAACAGAGACAGGATAAATAACCAGGTGTTCCTTAGGACACTATTTCAAGCATGGATTACACATTCATGAGTTAGCTTTGGGGCTGGTAGGTGGCACAGGTATGGCATTGCTTTACCATTAAATCAATAGTCAACTTGGCAGCCTTGCTTCTCACTAACCAAGAATAAAATCCTAGCCCCACAAAAGCTGGTGGCAAAACTCCCACCAGCATCACTAGGGAGGGGTTTTGGTTATGCCTTCTGCAATGAAAGGCCAAGTTTATACTCTTACTGTACTGATTGGAGTTGGGAATGAGGTACTGGCAAAATAATATTATGTCCTTGGATTGAGTTTCATCTATACTGCTGCCATAGTCTCTTAGTTTGTAAAACAGGTGTAAAAATTGTTTATTTCACGAGCATCTCTGCCTGAAATTTATACTTTGGGCTGAAAATGGCTCTGTAAATGCAAAATAATAATAATAATAATAATAATAATAATAATAGTAATAGTAATAATAATAATAATGTGACAATTCAAAATTCTACCTTCTGTGTTCATATTTATGAAGAAGCAAGCTGAAAACATCACAAGATAAAGAACAAATATAGACCTCCAGAAGTCAGCTTAAAATCCAAGCTAGTGCTCTCCCTAGCAATATTCCCCTATTGCTCTGCTGGGAGCTATCAAATAATATGAAAGGGCATTGGAAATGGAACAACACACCAAAAAATCATGATTTCTTCATTGGTGCATGATAAAATATTGCCCAGTGTTTCAAATAAATTCTTATCTCATTGAAGTAATCTTTCTATGAGATCTATTAATATATTAAAAATGAAAAAAAAAAAAAACAAACCAAAACCAAAACAAGCTCTCTGTCACACTGCAAGTTCTTTGTTGACTCATTTGGTGGCCCCTGACAGTATCAGGAGAGCTTTACTTGGGGGGGGGGAGGGAGGCAGGGGATAGAGGCCACAGATTACACAGGCTTCTGACTGCATTCAATTTTCTCTACTTTAGGGAGATTTTGCACCTTTCTTGGAGATTGTACCAGCTGGGATTAGCCCATGTCATTTCCTTCACTCCTCATTAGGCTGAGAACTAAAGAAAATTAAAATAAAGGTCAGTGAACTTGGCTACATTTTTCTCTTGCTAAAAATCTGTCCATACGTTTCCTTAGTTTTTGCTGTGATCAAATTATTTTTGGTAGGCTGTATGTACATGTTCATGAGTAGGCCTTCCATGTTCTTCCATTGTACTGGAATCCCATGCGTAGAATTATCAGAATTCAGACCATTTCCGTTCACTTTTGGTTGTGGAAATAAATAGTGTTTCACTTTTCTTTCTCTCCTTTGTCAAATTTGCTCCTACTGAATTATTGTGGATAGATCAAGATGCCCCTTTGTCTGGATTTAGGATGGCACTACCCCCTCACCCCTCATTCTGCCCCCAGGAGAGGTGTTCTCTCCCACCTGGGCTGCAGGGCCACGTTGTCCTGATGATCCTGCTGTGATCCCTACCCTGCTCTGGAGACACACACAGATGCACACCTCATCAGCCTACTTAGCAGGCCCAGTGCCAAAAGTGCTGTGTGGGAAATCATCTCAACCCTATGTGGGAGTCCCTTTTGACAGCCCACTGTGTTAATAGTGGGATCTGGGGGGCAGGACACTTTCCCCATTTGCTCTGGACCAGTGGCACCAAGAAGATATTTCCCAGTCCACCAGTCTGTCACTTGCTAGTCAGTTTGGGGCATCTGGAGAGGCTGGATTTAAATCAGTAAACTGACTGTCACTACAAACCTCCTGAGCCATGTACTAATCTTTGTATGTTTAAATACCTGTTTTTTCAAATCATAGTTCTGAAAAAAGACAGAGAGAACTTCTTTAATATACCAAAACCCACCTTTGGGAACACAGATGAGATCAGTCCTGACAGCTTTAAACTGTCTTTGCCATCTTCTGTACACACCATGAAAATTGCATGGCAAACATATGAAGAGTTTCTGTTGACAACATCCCTGTCAATAACTAACCCAAGCACAGGCCAGAGGAGGTAACTCTTCAGAAGTGCCTGTGCAAGCCAAGGAAAGGTAGAGAGCATGAGGGCTACCTGCAGCCATCCACAAAGGCCATGCCAAACATTCATCTCTGGGCCCAGGACCACAGCACACTCCCCTGTGCTCACTTAGCTGTGATTGCCTGCAGTCCACAACCTTTGCCATTTAGTTGTGTGTTCAGAGGCTTTTTGCCATGCCCCATTAATGCATCACCATACAATTCAGCTACTCTTTGATTTGCACAATGACTCTGAGCTGCAAAGCCTAGGAGGTCAAATAAAGGCAGATGTTTTATGCAACTGAATCCAAGGAATGGCTGAGCTCAACAAAACCTAGAGAGGACAGCAAAGGGTAAAACCAGCTTAAACTGGTCAGGCCTTACTGCTTTTCTTACTCCTGCCTCTAATTCCACATTCTAAGTATCTTGGACCTACAAGGAGATTCAGAGCATATGCTATTAGAGCTTCTTTTAATTTCCTTTTTCTGTTTCAGTAATATATTTTGGGTTAATTCTCACTAACTCTGAGGCTCCCAAAGCACCTCCACGGTACTGTTCTGTGTAGGGATACTTGCTCAAAAAGTTCTAACTTGTCACCTTCCCATTTCACAGTAAGTTCAGGAATGTGAAAAGTGGCAGAACTCTGCTATTTGGGATATACCACACTACCCATAATTCTGAACTCTGTAGATCTTGGGAAGTACAAAACATTCAGCTCCCAAGGCTACAGGTCTTGCTTCTTGTACGCAGTTCAAGTGAGCAAACTAATGCATGAATTTGCAATCTGTAATTCCTGCTTAGCTAAGAGATTAAAAAGGAAGATTAGGATCAGAGTTAGGAAGATTTGCAGGTATTATGGGCAGAGAAAATAATAAATATTTGAGTAAGTAAGATAATTAAATGAATGTATTTAGAGTTCAGGACTTTACTTAATTTAACTTACGTCAAGAACAATCATAGTCAAAATTTCTGTCAGCAGTTCAGGGGTCCAATGACACTGGAAAATGTACTTGAGTACTGCAGGAGATTAGGAGCAGTTTGCAGGCATTTTGTACTCAAGACCTGTTTACCCACTTCCATTCACAGAAAACCTGGCACCAGGCTGAGCACCATCTGTGAAGCTCTCCACAACAGAGATCTGGTGAGACATTTGGGAAGATGTCTATTTGCCATCACATGTGTAATTTTTACTAGAAAACAGGCGGTGGGGAAACTTGCAAATCACTGAGACATATGCTAACAGTGGAAAGCAGAAAAAAAAACACAGCTCATGTTCTATTGCTCTGCTAGCCACTTTCCAACTGTAATATGGAGAGGAGAATCTCAAAAGTGTTGCCTCAAAAAGAGACACGTAAATACTGAAAGCAAGAAATGTAAAGTGTGTGTATATTAGAAATGGTTCATTGCCATCACACTATTCGAAGTGTTGAGGCAGGACTGATGGTGTAAATGGAGTTAAGACCAGTCAGTGGCCAGCCACTGGTCTTCTCCCCCAGGGGTCAGTTTTGGGACTGGTTTTGTTTAACATCTTAACCAAAGATCTAGATGAGGGGACTGTGTGCTTTCCCATTTAGTTTTCAGGTGACACCAAGATTGATCCACCAAGATTGGACACCAACCTTGGAGCATTGATTTTCTTGAGGATAGGAAGGCTCTGCAGTAGGACCATGACAGGTTGGATTGATGGACCAAGGCCAATTGTGTGAGGTTTGGCAGGGCCAAGTGCTGGATCCTGACTTTTGGTCACAACAACCCCATGCAATACTACAGTCTTGGGGAAGGGTGGTTTGAAAGTTGCCGGGAGGAAAAGGACCGGGGGGTGCTGGTCAACACCCAGCTGAATATGAGCCTAGAGCCAGCAGTGTGCCCAGATGGTCAAGAAGGCCAACAAGATCCTGGCCTGAATCAGAAATAGTGTGGCCAGCAGGAGAAGGGAAGGGATTGTGCCCCCATACCCAGCACTGGTGAGACTGCATGGAATCATAAAACGTTAGGTGTCAGAAGGGACCTCTAGAGACTATTTAGTCCAGTGCCCCTGCCAAAGCATGATTACTCAGGGCAGGCCACACAGGAATTCATCCAGGCAGGTTTTGAAAATTTCCAGAGAGGTATACTCTAAAATATCTCTGGGCAGCCTGTTCCATTGCTCTGTCACCCTCACCATAAAGAATTTTCTCCTCATGTTGAGATAGAACTTCATATGTTCTAGAGCAAACCCATTATTCCTTGCCTTATTACTGGTCAGAACTGAAAAGAGACTGGCTTCATCCTCTTGACACCCACCCTTCAGATGTTTATAGACATAAATAGTATGCCCTTCTTTTCTCAAGGCTAAACAGCCCCAGTTCTCTCAGTCTTTCTTCACAGAAGAGATGCTCAAGTCCCTTAACCATCCTCATGGCTCTCCCTTGGACCGTCTCCAGTAGATGCCTGTCTCTCTTGAACTGGGAGCCCTCAAAAAAATGCTCTATCTACAGCATTCCACTCGTGGTCTCACCAGGGCAGAGCAGAACAGGGGAACCATAGATCTGCTGACACACTTTTCCTGATGCACCCTAGGATACCATTGACCCTCTCTGGCACAAGGCCACACTGTTGACCCATGGAGAATTTACTATCTACTAGGACTCCAAGGTCTTTCTTCATGGAGCTTTTTTCAGCAGGATGTCCCCTAATCTGTACTGGTGTTTGGTGTTATTCCTAGCCAGATGCAGGAATCTACACTTGACCTTATTGACTTTCATGAGGTTAACTTTTTCGCAGCTCTCCAGCCTGTCCAGATCTTGTTGGGCAGCAGCACAGCCTTCTGGTGTATTAGCCACCCCTGCCATCTTCGTATCATCAGCAAACTTGCTCAGGGGTACACTCCATCCCATCATCCAGTTTGTTGATGAAGATATTGGACAAAACTGGACCCAATACTTATCTCTGGCGAACACCACTGTCCACAGGTCTCTAACTGGACTCTGCCACTGTTCACAGCCCTGTTGAGCCAGTTACCACTCCACCTCAGAGGCCAATCACCTGTCTCATATTTCTTGAGTTTTGTTATGAGGATGTTATGGGAGACCATGTCAAATCCTTACTGAAGTAAAGGTATATGATATCCACTGCTCTTCCTTCATCTACACATTTGGTCATACCTTCACAGAAGGATATCAGGTTGGTCAAGCCAACCCTGTTGGCTACTCCTGATAACCTTCTCTTCTTCCAAGTGGTTAGAGGTGGCCTCCAGAATGAGATGGCCTCCAGAAAGGTCCTATCACCTTTCCATGAGTAGAGGTGAGGCATCTCTAGTAGCTTGTTCAGCTTTGGGTCCCTCACTACAGTAAGGACACTGAGGTGCTGAAGCATGCCCAAGGAGGGACATTTAAGCTGAGGAAGGCTCTAGAGAACAAGCCTTATGAGGAACATCTGAAGGAACTGGGACTGCTTAGTCTGGAGAAGAGGACACTGAGAGGAAACCTTATTGTTCTTTACAACTGCCTTTAGGGAGGTCATTGGGAGGTGAGTGCTGGCCTCTTCTCTAAAGTAAATAATGATTGAATGAGGGGAAATGGCCTCAAATTTAGATTAGATATTAGGAAGACTTTCTTTACTGAAAGAGTAGTCAGATGCTGGAATAGGCTGCCCAGGGCGGTGGTGGAGTCGCCATCACTGAAGGTTTTCAAAAACTGTGTAGATGTGGCACTTCAGGACATGCCCTAGCGGGCCTGGTGGTTTCTTCTGGTTTGACAGATGGACTTAAATGGATCTTAGAGGTCTTTTCCAACAGTGAGAGTCCTGTGATTCTGTGAGATATATTAGTGACTGAGAATAAAAGAATAAGCAAAAATACTGAGGCATTTTCTTTGCTACAGCTGGCATGGTGAGACACTTCAGAAGGCATGACAAAGCAACGACCGAATTAAATTATGTGATATGAAATATGTACCGGGAGGATTCTTTTAAGTACTTGTTCTGATTATTATGTTGCATAGTAACAACACGGAACATCAGTCTGATCAGGTCATCAAAAATCTCTGTATGGTTATACAGCTGTGGAGAAAATGTCAGACTTTGAATATGTAAGGAATGGAATAGAAACTAGAAGTTAAAATGTAGTCATGTCACTACATACAACAGTACTGAAGCACCTAGCTATTCTGTTCCTATCATTTTCTGTGTCAGTTATACAGCAGGAATTAATAAAGATTCAGAGGTTACATATGAACTAATACATAACCATCCTGACACTTCTGAGTTCAAGTGACAAGCTCTCCTTTCAAGTTCTTCGTGAACTGATTAATGTAAGAGTTGATGAAAAGAAAATGAAGATGACAGAAAAACGGTTTGTGACATCTCTCTCTTCCTCATTTATTGAAGAAAACATGTCTTAAATTACATAAATTAAACTATGGCCACTTCTTTCCCCAGGTCAACAAGCACTCATGCTACCTCCCACTCTTAACAGTTAAGAAGCAATAGAGCATTGAAAAAAACCATGTGCTTCCTATGTCTCTACAATATTAAAAATCACCCTATTAAAAACTATATCAAAATGCTACTGTTTTCACTGTGGACTCATGCAATTTCCTGCAGCTCAGTGTCAGGCAGAGCCTGAATAATTGGAAACTGTGATGTAGATTATGGTGGTGATGCTGCACCACATTGTGCTAAAGTTGTGCCCTTAGTTACCACAGCTCTTGAAGAATTCAGCTATGGAAATCACATATATCAGGAAGCTTAGTGCAGCCAAGTGAAAAATGAGACAAACTGAGTGCAGATCAAAGGGGTTTTCACAGGCATTCACAGGCATAGGCAGACAATGGCTTGCTAAGCATGGACATCACAAGGCATGTGTGAAAAATGATCTCTCTGGCAATTATTCTACTGGCAACAGATCATCATAATTTATATATTATTTTCATCTTTGGAGAGTCCCTAAAATAATGAAGAATGCATAAAACCATTTGAATTTGAAGAGAGAAGCTAAATAATTAAAGGTTATTAAGCAGGATGCACAGGACTAGGCAGATAAGTGATGAAATCCCACTGTAACATAACTTGTGGAGCTGCCATGCTAATTACAGATCAATTACTTCCCAGTTGTTTGCAGCCTTACCAAAGAACTGTAAATTTACTGATAGCAAAATGTGATGCCTTTTCACTGTTACAGTAGATTTATTGAAACAGTCCTGATGTTGAGAGCAACAGCCCTGCTGTTGAAAGTAATAAAATGTTTCCCAAAGGTTATATGATCTGTATAAATATAGTCAGAATTTTAAAGCTGAAAACTTGATTCTAGGCACCAGCATAAAAAAAACCCTTGCTTCTATTAATTGTTATCATGCAAGTATTCTCAATATAGAAGAGGTGGAAGAAAGCAGAAAATGAGTCTGATGATGAACTGAAAGCTTGTTATAAAAATACAAATATACCAATTGTACTTGAAAGTACAAAACCTGAGAAAATCTACAATTCGTATTTTAAAGGAGATTACCACACTTGAAAGGGAATACAGGAGAACAAAGACTAAGCTTCATAGAATATTAGCATGGAAAGAAGAAAGCAGTGAACCTACAAAATGCCAAGATTTCTGAAACACAGTTCTGTAGTTTCAGGTGAGCCATTACACATCTAAATAGCTTGGCTTTTTCACCTAGAATTTCCACTGTCTTGACTTTGTTCCCCAGAATTTAAGGTGACATGCCGTGTAAATCTTGAGAGGTCTCTCTGCATGAGTTTGAATATCAGTAGTGTTAACTTAAACTCCCCAAACTTGTTCTGGAGTAAATTTATAAATACTTATCTGAAGTTCTGAGATCCTGGAGAATTACCATGATTGGAGTAATATTGTCTTTGAGTTCTTTTAGATTTTGGACATATTTTGCTTTTGCTTTTGCTTTTGTTTTGTGGGGTTCTTTCCTGCTAAAATCAGCCAAACTTGGAGAAAAAAGAATTTAGATTGTAAACATACTAGAATTTGCTGCAAGAATTTGGTGGTTTTGTTGTTGTGACAACTGCTTAAAACATTGTAGATGTTACTTTTTACTGTTCTGATCCTTTGGGACAACATAGACACTCTTATCATAAGTAGATCCCACTGCACAATATATTACCCCAGGAAGTTTAATAAACTAGTGAGTTCAAACAAGTCTGGAGCCTCATTTTTACACTTTGCAATGGAACTAAGAATACTGGAGTGCTAGTCTAGAAAAGCTGTAACTCTGGTGGTGTACAGGATGAGAAGAAATACAACTTGCCTAAATGCTTTCCTGAACAAAAGGGGACAACTTTTGGGCTGCTCTTCTGTGCCCCATGTCCTCCCTTAATCTTGGTTTCTGGAGGAAGGACTTGGCACATGGGCTGAAACAGAGATGGACAATTATAAGATCAGAATCTCATAGCTCACTGCAGCACTCTCCTATTACTTAGACATCTGAATAAAATTCTGAGTGGCAGTTCTGCTAAGTGGAAATAGCAGAACTCCAAGATTAAAAAAAACCAACAACCTTTCAAGATGCCAAATCGCTGATGGTTCAACAGTTCAGGTAACAGCAGATTTCGCCGAGACCTCTCTATTGTTTGTTTTTGTCAGATCGATAACTTTTTTCATTCTTCAAGTTATAACATACACAATGGAGAAGTACAGGTTTACTAGTTTCTATTGGAGTTGTATCAGGAAGTTATTTTCTCTTAACCGACCATAGAGACAACTTCTATATTGAAACTAGTGATGCTGGATACTGTGGCTCTGAATGTTTGCAAAACAATTGTGGAATGATTAAGTTGTCCTTTGTTCCATTAAACTCTACCATTTATGAATGGGGAATAATTTTTTTTAATGGATGTGATGTGTTTTAAAGGAACAAAAAATACTATTTATATAAGCAATGCATTTTTTTCAAAGAAAATTAATTAGGAACTAAAATTACCTATTATTTTAGTTAGCATATATTCTAGAAAATAGAATATAGTGGGTATTTTTTAATAAGAAATTCCAAATATGGCTTAATACTTCATAAATTTATGAAGGAGTAACTTCATAAATAAATGTAGCTTACATTCAAATAAGTTAAAAGAATTTAATTACACAGAGTCAAAATCTGGGAACCATGAAATTCAGACCATCTAATTCATATGGCTCTGACCACATTTTGTCAGCATGTATGGACTATGGTGAGAGACTGTGAAAGAGACTTAAGGCTGAATCTTGAATATACCCAGGTCTCTGCAATCTTTCTCAGCATTTCCTGTTTAACTTAAGAAAATCTTCCTCACAGTTTTAGATCCAGTTGTCAGGTACCTAATTCTTCTCCTGCACTTAATTCAAATTTGCAAGACAGGATTTAACCTAAGAAAACACTTGGGCTAATGTTATTAAAGATTTATTATTGATATGTGCCCCAGTCCACACTGTGGATCTGTCACAGGAGACAAGGATCTGGCAAGGTAACCTTAACCTATTATTTTTGTTGATGGGCCTTGAATTCGAAAGGCACTGTGCAGACATAGTGGAGATGTCATTAGTAGGATCTTAACACCACTGGCAGTCAAGATACTTGTGTCTCTGAATGAGATGTAAGCTCATATTATAAATACTACATCAAAGCACAGAAAAGGTTAATTTTTGCCTTTGCCTAGGTGTTGAAAGTGTATCTTCGTTCATGAATTCTCAGAAGGTTCAATAACCTTTTGGGAACTAGAGCTTGTGTAAGTAACTGGAACTGCTAGCTTGAGACAGCTCAGCTCAAACACCCTGAAGAATCACACTAATTTCAGGGGCTTAAGCAACCCCATGTGCTTTCCTAATTAATTTTTGAAGATAAAGTGTAGCCACAGTCAATTTTCATGGCTCAGGATCACTCTTCGGTTAAATATTTTTCTTAGTTCAACTCCTACATATACTTTAGAAGCTGAAGTTTTTGGAGTGGATATGCAGTTCTGACTCCAGAACTGACACTAGTGCTTATCAAACTGGTTAGAGCTCTGTTGCATCTGGCCCACAGATGCCAGTAAAACCTGTTAAAAAGGTGAGCGATAGCAGGACTTGTGTGAAACCTGAGACAGACAATAAAACTGGTGAAGGGGTAGTAAGATAAGAGAAGAAACTGCACAGAATAAAATTGTTTAACTAGAAATGATAGTGAAAATGTGAAGGAAACTTTCAAATGATTGCAAAGCACTTACAGAAATTCTAGTAAAACTAGAAACTTCTCTTTACCATTGTACCACAGTATGATAGCTTACATGGAAGTACACGTACACTCAGAGCACAGACAGGGAAATATTTATTCTTCTGCTGAGCAGCTAGTCTGTGGGGTTCACTGATGTGGAAGGTGCCTGAGTTACTACTCTGCATATTTGAAAGATCTTTATAAACCTATGACAGCTCACAATATTTATGGATTTGCAAATTGGAACTGCAATTAGCATCATATAGAAGCTCTGTGAGCCAGAAGATGCTCTCTTTTATGTTCAGTGCACATGGGGTTTCTCCCCTGCTTGCACACAGGCATATGGAGCTCCTTATGAAGTCTCTGGTGTGGGTTGTTGCAAAAGGAGGGAAATCACGCTTGCTGGAACTGGTGCATAGTAAAATCCAGCATAGCAAATCCTGTACTGTTAAACCAAGGCTTTAAAGTGATTTCTCAGTATTCAGAGAGGTCTTTCCTCTTTAGGCAACAATGGAAAATAATCTGGATAGACTCTGACCCTTAACCCACAACAGTGAACATCTCAAGCATGGTACAACAGATCAGATTTGTTCTTAGTGCCCTTTGCCCTTTAGCATGTCTGAAAGGCAAACTTCTCACAGAACTGGAGATAATAATTCCTGAATGCTCAGCACCCCTGGGGTTTCAGCCTTAGGGCAGAGGAGGTGGATAGATGACCTCCTGAGGACCCTCCAGCCCTTTTACTTATAATTCTGTGATTCAAACTGTCAACTAGAGATATTCCAATGAATTTCAAGCCAAAACCAGGATGAATGTGACTTATAAACCAAAAATATTGCCTAAGGAGTGTTCATTAGCATGTAACTTCTAATAAAGAGCCATTGGTTTTGTCACTCAATATGCTAACTGCTCACACTGAGCAGATTCTGATTCTGCATGTAGCAGGGCCACTTCATACCCTGGGCACTAAAACATAAAGTTGTTCAGAATTCTCTGAGTTCTAAACAGAGTCTTTCATGATAAGCAGATGAATAATGGTCCAAAAGTCATAGATCTGAACTGCTTAATATATATTACCTATTACCAGGTTGTATGCAATACAAGACTTCTGAAGTTTCCCAGGTATGGAGGATTCCAGATCAATAAATATTTAATATGTGTGGAGACAAATTGACTGCCAAAAGAAGTAAGATACATATACTTGCATTTGACTTATTTTCTGAAGTTTTGTGTTTTTTGTTGTTGTTTTTGGTTTGGATTTTGATTTTTGTGGTTTTTTTGATCATAGTGTTCTACAGGTCCTCAGTTTGGGGTATATGTGAAACATTTGTTACTGAGATGCACTTTTGTGATAAAGGAAAGCTACATAGGGTCAGCATTGACAAACACATACATAGGACCTAATGACTCAGGTCTCCAGGGGGGTGGTGGATTGGTCACCCTTGCCTCACTGCTGGCTCACAAATGTTCTTTTGTAAGAAAAAAAAAATCTACTCGGAAAAAGTTTTATAAGTACAAGCATTCTTTTCCTTCAAATTTAGGAAAACAAAAGGGCCTGACTTTTACAGTATTTAGTAGTGAAAATTGGCATGGCCCTAATATAGGACAGAAGTTTCTCTCTTCTCTTCCTCTCTGCCCTGCTGCAGGTGGCTGTCAGATAAGCCATGACTGCACAATTCCCTCTGTGAATGCTTCTGAGAAGTCCTGGGTGTATATAAGAAAAATCCTCTGTAGTGCCCAATGCTTTCTTTTGCAGGTGGACTTAGAGAGTCCATCATAAAAAACTGAAGAATAGCCCATTTCCTCTTATTTTCACAAAAAACTTAGAAACCTATGGGTTGGTTTTTTTTTTAGCCTGCCTGCACAAGTATCCTTTCAGATTATGGGTGTACTGTTTTGTGTGCTCTGCCTTAAAGAGGGGAGCTCTTGGAAAGTTGGTCTCTTAAAATTTCAAGTCCTTAAATTCTTCCTAGTTACTTCTGAGTGGCAATGGCATGTGCTAGGATGCTATGACAGTCTCCAATGAATATTTTAGAGGACATGCATAAACCCTGAAGAAATTTTTCCCTCTGAGATCCCAAAGAGACAGGTGGGACTTGAACTGTCCCAGTGGGACCCAAATCTTGTAGGGTTCTCTATCCTGGGCTCTTTTGCTCTGAATCTTCACTGGTAATTTTTTTTTGTTTACCAGAATTAAAATCACTATAGAATTAACGTAACGTAATATAATTAGAAAGTTGAATAGCCTTCATTTCTCTACATTAGATTTATGTATTAGGTTACCCATATGGACCAGTGCCTAGTCAGGACAGCACTTCCCATACTCCTGATGCACTGGTGGTCTAGCGCAAAGTAATATCTTATTAATTCTTACAAATTATTTAACAAATATTATTTTCTTGAAAGGCCTCTTCAGCCACTGCTGATTCGTATCATGGTGCCTGAACTGCTTTGCTTCTATTGAAAGATTTTTGTGCCTAAGCCTCTGCCTTCCACTGCCCTATCTGCCTTGATCTTTTTGCAGCTGCCTCTTCAGAACGTGAAGAGGTCATCTGACATAGCAGCACTTTTTTTTTTTTCTTACCATGGCCATTAGCATTTTTTCTTCTTTAGAGCCTTTTTTTTTCTTTTTTTTTTTTTTTTTTCATAAAGAGGTACCTTTTTCTATAGCTTCCTGTTACAGCTTCAAGGAAGAAACATTTATTGCCTTATTGCTTCACTGTGAAAGCCATGAATTATGTTCGTCTGCACAGACAGATTTTCACCCTGCTTTCAGCAGGTCTCCATTAACCTGCATCTGCCAAATTAAACTGACAGGTTTAGAAAAACTTGACACAACAGAGTCTAAAATTAGGCCTGCTACAAAAATCAGAGGGATTGAGATCACGGTTTCCTCCCTCTGTGCAGTTTTAGTTGAATCAGAGTGACATGATAATACAAAGCAGTAAAAAGGAGGAACAATGTTTCAGTCCTCCTTTATAGTAGGATCTTGTTATTCTTGCTTTAAAATTCAGTGACAAAAGTTTCTCAGAAATCACTAACAAGAGTTTTCTGACATAGATGCGATTTTGTGTTCTTTTGCTTGTGGTTTTATTCCTTTTTTCTTTTCTTTTTCTCAATTTTTCTTTTCCTATTTTTTCTTTTCTTCCTTCACTATTCTGAGACTTCCAAAGAGGGTACACAGAGCTATTGTTTGGAAAGAAGGAACCATAATTTTAAAGAGATAATGCCAAAATTAATTGGCCAAAATTTGACACAAGCTAAAATTCCAGAAAATACAAACGGTACAGTCAGGTTGCGTTGACTGTGAAGTGTAGTCAGGGAAATCAGAAAGAATATTTTAAAAGGACTTTGGCCACTGTTCCCAAATAATTCCCCCCCAGCAGAATTCTTGGCAATAAATCCACCAACAGGCTTAAGAGCATTCTCCATACATAGAACATTGGGCTGAACCCACTGTTTGCCTGCTGTGTGAGGACCCAGTGCAGGAACAGTTCCTGGTGTCTGGTACAGCTCTGCTGAAAGCCTACTGCTGCCAGCCAGTCACAAGATTTTGGCACTTAAACATTTCTGGAAAGTATTAGTGATCTCATCTCTTTCACCTTTCAGCTTGCCTTTGTAAGAGTTGTTTCTCAAAAAAAAAAAGAAAGGAAAGGGAAGAGAAATTATTTTGGTGAACTACTTGAACTCAAGCATATTGATGTGGCTTGAAAATAGTGATGAGTGTTAATCCTGAACTTAGAATTCATTGCTGAATGCAACAGGTCACCTAAGAGAGACTCTCTGCAGCAATTCATAGGGAAACTGTGTTATTAAATAAAATTTACTGTCTTCAGAAACAAAGGGAAGAAGGAGATTGCATAGCAACCCAGGCTACTCCAAGATTACACATACAATTTCCTCTGTAATGAACTTCTCTCATAAAACTCTGGGAGGACCAGCTTGATAGGACCGTTTTATTAATAAATTTATAATGCCTAATCTTACCCTTACACAACATCTCTTAATTTTTACCACAGAGTTTATGGAGCTCCTCTGCTAAGAAAGCCCCCCAAATGCCCAAGGAAATACAGAAGATGAATAATTTTTCTTTTAGTAAAACTTTGCAAACACCATAACAGACAGCTCTGATGATCTAGAAACTTGTATTTAATATACTGTAGATAGACCCCTATTTTCCTTTCTGAAAGTGCAAATCAAAGGAGAAAAATGCAAAAGTTGCAATGTCACAAGCCACAGGCTGAAATAGAATTTGCAAACATTTTTTTTTCTTCAGGTGTCCAAGGAAGACTCCCACTTTATAGCACCTGTTCCAATTGTCAGAAAGCTGGGCTTGTTTGTTGTTTGCTTATTTTCTGCAAGGACTAACGAGACTACTAAATCTAGGGGAGACAATCAAGCCTACCCTTTTTCAGGGTGGGCTGGGACCTGGGAATCCTGTTACACCTGCCCAACAGATTGTTGGCAGATTCTATTTCTGTGAAGGTGAAAACCAGCACTTTATAAAGGACCAAACTGAAGCTGCACTTTGGAATAGGGACAATACATTTTTATTCCATAATAACACTGCTTTCACTGAACAGCAGTCTTGCACTGTTTTTTAGTTGCAAGGATCTTTGATGCACTGAGTGTCAACATTTTTGGAATGTTTATCTTTTCTCCTAACTCATTGTCAATATATAGTTGATTTTACAGTATTAAATATTTTATAGCATTGGCAAGACCTCATGTTACCATGTGGTTTTCCTGCAGTTGGCTACATTGTATTGATACAGCCCAGAGATTTCAATATTGTAAAATTAATGTAACACATGTAGTTATAACAGGCTATCAAAGTTCTTTTAGCTTACTTTTGTCCTAAAAAAAAATAAATAGCTGAATTATCTGGTGGCTTCTTTATCAGACTACAAATGAATAACAGCAGCACTGAGCAAATAAGTTTTATGTTTATGTATGCTGCAACAGTCTCATTAGACATATTTCTCAGGGATCACCTGTAAATCTAACATTTCCCCCTGGGTATTTCTAAATACTAATAAAATCAATCAGAGTATTTCCTCCCCTTGAAGAACTATAAGAAATTTTGGTTCTAAACCAATAAATCCTTACTCATCAGACTGCTTTTCTGTTTGTTGTTTGTTTTCCTTTTTCCCAAAATGAGTAAGATTTTATTTGAAGATTTCTTCAGCCACTGCTGATTTGGTCACAGAGCAGTGCCAAAACCTTAGCCACTCATTACAATAATTTAATTTGACATTTTAAAGCACATATTGTTCTGTGTTGTGTTTCTGAGTGGCCTGCCACACACTATATACTACTTTATAGCAAGTGCAAATCTCATAACGTGCACAGATGTTCTTGTGCACAGACATACATGTAACTTGGTCTGCATAGATTTGCACGATTTATGTGTATCTCAGATAAGGTTGCACATGACCAGAAGTAGATCTTTCACCAGGAAAGCGTTAATAATATCTAGAATAGTTGAAATTCAGACCTGTTGAAGTTAGAATTCAGGGAGAGGGATTCTTTTGTTGCATAGTATGTACCTCTACACTGTTGTGTGGTAAGGAAAACGTTGCGCAGCCCATAATGTTGAAAAAAAAATTTTTTTCACAGCCATATTTTCTTGCACAAATATTATAAAAGCTATACACAATAGGTTTATTTTACTGTGCTGCTCATTTAAAACTCCTGTGTGTTGGTCCAATTTGTACAACTGTAAGAGATCAGACTGAAACAAACAGGAAAAAATTACTTCCTCCAATATTGACTTCAAAAAGTGGTTGAAGGACTCAAGAGATTAAATGATGGATGTTTTATGTCATTCTGTTAGGGTCATTTTTTATTTTTAATAGAAAATATCTGACTGAGACAAAAAGGCCAAGTGAGTTAGTACCTAGCAAAGTATATCTCATGTGGATAAGGAAATGGGAAAATAAAAAATCTCAAGAATAATACAGCACCTCAGTTCCTTTACATGAGCCAGGCAACTCTGAAGCTAGTAGTAATTCATCCATCTATGGATCTACATCTGTTAACTTAATAGGTGACACAAGGCAGGATTTTAAATGAGTCTAACCAAGAAACCAGACTTAAGTAACAGGCTTTTCAGGAAGACAGAGAAGGAATCCTTAATGGTAAGAAACCCTAGCTCAAAGTATCAGTTCCAGTAGCTCCAGTGACTAATATTAAACCTCTCTGTCTCTTTGTTAGTATAACTTTCCTTTGTATTTGCTTTACTCTGGCTATCACAAGGCTCCTTTTGCCCTGCCGTTAACCTGTGTCAATGCACAGGTGTGTGCACAATACTTGAACAAAGAAACTCTATTGTTTGAAAGAATTTCTCATGGTTGTTACTGGAAAAAAAAAAAAAAAATGCACATCACATGCAACTACTTTTCTTAATTACTTCCAGAATATTACTGATATAATGTGTCCCACACTACCACTCAAACTACATAAAAAAGTGTAGTGAGGAGTAAGTTTCTGGAACTTGGTTGTTCGTAATCAACATTATATCTTGGTTTATTTTACAGGGTTGATCAGGTAGAACATGTTTTTTTCTTCCTGTGTGCTGGTCTAACTCCATTGACTACAGAAGAATTACTCTTGATTTATTCAGGTGAGAGTTGAAGAGACTGGTGGCTTTCTACCTTTGATGACTTGCTGGCACTATAGCAGAAATATTATATATGCTGGAGAAAAAAAATAGCGTGGACCAGCAGAATGTCGCACACAACTTAGTTAATATCTTAAGAGATATTTTATCTCAGAAAATAACAATAAACTAAAGCAATATTATATTTGATAGTGTGGTAAAATTCCACAATATAGCCATATGAGAAATGTATTTAATTTTCTATTTTTCAAGGAAGTCAGGAAAGAGGACAAGAGTGAATATTAACAAGTTTGCTAAGACAGCCTAGAAGAGCATATTGAAAAATTCTCTGTAATGGACGATTGGATGTGCTTTGTGTAACTGCAGAGCACTTTGATGAACTGATTAGTTTTAGATGCTGTGAATCTCCAAACTTGTTACTGTCAGACACTGAAGAAACAGTGTAAAACTTTTGTGTCTGATTCTCTCGCAATTATATAGGACATGGTGGGACAGAATAAACATAGTAAGGCATCTTTGTATTGGAGACAGTTGCAGTGATAAGTAAAACTCTGGCACAATTCATGTCGACTTCAGTCACTACAACACTGGATTACTCTTAGGATGAGTTTGATCTTCAGTCTCTTTCTAGGGAGGAGTGTTCTGGCAAGAGCATTAAGCACTACAAGCAGAGAATTAACAACTCCAGTATTATCCATGCTGTCAACAGAAATGGAGAGCAAGCAGGAGGCAGAAGGAAAATATTGTGTATGCTTTACTGATTTGCCAATATACAATGATTAAATCAGCAGCACCACACTGACAAAGTTAGGATTTCTTTCTGCTCCCTTGTAACTATACGTAAGTAATACATATTATATAACACAGCTAAAAAACTTATTTAGATGTATTAAGTGAAAGGAAACACAGGTGGTTAGATAGCAAGGACTGTAAGAGAACTAGGTGAGATGTCTTTGTGAAGTATTCCTGGTGCTGAAAAACATTTCATACATAGATGTTGCAAACCAGTATGCATCCTACCTTGAAAACAGATTGTCAAGATCTTAACATGAATAAGGAAGCTCATGTTGGCAGTACAAAAAGTATGGGAATGTTTGTGTATGTTCTTGATAAAACTGGTGTCTTTAATTCCTGTCTGAGCTCCAAGGAAAGATGTTTTTTCAATATGATTTTATTTCATTTCATGACAGGACAAAGAAGATTACTCTCAAAAAAAAAGATTAAAACAAACAAACAAACAAACAAACTTCCAAAAAAGGAGGAAAGATACTAAGACAGGAAAAAAAAAAAAAAAAAGAGCCATCAGCAGGCATCAAAAGAAAAGTGATAAAAAACATTGGCAGTCAGAGACAGGTGAGAAAATAATAGTAACAGGCATACTAGGTTTTCAGAGACACATCCTCTCTCTTTCTCTCCTCTAAATACGCAGCCACTTGATGCTTTCTTAGGATCCCACATACTGTTGAAATTATTGAAGCATATAGGCCTCAGCTCCAGTTGTTCCTAGCTGCCAACCAGGTATCAGGCTGCTGCTTACTACTGACTATGTTGTGTTTCTTATTCAACAACAGGCCCAAACTTTCTTTTGCTACTAACTTACTAAAGTTACATTATCCTCTATTTCTCTACCTGGGTTTAGCTCCATCTTGCTTTAACCTTCTCCCCCTTGTTTCAGCAGACCAATCATACATTTTTCCCAATCACTACAGGTGATTGAAACATGTGATGTATTTTTTCTAGAACATTTTCCCCATTTTTATATCCCTATAATATGCCCAGGGTTCATTGGCCTTGATCTAAAGATCATCAAAGACAAGCCTCTGATTTCATAGAGGAGCAATACTGTCTAGAATTATATGGAATGCAATCCTCCCTCCTCTTCTTCTCTTCCCCAAAACCAGTGACCATGGTGCATATTCTGTCCCACTCAGTGTCTGTGACTGTGGTCACACTGTAGCCCTGAAACCAGGACACTACCTCCGAGCACAGACTTAACTCACTGGTCAGCAGACTCTGACAGAAATGCACTAGCTGTGACAAAATTAATCAAAAAGCTCATCAAAGATCAAAAGCTTGATAGAGACACACAGTAAAGGAGAAACAAGAACCTGTTTTTAACAGTTAACTCTGAACACCCAGAACTAGGGTAAGAGGTCTTAATCCTGCAGAGACAGCAAATCTTGTAATGTGGTAGTAATTACTTGTAGTAATTGATACTACAAGTGGCTGAGGCATGAGACACTTTTTTCCTAATATCCTTCCCTTTACCTGTAAGTCTCTGCGTGCCAAAACTTAAAAGAAGATTGCCTATCATTTCAAACACTACAGAGTTATCATTGAGCCACAACATGAAGCAGCCCTACCTTGTGTCTGGGTTTCAATCAGTGATCCTACTCTGACAATGAATTCTACAGGTGGAATATACAGGGTGCAATACAACTGTTTTTCCTTTTGCTCTGTGTTTACTGAACATTGTATTCAGCTTCCTCGTTGGTGTTTCTACTGTTTCACTATTTATTTCCTTTGGTACTCTTGGACGACTTTGATCTGAACCCTGTGATTCTCTGTACTCTACCCTCTAGGATTCACTGTAGTGATGTGCCCAACACTCTGGCATTTGTATACGTGTCTGCCAAAGTCATTATGCTCCAAAATCTACGAGTCCCTCCTTCTTCTTCATAACTCCTTTAGCTATCCATTCTAGCTAAAGTACTCCATTCTAGCATGTAAATGTAGCCGCAGTATTCTCAATGATAGCTTCTTTGTTGTCCTCTTTCTTCTTCACAAAATCTGTCAGGAAAGGTGACATTTGTTCTGGTCTACACTCTCTAATAGCCATTTCATAATTATTAGCCTATTCATTTCAACCCAATTCAGATAAACCCAGTTCTCCACTCAGATAAATTGCCCTGGGGATGGAGGTTCTGTTTAACTTTAAATATGAATTTTTTATATTTGTCCGAACCTGTTGTGTTGTAATAGTCAGTCTCCTGTCTTATTTTGTGGTTGCAAGGCTTTGGGATGAACTGATCACAAGACAATACTTCAGGTATAATCTATCCTATTCGGATAAATTATTTTCCTTAATACTTGGATATGTTGCCTTGGAAAAATAGCATTACTTGTAAAAGATAAAAATGCAAACCGAACAATTTCTTCCCCCATTAACTTGAGATGAGGCTGTCAGTCTTCAGGTTTTGTTATGTAACATAGTATTAATTAGTTATTTTATGAAATCTTTGACAGTCCTCCCCTACAGATCTCTTAATGCGTATCACAAAGACTGCTTGGGTTTTGTATTTTGTCCAGGATTGTCCCTTTACAGCAGAAATAGCAAGCATTATTTGTGCATGTGAGTAGCTTACATTTTAAAATGGCTTAGAGTAATGTGGAATGAAACATGGAGCCTAAGTACAAAAGAATTATGTTTATCTGCTACAAGGTAGTCTATAATACAGTATGTTGAATTGTTAGCAATAGTGTTTCATGCTGACATTCTAATGGGTAAGAAAAAGTTTTAAATACTTATAGAAAAATGGAGATGTTTTTATATCTTAGCATCCCATCCTACAACTACAAAACATTAATTTTTTTTCTGTTTTCCTTAAAATACCTGTGAAATGCTTACTGGATTTTAGAAACATGTGATCAACAGTCCAATGACCTATGTTTATCTACTGAACTGAACAGGGACAGCTATTGAACAGATAGAGGCACTGTGAAAAGTTGGACATGCTCATAATAGGTGACCCAGAAAGCCTGTACAAATTTCCAACAGTTTCTACTTACTTCCTTTTGTCTTGTCTACCTAAAGCATGACCCCTATGTATGCTACTTGAACATCTAATGCAACTGAAATCTTGGATTTGATTTCACCTTGTGACCATTGTCTGTGAGCATTCATCTTCTGTATTCTAAAGCACTCTACCACCAGGCAAAACTCACCTGCAGTCAGGTTTTTAAAAGAAATCATATACACTTTCCCAGATTTGGATGTTCCTGAGAGTTCACAACATTTCTTTCCACTTGCACTGCCTGAATGAAGGATGTTAGTGGTGTGCTGTGTAGGAAATGTTTTCTACCTCTGTAACACTCTGTACATATATAAATGAGTCACTACTTCAGCTGCCACCTTCTTCTTTAAGCAAAAATCCTCAAGAAAAAAAAAGGTGGTTTTTTTTCTCTTTTTTTTTTTTTTAACAAAGACTCAGTCAGCTGGTAGCTAATAAACACACAGTGGGCAAACAGCTGGTTCAGTGTACTGAGGCTCTTGACACAGCACTAGCACAGGTTTATAATGTGGTATGTTTATTCACTGTGGCTGTGAAGAAATAAGCAAAAAGAACGAAGGGACTCATTCTGTGCCTGGTAGGCTTATATCTTTTTTGCTGCTCTCTATTATTGACTGGATCACATTGACTGTGATGCTTCAAATACTGTAATTCATCAGATGGATGCTGACTAGCTACTTGTTCATTGTTTATTTATGAGCAGGGAAAGATTTCCAAAGGTGTTCAGACAATTTAGAAACCAGCAATCACACATATATTTTTTTAGGTTACAAAACAATAAACCTAAGTTAAATTATATTTTGTTGTATAAGAGAGAAAAAAATGAACTCTCAAGGGGCAAACAAACTGTTGTTACTGAAGAAATTACCCATTCATGATGGACTCAGCTGCCTAACTCCTCATTAATTATTTATCAGTTCCTTGGAAGGAAAAATCTACTATACAGTGAATTCTCATCAATATTTAATATAGCAGTGCCTAGAGTGCTGAACTGAGTTTCTCATTTGTGCAGACAGCATAAGCAAAGTGTATATTACCACATCCCTTAATGGGGAAAATCTCAGATAAATCCCAAGGCTTCTTTCTTTTGTTATTTTTTACTTAATATACTTCTTAGAATTGTTAATGACCTGTTGCAGAGCATTTCTGCAGGTTTCTTGCCTGTCTTTTTCTTTCACATGTACAGCAACTGCACTTACTGTTCATAACACAATCTCATCTGAAAGCCCAAAACACGCCATACTGACTTAATGCTACCATCTTCTGGTTTGGAAAGTACTTTTGCTAGCCTAGCAAGTTGTCCATTCATTTATTTATTATTTTTTTAAAATATGATAAAACTATAATATCTGTGTTTTTTTGCCTTACTGCCCTAGTTTTGGTCCCTAATATAAAAAACACACATTATAAAAATAACTGGGACTACTGCATTGACATAATTTTCTTTCAGTTTCAGAATCATCCATCAAAGTCAGAAATTGTAATGAAAAGCTTGATAGTTCTGCTTTTTGAAAGAATCCCACAGAATCACCAAATTGTCATGACTGAACAAGACCTCTAAGATCACTGAGTCCAACTATCAACTCAACTCCACCACCATGACCACTAAAAGCAAGTCCAGAAGTGCCACATACACACAATTTTTAAAAACCTCTAGGGACAGTGATTCCACCACCTCCCTGGACAGCCCATTCCAGTGGTTGACTACTCTTCCAGTAAATCAATTTTTCCTAGTATCTAGTCTAAACCTGCCATAGTGCAACTTGAGGCCATTTCTTGTTGTTCTATAATTATATATATGAGAGAAGAGGCCAAGTAAGTAAGAATGACCTTTGGTTTAGATCAGTGGCTCTATCACGAGAGTGGATCAATTAGGTGTGTCAGTGGTCTTCTCTGAGTTAATCGAAAAGGTGTTAATGTCTTCCTAAGACAGCGCCCTAGTTTCACTAGGACAGAATCATAGGACAGCCCTGGAGGACAGGCCATCAGTAGTATTGAGTAGAGGCAGCTGACCCAAGCTATGAGGTTTATCCTACCTCACTAAAGTCATGCCCACTATAAAAAGAGGAGATGCGCTAAGGGTGGAGATTTCTTTTTCTTGTGGCCTTTTGGTCTGGGCCTCCCTCTGATACTCCTGAGGACCTGGCTGAGTAGAAGTGTATATACCTTATGTTGGTGTTTGTATTAGTTTTGTTATTTCATTTAATGTGTTTATATTTGAATCCCTAGGACTTCTCTAACTTATTAGACTTCTTGGCTATGGAAGAGTCATTGGGTGTGAGGGCAAACTGCTTCAGTTTATCCCTGGATATGGGCTTAATGAAGCTAGTCTGCCAGACCAGGCTGATGGAAGTGTGGAAGTGGCTCAGTCCAATCTGGAATATGGAAATGGAGCAACCAACAAAATGAACTTTGAAGAGATAAGCAGGCTTGAAATGGATTCAACCCATGTATTCCTTCCAAGTGACTGGGGTTGCCCAGCACCATGGTGGTAAACACAGTGACTGGTAAAGGGAAGCACATTTTAATTGTTATTCAACTGCATATTGTAATTGAATTATCCTTGCACTGTGAGTCCAGTATGTTTCTCTATCACTCTGTTGAAATACTGCATAATGTCAGGTGTCTTAAAATAAGTAAATCCAGTGTCAAAACATGAAAGCTGTCCTTGTGTGGCATATCTAAAAGAAAACGGTGGGACAGCATTGGACTCTAACATCAATCTAGATCGTTAAGACAGAAGCAAAACCGATTTTGATAATTTTTATTAGAAACATCTTCTAATTAAATTCAAACACATGAATTGCAAGATTGTAAATCCCATGAAAGAAGAGCCAGGATACAGCTAGCAAGAATGACATAAGCTTAAACTCTGAGGAAATGTTTGAATGTCAGAATAAAAATATTCATGGCTAAATTTGAAACATCATGGAATAACTTCTGAAGAGACAGTGAATATTCATCACTTGGCATTTGAGACTCCTGTGACAAAATTACTAGAAATTGTAGTAGAGAAAGTTTGTCCATCTCTGTATTCTATAGCACATAATTTATTTTAAATCTACTGTATATGCTTACAATACTGCTTCTTTCTAAATTCAACAGGAGTCTTTGATCTTTTGGTCATTGATGACTTTACTATTACCCTTAAAATGGATGAAAGTCAAGAAGTTAACTTGTTATTAAATGGGAAATATACATATTTTCAGAAGGAAAAAGTTAGGCTACAGTGATATTGTTAATGCAGAATAAAAAGAAATTACTAAAATGCAATTTACTCATTGTCCAGGTTAGTATAAAGATGGGCATCCAAGAGAAGCAGAGCAAGGAGATGTGTTCTTAAGCACTCTTCTAGCCAGTTTGAAAGAAAGGATATTGGAAGAGCAGAAGAAATAAATACAGGGAAGCAAAAACAAACAAATAAAAGGTTCTGAGAAAGTAATTCTTGCACAAAGCAGTAAAAAAAAAAAAAAAAAAAAAAAAAAAAAAAGAGAGAATAGAAAGGCTACTTACTCATACTTATAGTTTCCAAAAAATTTAAAATGTATGCCTGTGACAGGTGAGTACAGATTTTTGCATGCTGCTCCTATAAATAGAGTCTGAAATTTCTACATAGGATGTTTAAGTGAATTAAATTTAAAGCTATGTTCATTTATGCTGCTTTTATTTAATGCACAAGCAATGGGATAGAGAAAATACTAGTCATTTTGGCAGACCATAAGGCTAAAAGCCTCTTTTAAAGCCACTGCTTTTCTTTATGGTAATAATGAAATACTTATGAGCCTCTTCATTTATTTGATTCATCTTTACTTGTAAAGATAATGCAGTGGTCTAAAGTCTAAATAAATACTTATCTGTGAGAAATGAGAGGATCTGTTACTTTTATGTGGTTTGCTGAGTCCATTTGCATATAGTTCTATAACCACAACAAAAAATGCTAAAAATCATTAAATTGTTCTGTAAA
This sequence comes from Florisuga fusca, assembly GCA_038090715.1. Lineage (NCBI taxonomy): Eukaryota > Metazoa > Chordata > Aves > Apodiformes > Trochilidae > Florisuga > Florisuga fusca. Next base: position 13,201,884 of record JAAWXA010000012.1, read on the forward strand.
GAACTACAGAAATAAAGGAAAAACTGATAAACTAGACCAACTAAGTGACTCAAGGAGCTCAATTATAACCTGCTTGTCAAAGAGATTTTTCATCTAGAGGGAAACCTAAACATCAACTTGGAAGAGAAGATATAGGATAACAGAGCACTTACACACAGCAGGCAAAAGCTAGAGCAAATCAAAAGGGATAAAAGCCATAGCTCCACAAATTTGATCCAGATGTGTATCAACTCGTTTTACAATATCACCAGGTTACTGCTGTCCAGGGATATTAGGCTGTCCATCCCTGAAACTTTTTATATCAAAGAGTACATGATCTGAGGAGAGAATCCTCAGTAATCATGTAGCTAAATGAATTGAATTTTAAGGGAATCTAACATTGAAGATCAGATGAATTATTACAGTTGTCCTTTCTGGCATTTAAAACTAATCTGAGCCTAAATGTGTTGTTTTTTTTTTTTTCTTTTTTAGTTGTAATTAAATTTCATCCAAGGGATTTTTAAATGCTTACAAAATACCAATTAATTAATTCCCACTTCCCTATCCAGAACTTGTTGTGAAAAGTAGTTAATTATTACTAAAACTGCTTTGTAAATGTGTGAGCTGTGAATCAGGCAGGTTAAATGATTTGTCAAAGGTCATCTAACAAGCGAATATCAGATCTGGTCTGCTGCAAAATCTAGGTTGTCAATACTCCTATAACTATTACATAAGTAGAACAATGCTGATCTACTAATTTCTTTGCAGTTGGTTGCTGTTAACTAAGTAGTTGTAACAATAAAGAAACAAACTTGAATAGAAGAGGCGATGAAATGGAGTGCTTACCTGCGAAGCTAAAGTTAGTGAAAAGATGCCAATGAGACAATACATTTTGTTTAACAAAAGCCAAATCAGCTGATAATATTAATAAAGTCTGGGGTGCTGTCCTTTTTCCTAGTCTAAAAACCAATAGTGGAATACATTTGCAGAAACTTCAAAAGGCTCTGTTTATTGAAGCTACTCACCGCAGACAGCATGCACTGGCTTTCCACTCCATATCTAATTAGATACAGCCTGCTGGTGCCTTGTGTCAGCATGCAGTGTGTTCACAAATCCTGGCCTGGATTATGCTACATTAAATGACGCAGAATTCTGAATTCACTTAAGTCAGAAGTAAAACTCTTCCAGACTTTGGTCTTTTAATTTTTGTCACTCCAAACTCTCAATCCAAATTGCATTTTTCACTGCTATTGCACTTTATTTCTTGACTGGGAGTAATTTCTTCCTCTTGTTTGCAGTGTCCTATTTAGTGGGCCCATGGAGAAACTGAAAGCTCAGAGGTATACCTTTCACAGTGTTTTCTCTGCAGCATACTTCCAGAGTTGAGAAGCTTGGTCCTAGTGCATTTCTTAATGGAACAGTACTTTGAGTGAAGCCAGTACAGCGGAATGCCACAGTTCTGGTTTCTTTATGGGAAGTCTCCTACAGAAACTGTGACACCATTAGGCAAGTCTTCCTGTTGGCTATTCAGGAACAGCTGAGGAAAGCCCCTGTAATTTCACTGTTGAAACCACACCTCAATTACTGTGTAGAGTTTTGTGGACCTTTACTACAAGAAAGACATTGTGGTTCTGGAGCATGACCAAAGAACAGCAATGAAGCTGACAGAATCAGGAGCATAAGTCTTCTGAGGTGTGTCGGAGGGAACTGGGATTATTTAGTTTGAAGAAAAGGTGGCTGAGGGGAGACCTTATAATTTTTTTCAGCTACCTGAAAGGAGGTTGTAATGAGGTGGGGGTCGGTCTCTTTTCACTAGTAACAAGTGATATGATGACAGGAAATGGACTTAACTTGTGCAGGGGTGTTGAGTGTTTTAGAATGGATATTAGAAAGTGAGGAACTTTAGGATTCAGAACTACAACATCTGATAACCTGGCAGGGATCTGTAATCCTCTAACTTCAGTGACCCACAGAAAAGTCACAACTACAGGCTTGTAGCAAATTTAAATCTCAACTGTCTCAAACCTGCTAGAAAAAAAGCAAACAGATATCCCAATGAAAAAAACAAACAAACAAAAACCAACCAATGAAATAAGAAAAACAATTCTTATCTACTTACCTGTGTTAAAGCTACCTAAACTGCTGAGTACTTAAACCTGGCATGTTATAATTTTTGATCTTGTGGGGCCACTCATGCTTCAGGATGGAACTGGTGTCAGTGTCTAGCTGTGATTCTTAGAAACAAAAGAATATAAGAGGACTAAGACCTTGAACTCCATGCCTTGCTTCACATTACTGCTTGAATAACCGTGGGATCCTTCATCACTGCTAGGCTGTTGTGACTCTGCCTGCTTGAATGACCTCCTGTTTGCACATAATGTCAAGTAAAAATGTTAATGTAAGATTGAGTATAATACATTGCTTCATTCCAAGTTGCACTCAGCCTCATACATTTTTCCTCGTTTAACCCAACTGCATTTTCCATATATTCTCCCACATGCTCTATCTCTATACCTGCAGAATGTAACAAATCAGATCATTATATTTTATACTTTGGAGTGAAATTTGCAAGCTTCTGAAATGTATTAAAATATATGCCTTTTCATTTTTCTGTTCAATGCAAATAAAACATATTTATGCTAGGAGATCTGGCACAGTATTCTGAGATTTAACAGCATTTCATTGAATATTGAAGATATTCAGCGCTGTTAGGTTATTACAGAGCGGATCCAAATCTCACTGAAGTCCAGGAGGAATTTTGCCTCTATCTTTCTAAGCAGGCCAAATAAAAAACTTCATCTGTAAAAGGTCTAGGCCCATTCATGACTGATGTTATTGGCAAGGAAGGCTGAATACTTTCAAAGAATTGTTATGCATATGCAGTACAAACAATAGTATATTGCACATGTTGAAACTTTGTGCAAGTCTAAGACCTCTACTGCCCCTTTATTTCTTTGATGTTAAACTGAAACTTCTTTTAAAATGCATGCCACCAACTTACAGCCAGATCTTATAAATCTGTAACAAAAGCAAAGAGAAGCTAGAGAATATCTGTTGCAGAGAGGCTTGGAGATATTGCCAGCACAGCCAATATGGTTGTAGCAAAATCCAGTTTATTAAGCTCGTTAGTGCTGAATATATACTTTTCTCTTATCAGTGATACAAACATGGCGTTACATTATTGGTTAACACGGTTCAAACCTGTTATTAACTTATAAACTAATTGGCTAAAGGCTATTGTCCCAGCCCATCAGAGGGTTGTCCTGATTTAAAAACTGGTTGTTATTGTCATTGGTCTGTTATCTTGTTTTCTCCAAAGCCAGTCCTGATGTTATTCTTCCCTGCAAGGTCAGTTCATCAACATATTCCTGAATGTGGCTTGTTCAGTACATGTCTGCCTGAGTGGAAAAACCCCACAGATATCAGGGTAATACAAGTGCAAGTATAGCTGCCAAATGTAACTTGACTTACTTTTTAAGTGCAGTTGCTTATATAAGAAAAATAGATGAACACAGAAGATGAGGAAAAGGGGAAAGGACAGTAGAAATATCTTGGAAAAACAATACAACAAAGTGTCTGTTTTTTTCACTTCTCTAGAGGGCTTAACATGCACAGTACATTTTTCCAACCTTTTTTTTTTTTTAAGTGTATACAAATAGTTTTAATATATTACATCTACGCTCAGAGAAAATAATGAACTGATGAGTAGATGGTACTTCGAAGGGATTAGAAAACTGCTGTGGAACAAACTCGATCAACTGCAAACTAACAAAACCTTAGTGAACTTATTTATTGGTCATTTCCAACAGAAAAGCAATACAAAGTCAAGTAGCCTTTCTTTGAAAATTGCAGTTAGATAAACAATGCTGCCAAAGTAACAAATGTGAATGCCACAAATTCTAGATCATCCACTTTCATGTAAGGTTTATTAGGTTTCTTGTGAGAATACTTCATAGTTAAAGTATGTCTTCCCTTGGGGATCACACAGCATTTAATTTTTGTCTTGGCATTAGGTCCATCATGTTTATGAGGTTCTTTGGAGAAGTGGAACTGATGACCACAAAGGAAAAACTGAGTTACTACTTTTAAACCATGATTATAACCTTTCAGTATTTTCAGTAAAAATATGCCTTCTCCCACATAAATACTTATATAAAAAGGGCCTTTGTTGCAAAAAAGCTTTGGAGTTCCATATTTAGCCTACCAGTATATACAGTCATACCAGGCTTTATACTATAGGTCTATCTAACGTGCTAGAATGATATCCTTCACTGTTTTGCCCAGTTATAATAAATATTGTGTATTACACCTTATTGATACACAATGCATGATATTTTTGTTGGCAAGCATAAGTTTGCAGGTATTCAACTCTGTTGAATATTCTTTTATTTATCACATAAGCTTTTCAATTATTAATGAAAATACAGCGTTTCATTAGTCTTGATTTCCTGTCTACTATGTATTTAAATTTACACTACAGATACAAGAATCCTTTAAGTCCTGAAACTTATGCAGTAGAACATGATCTTACAGGTAGAAGCCATGCAAGCAAAACCCTGCTGTGGCAGGTCTGTGGTATTGGCAGGACTGTGCTACGTGACTTGCAATCTACACTTTCTGGCAGTTTGCATTCTAAGCACAGTTTGGATTCTAAGCACAATCAGTTATGTTTCCCAACAATACATTTTCTTTTCCTGTAACTTGTGGAGGACTCATGTGCCATAGGCCTAATCCGGTTGAACTCAGTCCTGTAAAACTCTGGGCAGCCTTTAGTGTACTGAAGATACTGAGGAATGAATATGCTTAGAGCATGACAGTCTCACTCAGTGCCTTCCAGAAGCACGAAGTGTAATAGAACACTACTATCCAGCAGTTGCAATGTTAGTTGTGCACTGTGTTTGAATAAAGCATATCCATTCTGCTGCTCAGTAGGCCATGGAAATCCTTTAAGCTCAGGATGCTGTTAAACGGGAAGATGTGGCAACAATTTTAATGGCAAATTCCTTCTGAAAGTTCTGATATTCTACTAGACGTTGAATGAGTGTCAGGCTGGTCAAATCCTAGGTAGCTTTGTAATAAAACACCACACTGTGATTGTTGACCTCAGATGATATCAACTCTGGATTGTCTGGTTTTATTCCCTTTTCCTTTTCTTTTTATCCCCCTCTTAAGTAGGCTTGAATAGACGGACAAAAATTAATTGTTACTCCTATTATTTTGCTCAGAGAAGATGCAATTACTTTTGCAGAGCAGAAAACACCAGCTGCCACCCAAAATGAAAACCTTTTGTCACAGTTTAGCAGTTTGGACGGGCCACAAGCCTAATGACAGAATTCCTCTCTACCCTTTTTTCCCCCCAAGGGAAGAAAAAAGGGGAATAAAGACTGGAGACCTTATGTTGGAAACTGAAAACAATTGGATACAGATTTTACTAACACAAGTAAAAGGTAGTAACATAAAGGGTAAGGTAACAAAGAATAAAATACATACAAATATATAAATACATACAAACCGATAGCATGTGGCAAGCTAGCAGGAATGAACAGTAGCTGGACCACCATCAGGAAAGAGGAAAAAGAGGGAGGAGCTGCTGGCTTTCTGATCTTTTATAGAGTATGGCAGGACTACTTTGCGTTCCGCCCCTCTCAGTGTCGAAAAAGTCCTCTTTTAGTCCTGCTGTTCAAATGATCGAACCTCTTTACTGTCATAAATAATTGTGGATCTGTTGATTTCATCAGCAGCTTTTAGAGCAACATGATTTTCCACTTTGTTTCAGCCATATGCATATTGACAGAGGATTTCTGAAGTATAAAACAATTATTGTTTTTTTCCTTTTGTTTATGCAGAAATGCTAAATGCTGTATAGCCAAGAATACACAATGGATTTTACAAGATGTTAATAATCCCTTCTAATTAACAAATCTGCTTATGAATTATTTTCATTATTGTATTTCTACCTTTCTGTGATGTATCAGTAGTTGTTCAGTTTCTTACTACAGCATCTCCTCTCCACAACTGTAAGGCAGTCTTACATTTCAGAACCGTTCTTTAGTTACCTGCTAGCTAGATTCCACTATCTCCTCTGGTTTCTTCACTTTGAAATGGAAGGTTGATATAATTATTTCTGAGGACACCTCTCCCATGTCAAACATAAAACGCATGTCTTTGGAGTGTGTTTGGCCGAGGTCCAAAATGAAGGACAGTAAAAGCATACAATTGCCAAAGAGATGTAAAATTAATTTCTTAATTGTACAAGTCTTCCATAACTTCAATTTCAAGAAGTAATATTTTCATGATCAATTTTAATTAAGCAGTGCAAAAGTGGTATAAAAGCTAAGCTAAGATGGAATAAGTAAAAAAAATTGTAATGAAACAAGAGGGACCATGAGTGCCAGAAGAGTACTTTCTCTCATCCAACTTTTTGACATTATGGTCTAGAAAAATATAATTCTCATTTTCTTCTCTAATGGTACAATGCTTTGCAAAGCAATGGTACAGCTGATGAGAATAATACGCAGAGTTGGCAGAAAGCAGATGATATTATTCAAAATTCGCAAAGGTTTCAAAAATTAATTCTCCACTACATTCACAGCAGTTTTACTGACAATGAGATTATAATCAAAGTCTTGCTATGAAGGCTTAATAAAAATTAACTGTATTCCTTTTCTGCTTTTGACTTTCCATCATTATTAGACTTGCATTTGCCAAGCTGATGTCTGTTTTGTTGGCATGGATCAGACATGGCAGCTAAATCTGCTATGTTCTTGTTTGGATGAGATAAATCTATTGGAATTCAAGAGTCAGCCAGTCTCAGCATACAGTATGCAATGGAATATAAAATCTGTAACAGAAGTGCTATGTTAGTGGACATCTCTAATTTAGGAATAAAGAGGGTTAAGGCAATGCTTTTGTAGTCCCTTCTCTCATGCCTCTGCCTTGAAAAACGTGGTTTACTTGCTTTTCATTATGTCTTTGATAACTGTGCTCTTTCTGTCATGTATTAGAATTGACACAAGCAGAGGATTGCAAATGCCAGGTACTCAGTCATGAATGTGAGATCTGCTATTTAAAAAAAAACAGATTTCACTTTTCAAACTCCAGTCTACAAACTGTGCAGTAACATTTTTTAAATTACAAGATGGATTTCTTTCATCACATCATTCTAAGAATGGGCTTTTAAATGAAAAACACTCTTGTAGTACAAACAGTGTAGCTAAAGACACTTCAAGGTTCTTCCACAATTGCCTAAAGTTAATGTGCCTTCAGCATTTCGTCACTGAAAAAATCTGAGCTTTCCTCCAAGACCTTCCTAGGTGCCTTAGCTGCACACAGCTTGCTAGTTAATTGTAATAATAGATATCAGTCTTGTTTCTGTTTGTTCCTTTAAGCAGATAGACCTTTCTCCACAACACAAAGCATCTTGTTCCATTGCTGAAGTACCAGTCTAACTGTTCTACAAAATAAACAGCACTGGGGAGAAGCTATGCCCAGTATCCAGTAAGGTAATCTATGCCATGCCAACAGCTGCCTTGGAGACCACCATCTGCATAGACCATGTGCCATCTGCAGAACTAAGAACTCATCATCAGGTCTGTTTTTTCTGCTACAAAAGCACCTCCTGAAAACAGCTTTCCATCATGTAATGCACACAAAGATTCCATTAGCAAAGGATCCCTGAACTTCCTAAATGGAAGGTCTATCTCGTGCCATTTTGCTAGCTTTGCATTCTTAAAGCTGTCTTTAGACAACAAAACTATGTATTACTTGAGCTATGTATCAGGGCAAGTGACCTTCAGTGCCAAGAGAGCAAAGTTGTAGCATGATCTGTAATAATGTACTTTACAGCTCTTTGTATTTTGTTTTTTACCCTGTAATTAATTTTCACCATTGTGAGTAATGTTAGTTGTTGGGTGGTGCTCCGTGAGGAAGAAGAGTGTCAAAGTCCAAGACTTTGCTATGAACTCGAAGGTACACAAAGCAAGCACAGGGGTTTGCAACAGATAGGAACTGTTTATGATTATGTTGTATGATTCATATGTGAAATCCTATACCAGAAGAATGGTTGCAGCTTTGTAAACTGAAAATTACCCTGAATGTTGCTTAAATTCTGAAAAATGCTAAAAGGCATATTAATTTATTTTTTTTTACTCCTGTAAAGTTTATTATTAATAATAAAAATCAATACTGTTTACTACATTGGGTCTGAAGGCAATCAAGTCCAGGGTGTCCACCATGCTCCCATATAATAACTATAGTCCACCCCTGCCTTGATCTTCTAAATTGTTTTTCTTAACTTACCTGAATATAGACAAAAAAGAAAAATCTTTTGTGATACTAGATGTCTGTCTCACATACAAGACCTAAACAAGCAACAAACAGAAGACAGCATGCCCATAAGCAAGATCAATGATTTGTCCACTAAATACTGTATTAGTACAAAGAAAGAACTACACATCCCTGCAAACATCTATTTCTTGCCATATACAATTTTGAATTCAGTATTCAGTTTTACCTGCAGATGTACCTCTCAAGGTTTTTGTTTTGTTTTGTTTTGTTTGTTGTCATTTTTGTTGGGTTTTTTTTTAATATCCTTCTGCCTATTTCTGGAAACAAACTTTAAAAACAGTATTCCTAAGCAAACACTATTCTGGACCACCAGCTGCAGTTAATGCAGAGAAAATATCCTGAAAAACTAATATTCATCATAAGGACCCTGGAAAAATGCTGTCTCAGCATAGGCATGTGAACAGCAAGCAACATGAAATATTATTAAGAAACATCATGAGGGCAAATGGGATGCTCATTTACCTTAACGGGTTTCTGTCCTGCCATGTTGTCATAGGAGATGCACAGAAACTGAAATGAGAGCCTGCTCATGTAATGTAATCTGTATAATGTGTGTATCTGCTCAATACAGAACTCTTGGAAGGAATGAGCAGGAACCTTTAGGATAGCTATATTCATACTGTCCACTGGATCTGATTGCTTTTTTTGTCTTATACTTTAGTTTTAAATTACAGCAGTTAATCATTCTTGCACCTATGAGCTTTAAGGACTTGTTTCTACAGTAATAATACCCATATTGATAATTGAAAAATTTTTAAATTTTGGAAGAAACCAGCTCTGTAATATATTAAGATTGAGCAATAGCATGCAAAAGGCTTTTTTAAAAGATCTTTCAAAATAATGTCTTTAAATTTAATTTGGACAGTGTGGAAGTGAATGACAAAATTCAATTCAACAGAAGTGAATGGCAAAAAAAGGAGAGGAGAGGCAAGGAGAGGAAAGGGAAAAGGGAAAAAGGAAAAGGGAAAAAGGAGGGAAGGGAAAAGGGGAAAAGAAAAAAAAGAAAGAGAGAGGGATAAAGAAAGAGATGGCAAATCCCTTAAAATAATCACTAGATTCAATCTCCACTGGCACAGNAAAGGAGAGGAAAGGAGAGGAAAGGAAAGGAAAGGAAAGGAAAGGAAAGGAAAGGAAAGGAAAGGAAAGGAAAGGGGAAAGGAGAAAAGAGAAAAGAGAAAAGAGAAAAGAGAAAAGAGAAAAGAGAAAAGAGAAAAAGTGAAAAAGTGAAAAAGTGAAAAGAGAAGGAAAAGAAAAAGAAAAAGAGAGGAAAAGAAAAGCTATGCAGACCAAGGATTCTTTTGCTTTGGCTTTGTCCCTGGGCTATTTGAGTTACTATTATTGACTCAATATTAATGACAGATCACTGCAATAGCATTTACTTTCTGTAAAGCCAGAAACTGCACACAGGATCATGACTGTGTAGAAAAAAATGCTTTTATTTGGACTTGGAAAAGGACAGTATTAAATCTATTTCAGCTCTTCAAAGACCAATTCAGTGATCTTTAGAATGTGTGTCAAAAAAACTCCTCATAATTGGACATTTAGCAAATATTAACAAAAGTGAAAAGACAAACACAAACTCAAATGGCAACACATCCAAATTATTATCTATATGGAGGGAACGTACATGAAACTGCCGAGTGGATTTCTCTGTTGTCTAGAGGGGTAGATAAGTAGCCTACTTCCACTTATGTTTCTGAAAATCTTCTCCCTTTTAATTCTTTTTATTGCAAAGTTAAAAAATACCCAAACTATAGAATGTCAATATAAAGCCACAAAATCTTTTGTTTTATCTAAGTCTTCCTCAATGTATTGCATTTCTGAAGTTTCCAGACTAGCATGCAAATAGTTGTGTGCTGCCTAATTTGGGAGCTGAAGCTGTTTTAGCTGGTCAGCCAGACACGCAGATTTTGAACAAACTAACATGGAAACAAATCTGGTAGGTGCAGATAATTTTCATTTTATAAAATGGCAGCCTCTGAAGAACGTTATGCAAAAAGAAATATGGATGATTTTGGGACACACTAACAAGCTTGAAAATGTCTCTGGACAAGATTACCCCAAAGGCTGACTACAATTCATTCTGTATTTTGTGTTATGACGCTCTTTATTTTTTGATCCAAGGATCTCAGAGTTACTCCTTTGAACATCTGAAAACATGTTACTGAGCCTCAGCAAATCACAGTAAAGTAATCATACATATTATCTCTGATTGGTAGAGTAGAAAATGAGGAAAAGGGAGGGAATTGCCAGACAATTTAATTTAAAAAAAAAAAATCAAGAACCTTCATTTAATTCTTCTGTTCAAGTAGGCTGAAAATACTTACACACGCACATAAATATTGGGTCAGGTTCATCTACAGCCATTTAATTTTTTCTTCCATAAGATTATGTCTTCCTCTCAGGAAGAAAAAAAAGGAAAAGGAATTCATGTATGCAGTACACACAGGCACTCTCTCACAGTAAATGTAGCTGAGATGGAAAAATACGTTAGAGTAATCACCTAGAAAGAAAGCTCTTTGAGAATATTGGCAATCAAACTATGAATATACATCTCTGTAAAGAATTCAGAAATTCTTTCTAACAGTATTATTTATGCCTTTTGCACCTACTGCTCTCATATGGAAATTAGTCTGAGATTTTGTTTGGTATTACTCATTGACAGTTTATGGTATCAGAGATTACAGTCAAAGATGAGAGGCTTTTTAAAAATTAACCATTCTGTTCAGTTATTAATTGGCAAAACCTGAAGCTGTGATTGCGACATATTTATGGGATCAGAGAGAGATTAAAAATACAAGAAACCATGATGATTTTAGGTTTTGAAAAACACATTTCTAGGGATACCACCAATAAATAAAAAAGCTGTATTTTCGTACAGTTCTTTTAGCAAATAATTAAAGATTATTTAAATCTAGACTACGTAGTGTATTATATATTTTTTCTGCATGGCTACCTTTAGCCAAATTCTACTAAAATGGAAGCACATGATTTAAAAAAAATTAAATTTTCACAAAATTTAAACAAAGATGTTATGAAATGCGGTGGTAGTCTTCCTTGTATTGAAGTTCACATCTGTTTTTCCAGAAATATATTTCCTTAATTCCATGGATTTGTTTGATTCACATAAAGTCACTGGTGTTAACATCAGAAAAAGTTTGGCCCTACTAGTTAGCTTTATTTCTGAAGCACTACTTGAAATTTTAAAAGATAAAAACCATACACAATGTAACTATATGTCTGCTATTTTCTGTGTTTCATGGATGCTAGATATCACTGAGTAGCAAAGCAAATCACTAAAATATTTTAACAATACTATGTACATTGTAGTGCCAGAAGTAATTTATACTTGTTTAAGACAGTAAGTACTGCTAATGCGGACAAAAGTACCATATGTATTTTTAAGGGAAATCAGCAAAGAAAGAAAATCTCCACATTCATCAGTTTTCTCTGTGACAAAGTCTTAAGCTGTATTTAAATTATTTTGATGTACACGATCAATTAATGTAGTAACTACAGCACAGCACATCAATACATTGAAATCCTGTGCAAGCTACCAGGAAAGTACATGCAAAAAAATGTATATTAAAGACTCAGTTACACTGTAAGCTGGAGATTCAGGAGCAGCTAGAGAGGCTTGTCAGAGGCAGTTTCAAATGCATACAGGGCATATGTACTATTTTTTTCTAAACACTGTATTCAAAACTGTTTAACTGATGTTGGAACTCTTGTTAACAATCTTTACCTTTCTGCCAAGTAAAGGCTAATGCCAGATGCCACTGGTATACAAAAGCAGTTTACAAGTATAATATCAATAATTGTTTAATCATGTAATAATTAAAGTAGAGTGGACTGGAAGTTGGCATCCTTCATGGTATTGGGTATTTGGTGGCTTTATATGAGCTGGTTATGATGTAACAGAAAGCTCCCTTTCTTTCAATAAAGTATTATTTTTTACTAGCAGAATTAATGACTTCTTGAGTCCAAACGATTTATGTCTTTGTATTAGTTATTAACTAATAAAATACAACCACCTACAGCTTGATTGCTAAAGTGAGGCAAAATAAAGGTATCTGTAGCTAGTCTTTTTTGGAGGGTTTTTTTCAGTTATTAATAGTTTGACTCCTTTTCACAGCTTTGTATGGGTTAAAGAAAAACTCAGTACTGTAGTCCTTGCAAGCATATTTTATATACTAGATTAAGCACTGACTCTGCTATTAAAAATGTGTTTTAAGTTATACAAACCAACCCCTCTCTTTCTCTATGATGCTTCTCACAAGGCATAAAGAGGGAGAAAAAAAAGCTTTCCTTAATTTCCTTACAAATGTGGCTGAGAAGATCCTTCAGGAAAAAAGAAGTGTTTATTCTGCTTCCTGTAGTGGCAGTCTGTCAGTGCTGGGGGAAAAAAAAAAAAAAAAGACTAAGGAAAAATTGGATGTGCTAGTTCCTAAACAAAGAACTCAGACGGCAAAAAATTGGTAATTCTGGGAGTTTTTTAAATTAAAAGGAATGAAAAAAGTTTGGGTTTATGGTGCCTAGTATACCTGGGTTATTCAGAGGATATACTTCATAGCCCACCACGTCAAATCTACAGACATTAACATAGTAAAAGCACTGATGAAGGAAACCAGAGGGAAATAAAATTTGGACGTTTTTAGGCCGTTGATAATAAAGATTTGACAATCATACAGATCCTTTGCTAGGAAAAAAAGAATTAAAAAAACGCCACAGTAAGTAAACAAGGGATTCGAGTGTTTCTTTTTAAGGTCAGTCTGTGCTTCAGTAACTTCTGAAACTAGGGCAAAGAGCACAAATCCCACCACCCTCGGGCAAAAAGGCCGGACAGCTCGGCTGGTGCGACCAGTATAGATTAACCTGTCACCTCCTTCCACACCCAGACTAAAACCACACCGAGAAAACGCCATGGACGGAGGCGCTCGGTAGGGTCGCCCCTGGCCCCTCCCCCCCTGCTTTCCCCCTCAAGCTCCCGCAGCCCTGTGCCGCCGCCCTCGGCCGCCGGGGGGAGTCGGGGCGCTNGCTGATGCGTTTCCACAGCGAAGCGCCGGCCCCGGTGCGCACCAGCCGCCGTCCCCCGCTGTCGGTGGCAGGGGTCCTGGCGGTGGCGGAGCCGGCGCCGCCGCCGGAGCGGTTCATGCAGAGGGGGGGTGGATAAAAGGTGAAGCAGAGCAGAGCGGAGTTTCCTTCCCGGCAGCGGAATACCCACCCGGGTTTCGCTGGCTTATGCAACACAAATAAACGTATCGTTGCTATTTGCAAAGAGATGCAGCCGGTCCTGACCCGAAGCCGGTGCCGGGCATCGCCCGGGGCATGCAAGCCGAGCACCCCCGGAGGGGAGAGTGGGGAAGGAATTTTCTTTTAGGATTGCAGTGCTCGGCATGCTGTTTTCCGCGGCTGAAGGAAACTCATCCATATGCCGACCGCGTAAACCCCATCAGGAGTAACATCCGGCGTTGAAATGGTTACATATAGCAATAAGTCTGCAGAGGAACCACTCCTCTGTTTTAGTAATTCAATTAGGTTTCCAGAAGGTGGGGTTGGGTATTTTTTCAGCATGGAAGAGGGGGAGCCTGGGACGACACCTCCTTTCTCGTGTTGCACGACACCTCCTTTCTCGTGTTGCAAGCCAATCGGCTCGAGGTGTAAAAAAAAAAAAAAAAAGCAATCTGTAAGCAAACAGCAGGCTGTGCCCTGACTGGCTGCGCAGCCAAATCTCCCCCTTTCCCATGTAAACTGCATGCAAAAATCCCACATGATCAAGCAGCAGCGTCTGTGCTCCAAGCTGGCTGCCTGCACCTCCTCCTCGCTATCATCCCTCACGCACACGGGCGCCAGATCCCGCCTCGGACACACGCATGTGCACGTATGTATGAGTGTATACCTCCATATACCGCGTATATATCTCTGCGGCTGCCTGTCGCACGCATGCATTCACAGCACGCCAGGCTTCTAGTTTTTCTAGGCTGCTGATGCCGGATTTATACGCAGTGAAGGGATCGGTCATTGCAAAAGGGGGCGTGACTGTTTAAAGATTTTTTTTTTTTTCCTCCTGTAAAGCAATTTTTTTTTTTCCAAAACTGACTTTTGCCCCTCCAATCCTCGTCTCTCTTTGCGATCCCTCCCTGCCTGCCGCTGCATTCAAGTTTATTTATTTGCCTGCTGGCTTGATATATTTTTCCTTGGTGCTCTAGCTGCTCCTGCTGCTGCTTCAGAAAGAAAAGAGCAGCAGTTGTCGGGCAACAACGAGAAGAATCGAGGTTGGGGTTTTTTGTTTTTTGGTTTTTTTTTTTTTTTTTTTTTTTTTTTATTTAATCTGAGGGGTGGATTCTTTTTCTCTCACATCCTGCCTGCTCTTTCAAGCAGTTTTGTCCTTCCGCAGAAGTTGATATTGCCGAGACTGGACCCTGGTTTATCGCAGAAAGGCTCCAGGAGACTGAAGCAGATTTCCGCACCTCGTCGTATCTCTGCGTTTGTTCCCCGAGCACAAGAGGCCAGCCAAGACCAGAATCGTCAGAGGAGTTAGCAGGCTTGATTTTGTACTTCTCCGAGGTTTCGCTTTTTTCCACACCGTTCCGTAAAACAATTTTCTATTTCAATCTCCTAATCTCCTTGGTTTCCACGCCGCAAGATTTCTTGGATTGGCAGGTTTTTTATTTTTTAATTTTTTTTTTCCGCCTTTGCTGTTTCTCAGTCGTTGGTGCATCCACCGCCCAGGAACAGGAAGGACAGGAAAACCACTCCAGAAAGTCTCGAAGCCTCAGCTCCATCGACGCAGCATACAAACTCCTCAGGGCTTTTGCTACCACCACCACCTTTTTTTTTTCCTTTTTTTCCTCTCTCTTCCTTTTTTTCTTTGTGTTTTTTACTTTTTAATTGCGGCGGGTGGAGGGCTAGGAAGGAGGACACAAACTTTGTACGTTAAGATCTGCTGGTACTTCTCGCCCCTCCGCCAACCGGCGGCCTTTAATGCACTGATAGGGCCGCCCGTGAGCTGCCGGTGCAAAGAACTCCTTCCCCTCCTGATCGCTTTGCCACTTGCTCCCTCCATCTCGCGTTCCCCCACCGCCCCCAAGCCAAGGGGCCGCGTCGCCGACNCGTGCCTGCCCGGCGGGGGTCTCTCTGGGGCAGGCTGGGGGTCCCCACGAGGAAGCGAGGTAGGCCTGTGGTCCTGGGCCGGGGGATGTAGGTTCCGCCGGGGACCTGGTTGCCGGTCATCGGGGCTGGCCGGTACTGATGCAGCCCTCCCGCTCTCTTCGCGCCGAGGAGTTCCAGGGTGTTTCTGACACCAGGCTTGCGTGCGCTTAAGCCCTGTGGAAAGGGAGGTATAATTTAATTATTCTGAAGTTTTCCCTTATGTTTATCCTCAGCAAAATTTCAGTCCTGCTCCAAATGGTATACAAATTACCTGGGTATTAATTTTTTTTTGCCGTGTTAAAGAGCATGTGAGCAAACTTACTTTACAGTTTTTTAAAAATTTATATATTTTTAAATAAAATCTGTCGAGCTGGGCTAGTTAAATTTGGGGACATTTTATCCTAGGTTATCTCCTTTTTATTCTTCTGATACTGCTGTTTAGTTTGAGGTTACCACATTGATTTTTGTCACAGGTCATGTTTTTTAATAGGTCTGTGTTGCCTGCAGAAAATTGCTTGGTATTCTAGAGTGGCTTCAAAATAGGTGATGCGGAATTTAACAGGCAGAATTGTCAAGTGCCTGGAGTTAGCTAATCTGTCCTGCACTTTTAATACTGATTCTGGTAACAAAGCCACAGTGATAAATCGTTCTCACAGAAAGCTTGGGCAAAGACAGTTTATACCAAGTAAAAATCATGCTTGGGAATGATGAGTGTCTGTAATTTTAGATGCCTATCTCTGCTTCTTTTGGTATGTGTAACATGAAAAAAAATTCACTCAGTGTAAATGAAACGAAAAATTGTATCTTACATCACACATCAGAGAACATATATCCCAAAAATTTCCTTGTCTTTCAAACCCAGAGTTTTTTCTGCTGTTAGGCAAAATGAAATGTGACTTCTAGAAAAAAAAAGAAAGTATTTGCAAATCCCACTGGGCAGAAGGAAGTGTCTTGAAAGAAATAGGTTTGACTAAATGCACATGTTGCTGGTGTAAAAGCTTAAATACTTAAAAATTAACCTTACATTCAAGATTTTGACTTCCGCTCTCTTGTTTATGCTGAGAGTATGCAGTAACAACACATAGGTAAAGATATTTGAAGGTACAAGCAATGCTTGCCTAATTGATAGGTATTACACATTGATGGCATTTGCAAGGATTCTAGGAATTTTAATGGTTTTTATTGCTATTAATGAACTCTCTCCCTAGTCCAACATTAAATAGCAGACTGTGAAGAAAACTTAATTTTGTTAGTCTTCTGAACACTAGAGGAAGAGTTAATTGTAAGAAGTTTCTATACCTCCCTTTTGAAACCAAATCTTTCTTCTTGTCTTAAAATACTCACTGCTTTCTCACAGTGGAAGAACCTGTAAGTGCTTGGTCACGTTTATTCTTGACATAAAAATATCAGAAAAAACTGTGCATTTATACAGGTGTATTTATCTTTTGACTTACACAGTGTGCAGTTTTTGTGTGCTTTCCAAGTTACACAATCATTACAGAAAACGAGGCAAACACCTGACTGGTAGGTGTAAAGAGACCCAAAGAAAAAATAATTCTGCTTTTAATTAATTTTGTTAGAATATGAGCTCAATGAAAAATTCAATTTGGTTATCGACATTTTTATAGTGGCTAACAATGCTGTAGGAATAACTTCGTAGTGATTTATCTGCTTCCAGAGACAGTCTCAGAAGATTAACAATATGCGTTTTATACATTTAGAAATATGTAGGGCTGCTTACTTTGTGATAACCATTTGTATTTTAAGGCAAAATATATGGACATTCTTTAAACACAAATGAGACCATTGAGCTTTAGTTTACTTCTTTATTATATTTGTTCCGAGTTAACAAGCTACTATAGAACTAATTAATTGACTTTAAAAATTAAATGTTGGTCTTGTTGATAGTGATTAAGGGCACTCATGGGTTTTCATCAAAACTGAAGAAATCATGACTGTACTTCCCTTAAGCTATGATGTTTAGGTTTTTAGTATAAAACTCCGTCAATTTTTTGAAATACACGCCATATTAAAAGACACAATAGTAAATTGACGAGTCACCCAATTTATAAGTGCTCCTCACGTGAACATTATTTTGGTGAATAAAAAATCCTTAGAGACAATTAGCAAAGTTAATATTACGTTTTTCGGCTAGTTGCCAAAGTTCCACCAGAACCATTAAAAAATGTTCTATGATTATTATTGTTGGGATGTATGAGTAGCAAAGCTTTATAGTCTTCTAGAGCCTAAGTGTGTTTTTAAAAATGTTTTAACTATTTCTGTGCCTTATTTTTGTTACATGCTTAGTTATCAATGTACATGAAGTAACATAAATGCTGTAGCCCAGTTCCAGGTGAGAATACGTTTATTAGGATTTTGAGGTAGAATAAAAAAAAGGTTTTAAAGCTGATTTTTATTTTTATTTGTAAATTATTTCTCAAGCTCAAAAGTGTGCTCTAATAATTTTTGATTTTTATGTAGGCTTTCATAAATTGTGATTATCACTGCAACATGTATTAGTCTTTCAGCACTGTTTGCATGTCTTCTTATATGCAACAGAAAAATATTCTTGTCAAGGAATATTATTTTGAATCCACTTAAAATAGTTCAGGGAATTTGTTTTGTAATGGAGCATATTAATTTAATCCTGATTATTGGTGTCCTTGCAATTAGAATTCAGCCAAACTGTCATGTATCTCAGCCAAATTTTGAAATTATCTGCTTGCCTAGTGCTTGCTACTGTTTTTAATCAAGCTGAGCTACTCAGGGTAAATTTGGGCACATTTTTCTAGTTGCAGGATAGCGCTTCAAGATTGTGGTTTATATTTAAGTATTTTCCTGCAAGTTGTTTCAGTGGCAGGTTATATAGCTTTGTAAATTGTTACTAGTTTCAAGGTGGTTAAAAATACTTCCATTTCAAGTCTAGTTTCTGGCCATAGTTAGAAAGCCAAACCTTGCAATCTCATGAAAGCAAGTATTTTTTATTGGAGCATTACTGGATTTGGCTGTATGTTGTACAAGAAAGTTTTGTATGCAGTTACGTGCATAGAATAATTATTGGAAAGTCATAGGATGCAGATATATTTTCTTTCTGTTTGTGTAATTGTGTGGATAGTAAAATCAAGAAATATGATAATAATTAGAAAAATTAAATTGGATTGTAATTAGAAAATACAGATACTGAAAAATAATTTTGGATGCTACAGTTTCATCAGATTTACTACATCATTTTTTTAAGATAGGCACCTTGGAGCAACAAACAGAAGAATGGGTGGGTGATTCTGAAAATTCAGCATCTGGTCAGAATTTTGTAACTGGAATGTCTAAACTTTGTTGAATTTTGTAGCTGAATATTTAGGCACTTATTCAGGATAGCGTGGGATTTCCCTCAAGTGCGTACTGACACACTTGAGTTCTTCTGCAGTTGTGTGGATGGATGGATGTGTACGTAATGCCCCCCTGAACCAGCCAAATGTGTAGACTCAGTTTGGCAAAGCTCTAACTGTGGCTCTCATGCTCACCGGGCATTTCCTGGGAGTGCATTGGCAGACTGCATGAATGTCTGGGTACCATCCCTTTATATGAGTTTGCAGATTTCATGATGTCACGTTTGTTGTATGTTGTATGTTGGTGACTGAGGTCATATGATGGCTTTTTTGTTCGGTTTGGGTTGTTTATTTTCCATCTAGAGGTAGTGTAGAGACTAGGGAAATGGTTGGAATATGGAGAAGACAGTTATATATGTTAAGAACAGCTAAGAAGCTGGTGTCAAAGAGGGCAAAAATGAAGGCATTGCTTTTGCTTTGGTATTCTGTATGCTTTTTATGTCAAAGGAAGCTTAGGTAGTTGGGATAAATACAGAAATGCATGTGTGCATATAAATACATATATATCCAACTTTTGAAACAGTGTAGCTTGTATTTGAAAGCATTTTATTGACCAGCTTGCTCTGAGAGATGAAGAAACTTCTGATTTTTTGACATTTTAAGTATTAGAGCCTTCAAGTCTTTACACCTACTTTCTGTGCTTTTACTAGTTATAGTAGCACGCGTCTCTGAAAGCATATTGGTGTTTATTTTAAAAATGGAGTTTTGAAACAGTTTGAAACATTCTGTGGAAAAACTGCACAAAGAGTAATAGGTTTTCTACCTTCATATTGAAGGCATCTTGTTAAGTGGTATACAGTCTTCATGAAATGCTCCTTACTAAATACTTACTAAGTATTTCCTAAATACACACTGAGTGCACTTTGCTGCATTCTTTCTGTTAGTCCTATAGCCGTTTGGAGAGGGACAGATCAAGATGAGCTTTCCTTTCTCCTCTGTAGCTGTGATCCCAGTTTCATGCTGAGCTGAGAAAAGGAATGAATGCAATTAGGCTATAAGGAGTCATGGTCTTTGCAGTCATACGGAGAGGCATATATAACGTATATATTTGTGTGCATATGTATGCATGTATATATGCATTGAAGTTTGTCAGAAGGTGGTGTGGCATAGCATAAATAATGAATGTTGTGCAAGAAAAAAAATCTCTGAAAATGAAGTTCTGTAATTGATGAACTCTTAAATGTTTTGAATAATATCTTAACAAACTTAATTCTGAGGCCTCATATTCCAGCTAAGATAATTTGTTTTGAAATGAGAAGTAATGATTTAAAATTATTTGTACAATCTGGTTAAGTTCCTGGCTGTCTTCCCATTGTGCTGTTTCTTTGCATGCTAGTAGTCCCTGAGTCAGTAGGTAACTATGTAGATAAGCAAGCACTCGGACACACAGATGTAAAATGAAACACAGAAGATTACAGGGATATGCTTTGAGAACTCTGGGCTTATTAAGAGTGCCTTGTTGACGCTTCTTCCCTTGCTGGGCAATTAGAATTCAAGAATGAGCCTAAAGAGTGCTGGTCATTTGGATCACCTTAGAGAAGATGCTAACAAGGCTGCAGTTTTTTCCTGGAAAAAGCACAAGTAGACAGTAGTTGTTCCATACATTGTGAGACACATCTCTATTACTTCAGCTCAGTATTCTTCATTTTTAAAAAAATGCAGTTCAAAGTAATTTGGAACTCGGTTTCACTCTTTGCTATGAAGTTCTGATTATTTTATTTTATGTTGATTAATTTTATTTTTACTTTTTGGTTTTGTTATGTTCTTTTATATACCTTTAGTCTCATGATTAATCTTCCAGTGTTTCTAAGTTGCGTATTTGACTGTTGGGCCCTGTTTTAAGTTTTTGTTGCACTTTTACTGAAAATTCAGTCAGCAGGGCACTGATAAAATGAAATGGAAATACTTGGTTTAAACAGACGTGTTATTCAAATTGCTTTCTGGTGGTATTACAGTTACTGTGAGTAAACCCCCTACAGTAATATACTTCAGCATAGTGGAATGGAAGAACAGAGTCCTTCATATATTAGAAGTCTTCCTGGTGTTTGTCCCTTCTCCCTATTTATTATAGTCTGTATAGGCTAAGTTATAGTTGAGCTCATTTAAAACGGTGGGTATTATTTTATGGTATGTAAATATGTGTAGATATCTGAAATCCTCTTTATTAAAGGAACTGAGAATAGACTGCTATATTACAGAACCAAAAATTCCAACTCCTACACATTTAAAAAAATAATTTGTGTTAAAATCAAGTATTTGAGAATATATATTAAAGAAGAATACTGTTCTGTGAGGACTGGGATTGTATATTGCTCCTGTTGTAGAATGCCAAGGTTCCGTATACATTAAAATTAACCTCCCCCCACTCTTATTTTCTTTCCACCTGGGGAAACATCCTTCATATTTTACTGTTGACAGGTTGATGAAAATACATTGTTAGATCCTACTTTTATGAAAACAAACAAACAAACAAAACCAAACCCAAGTTTGCTTATTTTTGCTGCAAAATGTCGAGAAATTCTCTTGATGATCGTGTTTCGTTACCCAGTATGCTAGGTGTTTTACAGACATTTTTCTGTTCAAATGCATAACTAGTAAAAATGCTATAAAAAGAAAAATAAGCTGACAAGAAGATACACAAGGGTCCTGTTAATTAGCAAGATCTGCTTGAATTGCTAATACCAATTTACAGGAAGTTCTTTAGCTTTGGCAATTTTATTTGAAAAGCCTTGAAAATTTCAATTCTTACTGTCACTTGCATTGTAACCTGGTGGACGAATTTAACTCTACATTCAGATATGTGGCATGGAAAAAAGTGACCTTAGACTGACAAAATCTGTAAGTACAGTATTGGTTAATTTTCACTTTCCTCATTTTCTGTCACTTAATTGGCATATCAGTCTAGCAAGGAACTGTTCAACTGTAGCATCCACAGTAAAAAAAAAAAGGCTTCATGTTTATCACTGAGTAACTTTGTATTTTTTGTTCATTATCACCAGAATCATGGAGGACCATCTTCTTTGATATGCACCAATTTTAGTTTTGGATGACGTTAATGAAATGGTGCTGGAGTGCAAAGAAGGAATGATTTGCATGGGAATCATCCAGTGAGGCAAAAAAATCAGTAGGGGTAGGAGGTAAATCCACTTTGTCTCTGATAACCCTGTGCTAAGATACCTTTTTGTTCCATGCTTAAAGATAAAATTTGGTCTTCTGACATACAAATGGAGTATATTTTGATAGAATAGATTTTATGCTGTAATTACTATTTGCCATGTAGCACTAACATTCCTTATTTGTTAAAGTAATACAGTTTTTCTTTCCCAGAATTATTTAAATTCTTTTTTTTGCATGGGGTGGATATTATCCAGTGGCTGGCATTTTCTTGTTATGTGAGTTGTTTGAGTTGTCCTTCAGTAGCAGTTGAGAGCTGTAGCCTTTCCCTAGTGAGAAGCAGTAAAGCACTACCTTCTCGCTTTTGTGAACGTAAAAGTAGTATTTTTCATATTCCTACTACAGTTCAGAAGAATTTCCTTTTCTCTTCAGACTTTGAAATAACACCACACAGAGAATTTCTAAGAAATACGTAGATTTTTTTTTACAGTGCTAGTGCTTTACATAGGATTTTTAATTCTAATTTTAACTTCACATTCGTTTTAATTTTATAAATAAATTAGAATATCGTGTCTCAGACCGTGGCTTTAAAACTGGAGCTAAATACATTCTGAATAATTTAATCAAAACTAAAAATAAAAATACCAAATCTCTCAGTCAGTACCTTGTTGTTTTGGTAGTGCTTTGTATTTTTTTTAGGAGACAGAAAAAATTAAGCATCTTACTTTACTTACTGGTAAATAGGATGATGATCACAGTTATCAATCTGCTAGGCTAGTTCCTCAGTGTTAAGTAAGGACTTCTAGCAGCTTCAGTGATGTTTAGTCCCCTGGAGCTGTTAGAAGTCGTTGCAAAGAAACTTTCTAATTAATGTTAGTGAGCAGGAAAAACTGCTACATTGTTGGTGTTTTTGTTTGGTTTTTTTTCCTCTTAATGTTGAATCAGATTTTTAAAAGTTAGTAATGTATTCATACAGGCAGGGCATTTGGTGAGCAGGTGTTAACGAAGTAGGAGCTATCAATCCTGCTCCCTTTCCTATTGTTTCTAGAGAAGAAGGAAAGAAAGAGAAATTCAGGAATTTGAAAGCATTGACCTTCTGACATGCACACACAGCACGGTCATTGCACTAGCTCACAAAGTGCCTTAAGCCATCCTAATAGCAAACTGCATTTTTAAAGTGACTGATACAAGAGTCAGCCTGATGGGGGATGGAGAGCCAACATTGATTCTGTAGCTATTTGCAAGTTACCACTTTAAAGCCAGACAGCTTCATTTTTATACTCTGAAACTTACCACTTAGGAATAATGTTGCTTTGTTCAGCTGAGGCAGAGGTTTGTGACTACTACGTAGACTTAAAACCATTTGGTCCAGAATTGTGTGGTCATTCTTCACAGAGATCTACTTCACAGAGTAATTTAATTCATCTAGTGGTGGGGGAGGGATGAAAAACAGTGAAGGGACATTCAAGTACAGCATTCTTCAAGGAAAATGCTCATCTACATTAGATGCTTTTTTTAAATGTAAAGGCAGAACTCTGGATGAAGTATTTAAAAGCCAATTCAGACATGTCCTCAAACTGCGTGTGATCTCCTGGATAGTATCTACATACATAGTCTGGAAAAGATCTAATATTTTTTGTACTGCAACAGTACTGTCCCCCCACTTTTTTTAAAAAATATTTTTTAATTTTTATTTTTTTTATTTGCTTATGGTTATTGCTCAAATACACTTAAACATCTTTTTGCGGTTCTCTGGGGCTTAGTTTATTAAAAATCAGTGATCCACCACTAAGTGGGGTACAGTACAAATACTGGTGTTCCCAAAGAAGAAGAAATAATAGGGATACAAAAGCTGCCAAAAAGTGTGTCTCCCAATTGCTGGCTAATCAGGAAAAAAGCAGCTAAGCAACTGCAATTGAATGTTGAACAGTTAATTGTAAATACGGACTAAAAATAAGAGGGCATAGTATCTTTTTGTTTGTAGCTATGTGTAATTAAAAGCAAACCAACTATGTGGGATTTATTTTATGTTGATGGAATTCTCTGTGGATATACCTCTTTCAAAAAACCTCATGCAACTTTTGAACAAAAAAAATCACCATTCTTTCAAATTTTTTTGTGTTTTTTAGATTGTGCTCATTAATTATACTATCTATAAACACTAAGGAAAGCCTTAGAAATGATACTTTAAAAAATCGTATGTTCAGTTATCTGGGTAACAGGGTACTAGAGGAAAAGAACCCTTGCTGTGAATATCTGGTGTTGCCAATCACTTTTGGCACAGGTCCCCTCGTTGGTTGCTGTGCTCATAATTAAATGCCTGTCATTTGTGTATTTTTCCATAATATATACAATGGAAAAGGCAAGGGGTCCTTCCAGAGCTATGGCTGACAGGGGAACAATAAAAACAAATTACACACTTTACTGTTGCCATTGCCAGCTCTCCTTTTCAGGGGAAAGAACATGGAAAGTGTGTGCCTAATATATATAAAATTATATATATACAATAGCCAATTGGGAAGTTGGTTGTATTGAGGTAACATCTGCTTGGAAGTTTATTATTTGTGCATTCAAAATATCTTAATTCTAGGGTTGTATTTTTCCTTTTATGTATGCCTAAACTGCATATAGTTTTCTGTTCGCATTTCAGTCACTTTTGCCTTTTTCTGTCTGTCTTTCTTTCTTCCTTTCTTTCTTTCTTTCTTTCTTCCTTTTTTTCTTTCTTTCCTCACAGAAAACAGAATCAATGTCCTGCATACTTTGTGGTAAACTGAGCTTTCCAGCAAAATTGCTGGCATCAAAGCTGGTACTTGCCTGCATGTATTAAGTGGGTGCAAATCATCTTATCCTTTGTATGCTTTCTCTTGTGTCATGCATAGGAAATGATTTAAAAAAAAAAGATGAATGAAAACAGCTAGTTTGCATATTCACCTTTTTTCTGTCTTAGGGCCATGATGTGCAGGTCATCTTCAGCTAAATCAGGTTAAGATTTTGAAGTACTGCAGGAGTGTCTTTGGTGAAAGACTATTTGTCAATGCACACATAATTCCAAGTGCAAGCAGGAGTGCATAATCACAGAGTGAATTATCTTGAATTATCTTGAAAGAAGTTGTATCTTCACACTAATATGTACCTTCACACTAAACGAGTAACTTTTTTAAGTTGTTTTTTATCTTAAAAAGGAATAGATTGTCAGAACCAGATTTTTTAATATAATCATGTGCCTAGAGTTGCATACAGGAGTTGTGGGATTTTTGAGACTGCTTGGTGCCTTACTGTTTTAGGTCATATTTCTGCTTTTTTACACTCTTAGTTTCTTGAATAGCTTTCAAAAAAATGGTCCCTAAAGCTGATTATGGAAAGTAATTTATATTAATATCTTGGTTTTTAACAGTTGCTGAAGTAAGCAGAAACCAATTGGTACTAATGAAGAATGGAAGTACATCAGTTTATTTGGCTCTGTGCCTTAATAGATGCTAAAGGATCTGGGTGGATTTTGTGTTGTTTTGGTTGTTTGGAGTTTTTTAAATCATCCTGTGATGCTGTTTTATTACAGTATTGTTGGCAGTGTTCAGATTCAATGCTATTGAAGTGAAAAGATTCTCCCAGTGCTTTGGATGGGAGTTGAATTAGGTTTTCTGTAGATGAGTTCATGGTGTAGTTAAAGAGTAAGAACTTAAGTAGCTAGGCTTGTCAGTTTTTGTGAGGCCGTACAATTTACTTGACTCAAATGTAGTGAGAGGGCACAGTGGGACTGTATATCCCCAATATTTGTCTTGTTAGGTACAAATAATTTCTATACGGAGATTTTTAAAACATTTTTTGTTGCCTTGGGACCTTCACGTTTGTGGGGCTGAAGGGGGTGAAAGTGTGTACCTTGTGGAGTGAGCAGTTGCTTTGCTCTCAGTTTCAAAAGTGAGAACTGGCTTGTTGTACATGATAAGCAGATAGGCATTAGTGAAACTCTGAGGTGTTGGACTCCTTATACAATGGAGAGCAGCTTGGTATGTGCGAAAAAAAAATTCAGATAAGGAAATTAAAGTTAATCAGATACAGTAGTACACCACTGGGATACAGGATATGTATTTTTCAAAGCACTGTATGAACTATCTCTTCCAGATAAGATACTTCTTAAAGACCAGATGGATCTTGTGAATGCCCACACAGGAAAGAATTGTTTCCTCACTGAAATAATTAAAACACTCTATTCAGGAAAGATGTCTGTTTTCTGCAAAATAGAACAACAGTTGTGTACAAAACAAAAGGCTCTACAGAATGTTGCTTCTCTTTGCATATATAAACTATTTAATATTCATACACCATGTAATTTATTACCTAATTACCAAAGTGACGAGCATGGGTGCTTGTCATGTGGCACGTCACTGTGTTTTGAGGCTGCTGGGAGAATGAGAAAGCAGGGTTTTTTTAAAACGAGTTAATTTAACAGAGTATCAAGTATTAATTTTTTCTTGATTGCCAGTGGGCTTGCTGATGTCTAGTGGCTGTGAGATACAACATCATGAGAAAAAGGCACATCTTTCTGGAAATGTGGCACATACTTAAGTTGAGATGGCAGATGCTGTAAAATGGCAAGTTGTAATTCTTAAGAGGTATTCATTATGCATAAATTTTAAATTTGATCATATTTACATGTCGTTGTGTTGGTAGATCCAGTTGTGAGACATTGGGCCCAATTCAATATTACTTCTGTGTATTAGTAGTGAGATTCCAAGAAATCTTGGGAATTTTCTCTGAAGCTGAAATTCTGTGAAGTAAAAATACATGTCAATAACTCCCTCAGCATGTTTAATACCTTTTATGGTAAGTTCACAAACATAAAAGGATGTGTACATATTTTATTGAAGAACTTACATATTGAACAGTCTTCTAGACAAATCACATTAAAGAAATACTACAAAGATTTCCTGGAGAGAATGTGATCATTTTCTAACACACCTAATAGCATAATCCTCACTTAAAAACCTGAAATATAAATCAGTCCTTTAACACTTGGTACAAAAATTGTGTCGTTAATAGGATCTTCACTAGCAGAAATGCCATGCATTTGCTGAGGGCTTTGAGAATATAAACAAAATAAGAAGTTTTTTACTTGCAGTATCTTTAATCAAGGTGGTATGAAATTTCTCATTAAGGTTAATATTCACATTATCATAACAAGTGAAAGTGTGGGTGAAGAAGGCAAATTAATTACAGAGGTAGGTCATACTTGTTTCTCATTAAATCACGGCTATTCACTGCACTTGGATTCCAAGCAAACCCTCGCTTTTTATCTCAGTTATATAAAACTTATTTCCAGAGAACACTTTATTAAGAGAATCTCCATATTCCCTCTTCCCAGCCTGAAGCACGATAGCTTAAAATAAAAAAGGTTTTTTTTAGTGATTTACAGTATCACTTTAATATTACTTCTCAGCCCTGTCTCTGAACTATGTTTCAAAGCTTGTAAAAAGAAATCTCCGTTTTCCATTTTTCATACTAGCTGTCTTGATTTAGTGCCTTTTTCAGAATAAAGCATTTGGAAGAGTTTCATAAGCACCTTATTTTTTGTATAGAGTTTGGAGCTAATATATTTTGTCTGATGAAAGCAATTTTGCCTTTGTAACTTCTGTGAGTAAGTCAGACCATTGCAGTGCCCAGTTAAGATTTCTCTACCATTTTTTTCTTAATCTACAACAGAGGATGATTGCATCTTCCTCATGTTTGTGTGTTTATTTTCTTCATAAAAGTAGTAGAGTGGATGCCTACAAGACTTGATTTTTAGGTCAGAATTTGTATCAGGTAAGTTTAATCTAAATTTCTTGAATTGTCTGTTTTCTCTCATATTAAGCCCATCCTTAAGACAAAGTGTCTTCTGCTTTCCAGTCTGTAATGAAAATGCAAGAGACAAAGTAAGGTTTGAAAGTGTTCTAGGCCCAGTGTACTGATGTATCTGGGTGAAAAAGTTATGTTGTTCTTGGATAAATGTGGTAGAGATTAGTACTGTTACCTGTGATTCCTTTTCGATATGGTATTGGTCTGAGAAACATGTTCACCTTTGAGAAGGAAAAGAAATAATTATATTTTGAAATAAAGATATTATATTTAAAGAGAACCTTCCCTGCACTCTCCACTTACTGTGGTCACATCACTGCAGTAATATTCTTATTTAAATGATGTATCAGAAGCAAGAATAGTATTTACACAAATATGGCTTGTCAGTTGAGAAATTATCTGAGTAGTACAGAATATCCTGATTTATAGTATCGGTTAGTATACTAACTACTATTTTCTGCAGTGAGGGGGAATAGATGATAAGTAGTATTCTGCAACATTTATCTGATGAACAGTGGATAAAAAAATAGCATGTTAACAATCTCCGACCAGATGCTGTGTTAACATTTGCATGAAATTCCGATCGCATTTACTGAGTCATTTGGGATGTTACCTAATTTTTTAAGTTGCAGTAATAAAAAGAATGAAATATCAACTGTTCAGGCAAAAGTATTTCACTGTGCCTTATTCTCTTTTATTCCTTCCAAATTTCAAAAACATTATTAGTAATGCTAAGTTACTTTAAAAAACAGAACAGATTCAATCTCTCTAAGAAGTTTTACCATATGTTTTCATTTACCACTTCGGCAAAGCCCATTTGATTTTTTATTTCAGTTGTCTAGTGAATTTTTTTTCCTCTTGAAAACTTTGGTTCCATCTTAGCTACTGTTCCAGGCATGGTTACATATTTATTGATTAAAAGTCTGAACCTGCACATAGGATTAGGAGAAGGTAATATGGGCAAGATAAATTAGTAATAAACTGCTTTTTGATATAAAGGGACCTGTACTTATTTTCTTTGGACTGGGAAGGTTCAAACCATTATTCTTTTGAACTTTGTTTTGGAAACAAGCATTTCTCAGTTGCTTGGGAGTCGGAGTCTTACCTCTGTTGCAGATGTGTTTGTGTTTTTAATTGTATTGGTTCCTCCTATCTGTCTTCTGGTGATTGTAAGCATTCATGCATTCCCTTGAAGTGAGAGGCGTGGAATGGAAAGTGGTTTGGAATTCCATCTGATGTTACAAAATTTAAAAAATCAAATGCATTGAAAAATAATGCAACATTCTTAACGAAGTAAGTGCAATAAAAACCTCATGCATCTAAAAATTGAACATGCAAGGTGAAAAGGCGCAGTTTTTCTGCTGTTGCAGAATCTCAGGGCTGACATAAAACGTTTTTCAAAAGATTTTGACATATCTGAAACTAAAGCTGTTATTTCTCCTGTTTTAACAGTGGCTTGTCAGACTCAAAACTCTCAGTGAAGTCTAACATGAGAAAACATGTCCAAACAGGACTCCAGCTGCTCTTAACATAAATCATACAGCTGCCTTTCAGTTCAAACAAGTAAATTATAATGGTCAATTCAGTTGAATTTCATTGTCACAAACGCAGTTTTGAAAGGTGTTCAGATTTTTCTCTTTGTTTTTGTTTGTTTTTTTTTTTTTTTGTAAAATGTTGATGGTTATGGGGAGTAAGGGACCAGCTGAGGAAAGGAAAACATATTCTACAAATGACAAACTCGGTTTCTCAAGGGCACTCAATTTGACTTTGTTGTTTTTGCTGAAATTCTGCACACTTCTGGAAATAGATGAATAGTTCTACAGAAGTGTGACTGCAGTGGAAGAAAAAAAAATTCTGAGATAATGTTTTGATATATGTTTATTTAGAAATATTTAATTATACTTCCATTAGCTGTGAAGTTATTCCTCTTTGGGGGCATGTAATAACAAATTACATCTTGCATATGACTTAGGAAATATGTGAATTCCTAACCCATTTTCACTCTTCATTCTGTCAATAATCTGAAAGTGTGTTTTTGACTTAGGGTTTTAAATATCAGAGGTGGGTCTCTGCATACTTTATTTGCTTGGGTTACTTTAAATGGATTTTTATATAGCAGCTGTCTTAACTGGTGATTTTCAAACTTCGCTTATCACCTTTAGGGGAAAAATTAGTCTCTTAATTGTAAGTGGCTGATTCTTCTTCAAACTTCTTCAAACTTAGATTGTGTCATAGTTTCTCTATACCTTTTCTGTCGTCCTTCCTTTTTTATTTTTTGCTCTGTGACCATGAGTATTTCCAAATGTTGTTACCTGTTTATCTCCTTATTTTTACCTTGTTAAATAAAAATGGGGTAAGGTTGGGCCAGTGGGGGGTTGTGGACCAGTGCATTCTGCTTGGAAGGAGCCATGAAACAGTGGCTTCAAGCTGCAGTAAATATTGACTTGAATCTCTGAGCTGAGCCTTTCTCAAAGCTCGTTTTGAAGACCTGAAAGGCTCCTATTGTTTCTTCTCAGTCAGCACTCCATAGCCAAGGCTCAAGTATGCATGTGTTAGGAGAAGAAGAAAGGCAGGTTTTGAAATTTAACAGTGATCACAGCTGAAGGCATGACTGCTCAGTGCAGAGGAAAGGGAAGCCTCCAAGAAAAAAAGGGCTAGGACTTGCTATGGGTTGCATTAAGTTGTGCGGAAGTGGAGTGTCCACCACCTTCCACCCTCTTCCTATGTAAAGTGCTCGATGAACCTTAGCATCATTCAGGTAGGATGTGGAGAAGGGGTACCAACTTCTTTCTTCAGGGATGGTTCCTGCCAAAGATTCTGCAATCCTTTGTGAACAGCTAGTCAATGAAGGTGGTGGATTGTTGGGCAACTCTCTCTCCCTTACTATTTGAGGCTTTAATCAGAACACTGATGGATGAAGTATTTCAGAGATAAATGAAACACTACTGTTGTGTTTCATTTAGTTGTTGTCTTGGATGTGCAGAAAGAAGGCAGGATGCAGAGGGTATATTTTAATTAGGCCACCTCTTTTTATTAGTTCATTTGGGCATACTGCTTGGCAATAAAATGGAGACTGCATATTGTTGTTCTCTTTGACCAGTCCATCATCGTTGGAGAAGCTTCTGCCAGCCTGTACTGGGTGGGTGATGGACCCCTGCTCAGAGAGAGGATGGGGACCTGTCTCATCTGTTGTACCTTCCTGTTCCATTTTTGTTTTTCTTATGAATGTTTTTTCCAAAGTTCCTTTCAAATTCTTGTTTGAAAGGATATTTCACCTCTTTATTGATGAATACTTGTGATGACTGAATTGGTAATAGAGCCTACTACATAGCATTCACCTGAGTCAACTATCTGTCTACATATATCCCTGACCTGGTGTGATGAAAGTGAGAGTAATCTCACCAGGCTTCTTAGCTCCCTCCCGTTCTGCCCAATAAAAACCTTCAAAGAAAAATACGATTAGCACTGTACCTGCTGCCAGTTTTTTAAAAAATAAGTCTTTCCTGCTGATTCATTTTTGCATCTGGGTAGATGCTTCTTGAAAGTGATTGAAGAGAAATGTCTGACACATTTCTTGATAGTTAGCTGTCCTCATCCCTTTCTGTTTAGTCTCAGTTATGCTCTTCATTCCCTCCTCTCCATTCAGTATATATGATGTAAGGAAACATTGAAGGGCCCATAACCTGCTTTTCTTACCACTTGAAAGACAAAGCCTTGTCCTGTCCTGTGCATTTAAGACTACCAAAATGACAGTGGATATATTCATTATTATAAAGTATAGTGGTATATTTTGAACATGAAAAGAACTGTATAAAAGCAAATACTGTTTACTCACCTTAGCTGGGAATAGAATTGTCCTGTTAGTACACTGGCCCTTTATCTAGGAAAAAGTGCCTGACATCACACTAATAACAAAGAGGTTGCGCCGTGCTTCACTTGCACACTCTAGCAGTACTATATCAGAAAGAAACCCAGTTTTCAGGGTTGGGTAGGAGAAGTTGAAACAAGGCTGGCAGTTACCTGAAATACATATATACTGTTGGTATGAAACTTGAAGGATTGTCCCTTAAAGCTAGCAAAAGCGTTTTTTCCCCTCAAGGTTATAGAGAGCAGTACTATTTCAAAACCAGAAAAAGCAACTTTTTGTAATTAGATAGTGCATTATTATAAAGTGCTGGCAAGAAATTTGACTGAGTTTGTGAGAATGAGGATTTTCATTTCACTAAAGATGTGTGAATTCAGTGTGTAGAAGTAGTGAAGTAGTCCCCCTCCAACATTTTTTCCCCTAGTAAGAAGAATACTCTATGTAAAATTGTATGCTGATTGCCAGATCCTGTTCAAGTTCCTTTATGTGTTCTGAAGATAGAATACATCGTTAAGGGATTTTTATTTCTGACACGGAAGAGGAAGGTTTGTGGTTGTTTTTTTTTTCCTGAAGCGAGTCTGTGTTGCTTTGAACTAGTAAACAGATAACAGATTTACATCTTGTTAGCATTCCAGTTTTAAATGTTACTTATGTTTTCCTCTGTCTTGGAGTTTAAAGCCACAGATGGAAAATACATCTTACTGAAAAGCACTACGTCACAAACACAAGTAATTAGGAAGCGGCATTAGGAAGATTTTTTTTTTTGTATTCCATGAATGCAAAGTGACTTTCAGTAAGGCCAGTAGAAGAAAAGAAGTAACCAGACTCTTGTCTAGGCCACTTTTCTGTTTTTTTGTTTTTTTTTTTTTTTTTTTAATATCCTCCTAATCTGTGTGTCTGCCTCCCTTTCCTCACCTAACACAAGATTTTTAATATTATGATTGATATTTTACAGACAGGAAAAAACAGTTACTGCTTTTGCAAGCATTGGGCAACTTCTCTGTTACATGAGCCATCAGCTTTTTATTTTAAGCTTCAAGCTTGTGTATATGAGACAAAACGCCTGCATTTTAGAAGGGTTTATCGTTCAGACTGGAAAACAACGTAGTGTAGGAAATATCCCTCTTCTACTATCAAAATTTAGTGTAGAGTTATTTCTTTGTAGTTGCTGGGTCAGCTGTTCTAAATGAACACTCATTTGTGAATTGATTGGCCTTTATTTAAAAAAAATGGCTAATCAAAATTGTAATATATACATGTACTCTTTTTCTTCAGTCTCATGCTGAAAACAACACAAAAATTGTGTTCCTTCACTACTGTAGCTGATACTTCAACTCTAATGCAGAGTTTTTTAGAAATCTTGTCTCAGTAGAAATAGGGTCTTCCTTTTCTTTTTAGTCTCTGTAATGCTAATTTTCTAATAGCTCCATGATGTAGGTTTATTTTGTTTGCTAACATTCTACCCATCTGCTTTCCCAGTAATAGAAGGCGGTTTGAAGAACAAGTAGTTGTCAGTACTTACCACTGTGCACTGAGTTGCATCTGTTTTCTTCAAAATTTTGATTCTTTTATTCTGTAAATGTTTATCTGAGTATCAAATTAGTACAATAATGGCACCATATACATGCAAAATACTGTCCTGCATATGCAGTCATGCCCATTGTTTCTCCTTCAGGTTCTACATTAATCTTTACTGTTTTGTAATAACAAAATGTTATGACAATGAAATAGTATCATAAAACTGAGTGGGTTTATGGCAGCCTTATTTAAATTTTTAATTTAAGTATTTTTAAAATTTAATTAAAAATATAATTCTTGTAATGTTTTCCTAAAAAAAATCTAAAGAATAAAAATGTCGTGGGGGCTGGGAGGAATTGAATTTCTCTATCACTTCTCAAGAAGAGTGTCTTATTTTATGTTAGGAGTCTGCAAAGAACAAAGCAAAATCAATCTTTATAATGTAGAGTCCAGAATATGCAATAGCATTTTGTTTTGCATACTTGTCCTATTGCAAAGTATTAGGATATCTGTACCAAACAGATTAGGATAGCTGTACCAAACAGGGCATAAGAAGTATGAACCTGGTGGGTTCCTGAAGGTCCATCGTAGTGTCATATCTGAAGTAAAAGTTCAGAATGTCAATTTAATGACATTTTTGTAAACAGAACAGGAAGATGCTCATGTAATCTCTCTGGATGTCAGATACAAGCCCAAATCGTTCTTAAAAATCATTTGCCTAGGGAGGGTACTCATTGGTTTGACACAAGATTTCTTGCCAAACCAGTGGTAACTCTGCTTCTTGGAATATCCAGATTGTCACTTTTTACAGTGATTTATGCAAGTTTCAGCAGATGCATGATACCTGGCCAATCACTTTTCTTTAATAGAGAATAAAAGTAGTGCAGACTCATATATGTACATTTAGGTATAAGAATTATTCTTGCTGATCACATTTTTGGCAAAAAGGCCTGAAATTCTATTCTAATGTCTCTAAAAAAATACTTTGAACATGTAATATAGGTGTCTCTCTCATCAGGCACTTCTCTAGAGGACAGGGACATGGTAGTATTTTAGAAAAGTATGCTATTGTGAAAGGCACGAAATTTATTGTATTATTTGAAATAATTAAGGTACTGCTTAGTTTGTACTTAAAATAGTGGAAACAAACAAAATTTATAAGAGACTTTGTCATAAGTAGTCAGGAAACAAGTGATTTGATTTTTCAACACGATCTTTTATTGCAGCAGTCAACTTACAGTGATGAAAAAAATGTTCATTTTCAGAAATGGATTTTGCAAATATAATACCTCAAAATACCATATTTATACTTTTCAGATAGAGAACAGATATGTTATTTTATCCTTAGGGTCTTAGATGATTAATTACATTAATTCATAGTATTTTTAAAAAATAACCAAACATGTAATGTCTTTCAATTTAATTCATGCAGAATTTTCAAATTTTGGCCCCTAATATTTTTTAAAACCCTGTTTAAGTTCTCTCAAACTGAAGATAGGCAAATCACACAGCCAGCTTCATTCTTGAGTGTATTTTGAGCTAAATTCGGAAATTGACCAGCTCATATTATTAATTTTCCACAGTCTCAGTTTTCCAGATAGGTGTTCAATAATGGCTTTTCAATAGCTTGTATAAATAATTGCCAAAATGAGAGAAAGCTTTTCCTTGGTGAATTATAAAACACACGAACCAAAAATCCCTGCTCTTGGGAAGGGTTAAGGCTTTTAATGAAGGCTGTCAAGAAATAGATACAGTGTAACAGTGTAGTATTTGTTCGAAGAATTTGAGCATACATGTTTATTTATCTCTAATATAGGGTGACAATGTTGGGTTACAATGAAAGATTTAAGAAGTCATCCCACTTACTGTCTCCAACACAAAAACTTTGTCTTCATCTTTCAAGTTGCTTCACCAGTTCTGAAGGAGCAGTGGGCAAAACTGTTGAATTTTTATTAATCAGTTTAACCTAATGAGATGAAAAGACCTTTACAGAATGACAAGAGGGGAGTTACTCATGTACAGAGAAAACTATTTTCATACACCTTCACTTCTAGAACTTTTCTTCATACCGTCTGGTGTAAAAGGCATACCTCAGTTCTGCTTCTGCCTTCCTCATTTCACTTTCCTGCCTAACTACCTCTTCTGTAAGAGTATGTTCATGAGGCATTCTCCCCATTCCCACTTCTTCAGGGACAAGTAAAAAGAAATCAATATGGGTTTAGGGTGAAAATACCGTTGGGAACTGAGGCAAGAAAGCCTAAACTTGCAAAGCATGACTCTTCTGATGGGGGCCCTGTTTGGATAACTTGCCTCTTCTAAATTCTTCTTTTTCACTCTTTCCCTCCCCCCATCTCAGTCTCCTTTTCTCTCTCTTGTCAAGCCCACTTCATAAACGGTAGCAGCTGGAGGTCTTTTTAGTGGCATTCAGGGATTACTGCTCTTCAGGATTTTAATAAGCCCCACTGCCTGAAATGCCTGTGAGGGTGCTTTCTGAGACAATTACTATTCAGGGCTGGAATTGAGGGCCCTTCATAGCCCAGATGGCTAAGGGGCTGAGCACGGGCAGATAGCATTCCCTAAACAACACATCACTGGAGCAGTGAGGATTTTTTTTTTTTTTTGGTTTGTTTGTTTGTGGTGTTTTGTTTGTTTTTTTGTTTTAGTTTTTTTAATTTGAGGAGAGGAGAGAGCAAGAAAGGAAAGGAATAAGGAGCTCCTATCACTTTGCAGCTAATCAAAGTTAAGTTTTTGCTCATCCTCCTATACTGGAGGATCCTAACTGGATTTAAACTGTGACCTCTTAAAGCACCATAATTTGAGGTTACACTATCCCAATTCACTGGAAAGCAGCGGCACTTTGCAATTTAAAACCACAATGCCCCTGATTAGGAGGAGTATTTTTTATCTGCCTCCCACAGGAAGAAATAACCTGGAAAGGGCTGGAATGAGATCTCTTCTTACTGTAGAGCTGGAAAGAGAACAAAAATTGCAGGCAGAGCTGACTGGTAGCTGTGGATATCTGGGAACAGCTGGAAAGTCTCAAAAATACAGCTGATTAACAGAAGCTAAACATTAACCAGAGGTAATTGCTAATTTAAATTTGCTTTTACCTGCAGTCTGGCATGGCTTTTAGATGAAGCACATGGAAATGAAGTGGTAGACTTCTGAAAAGGCTTTTTCCTTGGATAAAATTCTAGCCGCTAAAATCAGGCAAGTGCAGGGTTTAGGAGAGAAAGCTTTGTGTTGTTCTTGCAAGGAGTACTCCTTAGTAACATAAGTCTTTGCAAAGCTTATTTCAGTACAACTAGAGCCTTTTGGTCTTGCAGTCGTGTGCAGAAAGTGGGAAATGTGGCTTATTAGCTGAACAGCTGTTTTCTGTCTGGATGGACAGACGTTGATTTTTTAATCCTTGGACCTCCTGATGGCAGGAAAACCAATTTGTGCCTCTTCACATTAAAGTTAGTATTTGTGGTGTAGACCTTAGTTGCTGCCCTTTTGCTTTTACTTTCTACAACGAATACTTCATTCTTTTAAGTAATACTTAATAAGAGAATAAAATGTGTCATGTCATAAAAGAGAGAAATTGCCTTAAATGAAAAGCGTACAGCTGTGCTGTCTCACGGCTGAATAGCTTGGATGAATGAGACTAATTCTGTACTTAGTGATCTTGAGGTTTCTTCTCCCATGCCCCAGTAAGCTGTAGTAAGTTTATTTGTGGAAAGGCTGAAACTCCAAACTTTAAAAAAAGTATTTGATTGCTTTCCAAGAAAAATAATATATCTGACTTGGTGGTAGAATTTTGCGTGCTGATGATGTGTATGTTAACAGCTCAGCTTCATAAATGGCTAATACCAAAGAATTAAATGAAACTGAAGTAGGATGAGCATTTCTTACTCTAGAATGTAGTGATGGCTAGGGCACAGAGGTAGGTCCTCTTGTTTGTTTTAACACTATTGAATTCTTGACTCTTCCTTTGAATATTCAGACTTCTCAAGTAGAGCAGCTGTGTTGAGGTATACTTCTGTGGTTAAATCATTTGTAACATAAATATTGATAGATGAAGACAATTCAGCTGAACATGGTATTTCAGTAGCTCCTTTCAAACTGATAAACATGATATACTCACATTGTGAAATGGAATGATCAACTTTGCTTCTCTCCTGCAGTCCCATCAGACCCTTTTTTCTCTGCACGTAGGTGTTACGAAGATGACAAAATTAAATCAATAAAATGTTCATAAATGAGAGAGGACTTGATTTCAATAATGGATGCAGGCTGCTGACATGTTAATTGTAGCTAAGTGAACTAAGTTCACTTAAATTCACTGTGTTAAGTGAACCAGACAGTGCAATGGTTGCAGCAGTTTCTAGGTTTTATATGTATTGAAAGAAATTCTACATTCCGTAATTGTGATAATTATTGAAGTGGATAAAATGAATCCAATCTGTGCAATGTTAAGAAATAATACCACTTATTCACATGAGAGGATTATAAAGTAGACAAATTTATTTAATACTGACACTTGAGTCTTATGTTCAATTTGAATTGATAAGGCTGGAAAAACTTCAGCTACAGATTACTTGTGTGTGTATAAACAGTGCTTCAGTCTTACACAGCCTGACACTTTGGAGAACTTCAGTGTATGAATTGCTGCATTCCAGTTGTGTGTTGCAGGATTTGTCTTTTTATGCTGGGACATCTAGGCTCTTGGTCTGTAATGCAATTGTTCTCTTCAGGGACATCAGTGTGATTCAAGGATTTGTTGTGGAGTTGGGTATTAGTTCAGATGCACTGAACTATTGAGAATAATGGTACAGTGTTTCTGTGTGTCACTGTAATGTTACTGTTGCTTTATGGCCTCGGTTTTGGTTATCATTTTGGACCATTTGAAGATATCAGTGGTCTCTGATAAATGTGATTTTTGTCAGGAACAGTATATTTTCAGAAGGACTTCCAGGCTCTTAATTTAATGCCAGGTGAATCCCCTGACCTCTGAGCAGTGCTGCAATATCCAAATATCGATCAAAATAAGTATTTAAGTGCCTATGTGATATTTCCAATATGAGGTCTAAGATTCCACATATCATGTTCAAAATCTAGGTTCCTTCTCAATGTTAAAAGGTATTGCAAATTTTAAAATTTATTTTACTTTTCCCCTATAGTAGGTTTAAGAGATTAATTTTTCACTGCTGTCTTCCATCAGGATTCTTTGTTAATAACAAAGAATGCTAGAGATACAGAGGTGGGACTAGAAAAATAAATACCATATTGGAATGCCTCTTTTTAACATACAAAAGGATATAGTGCTGGAATATTTTATCACCTCTTCAGGATGTTCCAGGATGATGTGTCCTATCTTAGCCTTTTCACATTTTTTTATTTCTGTGTCAGTAGATGGTAATTTACCTGACAGTCTTTCTTGCTGCCAGGTCTAGAAACATGATGGAGTATTGGAACATTATAGTGCTTGTCATTCTAAATGTCATGGGCATTGGAACGTCAGGCTTCTGTAGGCTGAATGGAGTCTCTTCAAGTTTTTGGTTTTAAAGGTGCAGCCCTTCATTAGAATTTATGCATATTTCCTAGTTAATAATATATGCCATAAAGTGATTATTGGATCCCATTATGATAAAGACAGGTATGTAAGAATTGTTTTCCTTTCATTTATTCATGGGGCTGACCTTCCCTCTGTGTGTTTCATATTCCTGAATAGTTTCAGAAATCACTATGGAGGTACTTGTAATAAGCTTAGACAAGCTAAATAAAATAAACAGTTAAAAGGTGGTTGAAATACCATTACCATAATCTGTAGGTACTGTTTATAAATTTAAATAGGAACTTTGAATTTCCTTGTAGTGGAAATAACAGTTTAACATTCCAGTATAAACAATTTCATTAACATGTATATTCCCTAGAACTGTTGTTCTCTTAACTACAAAATCACATCCTCTAAGTGATAAAATATTAAGTAATTTTACTTCAGAACTGGTAAAATTTCAGATTTCTGTCTCATGTCTTTAGTGAAGTTTGTGTTTCTATATTTAGGTGGAGAAGGATGTAGCTACCTAAATGTCTCCATGAGCACCTCCAGACCAGCACTTAAAAAGTGCTGTGCTTCAACACATCCTCATACATTGTAAATGGCCGGTATTTTAGGTATCATTTAGTGAAATAAGATGATAGTGTTAGTCTCAGTATGTGGGAAAATTAAGGCAAGCCTGAAAATACAGTGAATTTTAATGGTCAATAGGAATCTTTTTCAGAGGCCTTATGGATATAGTTTCCCATCTGTATGTTAGTGTGGATTTGTTAAATAAGCAGTGTCTTTTCCAGTTTATGAAATAAACCCATTTCCTCATGAAAGAAATGAGGAAAATAATTTAAAATAACATTTACAAAGCCAGAGGACAAAAAATGTTTCAAAGAATTCATCAGAGTAAAAATACTCTGGTAACCAGTCCAGCCCTTGATTTTGGGTCTGATTTTATGCCATCAGTGAGCAAAAGGCTCTTAATTGTTGTTTTTCACTCCAAGTGTCCCAAACAGTAAGCAGGAAAAAAAATGTTCAGAAGCATCTGCACGTCATTTCCTCTAAACTGGTCATGACTCCCTGGTGCTTCTGGTTTTGTTGGTTTATTAGTCTGTGAAGAAAGACATAAAGCATTTCCTTGTATTGAATTTGAGCACGCTTTGTGTGTTGGGATGAATGAAATATTAAAGGCTGTTTGCAACCTCACACATGAGTAGGGCAGGCAGACTTTCTCACGCACATGGAAGGGGGTATGTGACCTGAGGTAGAGGCATCCATAGATTCCTGGATTTAGATTTGTCCATAGTTGGTGGCACTATATTCCTCCCACATACAAAGATGCTCCACCCATTTGGTTTTGAGTGAGTATTTTAATTATATTCATAATTATTTCTGGACCATATGTACTTATTAATCCTTCCATTGACTGTCGCTACTTAAACTCTTTCATAAACACAGTAAACATCACTAATTGTAGAGAGCTCTCCTAATAGAACGTTCCTGAAACCATGGAACCTGTAAGACAGGCTCCTGCAAATGGAAGGGTGTGAATGTACTGCTCGATTTCATCAACAGTACAGATTAATTACAGTTGGGAAGGACAGCAAAAAATGAGAGAGACCACATGGGAAAGTAAAATACTTCATGATGGGATGGTGAAAATGTTAAGGGTTGAGCATAT
This sequence comes from Florisuga fusca, assembly GCA_038090715.1. NCBI lineage: Eukaryota > Metazoa > Chordata > Aves > Apodiformes > Trochilidae > Florisuga > Florisuga fusca. The sequence continues at coordinate 13,242,287 of JAAWXA010000012.1, forward strand.
AATTAATATTTATTTATAATTTTCTGTAAATACATATACTTAGTATGCACACCTGTGTAATAGCACATTGTCACTACATATATAGTGGGATGGTCAGAGAAGGACTTCTGGAATTTTTACGAATATTCTTAATACTGTATAATACTACTCGGATGGTAATTGTCCTAGAGATCTGTTGTCCACAACAATCCTTCTTTATTAAAATTACCTTACATGTAGCCTAACTGCTGAGACCTTTCGTCCCATGGATGGCTGGTTTTACAAGTTGGCCTTATCTGTCAGCATGCCTACACAGAACTGAACTGCTTAATAAGAAACCTTGTCTTAAGTGTAGGGAAGTCTCCCACTATGTGGCTGCCAGCTACCTAAGCTCTAAAATCCATCATTACCATGTCTGTAAAATGCCCCTTACAATGGCACATAAAATGCTTGGATGCAAAAAAGTGCTGTGTGAAGATTGTGTATTGCATACCAGTCAGCATAAAATAAAACTCCTGGATAGAAAACAAGTAAATAAATAGACATTCTTGGTTTTATTTGCACATTTTTGATAAAGGAGATCTCCAAGTTGTCTGGCTGTGGTAGAGTAACAATTTTGTGCAACAGTCTTCACTTCAGAAGAGCTTAGTGCCATTTCTACAGTGTGCTCTTTTAATCTGTTTAAAATAAATGTGCTGGCCTTGGGAGAAGATGATGCACAAGGAGTTAAGCAAAGCTATTTTTCATCTATCAGTACTGGAAAATGCAGTAAGAAAAGAATGTAGTAACTTTCCAAAGCCACTGCTTTTCATACAACGATCGAGGTTCAAATTCTCCTCTTCCTTTGAAGGGAACTGAGGAAAGATGCATTTAACAGGAGGAAATGCAAAAGCACTTTTAGCTGAAATCAAGTAATGAAATTGTTCCAGAAAATAACTGCATGATTATTGGTTGACTTTGGCCACACTGGTCTGCTGAATCACATGGATGCTATTAAGGTTTGCTTTTTTAAGCAACAACATTCACTGTCCCCCTTCTCCCCTTTCTTTCAATTGACATGATCAAATCCCAACAGTTTTGAAACCTCAGTTTGAAAAACTGTGTATTTCACTTACACTTGTGATGGCTTCATATTTCTTAATACTGTGTGCTTGGCCATCTCCAGCTTTTGTATTTTGGAATTTTTCTGTGTAGCATGACTCTCAGTTCAGATGTGAAACCATGGACTGTGTTAATATATGTGTGCTTTTGGTTCAACTCTCATTTAATTGGAGTGTGGACTATGTTTTTCAAGTGGAAACATTCCATGTATCCTACATCACATTGTCAAATTATTAGTGGCTTTTCAAAGCAAACAAAAAATGTAATTTAAAACCATCTCCCTCAATTACAGGTTTGGTTTGGTTTGGTTTTTTTTTTTGTTTTTTTTTTAAACAGTCCTCTGATTGTTTTAAAATAGCATGTTAGAGCTGTGACATGTCTTATTACTGTGAAGCCTGTTGACAGAAATGGTGAATCATGCAAGGGGTAGTATAGAAAATGCGGAGTATACTTCAGCTAATTCAGATTTATTCCTTAGGCATTTTTATCTGAGAAGGACCCCATGTTGACCTTTACCTGTGCATTTTGAAGAAGTTATCAGATGCTTGGTCTTTGGCTGTCATTGAGATAGCTCTGAGTCACATACTAGACACAAAATTAAACTTTCTGCAGCAGAAGTTGGAAAATGTATCAGTGTCAAAGGAACAACACATGTACTGGACAGTCTAGCAGAGGAAAATTGACTTTCTATAGTTAATATAAAATCAATTTCTCTGATATGCTATTCCTTAAAAAGGCTTTTTTTTTTCTTTCTCATCCTTAAGTATCTTAAGCTTGTTTTAAGCTTTTTTTTTTTATAACTTTAACACGGCATTCTCTGCCTGAAACCCCTTATTAACCTTTCCTTTGACTGAATTAGAGCTGAGGGAATCAATGTACTGGAGGTGTAAACAGAGTTTGCCAACTTCTCTTGGCTGTAGACTTTGACCATCTTGCCGCATGTGTGACTCTCAGTGATTGTCTTTTCTAATTAAGAAATATTTTTAACCTTCTCTGTTGTTAGACCAACAGCAGCATTGCAGCATCCTTTCCCATCATCTGAATGGGGGGAGCTGTCAGTACATTAAAAGACTGAGCCTTCCCAGTGAGTGCACAGCATTCGCTAGCTGCATATCAGTGCTAAAAGCAGCATGGCACGCAGGTGTTTAAATTATTTACACTTACAATCGGCCTTTATGTTACATTGCTCAGCCAAGACTCTGTTATTCTAGTGCATAATTGATGATGCTCAGTAGTGGAAAAGTTAGAAAAGCGGAAGTAATGTGATGCAAAAGTTGAGTGAGGCAGCTCCAGCTGGCTCAGCCTGCCTCAGCTAAGCTGCCTCTGTGGCTGCCTGGAGGAGGAGGGGTAGTGGACTGGGACTTGGCATCATGTTAGAGGCTTGATTTGGCTTTTAAGGGGAAAAGATTTCTTAAGCTAAGCCATGTGAAGACTCAAGTAGTTTCTTGCAAACCACTTTGCAAAGCTTTTTGAAGAATTTGAGGTCTCTATTGTCACGAAGGGGTAGTTTACTGTGAATCCTGCATGATTTTGGATGGTGTGGTGACAGGTATCAGTGGATAGCAAAAGGATCATAATGTCCTAGTCATTCTAGGACAGAGAATTGCATAACCAGCAATATTTCCTAAAAGCTACCAACCTTCAGAAAGTCTTACGGTTGTACACAGAATCTCTCACACAAAAATAATCCAAAGACTGCCCAATTCTGGAATCATTTATGTAATATTCTGTCAATCTTGGATGTAAATTAGCACAAAATGTTGTGCTACACCCAATTATTTTTAATTATCAATTATATTCTTTCCGGAAGTTTCTGCTGGTTTATAAATAAACCTAATACCTTGTTTCTGACAAAAATGTTAAAATTATTTTGTAAAGACTGTATGAAATTTACAAATATGGGCTTATTTTAAAGGTTCATTCCTGCCTTCCCCTTACTTTTAATTTTTTTTTAATTATCAGTTTTATTTTTCTGCCTCTCCAGCACACTGCATGTGTTCCTTATATGGTAGTACACCTCACACCATGATATGACACAGGAGGTATGATGGCTTCTTTGGTTTCAAAAGAAATAATCTTTCTGTTAATCAATAATGGTGGTTGTTTTGGGCTTTGTCCAGTATCTAATAAAGTCTGTAGAAGTTTAGTACTAAGTTATTTTGGAATAGTAGCAATTAGTTTGTTAGTTTTTCTAGATTAATGTCCTAACCACCTGTAGAATCCTGAAAAGAATCTTTGTCTCAAAACAGCCGCCCTGACAAAATGGACATTGCAGTCAGGTGGAGGCCTCACTCGATAGCCATCTGGACTCTCTTCTCTCAAGGAGAGACCCCCATTTGGGTAACCACCTGATAAACGGGGTGGTTCTCATAAGATTAGCCCCTCCTTCAGTGTCCATCCCGACCAGCTGAGCACTGTCCTTGCAAGGGGAGCTGTGTCTGATGGCCACCCTGACAGGCAGGACACTGTCCTTATTCCATAAGGGACAGGGGCAGGCAAGCTGTGCCCTGCGGAGGCAGAGTGACATCTTGTGTGTGCCCCGGGTAAAGCCACTGGAGAGGGCACATGCACAGAAATAAGGGTTATTGCTGTGTCATCCCACCTGGAGGGGCCCAAGTGAACACCTGGCTGTGCAAGATATGACAAAATCCCCCCCCTAAAAAGTGGGGTCAGGCAGCATAAAAGAGGCACACTTGAAATGCTGGATGCACACCTGGCATCCGAGGACTACAATTTCCTACCAAGACCATCACTAGATGCACGGGTGGTGATATCTTTCCTTTTCTTCATTTCTCTCTCTCTCCCCCTTTCTCTTTCTTTCTGTTTCTAACTTTAGCTTGGCACATGAGGGTAACATAGTTTCTAACTTTGTTAAGTTTTGTTAGTTTTAACCTGTTGTTTGGACAACTTCCTTAAATTTTGCTAAATTGTAATCCATTGCTTTGGAAGTACAATAATTTCTAATTTGCTAGTTGTAATCTGATATGCTTTAGAATTTTACTCACTTTTAAGTAAAGTTGTGTTTTTATACAAACCTCCCGGACAATAATTTTACTCCTGAGTACTTTACAGAGAATTCCCAAATTTAATCTCACCGAATGGGTTGTTAAAAGAGATTAATTAGAGGAGGAGGATTAGGCTCAGACACACATAGGCTCCTCACTGAAGGAGTTTAGAAGGAAGGGGTTCCATTCTGAATCTTGCTGGGTTGACCCCCACTCTTGGGAACTCCACCCATGCCCACTCTGTGGGGAGTGATACCTGGTTTGGCCCCCACATCTTGGGAGTCATTCTCACTTTGTGAGATGTAACAGTGCCGCACCCACCTTGTGGGGCATGACACCAACAAAACTGCCAGCATTTCCTGGTGGTTTTTATCAGGATAGAAAAAAAAAAAAAAAGATATTTCAGTACAGAAACAAGGAAGATGGTCAGTGTAACAAAGTTAGGGAGTTATTGTGGTTTGTATTATAGATCTCTAGGTACACTGAGATTTTTCTGTAGCAGTGTTTGTCTTTGAGGCAAGTAGTGTTTAAGCCACCTGATGAAATTGCAAGTAGACCTCTTGTGTAACTACAGGGAGTAGTGCTAATGAGCAGGACTTTCTCTACTCTTGTGAAAGCAAGGGCTACAGCTTGTGTAAACACTGCTGATACAGCTGAAACTAACATATTGTGACAAGGGATGCATAGCTTAACTAATGAAACGTTCGCGCACCTCACTTTTATTTTGATAGAAATTGATGCAATTCTAATAATTGCAGCCCTTGACACAGTGTTTTAATGCTCTTGACTTGGTTATGTATTTTCATACTAAAGAACACACTTTCTTGTGTACATAGTGTTGTAAATGACCACGAACTACTTAACTAAACCTCTGCTTTTATTGCCTTCATATGCAAAAACAGTGCTAATGGCATTTGCATGCTAAATGCTCACTCTGTGACAATTCTACAGGCAATAAAGTAGCAAATAACTTTTATTATTTTCAAGTAGAGAAAATAAATGTTTCATCTTATTTATTTTTTAGAATAGTGCAGAGATTCACAAATAATTTCATCCCTATGCTTTCTTAGGCCTGACTCATTAATATTTCCTGTGCTAATTCTTCAAAAAACATCCAAACACTAGGATACGGGCGAAAAAAAAAAAAAGGAAATATTGCAAAGATTATTGTGACAATAAACATGACAAAAAATGTAGAAAATTATATGTTGTATAGCAAACACAGCCGTGTAACTTTTAGTGAAGCAACACAAACTGTTACAGCTTCTTTGGCGATAGTGTTATAAAATATCTAAATAAGCTATAAAAAGGGAACTTGTGTCCTGTTGAAAATCACTGTTATAGCCAAGCCCTGTAAAACAACATGCAGGTGACAAAACCAGAAAAGTAATTAGGCACTAAGGAATAAAAATCCTCAAGCAATGGTTTTATCTGGCACTGTGTTAAACAAAAGGTTTACGCATATTATATTAAGAAGCATATTTTTTCCATTTAGAAAACATCTTGAAGAATTTTATTTTGACGAAGTGATTTGCACACTGGAAATCACATTTGTGTTCCAGAATAAGGAAATAGTGGTTTTAGATAGCTTCATACCCAGAGATTTGTTTATATGTTTTTGTATGGGTGTTTGGTTTTGTGTGTGCAGTTGCTATACAAACTCACATTTTTGCAGACTCTTTTTATATGACAAGTATATGAATATCAGTGTCTGAATCAAGACCCCAGCATACTTCTGGCTGTGAAATAGAAGGAGGAAGAAAAGAGCAGGTTGTTTGAATCAAGGTCTGTTCTTCCATGGCTTTTTGTTTTTCAAAATGTCTAATTTAAAGAAAAAGATTTGCAGTCCTCTAGGTGAGTGAAGAATTTAACACTGGCAGAAATTCATATCCCAGCTGCAGAAGTTTAAGGTAGTGGTGACAGGCTGAGCCTTAAAAGTTGGGTTCAGACAAGTTCTTGCATGCCAGCACTTTAAAAATCCCTGTGTCTAGTCTGCTTTGATAACCGAAGTGCAGTTACTTTTTCTTATATATTGTATAGGTTAGTGGGTCAGCAGATATAAGTCACTGCAATTTAAGAAGTTAGGTATTTAAGCAAAAGTTGTTAAAATTGGATGTATCAATCTATGAAACATGTTCAGGTGTGCACTACTAACATGTATGGGTCTCTTAATGCATTTTTGTATGTCCTAGGACTTCAGCATGACAAGGATTTCTGTCCTGTTTTGCATTTCTTCTGTTTCTCTGACATTTTTTTTAAGATGTTTTATTTGTAATATAAATTTGTATGTATGTGTACATGTCATATATACTTGTAATATTTCGAAGCTATAAATATTTAAGGATATTAAATATTCTTGCATGTTTCTACTTTCTGCTTATCCATAAAAAAAGATTGGCTTTGCTTTCTCAAATCTATCCAGCCATGTTCCTGGTTAGACTGCAAAGACACGGCTCTGATCCTTTTATTACTTTAATTGTTAATTAGCACAAAGTTACAGTTAATCTGTCTTGCAGAACTACACTTCATATTGATCTAAAATTAAATTCTGATCATGTTTACTACTTAGCATATAATAGCAAATATCTGTGATCAGAGTTAATGTTGGGGAATTTTGTGAAATCTGCCTTTTTTAGTTTGTTTGGATAAATTTTCTTTGAGATGGCTGGTGAGAGTCTGGCCTGGGACTTGGTGGTAGACAGCTAATGAGCTTTCTGTCAAAAGGATGGATGACAGCTAAACCTGGGATCACAGAACCATCCAGGCTGAAAGGTCTCTAATGCTTCCAAGTGCCCCTGAAGGCATCCTTGCTACGTCTGGACAGGCCCAATTCCCCTGTCCTCTCATTGCAGAGCCTGTGCTGCAGCCATGAGGGTCTCTGTGACCTCCAGCTCAACTCACTCCAATCTCTCTGGAGCAATAACACGAGAGAATTACACATAACATACAGACAACACAAGACCTTATAGTGCTCTGCACAGAAGAGTTTGTGCAGGGTGTCCAGAACACTCATCTGTGGCGCTGAATCAGGAGGGGCTGAGGGTGTATTTCTAACATGGTGTCTCTACCTCCATAAGCTAAATTAGAAAAGCTGCCATTTGCCTTCTTGGCTGTTTTAAAAGTTATACTACTTATCTTGGAAACATGTCTTAAGATGTGCATTTGAAAATAACTATTCTGTAACATGTAGTTTTTCTCTATTCCTTTCTTGGTCTTTCTGCTTTTATTCTTTTGTGCCCAGTGATATAGTTCTGTGCTTGATTCTGTAGAGAGAAAGGTGTCTTTAGTGGGAGGCCATACTTATTAGATTGTATAGACAGTTTCTGGGAAATTGCAGATGCGGATAGCCTGGACAGCTCCATGGCATTTGTACTGGCCTTATTTATGACTTGTGTCAATGGATAGAACATAAATAGCTGGGGAAAAAAACATGAAGGGAATAGTATCCTGCATATAAAGGGAAGTGGTGTATTCCTGTATTTAGCTTATCTTTTTTTCTGCTGGAGAACGAAGAATTAGTGCATCCTTCAGGGACATACAAGATTTTTCTGCCAAAGTAATTTATAGCACAGACTCTGAATTTTTTGTAGCTGCCAAGTGCTTTTTAAAAAATGTTTTTGAAAGTAATAAGGCAGGATTACAAACTATAAATTATTGTAGTAGTAGCTGCTCACAAGCTTGCACAGCCTAAATGCTGCATAGTACTTTATCGAAAGTTACTTTTAATTTCAGTTAATAAGTACTAAGGACTGAGTCCTCTCAAATGCTTTGATGGGCTGTTAAATTTACAAATGTTCTGCAGCTATAAAATATCAATAAACATATCTAGAAAGAGTACATGGCTATATATTTTACATTATTTACTTATGTCACAGTTTTTTCTTCATTTTTTTTTTCCCCAAAGTGGAGGCCCACAAATGGCGTGGTAAGCTATATACACCATCTATGATGATTCTTGGTTCTGCATGAATATTTAACTATTTTCAGGTGATATTTTTTTCTTTCTTTTGGAAATATTTCAGAAATACCTTTTGACCTAAAAAAGTAAGTCAGATAGTGTTTTCTTCTCAAATATTATTGAGTGTTGCTTCTAACAACAGAACATACTAACCAAGTGTAATTAAAGGCTTAGTCATGGAAACCATCTGTATAATCAAGTAGCCAGTATTCTGTGACTTTACTAACTAATAACTTTTTTAGGTGAAAAGGAGTATTTTCACTAATTTTGGTTTTTGCAGTTGGATCCCCAAATAATGTTTTGTATATGTGTATGTGTATGTGTATGTATATGTATATGTATATGTATATGTATATGTATATGTATATATATTTCCCCTTCATGTAACTGAAGGAGAATGCAGTTTGTACCTTTTCTAAACAGATGTGTTTTTTTTTTTAATATGTGAAGGGGACAGCTTTGGCAGCAGATGAAACAACTCCGTATCTTCTGATGATTTTCTAAATTTGTATAAGAGAGCTGTCAAGCTCTAGAAGGAATCAACCTCATTCTTACATTGTTGGATTTCAGTTTAGTTTTCGATAAAGAAATCTGAAGACTCTGATTACAGTTTATTGTGAGCTTGTCATGTTGTCCTCCCATCATCCCCAAAGAATAGTCTGGAATTTCACTGCTTTGATAAAGGTAAAAACTTCAGGTAATAGCTTACAAAAAAAGAAAAAAAAAAAAGGAAAACAAGAAAAAAAAGAGAAGAAGAAAAAAGAAAAAAAAAGAAAGAGATACTGATTTGTAACTTTATGCATAGCTCATTTAAGGAATAATAAACTCGCTTTCCTAACAGTATTTTAAATAAGTGCTTTTACAAAAATTATTATGTTGAGTATATTTTTTTTGTAAATGCAGTTTTTCTAGTTTGAAATTTTGTGAAGAAGTAAGATTGTTAGTTAAATACATTAAAGGAGGGCTTAATGCCCTTATGAGAACTTACTGAAAATATCGCTGACTGTCCCTTTTCTAGTGCAGTAGGAATTTGCAGGAATGTTACATGGTATAAAAACACAAGAGCTGGAGAGTTTTTAACATAAGTTTATTTTTTAAAATGTATTAATGTTAAAATTTTGGTGCTATTTCTAGGTATATATAAATTTAGGTTTATGAGGCTCTTTGTGCCTCCTGTGAAGACAAAAAAAATTACAGGCAGAATGGTAATTCCTATAAAAGAGTTGTATGGGAGATAAATATTTCACTGATCATAGTTTATGTGACAAAATTATTAATGGAGTCTTACCACACAAATTGGTTTATTAAAGTATAGCAGTTATATTATACAGTACACAAGAACATCGACTCCCTTTTTACTATTTTCTCAAGAAGATAATGTTTATTGTTCTCGGGAAAGTCTTAAGATAAATAAAACCCCCAAAAGTTAAGCAACCTATTAAAAAAAATCTGTTTTGTTACACTATAGATGTTTCATCCTTCAACGAACTAGGTATTTTCTGTGCTGTTTCTGAATTAAAGGACTGTTCTGGAAAGATGGCATGTAATTTTGCAGAGCAGATGTGTGACACTTTTTTTCACTTTATATGGGTAAAGGAGAAAACCTGCAGTTTTACCTTTAAAAACTGTTGTTTCTTTGTTTAATCAGTTGGTAGGTAGTGGCAAATGCTTCTTTGTATCCAGTGTTCCTCTACTATTTTGACATTGAGATGTCTGGTGTATTTCAGATACATTTCAAATTTTACTGAATCTGAGATTTGCTGTTTTTGATTGCACAGACAGCTGGTCTGAGACAGATTCTGCTATTGCTGATGTGGAATAGCAGATGTGGAGCAGGACTATATGGCAGCTTGTATGATACCCCTCTTAGGAAACATAAAAGGTCATTCAAATGTGCCAGAGGAAACCTCGGAAGGCACAATATTTAAAAGTATTTGCAGGTTCAGTAAACTAGAATAAGTAGCAAGTTAGTAAGATCATTGGACTGTTAGGACCTCCAGAGGTTCTGATGAGTAGTATTATGAGTGGACTAATGCAAGTCACTTTAACTTACCTCTACCAGGTATCACAACTGTAAAAACAGACATTAAAAGCAGGGCTTTATACAGTTCTGAAGACCTGCTGCCAAACAATGATTTTCAGATCCTATGTTTGCATTCTGATGTCAGTCAAAGAGTAGGAAATAGCTGTTGAAGGAGCTGAGCGAAGCCAGAGAAACCTGTCAAAGCTAATCTCTGGGCATGATAGATTTTTCTAAAGTCAGGTGATTCTTTGAAAACTGTTAGTATAAACAAGATGGCGTATTATCTGAATATTCTGAAATCTGCACACTAGAAACTGGAACTTGGGTCGTTATTTAGTTAGGCAACAACATAAAAAAGACTGTATTTGATCTTTGGTTTTGTAGGGAAAGAACCTAAGGAAAGAGCTAATTATTTTCTCCTTCCTAAAGATGACATTTTTTTAAAGTCCTGCTCTACCATTTTTTTGAGAACTACTTAACAGTGATCAGTCTTTTCTGAAAGAGTGTAATTGAAGATTAACTAAGATGTTACTAATATCATTAATATAAAGTTTTCTATTTTAGATCATAAGCAGAGATTTTTGCTCAAAACAAGTTTTCTGCCTTGTGGATAGTTTCACTTTTAAAAAAGTAACTGAAAAGTCTCCCCATATTTTTTGTTTCTGTTAGTGTTTAATTCAACAGTATTACTAATGGGAGGTATCCACCCAAGGAAAGCCACACGTGTATTCATTGCATGGTATAAAAAGTAGGAATTTAAATGTTAAGTGTTGTAAGACACAAATTGAATGTCCAAAAATTATACGTATTGAGGTATGCTTTTAGTATCTTCTTTAGGAGTATGAGAAGTAGCAGTGCACAGTTTGGTGAACATCTATTTTTTTAAAATTAATTGCTTGTGACTGAAGCAATGAAGATTTTCATCTGAAGATGAAAATTGAAGCCCTGGAGGGTACTTGGAAAAAGAAAAACTGAGGGTCCTAATGGTGTTACAAACAGGTAATATTGCAAATGTATTATGAAAGGAAAATCAAGTGGCGCAGTGAAATACTACCAAGCATTGCCAAGTCATTTCGAGTTTCAGAAATATATCCATAAAGGAGCTAATGAAAGAAATTATTTTTAGAATGAAATAGAATATATGCAAGTGTTATCAATGTTTGGAAGGTGCACGCTGCAGTCGTACCAAAACTTTTCTCAGACACAAGAAGATCTTAAATTAATGGTCTTGCTTTTTCCGTAATAGGAGAAACTCCAAGGAAGAACTTTTCAGCTGATCCTAAACTGGAAGAAGTTAGACACCATAGCACAGGAATAGTCAAAATATAATGATTTTATTTTCCAGGAAAAAACATGCAAAAGAGAGGAGTTTTGGTTTTGGTTTTTTTATTTTTATTTTTAATAAGGGAAAAGTAGTGCTACTTGCAGATTCTGCTTTTATAGCTGTAAAAAGTCAAACGTGTGAAAGGGAAAAAACCCAACACATTTGACTGATGATTTTGTTTTATTTCATAGTGCAGATGGAGACTGAGATTTTAAGATAGTGATGGAGCTCTTTTTAGATTAGGCCATTTCTTGATTTTTTATTTTACAATTTCAGTTTTTTCGTCCCTGCAAACCTGTATGCTATGGTGTACCCAGGATGACAGAAGGAAATTGGTTTTTGTAAAACATGTGAATGTATTTGAAGTTGATAACTACAATTAAGAACAGAATTTACAAGGCCTAGCAATGTTTTGGAATTTTTAAATTTTCTTTTTAGGGAAGAAAAATGGCAGCCAGTGTGGATAATAAATTATGAGATGTGTTATTTTGCAATTTTTTAAACTTGTCCAACTTGATCACATTGAAGTCAGTGGAAAAACCCCCTACCTGTAATAATTCTAGTCATGTGGGGGTTTTTTTATTAACTTCTGCAATTACTGTTTCTGTGAGTTTTAATAACATAAAAGTGAAGTAAATCAAAGATACCAAGTGTTTTGACTTGGTCAGAGTATTTGGTTTTCTTGTAGGTAGAGGATGGTCATAGAATGTTCAGCCACAGCAAAATGGCTTTACATTTGCAAATGAGAGCAAGATTTTTTGCTAGATGTCATAAATAAGAGTGAAATATGGATCATATTAGCACATGGGGTAAATGGTCCTGTACGCTTGGAGAGTGTTCTTGTGTAGATTGTTGAATATCACCACAAACAGGTGTTTGAGTGGCTGTAGGTTGCCCTGAGATCAGAAGGTTAGACAAACTGCCCTTAAGATTTAAACGGGGCAGTTGTTTTATGTCAGTTTATTTATCCTTAAGTTTTCTGAGCCAGTCTACTCAAGTGGTCTGGAAATACTAGGAATCAGAGGCTTTCACAGCTTTGAGGGCAAGGTTCTGATTTGGTTTGTTTGGTATTCATTTACTTTGTGGAAGTATTAATGCCAGTGATGGGCTGACAGAAGTGCAAGGCATGCTTTGTGCCAGTGCAAGATTTAATCAAGACACTGTCATTCAGTGGAAAATATATTTCAGTTCAATTTTATTTATGTGAATTTACTCTGCAATACAGTAACGTCTGTTTGGAGTCATTACTTTGATTTTAACTGAGCAATTTAACTCCTGGAGTGCTTAAAGTGATAGTATCATTGAAGGACTAATAAAGTTTAAATAGCTCTGAGATTTTTAAATTTATTTCAGGCCAGGAGCACAAACTGGCAGGAAAACAAATGGAGGAGGAAAAAAGAGATTAATCATAAATAGTCACACTGTGTCATACAGTTAAAGAATTTAGAGATGGAGCAAGAAAAAGCTAAAATATATCCCTTTAATAAATATCTAGTGGCATTAAATAAAAAGAAATCACCCAAATAATATGTACTACTCTTTTTGTTTGTTTGTTTATTTTGATGGCATTACTAACTACAGTAGATATAAAAATGTAACTACAGCTTCCTAAATTAACAAGTTACTTACTAAATGAGCAGAAAACATTTTAACATAAATAAAATAAAAATCTCTAGTCATTTCAGCCAACTCCATTGCTTTTATAATGCACTTGAGATTTTATTTTCATTACTACTGAGAGGCACTTTGAAATGAGTAACTACCAAATAAACAAACTGCGATAAGGCAAGTTTCTATTGTTAATAAAACTAATAAAATCTTTACATTTCTAAGGCTTCCCACAGAAGAAAATTGTTATCATTATATGATCTTAGGCATCATGGAGATTTTTCTCGCTGGTTTTATGTTCTTTTATGACTTGACAAAGAAAATTAGACTTGTTTTGCATCTTATGAACAAGTATTTGGATCTTCTTAGTTGTTTCATCTGGGTAATTGCTTACTTGTCTTTCTCCTGATGATGTGTGCTTGAAGGTTTGTTTCTTCGGCAGCTTTCTCTCTAAGAGGAGTCTCTGTAGCGTAGCTGTTACAGGATGATAAAGTTTCCTAGAAGCTCCTTTCCTTTAGCAGTTACTCCTTTGTATTTGTCCAGTACCGTGACTGATACGAACACCAGGAGCTGCAGCTCCATGTAAGGTGCCCTAGTCAGTCAGGTACCCCCTTCCCTGCCGTCTCAGCAAACAGTCCAGGAACAGAGCAGATTTGGAAAGCCAAACAAAAAGGCGTACAAAATAACCTAGCAAAATTCAAGTAATCTAAATGGATGAACACACAGCAAAATATTTAAGTGGGGTTTTTTTAATCAGGTAATGGATTTTCTTTAATTTTAAAAATAAAGCTACATCTAACTTAATTTTTTCCTGACATTACAGTTAATAGCACAATTTTATTATCCATGCATTGTTCACATATATATCCAAATGTATGTATTTAAGTGTGTGTATACACGCACATCTCGTCTGTGTGTATATATGTATGTTCTTTAAAAAAATATTAAACAGTTGTCTTTTCTAACATGCCAATGACATTGAATATAAATACCTGCTGTTTCTAGGCAAATTTTTGGTAAAAGGTAATTAATTTTCACTGCTTCTATGGCAGCATTTCAGAGGGAAGAAGTATTTTGATTTTCTTCTGCTTTTCACTGTTGCCGAAATCCAGAGAGAACTTTTTGTGCAGAAGAATAGGAATGGCACTGAATGAGCAGATGTTTTTGTTTGTGGGTTTTTTTGCAGTTTGTCCTGCTGGTATCGAGGTAGTATCCTGATCAAAGACTTGGCTCATGATGAGCATCAAGTAGACAAACTATCATTTTAATCTACAACTTAAGAAGAAATTATTTTTTTTGTGGATGCAGGTCAATACTAATGTTTGCCATTTCTTCCTATGCTGAATTGTGAGTCTGATTTACAGCTTATACGCCATTGTTGGCTCCTTCTCCTTCCCCCTTTGTTGTTTTTGGGTTTTGTTTTTGTTTTGGGGTTTTTTTTGTTGTTGTTTTATTTGGCTTTTTTGTTTTTTGTTTGTTTGCTTGACTTGTTTGAATGTCAGATAAGCCAGTAAGGAGTTAATTTGCAATGAGGAGTCGACAGGAGCTCCTGTGCCGTGTTTCATGCAAGGTTTCATGTCTATCACTGCCCCTTTCGTGCTTCTGTGGGTACGGAAATGATTTGACACAGAGCGGGGAGCGGGCGCCCGGTGCCTGCCCGGAGCATCACCCGCAGCCAGCGCCTCCCACCTGCTCCTCTGCGGTTCGTGTCACGCAGTGCTCCAGGGAGCATAGCGCCAGCCCAAAACCACCTTTCCAGAAATTTCTCTCCAGTGCCAAGCCCTCCTGTCCTCCTGGGAACGGGGAACACCCCTGGGTGACAGTGTTGGGCGTGCTGAAGAAGTGCCAGCCGGCAGAGCAATGAAATGTGGTTGATGGCAGCAGTTGGTCACCTAATTGTGTTTGGTTGCAGCTGGTTTTTAATGGTCTTAGGTCTGATGCCTGAAACCTCTGTGCTGCAGTGAAAATGGCAGCTAGCCTTTTTTGTGAAACTCTAAAGGCTGTGGCTCTCTAAAAGCCATGCAGGCTTTTTATCCTTTGTCCTACTCTCTGCAAAGTAAAACTGACAACGCTGGGCAAGAAGCACAAATGAAGCAATGAGCAAAGGGTGTGGTTCAGCTTCTTTTCATTAAAAAGTAATAGCTCAGCAGTTTAAGGGGTTGTTTTGCTTTTTACCTAGATTTGTTAGTATGACTTCATTACCAAGACTGTCTTAGAATCCTGAAGCCAGTTCACACATTTGTTACACTGTTATTGGAAAATAGGGAGATATCAATGATGCAGTGTTTGCTAGGCAGTCTGAAACAGGTATTGTAACCTCTGAATATAAAGGAAAAAAATAGGTCATACTTCCTAAAACTATCGTGCTCACCAGAAATTCTCTGTATATTATATTCCCTTTGTATGTTCAGACAAGAGAGAAGGTATTAACTGTATTGTAATGAAACAAACTCTCAAAATCTTTATAGGTGACACAAAGCACTGCAATTTTTTTCCCTAAGCGAAAATTGTCTAAGCACGTTTTTTCGCTCTATCAAAAATTACAGTGCTGTGTGGTGTTTTGTACTTTTATCAATCTGTCTACTTAAGCCTAGAAATAAAAGAGAGAGTATAATTGAAGCCTGTATTTTCAACAGAAGGGTTATTTGGCTTGTCTTTTGTTGCCATCCTTTTGGGTGTTACCTGTCCTTTACTCTTGCAGTCCTTACTGGACACAGTTGTTCTTTTTAGTTGTTGTTTTGCTCTTACTTGTGTTTTTTGTCTTTATTTCTTTTGGCAATAATAAATATGATTTGTTACTGTAATCTTGTGAGATGTTAAAATTGGTCATTTTTTTTAAATTAGGTGTTGAGTGTGGAAGTAAGGGAAAAGTACAGTACAGGCTGGTTGCACATATAAATATTTTTTTGCAATAAAGAAATATTACTCAGTGTTTTTCTACCCAGTTCTCAAGGCTCTAACCAGGATAGGTTGTGGGGTAGTTGTAGGAAGCATTTCTTCCCATTCCCTTTACCTGTTTTGCAAGTGTCTTGCAGGCTTGTCTAAAGACCAGACTATTGACTACTTGGGGTGTGGTTCTAATTGGAATCCAGTTTTGTCTAATTTTTACTGTTTCACTTTTATGTGAGCCCTATTTTTATTGTCTGTGTCTCTTTGTTTTACTTCATATGATTTTTCCCCAAATGTGATTTTTTTCCTAAAAAAATTTTACTTATTTCAATTAATAAGTGACATCAGGGCTGAGTCCACAGAAACTACCACAGAGGCAGGTCTTCCTGTAATGTGTGCACCAAATGTTTGGAGGAGCAAGGTTATAGCCAAAACGGTTTTAATAACTGTTTCAGATAAATACCAAACAAAGAAAGGGACTTGGTTTTGCAGTGATTTGTCCCAGGTGCTGCTGTGCCTGTGGTCTATATTTTCAGTGGAGTGAATAGTTTTGTCAGAGGTAACATCAGGAAAAGATGATTTGTAAGGAGGAAGAGCTGAATCTTTGCAAGGCAATGGGTATTCTTGCCTTTAATTGTCTTATCTTCTCTTTAGTAAGTGACACGATAAATATTGTTTTTAAACTACGTATTTTTTATTTAAATACTTGTAAAAATAGTCCAGTTGTTGCCCTCCTTCTGTCATTCTGCACCCCAAGGTGGGTTGCGGTTGTGCTTCTCTTTACTGCCACACTGGAAAAAGAAGCCTGGCTTGTATGCTGTACTCTGTTTTCCACAGCATGGCAGTAAAGCAAAACATTGAAGCTTTATTTCACTGTTAAGCGGGACGGGCTTTTCTTATTTCTCTTTTTTTTTTCCCCTTTTTTCCCCCTTTTTTTTTTTTTTTTTTTTTTTTTTTCTTTTTCTTTTTCTTTTTCTTTTTTCTTTTCCCCTCTTCCACTTCTCCTTCCCCTTCCCTGTGTCTCCCCTCCTCAGCATATTCCTCACCAGTTGAGGAAGAGTAGCATTAAGAGTCACATTTCCGAGCCTTGGACTGAAAAGCATCACATAGCAAAAGGTGTGTGCCAAGGGAGGGGAGTCTGGTGTTGTGCAGTGCTCAGCCATGGGTCAGAAATCTCCCTCAAGTGGAGAATTCTGTTCAGGAGGCAGCAGATACGCTTGGACATGGTCTATGTGGATCAAGCCATTTTTGATTCTTCAGTGAGAAGATTTCCGGTTGGGTTTTGGTGAGCAGCCAGACAGATACACTGAATGACGTGTAGATGTAATAAAAAAAGGATTACTTTGTTTAGTTTTAAGTGTCTAATCTATTTTATCTGTATCATAGGTGTAACTGGTTAGACAATGGGTAGTGTTTGCCAACCACAGTGGCAAATGTGCGAGATACCCAGTTCAGTTAAGTAAGATACTGCTAATGTCTGCTTTGGCTGCTCTGCTGCTTGTTCTTGCTTCATTTTTGGAGTTACTTAGGAGTTTTTAACTTACTCATGCCCATCTTCTGTTTCCCCTTCCTCTATTTAATCCTTCTCTCCAGTCAGCGAACCAATCTGAGTAATGTTTACAAATCTGAGGAAATGTTTAGTAGGTCAAGCCTACTCTTAAGTTACTGCCTTTTAAGGACAGTTCATATATACATGAAAAATTTTTGTTTCTCTTGCTTGCAACTTATTTCAGTGACAGTACCTAATATTGCTTTTTGATTAATCTTATGCAGACAAGAAATAATTGGTGTCTTTAATGTAACAAAAATGGACATAGCTATTAAGAAAAATATAAATTGGCTTTGTCACAAGACAGGATCTTTTCAGGTTTCAGCCTTTACAGGCTCAGCTGCCTGTGAATATCTAGAAGAATAATTATTTGTGAGAACAATGCTTAAACAACTATGGGAGTTATTATTACTTTGTGTTGTTGTGTGAAGGGTTTCGATGTGTTGGTTGGTTTTAATTTTTCTTTTTGTATTTTCTTGAGGGTGACAGAGATAGCTCAGTGGCTTAGATCTCATTCTGGTTTTTTTGACTCAGTCAATTATATCTTAATTAAATGTGTTTTGTTGAACATTCCACCCTATGATGTTGAGTGGGTTCATATAAATACATGTAATGAAAAGACAGCTGGTGTTTTCCTGTATGAGTATGTAGAAAATGTACTCCCTTTTCCCAGAGGTTATTAGGCATCACCTTAGAGTGGTGGTTCAAAAACCACAGAGATCTTTCAGAATTAATCCAGCGTTATGAAAGTAAAGGTAGTTACTGCAAGAACTAGTAATTTGCTGTGGAAAATAGTCTTTGTTATATGTGTTCTTAGCAAGTTGAAATAACTTTCCTGCCTAAAGTCATTAAGGCTGTTACGGTGAAACCATTAGTTTACTTTCTCAAGAAACTGGAAGTTAGGTGAAGGAAGTGTGATTGTTACCTCTGGGTATGTTTCTGTTCTCTGTCGCAAAGGACAGGAAAGCAAAACATTCTGAAAAAAATCTTCCTAACCCGTCTTTCTTACCCATCAGAGACTAAAAAGTCTTTTTTTTTGTTTTTTTACTTTAAAATTTTGGGGTTGAGGATGGATGTGAAAGGCGTGATCGTTTGTTTTGAATTATATGAGAGTATATTTAGTCACAGGCAGTAAGAAATAGAGGAGCAGCCTCTGACTGGGGTTCCAGGTAGCTTGCTGTTCAGGATATCGGTTTTGACTTTTTTGCCAGTGTCACTGAAGGAAAACAAGCTCGTCTTGTGTTTTATTCATATGACTTGTGGACACCTTCACAGCCAACTCAGAGCCTACATTTAGGTGAATACTGGAATGCAGAAAGGCATATTGTTGTAATATTCTGTTAGCATCACCTTGAGGCACTTGATGCAGTAACACTCTAGCAAACTGGGATCAAAGCACATAACTACACAAAAAATGTGGAGTGTGCAAGGCACATGCCTGCTACTAAGCTATCTCTGATTTATTCATTCAATAGGGAAACACAAAGCTTCTGAAACTTTAAAAGAAAACCATTCTTGATTGCATCTGTCAGCTTTGTCCAGGGACTTGTGTTTTGTTTTTCTTTGATTGCACTGCAAACTTCTTATGCTCCTTTGTTTCAAATTGTGTTGATTACCCATGGAGTCAGCTCATCTTTTCTAATATATTCCTTCTTAAGAGGAACAGAGAGAGTGAAGGGGGCTTCTCTGGCTTTCATGTAATTCAGTTTCTATTCAATTCTGGCTTCTCTGGAAGTCTGAAATCCAGATATTTGCCATTTCACTTATTTCACATTATTGAATAAGCATGGAGGGAGTAACAAGAGGCAGAGAAAAGGTGGAGAAAAATAGGAAGAGGCAGAACTGTCTTTGAACAAACTGGATATTGTAATCTGTTCAGTGGTTTGGAACAAGCAGTCTGTGCTGTGTCCTAGTAATTTGTTCCTTCTGTCTCCCTTCCTATTATCTGTGACTTTGGTGTTCATCCCTCCCTAAAATGACCTGATCTAATATGACACAAAAGTGAAGATTATTGTAAGGGATTAGGATTCCTATCCCCAGGAGTACTGATTTAGCTGTTAGTTAACAATAGCTATTAAACTTGTTCTCCCTTCTTGCATATGAACTTGTTCGCATTACGTGAGAGTATTATAGTAGTAAACAAGGAGAAAAGACAGGTCTAGTCAAGAGAAGATGTGAAAAGGAAGAATTTCTCCAGGTGATTTTCATTTTTAGCTTTTGTGGGTTTTTACCATCTATGCATTACTGTATATGAAAGTTAAAACTCAGACTCCTGAGATTATTTTTTTCTAAGTAAGCAGCAGTTCTTCTGTATGTGAGGATGTGCCTTGTTAATGATTGGTGTTTTAGTGTGAATGAGGTAGTGCAAGGAAAGTTTGATCTATTGACAGAACTGAAGCAGAATGTTAAAGTCTCCAGTTCCAGATTAAAGATCACTTAGTAATGAAAATGGATGTTCTATACTTGAAATTTTAACAGCATGTAATGCTACGTGGATAAGAAAAAAGTTAATTTTGTCTTGAACAAATGGCTCTACCAGTTTTTATTTTTGTGACCAGGTTGCCTCTTTCATAGAGATTACATTATATACTCAGGCTATCTGTATGAAGAAGAGGGGTCAGTATTGCATGCTTGCTCACTTGCTCTGACTTGTGCATAAACACACGATTACTTTCTCTCATAGTGGTTAAGGAAGGGAAGGAGAAGAATATAAACAGAAAAACCACATCCTGACAGCTGCCTCCAGTTAGCCCTGTTTTTCCCCTTGACTTTTAAATCTTAGAGTGGCTCCTAATTTGTCCCACATGAGACTTCTGCCAGTGGGGCTGTTTTCCGTTTCCTTTTTGCTTTCATTTGATCCAAAGTAAACAGTTAACAAAGAATAAACCAATTCAGGCAGCTGTCAATGGACCATTAGCTTTCAGGAGGCTCGGACAGGAAGAGCGCATATTATTTTGAAGGTAAGAAGGGAAAATGGGATTGAAACCTAATGCCTGTATGGACCAGAGAAGTATTTCCAGGTCAAGTGCACTTAAGACAATGTGGTAAAAGTTTGTCCAGGAGATAAATTTTGGGAGCGCTGATATATTTTTTTATGTTAACATGTATACAATCCACTTAATATAGAAAGCTTTTTAGATTAAAGGTACATGGGGTGCATCACTCAAGGGGAAAAACCACAATGATCCACTATTAATTAATGAGATTTCAAGACCATTTTCACCAGGGCTTGTTGGAGCATGCAGACATTTTGTCTGCCAAATATAGTCATGCTGCGTTTGTTTGCTGCTTTTTAAGATGAGTTTTCCTACAAAGTCTGAATTTATCTTTCCTTCTATGTAAAGGAGTGTCTAGGACCAGGGTAGATAACCCACCTTTCTGTTACAGATGTATATAGATCATGTCAGAGCAGCTGTCTCCTTCTTGTCCAGTTAGGTTAATATCTTCTAAGTACAGACTTGCTTATCATGCCTGTAAAACTTCACAAGGTGATTTATCATGTCACTCAAAAACTTCTCTAGTCCATGTTTAGGAAGGATCTAAAGGATTCCCATGGCATTTCTTACACAAAAACCATCAAACCTGCAAACCTAAAAACAAGTATTGCTGCCAAAATAATGCACTTTGTATGAGGTCTCCAAGATAAAATTGTGTTGCATATAGTTGCCTGCAGGTCATTATTGGTTCTGCATTACAGTATTAGAGTAAAACCTATCTTGCCAGCTATCTAGGTCTGTTTGCAAAAAAAGTATCACTCTATTATTGAACCTCTGCTTTTGATGAAACTTTGGAATATGTCTATCAAGACTCTTCCTATACTTTCTGTAATGGTGGCTTGTTTTTTTTAGGTTGTGGATTTTTTTTTTTTTTTTTTTTTTTGGTGGGGGAGAGACAAGTTGATTTTTTTTTCTTCTTGCCTACACTTCGTATGAGAATGATTACCAGAAGGGTGATTCCTTTTCTAATGAAATGTTCATGCATTAGT
Organism: Florisuga fusca; assembly: GCA_038090715.1. Taxonomy (NCBI): domain Eukaryota; kingdom Metazoa; phylum Chordata; class Aves; order Apodiformes; family Trochilidae; genus Florisuga; species Florisuga fusca. Next base: position 13,263,708 of record JAAWXA010000012.1, read on the forward strand.
ATAACGCAACTTTCAGAGCTTAGTGCAGTGTTCTGCAGGTTCTCCTATTTGTCAAAAAGTTATCAATTAAAAGACAGTGAGCTGTATTTCTTAGTTTTGCTTTTATGTTTTTCTGTGATGCTTAAATAACTAATACCAAAGTAATTCTTTAATGACAAGGAATAATGCAATTAGCTTTGAGCACCTAATTCTTTCTCAAAGCAAATAGTACAGCTGCCTTAATCTGAACTTGAGGGAGAATTGGGATCCAAGAGAGACTGAGGCATATGCAGGGTAAGCTCTAGTCCTCACAGTGGTCCTGTAAGAAAGCAAAGTAGTGAGGCTGGCTAGGGGCTCAGATGTGTTTGCCAGGAAGAGTTAGATGTGCTGAAAATGAGGAGTGAAATGTATGGCAGAAACAAACCCTGTGATCAGTCAGACCTTGTGCAAGGGGACAAGGAGGTCAGAGGGAGCTTGGGGTCAGGAAGACTTTTCAGAGGAAGGGTTGAAACTTGGCTGCAGCCCACGTTGTGAACATCTAGATGGAGACGAGCTTAAAGGACTGCTGAATGTCAGAGAAAAAAAACAGTAGAGCCTGTAGGTGGCACAAGGTGCCTCGTGTGGTTTTTTTCATGAAACTGAAGGGATGCCTTGTGAAATGTCGGAGAAACATAGAGGTAGCACATGTGATGACTGCTGCTGGGATGTCAGTGGGAGGCTTAGCTTAGGAGCAATTACAGGTGTATTCTGGGCTGGAGGCAGACGAGGTATTAAACTATAGTTCAGTAGAGACAGTAGATGTTCTATTTGTATGCTGCTCACTGTTAAAGAGTACCAATTTTTAATTTTACTGTGTTTTTTTTAAGCAAAGAATAAGGACTTTTTCTGTTTGGAGTGACTGGTCAAGCTGATACATTTCATCTAATTTTCTGTGCGCATTTCTATGTTACTGTGTTGCTATACTGTCAATCTGTGTAAATTTTTATGTAAGTAAAAATACCCCAAATATATCACTTCTAACATTTTGTAACTGTCTCAGTATTTCTCATAAAGCTTAGCAGTACTATTATTTTTTTTTTCTCTTCCCAAAATTATGTACGGCAAGTCCAGTCTTTGTGCAGTGTCATAGTTGGGAACAGTATGTAGATACATGCATTCTGATTGTTCTTATTTGTTAAATAAGATCATTAAATATTTGTTGAATCGTGAACTCAGTCCACACCCCTTCAGAAGAAAAGTCCAGTTTTCTGCTGTATTAGCAGTTGTAAGAATGTAACATGTACATCTTCTTATCCCATAGAATAGTTCTTGCTTAACGTTTATTGAAATCGATCTTAAGATGCCTGATATGTGTCTTGTTGACAAACAACAAGGCAGCTTTAGGACCAGAGCTGATGTCCCTGATGTTTTGAGTTAATTTGATTACTTTTCATTAACCTAAATGCTGGACTGTTTTTCACTGCTGACATTTTATTTTCAAAGTTTACTGTATGCTTTGATTTTTTTTTTAGCTTTGGAGAGAGGATATGGTAAATTGTTTCAGTGAGCCCATCAGTGCATACTCCAAGAAAAGTTCAGTTCTAGGAAAAAAATGCCACAACACGGCAGTTAGAAAGAACTTGAAATAATGAGATGTTTAAGTTGAAAAATTATTTCTATTGGAGGTATATGTCTAAGTGAACAACTTATATTGTGAACTCTAAGTTAATTTCCTAAATTACAGCTTTTGTCAAAGAGATAAAGGAAATGGGGGTGGGATGGGAGGGTGGGGAGAAAGAGGGACAAAAAACTGGCCAGGGGGTTGGGGAAGAGATGGGGGGAGCTGTAGTAGAAATAAGGAGGCAGATGTGATTGAATACTTTATGCCAGAGAGAGAAAGCAGCACGCAAACTACATTGCACACAAAATGCGTGTGTGCAAATGTATTTTATTTATGCTACTGGGAAGGGGTGGTGTATATTTATACCACTATGACAGGGGTAGGTGTTGATAAAGTATAAACAATGCAGTTTATGGGATTTTTATCTCTGACACCACTCTTTGCCCAACTGGATATAGTAACACATGCTTGTCTTCTGCAAAACATTCCTTCTATCTCCAGCTAATGCTGTTTATATGGGCTTGGATAAGGACTCCGTAAACAGAAGCAGAAGCTGCGTGGTTTGTGTGTGTGTATGCATATGTATCTAGCTTCACTGTTTTGTCTCTCTCCCTGTAAAATGGCAATTAGAAGGCTGTTGCTTGGAATAGAGGCAGGTCTTGTGTGGCTCTTATCTCTCACCTGTTTATACATAGAATCACAGAATGTTTTAGGTTGGAAGAGACCTCCAAGATCTCCAGTCCAACCTTTCACCAACACCATAAGCTAACTACTAAACCATGTCCCCAGGGACCAGGTCCAAATGCTTTTTAAATATCTTCAGAGATGGTGACTCCACCACTGTCCTGGGCAGGACATTCCAATGCCTTCGAACTCTCTCAGTGAAAAAATGTTTCCTAATATCCAGCCTAAACCTCCCCTGGGGCAGCTTCCATCCATTCCCTCTGGTCCTATCACAACCCACTAAGGAGAAGAGGCTGTTTCCCTCCACGCTTCAACCTCCCTTGAGGTGGCTGCAGAGAGCAATAATGTCTCCTCTCAGCCTCCTCCAGACTAAACAGCCCCAGCTCCCTCAGCCACTCCTCACAGGACTTGTGCTCCAGGAGCCTCATGAGCCTTCATGAGCCTCAGTGTCCTTCTCTGGACACGCTCCAGCACTTCTGTTTCCCTCTTACAGTGAGGTGCCCAGAACTGAACACAGTGCTCAAGGTGCAGCCTCACCAGAGCTGAGTACAGAGGGATGATCACCTCCCTATTCCTGCTGGCCACTGAGTTCCTAACGCAAGCCAGGATGCCACTGGCCTTCTTGGACACCTGCACACACTGCTGACTCATATTAAGTCAACTGTCAAAACAGTGTCCACCTTACAGCTCTCTAACCATGCTTCCCCAGGTTTGTATCTTACCATGGGGTTGTTATGACCCAGGTGCAAGACCTGGCATTTGGCCATAAACCTCATGTAATTAACCTTGGCCCATTGGTCCAACCTCTCTAGGTCCCACTGTAAGGCTTCCCTACCCTCCAGTAGATCAACACAGCCACCTAGTTTGGTGTCAAACATATATGCTGAACTATTACTGTCTCTTAAGTTGCCTTAGAAGTAAATCCAGCATTGCTGGAATCAGAGGAATAAATCAGCTGCATCTCTGCATATTTGCTCATTTCTATGTAAAAGCATGGGAAAAGAGCAGAGGATCAGGTGCAGATACTGCCAGCTGATTTTTGAGAAGATGCACCTGGTGGGGAATGAAATCGTCTGGTCAGTTATTTATTTTTTCCCCTTGACCTATTTTCACATTTTACAAATAGAACGTAGTCTGCATTTCTTCTTGACATGGCAGAAACAAAATAAGAAAGCATAATATTTGTTGAGATCTTTACTTTGGATTTGTTCTTTACATATTTCTAAGATGGTATTTATGCTCCTCTCCCTCCTGTCTGCTGCCCTATCCCTAGTCCTTCCTTTGATCAGAATGAACATAAACATCGCTTCTGCCCCAGTTCTTAAAAAGTCTCCTCCTGCCTCCTACTCTGTCTTGTACCTTAAGCTATATGAGGGGAAGCCAGTCCAATGAGGAAGGTATTTATCTCCTGCCTTGCATTATTTTTTAGAAGGACAGGGTATTCCAAGTTCATCAGGGATTTTCATGAAGTTGAAGTTAAGGTAACGGAAACAGCTTGGAAGAAATATAATTTTCAGCATGGTCTTTCTGTGTATGCTGAAGCTGAGGATGCAGTCAGACCACAGCAGTCATATACAGTGAAATAAACAACCACTGTTCGCTGTTATTCATGTTTCATGTCTGTTCAGTGTCTTAAGTTGCAAGTAATATATCTTGGCGTCCTGTGTGTGTGGGTTTTATCTATTTCTCAATGAGTTTCTCATCCAGCTATTTGTTTCTGCTTTATTAAATGATGCAGAGGACCTCCTGTTGCAAAGAGCGTTGACTTTCCCACTCCTTATGAAGTTGAATTTATATTTTTTTCTCCCTTAAGTAGGTTCCATCTGCTGTTTGTGTGTCAAATTCTAGAAGTTACAGTTAGTACCATAAAATTGCCTGACTGTGTAAAAGAACTTCAGCAACAAATTTAAAGCCAAGTTCCTCTATTGTGCCTTACTTAATATGTGTTTTGCCGTCAGTGGTGGGGAAGCTGATCACATGGGGCAAGTCCTCCAAATGCTGTTTGTTGTTTTACAACGCAAACATTCCACTATGCCAAAAGAAGTATGCCTGTATTTCAATAACATTCACACAAACTAGAACTTCCAAACAGAAGAGGACCAAATATTCACTGCTCCTTGATTTAAATCTTTTAATATACTGGCTTCCTCTAAAGTTGTATTGCTCAGTTCTTCGTTGCTTGCTATTTGAAATGGAATACCTAAGGATATATACTGTCTTTGTTGTAAAACTGGATATGGCATGAACAGGTAGTCTCGGCTTTGATTTCTCAAGAAATAAAAAAACCAAACCAAACCAAACCAAAACCAACCTATAGGTTGAAATGAGTGTGAAGGGTTGAGTGATGATTTTTTTTCAAAAGGGGCAGAGGGCACTGGGGCTCCGGCCTAGATGTGCTTATTTTACATCTTAGCAGTTTGAGCAGACCACAAACTGATGAACTGGAGATGAAAATTGAAAACAATGTGAAGCAGATTTACTAGAACAGGGGAAAGGGAGGAACATATGGCATAAAGAACAAAAATACAAATGTATACAAATATACACCCAACCTGCTTTCAATGGTGTCAGGGACAGGTGGCTGAAGGCCCCTTGCTGCAGGGCCGACTCAGGAGAGGGCTCCAGGGCTCTTCCCAGCACCCGAGGGATGTGGATTCTGCAGAGCAGTGTCGAGCTGGGGGTAAAGGAGCGCAGGGGAACAGCAGCGAAGCACAGAGCGGGCCAAAGAGAGGAGGGGCTGGGGTCTGCCTGAGCTTTATAGAGTCTGGGCAGGGAATGGGAGGGAAGGGACCCCGCTGGCTGCCGACCCTCTCTGAGTCTGAATGCCCTCCTTCTTTAGTTCTGCAAATTCAAACCATGACAGCCTGTCACTTCAGGCACAAGACCAGCAGCTACAAGATAGTCACATTGCAATGTGAACCTGGTACAATGTTCATTCTCTCTCACCTTACATGTGTACACCTTTTCGTTCTTTGCTTTTCTTTCCTGTGGTCTCACTTGGTCTGTAACAAGCATCTGCAGGTAAAGCTTACTTTCATCTGCTTCCCAGCCATCCATTCCTTCTGATGTGGAATGGATTCTGATGTAATCCTTTACAGTGGTTATCTTTTGTATATCCTTTTCTTTAGGAATACTTGATAGCTAAAAAGTATGGGCACTGACTGAAATCAGCTTTTAGAATTCAATTCAGGTGGGTGATTCCTAACTTCATCGAATGGATGGTTGTCTTTATTTAGGCTCCAGCTTCTCTTTCCCCTTAAAATCTGCAGTACTGTGCAATACATGGCGTGCTTTTAGGTTGATCTGAATGAAGGCAAGGATGAGAATCAGGCATTTCCTGCAAATCAAAGATCTGGAGGTCTGAGAATTGAGTTATAACAGTTCTGCTTTTTTCAGTTTTAATAGCTTGCCTCCCACTTGGCAACCTACTTCACCACTTTACTCAAAATTACTGTTCTGTGTGTGATGTATTCACTTAACCCTCTGCCAGGGGTTACCAGCTCTGTACCTAAGTGCTGAAAGGGAACTCATGCCTCTTTCCCCCGTGCCAGGTCAGTGCATTAGTCTGAGCTGCTGAGGAGAGCGAGTGCACTCAAGACTGTGAGGGAAGATGGCTGAGAGGTTGCTCAGTGTTGAAGGGGTAGGCAGGCAGCTAGTATTCGGCCATCCCAGCATGGTTTGCTGGAGACATCTGTCAGTGCCCTCAGTATTTTGTTATAAAGGTGTTAAATTTTTGCCTGCCTGCGGTGGTGCTATACAGTACTCAAGCTCTGCCTGTGTTCTTGTTTGGATCAATTTCAGAAGCTTTGTTGTCATGTTATTTGAGAACGAACAGAGAGCTTGGGAGTAAAGTGGGTGAAATATTTGTTAAACAGTATTGATGCTCTTTTTGCAGTTGAAAATTATGCACATCTGATTTCCTCTGTACCTCACATCTCAGTTTGTTCCCTACCTTACTGCCTGCCATGTTCTTGACAGAGACAGGTAGGGATATACTCACTGTGTGGGCTGTAAAACAGTATGAACTGTGTGCACATGATGTGCAGAATGAGTCAGTTGGTATACTAGAACTGATAGGCTATTCAAGTAAGGTACTGAGAAATAATCTTAGATGTGTTGCCATATAATTAACTCTTGTAACTGTGAAAGTGTGCACAACTGTAATTTACATACTGACATCTATTTCAGAAAGTAGCAGTGTATTATAGGTGCTAAAAATGAGACCACATTTAATTTCAGCTTTTGGTGATAGGGTTTTTTCGAGTCTGGTGCTAATGGTAAAGGAGCTGTGAGCATCTCATTAGATTTGTTTGTGTAACATAAATTGTTCTCACACTTGCAGAGGGAGCCCTGGGACATGAATATTTGACATTGACCTATAAATCTCCTTTATCTAACAGGCAATTGAATGTATTTCTTCAGGCACTTAAATAATCACATCCTTCTCTATGTTGCCCTTAGAGTTTAAGATTTCAGAGAAGAAATTAATCCCAAGAGAGAGTAAAATTCTGCTTGCATTTGTGAAGTTCAAGTAAATATTTAGGTATTGGTAACTTTGCAGCTTGATGAAATATGTGGTTATTTCATATATGCTTTTTTTTTTCCCTAAGATCTTTTGTGGGTGGGTGTTTTTTTGTCTGTCCCTCTGTCCTCAGGGAATAGGATATACATTTACAGGTTAGTCAAAAATGTCTCGCTGACCACTTGACAAGTTACTGCATTCATCCCTGTCTCCACTGTATCTTGCTGTCTTTAAGCAGATACTGAAATTGCAGTAATTTTAGGAAATATCTCTTGGGAAGCAAGGAATAAATAGGAAATTCCTTAGCCTTCCTATGTCACCTTAGTTGTAGTTATTGTCAGGATCTGGAAATTGCGTTTTGTCATCCATTTCTAGTTTGTGGATGTTGTTCCAGAATTTTTTTAGCTTTGCACATTTTAGTGAACTAAGTAAGTCTCTCCTGGACAGCAGTTCAGTGCATGTGTATGTAGGCAGCTCATGGCTTGTGTTTGTTTTTTAATTCAAGATGCTTCTGTAGCAAATACAGATGTTAGTGGTTTTTTTGCATATAATTATCAGGTCCAAAGCTCAGGAGGCTGAAAAGCTGTTAAACTCACAAAAGAATATGTATTTTTAAAATTTGGATGCCTATTATTTATAATTAAGAATGAAGGCAATTAATATCTTATTCAAAATGTAGCGTTCAAGAAAGCATAGGGTAATGCTCTCTCTTGTGTGGCTGATGCCTTTCCTCTTTTTGTATAAGATGAATGGATGGAAAGCAAACCAGTAACACTTCTTTCTTCAGGCATAGCTCATAGATGTAGAAAATTAGGAATTAGCAACTGGGAAAGACTAACATAATTTATGGCTTACTTAGTGGAAAAGTTGTGGAGAAGACTGCCAACAAAGGTGGCTGATGGCATGTGAAATGAAATTCTGCATTTTGAGGATTAGTGGCATTTGCTGAAGCAACGGATAAACAAGGAGTTAAAAACTGGTCATTTTTTGATGCTTCAGAATAATAATGGGAAAACAGCAGTAAAGGACTTGGCTCCTTGTCTAACCAATGTAAGAGGCGTCTGTCCTTCCTTCTGATGCAGTTCTTGGAAAACAGAAAAGTGTTACCCAAAACTTAGGTGGAACAGTGTGTTTCTGTTGTGCTCTTGTGTGGTTATGTAAAATGATCACGTATTCTCTGCCATAAAATAAGCTAGCAGGTTTAGGTACTCTTAATTTTTTTTTAATCTCTCTCCCCCAAGTGAGGGGGAACTCAGATGCAGAGCTGGTCAATGAAATGCTGCCAGCACCATAAAAGCCAGAATAGTGCATGCATCTCCACAAGAACCAGTGAAATTATTGCAAGTTAAATTACTCGAGGTAATTGATGTTTGTGCAAAACAGGGAGCGTTTTTTTATTTTTTTCCTTCTTGTGGTTAATGTTCAGTGAGATAATGCAAATGAGTCCTCCATACCTCTCCCTACTCTGGCCTGTCACATGTACTTTTCATCCTTTTCCTTTGTCTTGTGGGTAGTAGTAGTTGCTAAATGATTTCTATGGGGAATAATATACTTAGGAAGCGATTTCCATTTCAGATCTTTACTGCTGCCTCTCTCTGTCTGTGACCTAGGAAGTGGAAGGCTGATACGTTATCTTTCCAAGCTGAGTCACTCTGAAGCATATGCTTGTAAAGTACAGTTTTTAATAATCTTTACTGCCACAGAGCAAAAACTGGTCTCTGAATAAGGACAACCAGATTAAACTTTCTTCCATGTGAACATGGCTTGGGCAGAATCAGACATTTTCAAGGCAGACTGATGTCAGCATAGTGAAAACATGATAAGGGAAGCATCACTATAGGGAGAACTTGAGCGTCACTTGTGATAAAAGAAAAATCTGCACAGGATCATTTGTCTTCCTCGGTTCCTGCAACTCTAAAATCTTCTTGTCCTGTCTCATGACCCTTTTGTGCTTTAAGGGTAGGGCAACAACAGGATAAAGAAGTGAAGCTGGCCTCCTGCACAGGCAAGCAGAGTTTGCAATACTGGCTGCTGTTTTTCCTGGTCTTGTACAAATCAACAGTTATTTTCTTCATGCTCTCCTCAGGCCATGTACCTCTGTTCGCTGTGCTGTTCTGTTGTGTGTGGGGTTTTTATTTTAAGAGGGTTAGTGTTCAGGCTGAGGGAGATACATTTTAAAGAAAAAACACCTTGCAAGGTAACATTTTTGTACCAGATGCATTGGCAGAGAGTGTCTGGGCCTGAGGTGTCTGGGCACCCGCAGAGATCATGTTTTCTTAAGAGTCTATCCTGTAAATAAACTTTCAATGGGAATGCTGTGTTTAGGCTATAGGCATACCTTTTTGGCTCTTGGGAGACATCTCAGGAGCTGCTGCTCAGTTACAGCAGTGAGTTATATAAAAACTTGCAAGTAGGAGCTTACATTGTCACTAGCTTTTATCTTACCCTTTGCACTCATATTATGATAATGCAGAACATGCTGTATGAGTGTGTGATTAAAGGGGTTTGATGCCCAGTGCCTAATGCTGGTTCAGCAGGGTCTTTTTCTTCCGTCAGGTATGTAGCGTATCTGATTATTTTCCCGTTCCAAATTATTTTTACCCATGAAAGCAGTAAAAAGTGCAATTTATTCTGGAAATCTTACTTCGTGGGGTTTGCAAACAGCTTACTTACTTCTCTTGGTTGTGATTTTTTTTTTAAATGGCCTGCTAAAATTATCTGAGAGTGAAGCTATAGAAAGCTGAGGGCTTGCCCATCTGACATGATGAAGAAGAAACCCATAAAAATTATACCGTGGCTTCCATGTTGAGAGTGATAGCTGGGGAGCCTCAGGAGCAAAAGATGGCAAGAGGCAAAGCTTTTTGTAGGAGTTTTAAAGCGATGCTGTAGTTGTCCCAGCCTGCAGCAGATCATTGAAATGTATAAAATATATTACTGGATCAGCTTGGTCGTAAACTATGCAATTCAGGATAACATAAATGTGTTTCATATTAAGTAGGATCTTACGTTGATTTATGGCCTGACTAATGCCATTCTTCCCATCCAAAGTAGTGTGTTTCCAGATTCCATTTCCTACTATAATTGCTAATACATAGTTTCTACAGGCTGTACTGTGGAGGGAGTTTCTCTTGGAATGAAATATTTCTGGAAGAAGGCTTATTTTGCTGATGAGCCACATGTTGATTGGTAATGTTTTCTAAGCAGATTCACCCAACAGCATCCACATATTTGGATCTACAGAGATTTCTGTGAGAGGCCAACTCTTTTTTTTTAGTTTTCAGTCTCTTTGTATTTTGTTTTGACTCTCTTTGCAAATATAAATAATCCCAAAATTATTTTTTTTCTCCTCCAATAAAAATATGTGCATACCAAGAAATGAGGTATTTCTTCTGTAGTATTTACGTTAAGCTTTCAGCTTTACTAACTCCATTATATTTTAATCTCCTGTCACACATTATATATCTTGGCAAGCTGAAAGTTGTGGTTCAGCTGTTGTTTCCATTTTATTTTCTAAAGATGTGATATGTATACCCAGTTTATAAAGAGCTGTGAAAAAAGCACCATAAACTCTTTTCTGCACCTCCTTTCCCATACTGAAGTATTTTAGGTATATATAAAATATGAAGTAATACCCTGAGGAAGCACCCAAATATTTTCTTACAGTAGATACAGTATGGGGACCCCTCTTCTTTGAATCCATAAAAGGAATCCTGACTGAAGGTATTTAAGCTCTTTGTCCAAAAAGCCAAAATTCTCCTTGTATGTTGTTAAAACTTACTGGATGTTTATGGCTTCATATTGTTTTGTTCTGTATCTCTCACACTTTTTTAATAACAGCAAACTGTCTAGAAAGTAATTCTCTGTTGTAATATTGAAGGAAAGAAGCAGTGATTTTACAAAAATTATTTTTTTCAAAGCAGAATCTCTCAAGCAGTTAAGCTTGTTTTCATTTTAGAATGAATTAGAATGCATTTAGTGCAAGCACCATAAGCAATAAAATTTCCAATTCAGTGGTTAACAGTCTTTTTGAACTGAGCTGGGGAGCAAGCTGTCGTAATTTAAGTCCTGGCCATGACTGTTGCTAAAGGTAGGAGAACATTGTGCTGGAACAATTATTGTCAAGTTGCCTGGATCTCAGGGGAGCCTATTTCTCTTCTAGCGGTATGCAAAATGGGAAAAAAAAAAATTGGTAGCAACAGCTTGCTTTTTTCTCTTGCTAATTTTGGCTTGTGCTTAGCCTTACTGCAATTGCTTTCTAAGTTTTATATACTTGCAAAGAAGGAGTCATGAAGGAGTCATTAAACATCTGTAACTATGGAAGAAATGCTGCCCATGCTTTAACAGAGCACCAGTGCTTGCTTTTTTTTTTTTTTTTTTTTTTTCCCCCCACTTTGGGTGTCCACAGATCAGTTTAGATAATAAGATTAGCAGTATTGCTTCTATCTTGCATAGAATCAGGTCTTTGATTTTGGTAGTAACAATACTGAAGGTTTCCAAGGAAGTCTGGGAAAATGTTGCAAATATAACTCATCATATACTTGGTGGGGTATCCTGGCTTTTGGTAGTTGGTGACTTTTTTAAGAAAACAAAAAAACAAATGAAACAACTTGTAAGGGGGCAGTGCTAAAATACTGGTTAAAAATGAGATTTGGTAGTGTTTTAGCATCTTGTGATTTTGAACACTGGCTTTTGCTTTGTGTGGAAATAGTGCAGGATACTCCTTCAAGGAATACTGATGGCCTACATTTCCACTAGATTGTTCTTTCAATTGCCTGTAGGCTGTAAGGAGTCAAAATAACAGAAGGAAGAACATCCAGGGCTCCAGTGAAAAATTTGACTAGTCTCCCCATGTGCTTTGCTGTGTCTATGCAGAGTTCTTCTGTAAATTATTTCATGAATTTTCTTTTGGTTAGCACTGGGGATACAAATTGTTCACCTCCCCAAGGTGTGTTTTGATCTTGAAAAAAATGTTGCACTATTTGAAAACACCTTCATTCTGAAGTGAATCAGTAGACAGATTCTGATACTCTGGCAGAGATCGGATTTCTGAAATTAAATATATTGATGCCATTCAAAAAGTAGAGAAAAAAAGTAGGAGCAGATTGAATATATAAAATTATATTTTTATGAATGTCACATTGAAATTAAAACAGCAGGGCAATAGGATTTCAGTACAAGGTTGGTCCAGAGGTGAATAGACTTGAAAGGTATTTATATGGGTAATTTTTTAATATTATTTTTAAATCCACAGACCTTCAGCAGCAAGAAGTACTTGAGTTGCTTTGTGGCTGTGAGAAGCTGTTGAGTGGTTGTCTGTGTTGCTAAATATGCTTTCTTCAAGCTTCAAGAATGTGGTTACATAGCTCGCTAATATGTTGTCTTTATGACAGGACTGAGATACTGCTGCACTCTTTGTCCAGGGCATGTAAGATAATTTTTGTTTCATATAGTTAACAATATACTTAAACTCATGAAAGATTTATTAACAAAGACATTGAGTGACTATTTTTGGTTGCTTAATTGGTAAAGCATTCTTTTTCACATAAGTTACAGTTACTGTTAGCAGGGATGAGTGAATAAAATTGCTGAAAAACAGCAGCAGGGTTACTGCTTAATGCAGTCTTGTATGTGATGTAAGAGATAATGTCCTACATCTTTCAAAAAGTGGGTAGAGTGCAGCTGTTTCTCCAATAGCCTCCTGGTGATTTCTGTTGCTCCTTTTCAGTTTTCCTTCATCCAGAGCTTCCAATTTTAGTCTAGTGAGGATCTGAAGGGCTTTCGCAGCTCACTGCAAGGATCTTTCACAAATCTGTGTGGGAGACGTTGAGCCATTTCAGCACAGAGAAAGCTTGAAAATGAGCTGACCTTGATCAAAACATGGCTTTGGTTATCGTTGAAGGTATGAGGCCTGCCTATTACTCTCTGCCAGACAGTTCTCCCACTGGAGTGAGAACCTTAGCTTTCACTCTGATAGTCTGTGAAGCTGGCATGCTAACCACTCCAGTCCAGTGTGTGTACAGGTTTGTGCTTACTAGTGTGTAGTCAGTTTGCTTGCCTTTTCCCAGTTTCAAGATTGCCTTTTTCTAACCAAAGTTTTATGAAACATCTAGCACTGATTTCTGCTAAGCAGGGTGGAGTAGCACTGTAAATTTTTTCCTTTAGAAACTGTGTGAACATTGTTACAAGCATTAGAAACATGGCCAATTAGAATTCTGTACTAGAAACATAGAGAGCAATGCTTTTCTAATCAAAGGCATACATGAAATCTGCATTTAGAAAAGGGTGTCGTGACTCTCCACTCCAGCCAAATTCCAACTGAAAAGCATAGCCTGCAAGTTTGAAATGGGGCCCTTAGGTTGTTTTAAATTCCAGCATGCTAAGATTTTTTTCTCAGCTTTTTAATGGTAAACAAGATCTGTGATTTCCATCAATGACATAATTTAGCTTCTGGCAAGGTATATGGCTTTTTCAGAAGAAAAAGATGAGTTCTGTGGCTGAAGTTACTTAGGGACAAATTTTACATTTAAAGGTCACTCAACTAATCTCTCTTTTTAGGTCTGTACAAAAGCAGCTCTTTTATAGAGCTCAGAAATTTAAATAAAATCATGTTTGTCTCTCCAAAATTCGGGAAAACGCTGTGCCCAGATTTCTTCTAAATGGGGAGGAGCCAACGTACTATCTCTTTATATTTTGTAATGATACTCTTTCTTGCTCTTTGTTGGACAAATGGATTGTGTATGCAGTCTATCTGTATGGTAAGTCATAGAAACATCCCACTCTTGGTAAGAGCTGCTCTAATTTCCAAGAGCTGCCATACAAATTGCAGCTCTGGTTCTGTCAATGGAACAGAACTCTTGGGGTTTTAACAGACAGAGGTTTCTATCCTTAAGACAAAGGTAGATGTGCTATTTCCCTGTACTAAAAATATTGCTCTATAAGCAGCATCTACGTAAGAATACACAAACCCTGTGGAAGGCCACCTTGATAATTTCAGAGACCTGAGAGCTAGTGAAAAGTCAAGGTCCCATGCTGCAAAGCAAGGCCTACCAAAGATAGCAGCAAGGCAAGGCCTGATGCCAGAAAAATAAAGAAGAGGCCAGGCTCATCTCCAGAAATGATTGTAAGGAATTTGGAGGACACCTTCTCTGAATAAAGGGATTATGCATTCTATTAACTCTTGGACTTAACCAGGATGTTTCATTGTGGGAGAGTGCTGTGTCTTGTAAGAAATGCTTGTAGCTATCAAAGTCATGATCTTTGTTTATTGTGTCTTGCTTTTAAAACAATTCACCTTATCATAATGTCATGTTTTCTCTGCACTATAAAAGAACACTGCTGATAAATAAAATCAGACATATTACCACCGAGTATATGTCTTGCCTGGCCTCAAATTTTTTTCTCCTCTGTTTTTTTCCTCACTGTGTTCACAAGAAAACCCTTTGCCAGAAACCCATGCGCATATTGTTTATGTATCTGATTTATTTGTTCAATAAAAGAATAACCAAATATTGATGGCTTCAGATGAATTCTGAAGTATACAAGAAGTGAGAATACCGTTTGCTGCTTTGAAATTGAGGATCTTGTCTTAGGCTTCATGACATGAAAAGATGTGCTGGCAATACAAGGTGAAAACCTGTTTGATTGACCACCGGTCTTTTTGACCTGTGAACATAATTTTGCATACCATCTGCAGAAAATATCTTCTACTGCTACAGAGAGGAAGTAGACAAACAAAGAACAGTGTACAACTGTACTTTACTTTGTTTTGCTCTTCAAACTCTTCAGTCTCATTTTGATTAAGGGACTAGAATTATGCATTTGCAAGATAATTATAGCTACCTTGTCCACTGGATACTAGATTGCAAGGGTATATTTAATCATATCCTTATCACAATCTATTGCTAAGGCTTTGAAAATACTTCTCCCTACCTTTTTGCACTCAAAAAACAGGAGAAACTTATTTTAGGTATTTGTAAAGCTATTTTTTTTAAATGTAGCACAATAAGGTAGTAAAGAAAATAAAATTTGCTTATGTTAACTATTACTTATTTTTAATTAGTCCTTTTTAATGTGTGCACTGCTGTCTGTATTGCGTAGGAATTGTGTTTGAATCTTCCATCAAAGTTTGTGTTAATTCACTAAACAGTTACCAGGGTTCCTTTGTTAACTGTACTATACTGCCATAGGTTTTTTGTAGAACTTTAATTTGTGGTTTTTGTTTAGTTTTTTTGCCAAACAAATCTACAGCTCTCTCTGTCAAGAAAGAACTTTCTGATTTAATCCTTTAATAGATTAGCTTTTTGGAACTGGAAAGCAAAATATATCCAAGGCATTTCCAAGGCAAAATATATCCAAGGCAATCCCAGCTGTCTCCCACTCCTATGTAGAATCCAGTGCTTCCGCAATAGCGGCCAAATACCAGATCTGTTCTCTCTGTAGAATTCCTTACAGACATGGATTAATTTAGACTCTACTTTTCTTCTGTTTTTGCACTTTACTGTTGAGTATGCCTGGAAAGCATAAAATAAGAAATTACTAAATTGGAGAATGGGAGTACAGTACAGAAATGCAGTACAGTGATACTAAAGAGAAAACAAAACTATATGTGTAGAAATGAATGGGTACATGAGAAAGAAAAGGGGAAGAGTTTAAAGCTCACTTAAACAGAGATGTAGCTAGCTCTTCATCAGGATCTGAAGAGATTTGACTTTTCAAGGGGCACTAAGAAAAACTGGGCAGATGACACTTTTTGAATGTAGAAAAAGAAGCTGCTGTCATATGTATGTTAAATATTAAATGATAGATCTACATGGCTACCACGTTGAATTAACCTTCTTCTAAATTTTCCTTATTTGTTAAACAAATCAAAACAAAATATACATTAAAAAAAATCAGGAACATCATGGGGTTCTTTTACCTAAGGCTCAGGAAGCTGCAAGGATTGTTTCTGTAGTTGCTTTTGCATTTTGAGAGCTCCTACAGAGGCTACTGCTGCAACAGATTTTTTGAAATAAGCGCTCACATAAGGGCTTTGATTTTACAAATTCAGCTTTAAAATAAAATCCTACCTGTAAAGGTGTACGCACCTCTCTTACTTACTGGGGACATACCAGACTGTATTGCAGAAGTAGTGGAGATGGTGTGGTTGGTGTGGAAGTAAGTAGAGAGGGAGTCACCCAGAACAGCATTGCAGGCAAAGCCAGTGCGGAGTTGGAGGGAGTTTGTTTCTGAATTTTATGAAATTGGTTTATGCTTCTTGTTGCAGACCAACACCTGCTTGTAACGAGGTGCAGAGAAGGGTTTGGGAGGATTTACTGTCCTCAGCTGCTGGACGGGATCAGTGTAGCGCAGGACTGGCCTGGCGTGGGACTATCGTGTCAAACCCCCTCTTATTTTTCTAATTCCTTAGTAACATAAGATTCCAGAACTGGCACAGAATTGTACCGTATCATGTTTGGAAAAAAACCCTCCTGTCTTTTACTTGTAAGAGAACACTTTCTGGCAAATGTTTTTACATCCCTGACTACTAATTCTAGTACTTGACCATTTCCCCAAATTGTCTTTAAAAACTGAAGATTTTACTCTTTCCAAAGCAAAGTCTATTAGATGATCAATTGGAATTTTATCCATCTTTTTCTCTCCTTTTTTTTTTTTTTTTTTAATTTATTTTGTGGCCAGACAAGGAAAACCTGGCACAATGATGCAATCCTCTTAGCTCACTTCCTTAAATTACATTCTGAAGTTGTATGCTTGCTGGGTTGCTCTAGCATGTGAGTCTGAGTGACACAGCTGTTATGTGGAAAGTACTACAAACTTAACTTCACTAGTTTATATTTGAGAATGAAAAATGATCACGTGTAAAATGACTTAACAAAGTCAGGGGAAAGAAGGGATTAGTTAAGGAAACAATGTAGTGGCAATAGTTCCTCTGTTGCTCTACATCTTGGACTGAGCCAAAATGTTTATCTGTTCAGAATCTGTGTAGAGCACTTGTTAAGCTTAACATTTGAAGATGATCCTTTAATAGCTTAGGTCCAGTGTGCAGTGAGCACTTAAATTTACTGTGGCTCTTCTGAGACCACAGCATATGAGGTGTAGAAGCCATGTTCTGGGGGGTTGGTGGCCCTGGGGAATATTTCTTGCAGAGGAAGGGTTACTGTGGTGTCATGGTTCAATGCTGACCTCACAATTAACCTAATGACAGATGTTCTCTATTAATCCCTCCTCCCTTCCTGATAAAAGAAAGGAGACAGAATAAGAGAGAGAGACATGGGTTGAAAACTAAACTACACAGAAAAATACGATACCACGTTCCTCCCCTTTTTCCCCAGTAACATTCACATCACCACCGAGGCTGCAGGGCAGCCCTGGCAAGGTCCAGGCTGGACTCCTGGAGTCAGCAGCAGTCAGGAGCTGGAGGCAGGAACACACAGATTCAGGCTGGCACGGATCAGGACTACAGACAAACGGATGGAATCCTCCCAGGATGCTGAAGCAAACAGGAACAGGCGAAGAAGTGCTGAAGGAAAGGGAGAAGGCCTGGGCCCTCATGATCCTTCAAATTTATTCTAAATATGATGCATATGAGATGGAATACTGCTTGGTCAATATTGGTCACCTGTCTTGTCCGCTCATCCCTAAGTGGGGGTTGCACATGGGACCCTTTTACTCCCTTTCTCACGCATAAGATTTTCCTCAGAACTGGGCAGTGGCCTTTTTTCGTTATACCAGTCTCTAGCTGTAACTATAATCATGGAGCATTATCAGTCCTATAAGCAGCCGCTGACTGAGAAACTCGCTGTTAATTTCAGCAAGTGCAGCTACATATATATATATATAAGTATATATACTTCAGACTTAGCTGAAAGCAAAATTACAAGACAGAAAATTAATTCTATCCTAAGCCCAAACCAGGACATATGGTGATGCCAGTAAAGCAAGAAATGAGTTAAGAGTCTGATGGTTGTATGAAGAAGTGAACAACTCTTGCAGATGCCTTTTTTCATACCTTGAGCACTGAAGAATATGTTTGGTTGTTTTGTTTTCTTTAAATATTTAAGCTGATAAATACGTCTGCAGGAGTTATATGCCACACAGTGTGTTTTTACCTTTTGGTCCACTTTGATTAATCATCCATGTTGTCCCCTGTGTGAGAAGCAGTGAAATACTCCGTTTTCCCTCTTTCCTATACTACAAACATAGTAGGACAGAATTCCTCTCTACTCCCCCCTGCCCCCCCAACACACAAATGGAAGATAAAAGGGAAATAAAGACTGAAGACCTTAATTTGCAAACTGAAAACAATTAAATACAGACTTTACTAATACATGGCAAAGGTAATAACATAAAGGGTAAAGTAACAAAAAATACAAATATATATAAATATAATCAAATAAATGTATATCTATAATATATATATATTGTATACAATATATATATATATACAACCCGATGGACAGCATTTGGCGAGCTGTCGGTAACAAACAGCAACACAGCCAGCAGGAAGAGGGAGGAAAAAAGAGGGAGGAGTTGTTGGCTTTATGATCTTTTTGTAGAGTATGACAGGAAATGAGAAGGAATAGATCCCTCCCTTTGTGTTCCACCCCTCTCAGAGTTGGAAAAGCCCTCCTCTTTTAGTTCCTCATGTTCAAGCAGTGACACTGTATTTCAGGGATTAATGGGAAATAGTGTCATGCTTTGTCAAGGGACGATTTTTCATATTAATGTTTGCGAAGAAGAGACAGTGTCTTGTGCTGTAGCTCTTTACCATATTAAACAGGAATGTCCTTCAAGGTCTTTGCCAGTGATGGATATAAATCAAAGTGAGAAAATGGTACATACTGGATTTAACATAACTGCATTTTTTAATGCTTAAGTAGGCTTAACTTTTTTTTCTCTCTTAAACCTGTCAAGATCAAACTCAAGCAGACGTTCACATGCACAATTGCCAATCTTTTCCTTTAAATTCATGATAGTCCAAATTCTTCTCACTGCTTTTGTCAAGAAATCTTCTAAAGGCAAGCATTAAACCTACTTTTGCCTTAGTCTTTCTTTTTTCTTTTTTTTTGTTTCTTTTCTTCTTCACAGCTACATGCCTGAGAACTTCAATAGATGTTAGTTAAGGCCTAGAATCGAATAGACATTTGTGAAGGAAACGAAGTTTGGAACAGAATTGTCCTTTATAGTTTTTCTGTGGAAGAAAAAAAATGTTGAGAGAACCTAATCTCTTGCCATCTGGAAAATGTAGAAGCCAGAGGTTGTTTGCAATAGGTAACATCCCTTATATAAACTACAAAATTCTTTTAATATTAATGGCAGATGAAATTAAAACCATGAGGCTTGTCATTGACAATTTCTTATATATGTTTTTAATTTTGGCTTTTTCCTGCTTGTATTTGATAGAGTTGACTGATTATTGATAAGTGTTGGCCATCTTGGTTTAGTACAGTGTTTTCTAGTCTTTCCCAGTTTCTCAGTTCTCTACTAGGCAACAGTATTTTTTTAGAAGCCTTTACTTGAAATCACCATGAAAGGGAGAATTTTCTCCAGCGACTTTTGCAGCTAATTAGCTTGAAAGGAAGCTGCAGACAACTGTTGGGCATAGTGAGGTGGCTTGACATGTGCCACCATATGTAATTGTAGCTCTTCAGATTCCGGATGCTTGCCAGGACTGTAGTTATATTGTAGTTATCTGTGGGCGACTCCTCCACAGCCTTATGCACAATCAATCAAATTAAGGGTTTTTTCCCCCTCCCTGAGGGGATTTAGTATAGTGTTTGTTGCTGCTGTTTGTTTGTTTGTTTTCTGAACAGGCAGTCTGGGAGGAGTAGGGTTGCCATCACACCACTCCCCTCTTTGAACTCGCAACATTCACTTAAAAGTGACAGCTCCCATCTGCTGATTACTACAGGAAAACAAAGATTGTGGAGGTGGAGCAGAAACAATGAAAGAATGTTTATAATAATTAATGTTTTTTGTCTAAGACGGTAGCTCTCGGGAAATTGGCCCTTGATCACTTATTGACAGCTTTATTCAAAGCTGTATTGACAGCTTTATTCAAAGAAGGAACACTTGCCAACAGCTGCTGTTACCAAAGTTGGTATGTATTGATTTTTTTTTTCCCCTGAAATTTTTCACAGCATACCTCCCATCCCCCCAAAGAAGAACCAACTGTGAACTTTGTCTTAAACCTTTCAATAGGCTAAAACAATTCACTGGTAAAACTTTTGAAGACTTGTTGTTGCAGAGAACAGTCTTTAGTGTTGCATGCTGAGAATAATGGCCAATAGAAGGAAACAATAACATTTTATTGCCGAACACTTCATATGCAGAATATTTTGCTGGAAGATGACATGCAAAAGCATTCTTGCTTTAGCTATTACTTCTTTCCTTTCACCTTTCCTACATGATTAGTGTTCTCTATGAAAGTGGAACATTAAACTATCACCAGAAAAACTAAAGGTTGTTAGGACTAGTAATTTGTTTTAGCCATTATGTCCCTGCTCACTCATAGATCCTTCTTCTATTTCGGATGTTTGGAGTAGAGACACAAGAGAAGGTATAGGGCAGAGGTCCCCAGGGCAGACAGCCCATCCCCGACCCTGGACAGGTTGTTCTTTCACAAGTGATGGGTAGGAGAATTGGTGAGGGTTTTTTGGGTTTGCATAGCACATATGAAGTAGGGTACTTAAGAAAAGGGTAAACTTAAAGTGATGGCAGTGGCAGCCCTTGCAGTACGTTGCCTGGTGCTGTTTCTGGCAGTGGCGTTGTCATCTGAGCAGTCAGATCCCTGTGAAACATTAAGTAGCATTTCCAATTGATGATGGTGGGAATGTGCTGGTGGACAAGCTCACTGCCTGCCGCCTTACATGGCACATTGGGTATGTGTTTATTTCTCTGAAAGCTATGACTCTGCTACCGAGGTGCAGAGCCATAGGGCTTCCAGCTGCTTGCTGGTGCTTGCTGGTGCTTGCTTGTGCTGCTTTTAAGGGAACTGGATCTGGAAGAATAATGCTGCCTGATGTTTGTTACTTTGCAGAGTTTGTTTCTTTTCTTTTGTCCCTTGGTAAGATCTTATAGTGGCACAATTGGTCAGGATAGAGCTTTTCAGGTTAAGGCTCTTCTATGGCCAGGGAGAATATCCATGTTGAGGAAGATAGCAGGAGGTGCTCTGGGAAATTAAAGACAGATGTAGGAAGGGTTCTGGACCAGCAGAGACGAGATCATACAATCAATTTTAATTTCTCTCCTTTTACTAAATTAGTCAGCATGGAAGAAATTCCAGGTTTTGTCTCCATAGTTGTCACCCATTCCTCTTCTTCCATTAAAAAAAAACCCAGTAATGCTATTTTGTTCTTGACAGAAGCCAGGGATTGTGCATTCTCCATAATATTTAGTACCGTGTGTCAGCTCTGTCTATTTCAGTGGGGAGATTCTCCATTGTACTTCTCTCACAGAGATTTTGCTGGGCTGTAAGGAAATGGTTGTGTATGAGTAATAAACATAATCATTAGGGAACAGCTGTTACTTTTTAGTCAGTAATATTCCAAAGTTATGTTATGTAGTTGCTAAAATATGTCAAGCCTTTAATCTCTCAGGAGTAAGGGAAGCTTGTTTCTCTGCTCTATGTTCCTCCACATACAGTGGTATGTGTGCAATCCCTTGTCAGTATGAGAAGCATTTACTGCCCTTGCATTTGGAAACTGCTAGAAATTCTAGGAGGATCCCACTGATTCTTTTTTGTAACTTTGTAGCCTGGAGGGGAATGTCGATTATTAGTTGTGTTATGTTCTTATTCAGAAAGTGAAGTACTGACAGTTTGGTTTGCTGTTATATTTTAATTGGCACGTGTACATTTCTCCCATTGAAATTCTTAAGTGACATAATTTAGTGTCATCCCCCCAAACAAAGGCAACACTTAAAAGCAAAAGGGCCCTTTTACTGACTTTACATGTGTTATGCTGCACCCAGACAGCAAACCATCTGCACAATTAAAAGTTCATAGGTTGTGCTCTTCAAGCTTGTAACCACAAAATATTGCTTTATCACTGAATGACTGACCTGGTGGGTTCCCATGCAGTATCCCAACATGTCACCACTTTAACTGGGGACAATCCCCAGTTACATCTGCTACTATTTCTACCATTAGTCTCTCAGTTCCACTTACAGACAAATGTATTCCACTGAGGTAATACTAATAAAGCATACACACTGGCAGAGCCATTGAAATTACATGCTATAGACAGTTCCTGTTGCAATGAGGGGTTTATTGGCAGTTTTTGTACATATTGTTGCTGCAGATTTCTTTTGCTTTGCTTCCCTTTGGAAATAGTCTTTTGAGTAGTTCTGGTAAGATTCACACCCGTTGTGCTCACCCATGTGCTCACAATTAGTGAAAATGTGTATATTGTATGTAAAGTCACCTCTTGAAATTCCCTAATATGTGAGGTTTTATTGATCACAAATTGATGTCATGAATCCATTTGGATACCAGCTAGGAACCTGTAATTGCTCACTCCTAAGTAAAGGCTTTCCCTGAGTTTTAATTAGTTGATGCAAGGGATTAAGATGATTATGTGGAAGGTAGTGCAGTTTTTGGCTTAATAAATCAGGCAGTGTGATTGCCAAATCTGTCCTTGATCCCATTTGGGCAGAACACTTTTATAAAGGCACCCATCAGACTGCTCAGGCTTCCTGCAGCAGTAGCAGTGCAGAGTGTTTAGGTTTGCTGATACTGTTGATATGCAATGTGGGATATTAATCAGGACTAATTATACACATTGGCTATGAAAGAAACTCAAGGCCAGTGCAGGGTATGCTTCTGTATCTAACTTTTAAGTGATTTTAAGTTACTGGGTTAATTGATAGAAATTAAGAGGACCTTCTGTTTACTGACATTGCATTTCAGATCCCTAGCTCACTGCACTGGCTAGTGACTTCTTTGCATTTTGGTCCAGTTCGCCTATTTTTTTGCTTTCATGTTTGTATTTTTGTATTTTCTCTTAAACCATACCAGAGGCAGAAAACAACGAAATAACTCAAATAATGATAGGCAGCATGCCCTGAGGCTGCAGTGTAGAGTGTCATTAGCTTGGGCTGGAGATTCAAAAGAACTGCAGAACTCTATTTTGTGAATAACACTGAGTGCTGCTTTCCTGCTGCAGATTACAATGTGTGCATGTTAACTATATGCATGTGATAATGCACTTTATGAGTATCTTAGACAAGGAAATATGTGTCTATAGGAGATAAATTCTCAGTCTCATACAGTCTTACATGACTATATCTACGTAAAAATTTGAGTCAGTGTGTTTCTCAGTATATGGAATAAGTGAGTTCATTTGGGACGGCTGAGAGGTTCTCTTCCACACTTGCAGAAGGGAAAACTGGAATAAAGAAAGTTTGAGTATTGTTTGATGGATATGATTGCAGATGCTTTCGTGTTTTAATATCCTAGTCCATCAAAAGTAAACTAGGATTGATTATGTAATGGAATGGACTGCCATTCAGGGATTTTGCCACAATAATATACTGAGAGAAGATAATCCAATAAATACTCTTTTTGCTATTTATTAACTTTATACTTCTGCAACTGTAATTGTATATGGAAGAGGGAGGTGTAAATATCTGAGCTAGTAAGTATTTCTATTTGGGCTTCATGTCCCTACTTCCACAGCACATAGTGTTTGCTGGATGAACCAAAGAAAATCTAAGAGCCAGGTTTTGCTTTTTTAGTGTGTTTTGTTGACATCCATGGAGCTATAAGAAAAAAGCTCTTCTGTCTCTTTCAGTTCTAAAAATAATTGGGGGTAATTGTAATACCTCTATATTCTTTTGGCAGAAATATTTACTGTGGTTCACTCATCTGTGTCAACCATAAGCAGGAAACTCGCTGCTGTCAAAGCGTTTCTTCTGTCTGAGCTTTTGTGGCATAAATTGCTTGTAGATGGGGTGTAAGCCAGTCCATTCCTATTGTCTGTGCAGAGCAAGCCATGTGAAAGCCACAAATTAATCACATCTAGTGAGAGAATAGAAGGCTCTCACCCACCAACACATTTGTGAAAGCAGCTTTGAATCCAAGGGAAAGAACCTCTCAAATGAACATGAAAAATGTTGGGCTTCTGAAGTCCAGGGAATTGTGCATCCTGACTGGATCTGCCTGCTACCATGTGGGGGGAGTGAGGAATAGGAAGATGACCAGTCCAGGAGGTTTTTCTGCTAAATGATTTTCTTTCATTAGCTGATACTGGGGTCTAAAAAGAGCTGCTGGCTGTGGCTAGGTTGGTGCTCAGAGCTTATTTCCAGATGTCTGCTTTGCTGGGAAACAATAACAGTATCCTTTGGCATGTGAAAAAGGGAGATTAAGGCGTAATGTTTTATTAGACTTTGGGATAGCCTTTCCTCTTGCAAACCTTGTGATTCTTAGATAGTGTCATTTATAATTACCCTTTTTTTTCTCCACACCCATTTGTGCATAAGAATTCTGTAAAATGTATCTATGAATGGTCTGCATTATGCATTTTGACCTTATCTTTCTCTTTTATGATTCCTATCTGAAAACTGATTTGATTTTGAATAATTTTTTCTTGTAATTTAGGAATGGGAAGAAAACCCAAAACACCCAATACACAACAAGGAGTACAGGCAAGAATAATTACTGTATTTCTTGGGGGTACACTTGTAATGCTGAGTGTGAAGATAAAGGTATTGGTGTCCTTTCCCTCCATTCTCCTCAAGTTCTCTTTGACATAAAGAGATAGTAGTTGGAGAACTTTTGAGCCCCTTTGTTTCATAGATTTCTTGGAGTATGAATTCTTTGGGACAGGAACAGTTTCTATTTAGGTGCATGCAATGAAAGCCAACCCATAACAGCCACTGTCAGAACATACACGTAATTATTGTATTTATAGTTCATGATAACAGGGCTGAACATGAACTGAAATGCTAGCCAAAGGACAGCTTTTTAAATAGTGTGTTAAAAGCATGGTGTGTCGTCAAAACCAGCAATTGAGTGCTGTTTTTTCTTGTCTTTTGTTTAAACATATAGCCTGAGATACTAAAAAATCTTTTCTAAGAGAAAAAAATAGACTTTTGACAAACACAAACTTCACTTTGGAAGGCTAGAAATTGTATTAGCAAAGAAAATAAAAGATACTTCTACATCTACATGAAAATTATAGCAAATACAAAGGATCAAGTGTGCATACCTCTTCTGTTTTCCCTGATCATCTGAACACACTCGCTAAATTAAAAATGATTTCTGGTGTGCAGCCTGAGTTCTTGAGTTGTGAGCTTTGTATTATTTTCTTTCTTAGTGCTTCATAAAGCTGTTTTTCTGCACAATCTGTACTTTTCTTTTTTCTTTCCTTTTCTGTGTGTAGAAAGCACACAGAGCCTGTGGTGGGCAATGGCTACTGGCATGTGCTTCTCCTGTGCAGCATCCTTTAGTCCCATCTTCATGGCTTTGCCTTGGAACCACTGTTACTGCCCATCAGATCTGTTGCAGCATCTGTACTTTTCCAGCCTCAAGTCTCAAGTCATGCTGAAGGTCACATTACAGTTAACCCCAGAGAATAAAATAATGAAGTAAAGGGTGTAGTGTTTCACAAAGAGATGACCCGTCTGCACTTGGCCTCTGGTAAAATGACAGAGTTTAACAGCCTATGCAAGTACTGGTGGCCGGGGGTGAGCCATTAAACAAATGGCTGGCTCATATTACTCACTGTCCCTATCACATTCATAACTTGATATTCAAGAAGCACCCTTATGAAGTTGTAAAAAAGGAGAAAATAGATAGAAGACTTGGAGAGATTTGATTGTGCACAGATATATAGAAATTTGCCTGTGTATCCTTTTTTTCATCTCTGTCTGAAAGCAGCTTGTGGAAACTCCAGTGTAACAAAGTGAGCAGCACTGTTGTCTGACCTGCTGAAAATGCTAGAAATGCATGCCTTAAGTATTCCAGAATGGAAAGACATAGATTTCTGAAACTAGGTAGGCTCTGAACCACCATCTTTGCAGGTACATAATAATTTTTACCCCAAATTCAAATGAAGTGTCATTGTATGACATTGTACACTTGAATGTATCAGTTGAAGCTGGGAGAGGCTGATTTTTTTCACTGACTGAGATAGTATGAAGTAGTATGATTACAACTTCTGTTACATATTCCTGTCATCAAAATAAGCTCTGCAGTGCACAAATCTTCAGGGCTGTTGATAGCTGATGCGTGTTTTCCATTCATAAATTATTTTGGACCACTCATTCTCATAAGCTCTTGTTAGTCTGCTTGTCACTGAATACATTATAGCAAAAGCTATAATTTCTCACCAATTTCAAAATGTCTGTTGAGATAAGCTATATATTTAAGCATACTGGTTTGCTTAAAGCAGTGTGGATTTTTCTATTTCAAACTTGCAAATCTAAATAAATATATTTTCTAGAGGATAATGGAATTTCCAGATATATCAGCAACAATCTGCTCTTTGTTTTGAGTTACAATGCAACTGACATTGTCAGTAATTCTACTCATTGTACTGTATACAGACACCACTATGGAAGCCTCCCTCTTCAGAGAGCTGTTTTTAAAAAAAAACATTATTTTTAATAATTTGTGTCTCCTACTTTTGGAGAAGATACTCTTTCTACTCTTTATACTGTTGAACACAGTGTACATGCTGGTGAAATCCTTAAGAGACAGTCGGTCTGCATTTAGTCACAGATTTATCCAGCAGTGCCACAGATTATTACTAGGTTGTATACTAAGGAGCTGAAGAATTCACTGTATGTGTGTTTTCTGCAAAGCCATATGTCATTGGGACTATGTTTCTACCTTTGTTTTTCAATATCTTTCGAGCAATGGTTGCACAGGAAAATAAATACTTAGTCCATTTGGTTTCATAAATCTTTGGAAACAAGCACATTGATTCTCCATATTAAAATTATATGGAACACAGTTTCCACACAGCTACTTTAACATTCTCATATCATCTGCATCCTCTAATTTTTCCATTTGAAAGGTTACTATATTATTTAATTACTTTTATAAAAGAAGGCAGTTGGAGGTATTCACTGGCTGATATCATGGCTTCCCAGATTCTAAACAGCTCTCATACATGGTATTTATATGATAGATTTCTGCATATTTGATGGACTTCTGTATTACTTGGCAAGCTCTTTGATATCTTTTTTTATCTTTGTAGATAAGATATACTCTGTATGGCAGATAGTATGTGGTATAGGTGTACACGTAGATGGCTTTGAGTTTTCTTACTGTATCCCAATTTTCTTTCTGTGTCCCACAGAGTAAGAATGATGCAGCTGTTGTTTTGTGTGTTCTGCTGGAGTCAGAGAAATACACATACAGGAATAATCAGGGTATAACAGAAAATAGAATATGGTGGGGTTTTTTCTTCTTCGCAAAAAAAAAAAAAAAAAAAGAAAAAAAAAGAAAAAAAAAGAAAAAAAAGAAAAAGATACTAACTTGATTACAAGTTACAGAACAAGGACAAGCTTTTCTAACCAGTTTTTTTTTTTTTTTGCTGGGATCTAGTAACATTTTGTCTGCAATATAAAGACCAGGATATTTTTGCTTCTAAGTTATCAAGAGAAAAATATGTAGTATCTGTTCGTGTTCATATTTCACATCCATGCCTTTGCAGTGCTCTGTACACATCAGGTCCTCCACCATCAGGCAAAAACAGCAGCTTGGTTTCCTTAGCATCTATATATTACTTAGCAGTAAAAATATGTTATGATGACTGAGCCTCATAAAATGAGGTAGAAAGCCTTTAAGCTTTTGTACTCATTTTGAATACAAAGTCACAGTAGTGCTCCAAGCAGCACCTTTGTTTTTACAGCATGGATGTCAACCCGTAAAATGCTGCAGCTCTGCAGGGTGAAGTTCAGTTTACTGTGTGTAGGATGACAAAGAAAGAAGTCACAATACAAATAGCTAGAAAACTAAGACAGAATAGACCTCTGCTCTCAGGACCACAGTCTGCTTTCTGGGTGTCCTGCCAGGTGACAGGAGAAGATAGCTGTCTGAAGGTTTTGCAGGTTTTAATGGAGCAGGGTAATGGAACTGACTGTCTGGCAGACACTCTGATTTGGGAATTCCAGCCAGCCATGCACCCATGTGTTGACTAAGAAGTCAGTGGCTCGCTAAGCTTTGTTATTACCTAATATGTCTAACAACTTGAAGCCTTGCAGGAGAGCCTTGTTTACATAGTAGTCTCTCTGGTCTGGTCTTTTCCCCCTGCCTCAGAGCTCTGTTGGATTTAGAAGCTTGTGGCAGGAAGGCTTTCAGCAGGAGATGTGCCTGCATTACTGGTGTGCTTGCGGTTCAGTTGTTTGATAGCATTACTGAGTAAAGAGGTCTGAACTGGTGACTTCATACAAGTTAATTTCCTATGCAGAAAGCATAGAGAATCTTATCACCAGTATCACCACTTTGTGACTTCATGATACTAATTAAATTGCTTTTCTTTTTTTTTTTTTTTTTGTTACTAAACCAAATATCTGTTGGCAGTAATTCCTATAAAGAAGGAATTCTTTTAAAGCCTTTTAAAAGGAGATTTCTTACTATTCAAACTTGAAACTTTGATTTCTTCAATTGACATACTATGAATATGGATATATAGTCCAGTATTTTTCCAGACATGCTTCTGTGGCTAAGTTTTGCCATTTACAAACATCTGTACAGTTCCTGATAGTGTACAGCTCCTTTTTGTGCTTTGCTGTGCCCGTACTGTGACATATGATCTAAATACTTGTTCATGTGCATAAGCACAATTATTTCAGTAATATATGTTACTAATTTGTTGCAGACAGAATCTCTGAGAGTCTGTATTTGTATTGCAAAATACAACGTCTGGTCAAGTTCCAGTTGGAGTCCTAGCATTTCATTTTTTGTGTGTTTGCTCTCTTTCTATATTCATTCTCTTTTGCACAGGAAATAATTTTCATATCCTATCCACAAAATTTAAATTGTGCTCCCTCCCAGTAAGATGTTTTTTCTCTTTATGTGAAATGGCTGAAGTTTTTCCTACTAAAAATCAAGGTAGCCAACAGAGGGAGCAAAAATTCTGTTCTGTTCCCAATCTTGCATGCTGTTGACAGCCTGACTGGTAGGACTACCAGGAGCCAGGTCTCATAACAGAGACCACTGTTAAAACATTACATAAATCATATTTAAGTACGTACAGAGTGTTGGTTTTTTTCTTAGGCAAAATTTATCTTGATTTTTACTGTTGCCTTTTTGGATGAATCATACCATGGACAAAAAGTATTAGTATTATGATTTCTTTCAAGATGTGTGAGTGCAGGGGCAAAAGGGTAGCTTATGTGAATAATTTAAATACATGATTAGGAGCCATAATGTCCTTTAATTTATCTACCCAGAAATTTTTTTTTAAAAAACGAGACTCTGTGAACCTTCCAATTAATGGATTTAGAAACAAATACCTGCCATACATAAGTTTCTGCATCTGATATCTGTGACTTGTTGTTACTATGATGCTACAAAGTTAGAAAGTAGTATATTTGCTATTATATATAAGCTATTATTATTATTACTAGAGTATTCATTTTTCCTGAGAGTATGTTTTTCCTTTCAAGTTTATAATAGGTTGCATGCAGTGTTTATGCACTTGACTTTTAAATTACTATTTTGACAGTCTGCTTTGGAATTGACTCACTTCAGCCTAATCATCAAAATGTCTAAGCACATGTATTACATGTGTGAGTGCTTTCTCTGGAGTCAATAGAACTTCTATTGGCAAAGGTTTGGTTATTGTGATGAGTTTGCAATGCAGAGGTGGCACAGAAACTTGCCAAACTTATCTCCCATGTATTTAGAGTTACTGCTAAGTATAGTAATAGCTGCACTGGACTGGATTCAACCTGGACAAATCAACAGACGAAAAAGTCTTTGTAGCTTGCTATCAATGCACTGAGACACCTAACCACCTGGCATGTGTTAAACCCTTGAAAATGGAGTCTGCTTTCTTGGCAGGGAATTTATTATATCAAACACTGACTCTTTTAAAGGTAAATAAAGGTGTTTCCTCTATCTGGATGTAAAAACCAAAATCTCCAGCGCTGTGGTCGTGCAAGCACACTGCACAATCCGTTGCCCTACCCTTTTTTAAAAGACACACCATACTTTGATGGCAGTAATAGTGTCAAAGTCCTGTAATGGTCTCCTAAAGACCTTCCTATCCCATGCGTGCAATTAGTTTGTAATGAAGGAGTGAGTTTTATCTGCACAATAAAAAGAGGCAAACATTGCCACTAACAATGAGGATTCCTGTTATTTGCAATGAAAAGTAACAGCTGTATTGTCTGGTAGGAACTTGAGGCTCTGCATGCAGGAGCAGCATAATTTAAGCTGTAGTTTTATAGATGAGATAGTTTGGTATGTTTATTCTGAAAGGTAGTGGGCATGTATCTTGTTCTGCAAGAACATGGGTATCTATTTTCAGTACTCCCTGAATGAAATTGATTCAAAGTGTTAGCTTCCTTAATTGTGGAAAAAATGTCAGTTTCTTGCTCTCTGGGTACTTGTGAAAATTTTGTCAGTGAAACATGCATATTGAACTACACAATGGTTTTTACCTTGCACAGTAGAAAAGATGAAACCAGAGCTGTACTGGATCAGCTGCATGGAACAGAGATAGAGGTATTTTAACCTCAGTGTTTTTACCATTGTAGCTTTTTCCTTTAGCTTGCTTATTTGGAAGGCAAAGAGGAAGAAGTTCTTTGCATTGCTGCAGCATATAGAAAATAAATGCGGTGGTTCTTCTAACCCTAACCCTAACCCTAACCCTAACCCTAACCCTAACCCTAACCCTAACCCTAACCCTAACCCTAACCCTAACCCTAACCCTAACCCTAACCCTAACCAACTCTAACCCTAACCCTAACCCTAACCCTAACTGAAATTGTTTCTTAAGGTCAAATATAACTCTTCCAAGTTGCATGAGCAAGGGTGCTAAACTGAAGGGAGCCACAGTGCTTAAATATGACACTTGGAATTGTATTAAAATATTTTCTCACATCTACAGGCCTTGGAAGACAGTGGAAATAATTAGTAACAAATACTGTGGAAGTATAATGCACCACAGATAAAGTCTGCACGGGTAGCTAAGGTTTAGAAACAAGTGGCAGCTTTACCTTTAAGTTAAGGTTACAAAGAGGGCATTTTATATTTCATCCTCTTTCAGCACCCAGATCATTTATTTCTCCCTGAGTAATATGAGACTGTAATGTGAAGATGTTTTGGCCCTTCTTCCCCATACATATTAGTGATTAACAGAGTGAGTAATGACTACAGGCGCCTTTGTGGCACAGTGATCACAGAACAGAATCCCACCACAGTGAAATGTAACAAATGCAGTGAAGTAGAAGAAAGGTAAAATAATGTCCGTTTCTTGTTTGTATTGAAAGCACAATGAAAGCCTGGGTAATATCTGTGACTTTTGTTGTTCTTCACTAAAATGAGAAGTGATTCCTTAATCTGTGTTTATTAAAAAAAACAAACCTTGAATTTCCCTGTTTTAGAAAAGAAAGAAAAGCCATTTAAGATCATCCAGGGATTCTCAAAGGGAAAAAGCAGAGCACACATGGATACTTTTTTTTTGAGGACTAACAATAGGCAGGAAGGTGGGTCAGGAAGAAAAATGGAGTAAAAACACCATCATCATAGGAAAATGTAATTTTTGTACTGAAATTCCAGTTGTAACTGGACAGAAGTCTGTAACTGTGCAGCACTATGCTTATCTGTTTTATTAGCTTATTTCAGTACATCATGTTCAAGTCACTATGAAAGAACATTAAACCATGTGGTTGGCACTAATCAATACTAAAATAAACAGGCAGACTGTGAAGAATTTTGTGGTTTCCTCGTGTGCTAAGATATTGTTCTAAATGCATCTTGCTCTGCCATGTGAGCTCCACTGCTTTGTTAGGATTTTGGAAGTCAATTATATAAAATTGCCTGCCTTGCAGCCCTGAAGTTCTTGCAGTCTGTCAGTACAGGAAAGACTGGTTTACTATTTGCACATCTATGCAGCCAAGTTAGTTAAAAGTTAACACTTGGCATGGTTCTAGAAGCCCCTATGAAGTGGGCTGGCTGGTCTAGATGAAACTGCAAGTAACACTCTTGAACTCTCCCTTTTATCCACAGACTACATTTATCCCAAATACTGAAACAAAAGGTTCAGCTCACTGCACAGCTTTCCTGTCTGGCTTTTAAAGCACTTGAAACAGGGAAGTGGGAGACTGGTTTATTCATGACTTGCAGAAGACTATTAGCAACACTTACTATTATTTCAGAAGTAGTAATTCATTGCTGAAGACCACCACCTTACTTCCTGTAATTGCTAACGTATGTCAGCTGATAGGAGACACCTGTTTTGTCACTGTGGTTGAAGAATTTCTCGAAGTAACTTCATGTTGCTTCTAAGCACTTCTGAGCCATTACAGTAGCTAAGATGTTTGATTTTTCCAGTCACATATTTAAAGAAATGCCAAAACAAAAATAAATAAAGAAATAAAACAACGTTATACATATATATAAATAATTATTTTAAGTTTATGTTAAAAATGTATTTGCACCATTCCTGTACATAACCAGTGCTAAGTCCTTTTGCCCAAGAAGAACCTCCGAAAGAAGAACTCAATTATATTTATTTCATCTCTTTCATATATATTTACAGGGACGTGCAGGAGACAAGTATAATGCAGGATTAATAGCCCTGGATACATGTCTTTGACTGTATCTGTGGCTCTCTGGCTCATGAAGTGTATACTGCTACATTTGGTCCAGGCCATGGTCTGCGGTTAATGCTGATGGATGCAATCCCAGGCCCTCTGTGCATCACAGGGTGTAGGAAGTACAAATTACTCAGCCAGCTGAGGTACCTCAGCCTGTAGGTTTGTTCTGTCTTCTCTTACTTGGCAAAGTTGTCTTACAAATATGCCACTTAGCACCACTGCTTGATTGGTTATTTTCAGTGCATCATTGGTTTCTTAAGCAAGTCTCCTTTACAGTATTGAATGGCCAAAATAAGGTCTCCCAGGAGTCTTCTCCTGGATGAAAAACCCAAAGTCTCTCAGTCTGTCCTCACAGGAGAAGTGTTCCAGTCCTCAGATCATCTTCATGGTCCTCCTCTGGACCTGGTCCAGCGGGTCCATGTCCTTCTGTGCCCTGGACTCCAGAGCTGGCCAGATGTGGTCTCACCAGAAGAACATTAGAGGGGCAGTATTACATTCCTGATTGTACTGGCCATGCTTCTGCTGATGCAGCCTGGGGTGTTTGGCTTCTGGTCCATAAGTTCACACTGCCAGTTCATGTCCAGTTTTTCATCCACCAAAATACTGGAGTCCTTCTTTGCAGGGCTGACCTCAATCTCTTCGTTCCTCAGCCTGTATTGATACTGGAAGTTGCCCCAACCCATGTGTAGGACCTTGCATGTGACCTTGTTCAACCTCATGAGGTTTACGTGGACCGACTTCTCAAGTTTGTTCATGTCCCTCTGGATGGCATCCTGAACCCATCTCTAAGACTATTTATCAGAATCTCTGTTAAAGGGGTGCATACATTTAGTGGATGGAACAGTCCATCTCCTGGGAAACAGCTAATTGGATCTTGTTAGATACTCCTGTTAAATTAATGAAAACTTGCGTATCTGATAATTATTTCCTGTTATCCACAATGTGAATAAATATAATTATAGTGTAAAGTGTGCATAGCATAGGCACTAGCGTGTACGAAGTAAATCATCCAGCTACTCTAGGAGAGGTAAATGGCTTTGCACTTAAAAAGTAATGAATCTGTGTATACCCCATCATCTTTGTTGTTATTACAACTGGGTTGTAATTGATAAGTCAGGGTTTACATGAAGCTGCCTTCATTGAGTCCTTTTTTTTTTTGGTGTCTTAAGGTTTGTGGGATGATAATTTGTGTTATTTTCAATGTGTTACTATTTTCAGACAGAGAAATGCAGTGGAGTATTTCCCATGCTTCATTGATTACATTAAAAGAGCAAGATGAGGAATAATATAAAGGGATGATTTTTCTCACAGTTTGATTAAAACAAGCCTACTCGTATCTACTAGTTTGCCAGCTCATGCTGGTCTCCAGCTCTATTCCTCCCTCATTTTTCCATCCATCATTCCTGAGTGCACAGAAGGGATGCATACAGTATTCTGTGCTTGCTTAGACCTTAACAAATAACAATTCATCAACATCTCAGCTTTAAAGGGGACAATTCTTTGGCTTGGAAGAGCATTACAATTTACGCAGTGTCCCCTGGTGTCAGGAAAATCCCGTGACTGGATATAAACCAGAGAACCCTGTAATAGAGACTTGGAGTTCTTAATAAAAATAACTGTTGTGTTGAACATTAACATCTTTTTTATGTGACCTTGGTATTTTGTAGATACTTCTTGGAGAAAAGTATCCAAAATAATATACCACTTGCACCCCCCAAAAGCAAGACCAAAAAAGAAAGAAACCCCAGGAAATAGTGTTTTGGGATTTTCATTCTATAGACGGTCTTAGTATTGCTTCAGAGCTGTTTTTACACTGGGGAAGAATAATGTAATCAAACCTGTTGGCTGCTGGAGATCTTTTTTAATACACTACCTTGGACATAGTACATATGCTCTGCAAATAAATACAGAATAAGTGTTCATTTTGGAAGCACTTGGTGAGAATGAGTTATTTGTCTTCCTTGTGAAAGTTGCATATATTTCCTCTGTCAGTTGTTTATCAGATTGCTGGCTTTCTGCTTGTGGATTCTGAGATAAAATTAATCATTTGTCAGCTTGATTGCAGGTGTTATGGAAACAACCAAACTTATCACAAGGATGAACTGAAGAGCAGTACCAATGTTGGGGGAGGGAAGCCTTCACAAAAACTGCATCTATTTCCTATTCTGGCTCCTCCATCCTACTCTTTTTTTCAGTCATTGTTCTTCAGAACACTAGAGGTGGAAATAAAAACCTCATTTGTATGTGTGTCAACCGTTTTTTAATTTAATTTGTAGAGTCACTGTCCAGTACAACACAAAAAGAAGGCAAACAAAGACAAAGGGTCTGCACTGAAACACCTCTGCTGCAAACCAGTCAGTGCTAGCATAAAAGAAGGCAATGTAGTATAACTGGAATTTTTTTAACAAAACAATGCAAAATCCCTAGCATATGAAGTGAAGAATTATAACTCTTTATGAAGTATTACTTGCTGTTTTATGAAGCTGTTACTACAGTGATTTACTGTAATTATTATTTGTCTTCCATATGTATCAATGTTTCAGCAAAGTTGATTGAAAGTGAGAGATGTTACTTGTCAAAATTGATTTTAAAATTTTTGATTTTGGTCTTAGCAGATAGAGAAAATAACTGCTAGAGCTGTGTTGATTTCACAGCCATGGAGGACCTTTTTTGTCTTCCTTGTGCCCTTGTGTGCTTTTGAAAATTGTGGGCTGATGCCACAGAATTGAAGAGTTAAACACATGCTGCTGAAGAGCTACATGTGGCTTTCAAACCATTTTCTGACCCTAGCCTTACATAATTAACAACAGCCTTTGGAATGATTCAGTGCTCAGTAATAACTGATGAGAAAATACACCTGTCCTTCAGAAAATGAAAGGGTTTGGAAGCAGGAATTCTTTGTTACCTAGAGCGGAGAGCAGAAATTGACTTCTCTGTAACCTTTGTAAATGGATTGGGGTGAGGTGGGGCCAGATGTTTTTGTGAAATGTATTGAGCAGAATAGTGCTCTACAAACAATGGGAAGAAGACACTTCCTTAGAAAACAATTGGATATTTTTCCTTTCAGAACTGGAAATCCCTTACATAGTTGTATATTTAATACCAGTCAGAATATTTTCTGCATGTTTGGTTTGTTGTGGTTTTGGAGGATGAACTGTGTAACCCCTTTGGTATCAGTAATGTTTCGTGTTCCTACTGAGGATGCACAACATATTGAGGCTCTTAAATGGCTAGCAGCAGAGATTACAGAAGGCATGCACTGTTTGTTGTACTAAGGATGTTTTGACAGACAGGTATGTTTGTGAAAGATGTGGTTTTGATGTATGAAGAAACAGGAGTTGTTCAATGTACAGTTTTTATTTC
Organism: Florisuga fusca; assembly: GCA_038090715.1. Lineage (NCBI taxonomy): Eukaryota > Metazoa > Chordata > Aves > Apodiformes > Trochilidae > Florisuga > Florisuga fusca. The sequence continues at coordinate 13,299,632 of JAAWXA010000012.1, forward strand.
CTCATTTACTGAAGAGTGAAGAAAGGGCCCAGATGACAGGGTAGAAAATATGTTCCAAGACTATCTCATTCAGCTTGGGGTTGCTGCATACTGTCAGCTACGTTTGTTACCACTGTATTGAAGTGCATTCATTGCAAACAGTAAAATATCATAATAATAAACAGTAAAATATCATAAGTATCAAACAGTAAATATCATAAGTAGACTTGGGTGAAGCCATGGTTTCAGACTTAGAAGGATATTACCACTTTCTAGGTGTGACTTAAAAGAAAGTGTCTGTCCTCAGGAGAACATGGTCCTTCAAGAGGCTTATTCATGCTGTCTTGATCTGCAGTTTGGTTTTCAGGTTAAAAATAATTACAACTGACATTAATAAAATTCCAATATTTGCTCTTTTCCAATAACTTCTTGTGCCTGCTTTGAAACCTGGAGATCTTCAGGCAATCACAATAGTCTCAGAGGAGCAAACTTTTTCATGTGACAAAAGGGGTGGATGGGGTTTACTACCCACACTGATCACAAAGGAGGAAAGTCATCTGTGGTCTGACCAGTAGCTGGGGCTCCAGGAGGCTGCTATGGATTCTGGATTTCAGGACCTTTGTACTGCTTATTGCTATTCTCTTCAGTGGTAGAAAAGCCTCCTGTATATGCAAGCACTGTGTTTTTCCCCATTGCCTGCCTTTCCAACCCAACGAATGCCAGTGCAATCTGCACTGTCTGCAGTGCTACCTGCCAAGACTTAGCACTCTCCACAGTCTCCTCTTATTTAACCTACATTGTTTAGGTTGCCTAGCACAGAGGCTTCGTTCAGAGGTTTCTTTCAGTGTTCGCTGCCTTTCCGTAAATATTAAATAAACAAATATTAAATTCAGTGTGTGTATTCAATTTGAAATAATTGTTAAGCCCATCTCTTTCTCTTGCTTGTGCACATCCATAGCAATCCCTTCAAAAACTGTTTCTAATTTCTTATGTATTATCACAGTTCCAAACTCAGATATTTTTCTCAGATGCCTTCTTTATGACTGGTGATGGTTTTCTCAGGAGCTATGGATCCTTAGAATATCTTTTGACCTCTTTTTTGGTGTCTCAAGTTGAAGCACTCCAGACTGATTCACAGAGTTAATAGACACTTTGGAAATACATCTATTGATCTTTGTTTCCTAGTTTCATTTTGTAAAATGCAGGTTATTACCATGTAATATTGGTTTATAATACTTGACTGCATCAGGCAGAGTTGTAAGGATTAACTACTTAATATTTTAAAGTAACAGGAGTTCCTGTTTTTTCTTTTTCCCTCCTAAATTTTGTTTCTTGGTTTGACTTGGGTAAAGAGAAAAGAAATTAATTATCCAATGAAATTCTGTTTATGTTTTCTTTTATGTATGTCTTAGCAGTCTTACACTTTTGTTCTCTTTATAAGGTGACTAGTAGTCATAGCCAAGTGCTTGGGGATTATACAAGAGATTCCTGGGTCCTTTTCTTTTGAAGTAAAAATGCTGCTTTAATTGGAAGTTCTGTTGTTGTATGGTTTATTTTATTTATTTCCTTTTTGAAGGAGAATGAGTTGCAAGTTGCAGTGATATCTTATTGGACAGAAAGTGGTACCGTTTGTCATATGGTAATAAGCTACATTATCCCAAGGGTCTAATTCTTACATAGTGATTGGAATGAACTGGGCACAGGAAGAGTATGATTTATTGAGTGAAGCAAACTTTAAAAAAATAGTTTCTCTGTGGTTTTAGGTAAATGGCTTAACCTAGACTTTCTGCAGATGGTTACTAACGACTTGTTTGTCATTTCCTGGGTGACTTGAGTTGAAACTATGGGACATGATGTGCAAAAGTGCTGAGCAGGTAGGTGCATGGAAGTAGTCAATGGGAAACAGGTTTTAAACATGAGTGACAAAGTGCTAAACACCCTGAACCACTGAAAATTGGGAGGCACAAGATTTCTGGTTACTCTTGGCATTAACCTTTTTCTGCCTCAGTTTTATCTCTGTACAGTACTGTTAATAATATTTGTTTCCTTGATCGAGCACACATAAAGGGTACTTGCTACGAGTACAGAAGGTATGTCTTTTTTTACCTGCCTGGATAGTGTAGGCTTTTTACATAAATTTGAGCTTACCATTCCTGTCTTCACTGGACTAAGTCATGGAATCTGCATCTTCTAGGGTTTTTTTCCCCTCATTTTGACACGGAAAACCCCGTCTTCTGCACTGCAAGCTCCAATGGATTGTATAAAAAAAGTGTTTTACATTCTTCATCAGTATCGTTGCATTATTTTGTCAAAGTCTTTTTTACTTAACTCCTGAGGCCCCTTGCCATTGCTTTCCACAAGTCTATTCCACTCTAAACCAAAAAAATAGATAAAACAGGTCTCTCAGAAGAAAACAATTAAGCAAATGGAAGAACTAAGGTGCAAAATGCACTCTCCTACTGTGTTCCTTCCTTCTTTTATCTTCTGAACAATGAATTGTAGTCTAGGGCCTCTGCCTGGCATCTTCCTAGAGGCCGTAACCTGTGAAGATACTGACAGAATAGAGGATTGTTAACAAAGGGGGAAGTTTAATGTTGAGTATGGTGAAGTCATGTGAACGCGTAGTTGTTATTTCTGGACATCATTACACCATCTTTATATGCTTAATAATGTACTGAGATTTGTGTAATGAAAACCTAAAAGAGAGTAGCCCTCACACTTAGCATTGAACTGAGACAAACAATGTTGCTTTATTAAAACTTAGGGAGAAAATAATAGTAAATGAATGCAGCTTCAAGAAGAATCTCTCAAATATTTGAAGATGTGTCTTAAAAGAATGTACTATCCTCATATGCTTTACACCACCTCTGAATTCAAGGGTTATAACTGTAAAGAGTGGTTTCTTGATGGCATGTGGTTGTAATTTGGCTTTATGCCATGTGTGGTATTTGTATTTCAGCATAGGCAATATTTCATTATATAAGAAGTGGCTATACTTTTTTTATTCACTGAAATTCCCTTGTTTCATCTCAGTCTATGAGGCCATTGGCCTCAATGCATACAATTTCCTGGGTTTCCTTAAATAGTCTGTAAAAAATAGTCCTGGCCATTAGATGGCTACTAAATATTTTAGTGTGAAATGCTCTGTAATAGTTGTGGTTGGTAGCTGCTCTAAGGATACTTAGTGACTAAAACTACTGCCTAATTTTATAATTTTTTAAAGGTCATTTTGAACACTCATAGCATGAAGCTGTTAAAATAAAAAAAGAGCAGTATCATAGCCATAGCCTGTAGTTATATAACTGCATTGAATATGAGTCTATCTAATTATTTAGTGTACAAATGGTCTGTAAGTTTTCAAGATCTTCGTTAAGCACAGGAGGATTGTTCTTAAATTCCTTTTGTGTTTGAGAGTAGTTTCTTTTCGAGACAGTGATGGTGAATTAAGAACACTCCCAGGAAACTGAATTGATGTTCATTGCTGACTCTTGCAGCTCTGTCACTAGCTGTTGAAAGGCAGGCATAATCCCTTGTGCATTCGGTGCAAACTATGGTCCTTTGCATTTTCTCTGTAAAAAGCTTTAGCTCCTCTGAAAACATAAATTAAATTAGCATGTGTTACACCCTTAGATGGTCCAGACTTGTAAAGCATAGCTATCTCACTGAGAAAGTGATCACGACAATATTCAAAGAGCCCAATGTCTCCCAGCAATCTTCCAAGGACATCTCAAAGTGGCATGACCTTTTCAGGATAAATGGGATTTTAAATTCAGCCTTTTCATTAGTGTACTCTTTGTGTATTATGTCTTGCAAATTGGAGCAAGCTTTGAAGCTGTGAATGTTGTGACAGTGGCTATTGTTTCTGTATGTGCATTGTTAATTGTAATAGCAGGAAATGTGCAAGCCATATCAAAACAAGTAAGAGGAGGGAAAAAATCTGAAGGGAGAAAACTTCAAAGTCAATGTAAACAGAAAAGGTGGAAAAAATTCAATTATATTACAGAGTATAACTCTGTAAAGAAAAAAACAAGTTGTGCCTTTCCCCATAAGAAAGTTATATAGAAACATTAGCAGCCAAGCTACCTTTATTCCTGAAACAAGCTTTGCTTTGAAGGGAGTATTTCATTTTCTTTCTGAAGAGGTGAAGAAGAGCAAGCCATTGATCTCAGTAAGATGCAAGAGCAATGGTTTGAATGCTGAAGAGATGCAGTGTACCTATGTGAAACAGTGTATTGCTCAGAGTTGCAGTGCATATATCTTATATCAGGTACATTTTTGTAGTATAAACAAATGAGCAAAACTGGAATCATAAAATAAGTAGTTGGAACTAGCCACTAAGCCTTTCTGCTAACCATATATTTGGGAAAATGGATAGTGATCCAAGAATTATTTCAGTGGTTTAAGTTAGGCAGAAAAGCTCAAAACAGACTAAAAAAGCAAAGCATGATAACAGAGATTACACCAATACAGGTAGAAATAATGCGGTTATTTTGATTAAGATAAATGGAGATGCTTAAAGAAAAGTGATTTTTTAATAAATTGACTAAAAATACCTGAAAACATTTAAAATTTAAAACTATACTAAATAGTAAAATTGCAGGTCAAATACGACACTGAGTTCTAGTACTGTTAAACTTTTTTCATTTCTCATCTGTTTTGATTTCTGTGGGGTCAGTCAGTGCAGATAAAGGGGAGAATTGTCTCAGAGGCTAAAAAGAAGTTGCAAGAACTGGGATTTTAGGGAGGATCTCTAAGCAACGTCATCAGTTTAAAAAAACATTCTCATTTGTATTTTTAAGGCCAGTTATAACATGCTTAATCACTTCCCCCTTCCCCTGCCCCTTTCTGTTCTCTGAGTGAGTTATGCTTGCAAGGTAAGAAAGGCAGAATATAAAGGATGCAGCAGATGTCCATATGAGCTGGCTTGGACCAAAGAAAGATGAAAGTTGAAATTTTATTTCTTAATGTCTATGATTCATTTAACCAGATTCTCCTTATTAACAATAGTTCTCAGCAGTCAGTTGTGGTTTTGCCCTGTGGGATCCATTACTTAGATTTGGTACCAACTCTCTCACTTTGTTTTCTTCCTCTGTTCCTGCCTTTTCCTGCCAAATGAACAGAATTTTACACACTTACTATGACATACTTAGTCACTGTGCCTTTTGTGTGCAAATGTCTTCACTGTCTTCCTTAGTTGCTCTATGTGTAAAAATTTAAAGCTTTTAGCCTTATTAGAGGGTTTTGGCAGCCACACTGAGATAAACCATGAAGCAGATTAGGTTATGAACAATACCAGACAGAGATGAATGAACTGGAAAGCAGAAGTTGCCCAGATGTGAGGCAAAAGAAAAATACATGCTTTCTAGTTCTCTTGAGATATTCAGGCTTGTGGCTGAAGGTATAAACATCTTCCTAAAGTTAAAATCTATCTCTGCTATTGATATCAGCATTTGCGCTCCAGCACTGCTAATAAAAGTCATTAACAGCTGCTGTATTTATGCAGTCCTAAATATGCAGGACTTCACTCAGACTGCTGTCCTTCACTCAGACTGTGCTGATCTATGCTATGCCCCTTCCCAGTGCAGATGAGTTAAGTCCTAGGCTGTGCTCTTGATGTAGGAGAGAGCACATTACATCCTGCCAGTATGTGTGTTAACCTGTATTAGTGGTGAAAATCTTGATATTTTCACTGTTCTCCATTCTAACTGGATTTATCTGCTGCTATCGTAGTTGTCTTATCTCTGTAGACAGTTGCATGAATAATATTTGGAGATGAGGATAAAAGCCCAGCCACTCAATGTCATCCAGCAATTAACTGTTATTTGATAGTTCTGTCTGTGGCTCAGGTGCCAAGAAGCTCTTCTCTCTGGTTGACAGTCTTTATAGCATCATAAAATGTTTCTCGGGGGAAATCTGGATATGGAAGGCATTCCTCATGGAAATGAGGTTGCAAAGCATGGCCAAAGTGCAGTTTGAGCTCTGGTTCAAAGCATTGACTTGTCTAATTACTACGCAGTTCATCTCTGGAACGTGTTTAATTATTTCTGTTATTGCTTTCAGTGAAGGAAAAATAAAGCTTCTGTCTGTGACATGGGTGCTTATGTGTATTATAAGGGAGAACATTAAATGTTTCAGTATTGTCTTTCTCATGGCTTATTTAATCTTTCGTATGAGAACTATGTAAAAAAATTACTATATGTATGGGAATACTTGATGACTTCGGTCTTAACTGCATAAATCCAATTAAATGCAATTGCATTTCCCCAGGTGATTCACTGGTTGATTAGGTGGTTGTTCTGTTATTTTGTGGGGGGTTTGACTTTTTTTTCATACTATAAGCTGAGAGAAACAAAAATGTTCTATAATGAAGCATCAAAGGGCACATGACATTTGACATAAGCAGAGTTTGCAGTGACAGTAGCATTCTTTAGCTCTTTTTGATGCTAAGGCTGTTTCTCAATTCTCCCTGCCTATGGTATGGAAAGATACAAAGAAACTCAGTATGTCTGTTTTTTGATGTAGATAAACAAAGGGTTCTGTGCCTTCAGTGTTTTAATTGCTCATTGCGCCTTGTAAGTGGATTAACTATTGTAGACCCTGATGAATTTCCTTCTTTTTGTCTAGTACAGATGAAGGCAGAGACAAAAGAATGACAAATGCTAAGTGGAGCACTGATCAATAGAGAGAGCTGTCCATTTGGGTAATGGACATCTCTCTCACACCAGCTTTTAAGGAATCCAGTTGAGATGGGTCCCCATAGATCTACAAACCATAAACCATGCTATACAAGAACCATTATTCTACACCCCTAATATGTAGAGTAAAATCTCAGGAGCTCTTGTGTTTGAGATGCTAGAAGCTCTCATCTGATACATTTATTAGGGTTTTTTTTGGTTTGTTTGTTTGTTTTTGTTTTGGGGTTTTTTGTTATTTAATTTTTTTATTTTAAATTTTAAACTATCCTTTCACTGAAGACAGCACTTCTTGAAAGAAAAGATATATTCACATATATATGAAGATGATCGTGCTTGGTTTTAAATGGAAGTGATAGCTCTCTAGTTCCCCTATAGCAAAAGAAAGTAGTAGCTTTAAGGATATTGATAATTAGCTTGATCCTCTCAGAGCAGCTATGAATAGCTATTAAGCCAGAATCTAGCCATTGTTCAGGATTCCCCTTTTGTGTCCAAAGGTAGCTACATTCCTACCAAGTTTTGCCAACTGGGCTTTCATTGTCACCTTTGTGAAGTACATAATCAGTGACACTGAGATTGGCTCTAAAATGAATCTTTCCTCATGACCATCACATAGATTCTTCTTTGTCCATAAATCTCCAGGTATTCTGTAAGTACAGTTGCTATGGCCTCTTCAGGCTGAACCGGATCCAGGCAGGAGGCTGAATAATGCAGTTATTCTGACCTGACACTCCCTGTCTCTGAGAGATCCTCTACAGTCTCATGCTCCAGTATGGTTAGGTCAGCTTGTGAAGATCTGACAGAAGAAAGATTTCACTGGCAGACAACAGAAGATTTTTGAGGAGAGAAAACATCCATGCATCTCTCCATCATGGGTTACTTTTTTTTAATTCTGTGTGATGGGATCCTTTCATTGTCAGCTCCTCCTTACGTGCTATTTTTGGTCTTTCACATGTGCCTTTACTTCTTCAAACTAGTAGGTAGCTCCCATGTTTAGTAGGACCTGTCCTGTTCTTTGATTTCATTCTCTCCTTCCTTCAGAGTGCATCACTACTTTTGGTCTTGATCATTTCCTCTCTGTTCACTATGTTTCCATTCAACATGCTACTGCTTCTCTCCTTTGTCATTATTTATTTCTCAGGCTGATGTATTCCATCAGTAGCTTTTCTGTAATTGCTCTCCCAAAATAGGGAAGGCAAGAATCAGGAATACTCTTATTTCCAGACCATAATAAGCATAGCACATGGAAGAATGCCTTCTCACTTCAGCAGTTAGGACACCAGGATGTATTTTAGTTTTTCTAAATTTGGCAGCAAATCTACAACAGTCCAAATGATCTGCCAAGAAAGAATCCTGTAGCATGTAAGAAAAAAGAAGTTTTGAGAAAATCTGAAAGCAAAGGGGGCTAAAATATGTAGGGGAAAGTTTAAATAGGCATCCATAAAGGAAGTAATTTTAGCATTTCATTTCAGTGGGAATGGATTTGGATTAATGTTATTACATGCTGTCATGCATTTTGGAGAAGTTTCTTGGTATATGTGGTAACCGTTTTCTATGCTGATAATTCTCTCACGTTCAGGTGTTTTACTGAAATAAATTCTGAGGCCAGTATGGTAAGGTTTTGTTAGGAGGCTATTACTTAGTTATTGGGGATCATCTTATTTTTACGATGTTGTTTGTAATCCTCAGGTGACAAGGAGGAAGTGGAAAAAAATGTGCTGTGTAACAGTAAAGAACCAAAACCTCATTGAGGTCAGAATTTTCACTGTACGTTCTTTTCCTTTCCTCACTTCTTTCATTTCCTATTTCTTTTCATCTATCAGCTATTGACTGTTAACATCCCATCTCTGTCAGATACAGCCACAGTTAGTCCCAGACTACTGGGAGTAACTAAGAAACAAAGAAGAAACTGCTTCAGAAATGAACCCAGACTGAGAGTTGACACTCTCACAACATTGTAAATATAGTGTTGGTACGAACTGGGGAAAAAGGATGAAGGAAAAGGATTGTGACTTTCCCACTCCTTTTTTGAACCTAGAGGCTAAATTTTTGTCTTTCCCTAACTGAATTCAATGGGATCAAGTTTTAGTTTGAGTCAGACAAAATAGATGAAAAATTAGATTAATTTAATTTTATCAAGTTCTTTCCTGCCCCTATTATTTCCTTCCTCTAATGTTCCAGCATCAACTGATTCAGTTGGAAACTTCTTGTTTGAGGACATTTCTGCCACTGTTCATTAGCTAGAAAATCCAGCTTAGAGGGATCAACTGAAGCCAAAGGCAGGTTAGTAGTCTTGAATACACAGAGTATGGTTAGTGGAAAATAATTCTATTATACTGATAGTTTGTTTATTTCATCACTCTAAATCATACTTTTCTCTGAATGAATTAACTTTATGATTCTATTAAAATGCTTACCTGTAGTTTAGCAATTATGTGGTTCCCCATGAACCTTATGCCATTCAAATAGTTCACTGTCAGCATTATACCAAAAAGATGGGGTTTGTATTTTTGTGTTTAGTGTAAGGGATGCTGATTTCCCTCATTTGTGTACTTCCATCACTGATATGCTGTAAAGGTCTCCAGGTTGTTGTTTACATATTAGCTGGTGTGCATCACTGCATGAGGTACTGAACACCTTACATAATTTTTGTGTTCTGAACCATGTTGCTGAGTCTCAGACAGCTTTCATGAGCTTTATACTTACAGCTCTGTCAAAATGCTTCCATCTTGTGCCTTAGAAATTACAGCACACAGACTGTAATTTCCATTTCTTCTGCTTTCTAGTTAAAATAGTTTAAAAATAGTTTTCTCGGATGGTCTATAGTAACTGCTGCATGCTAAATCCATTCTCAAACGCAAACGTTGTGAAGACTAGATTCTTCACTGGGCAGTCAGGCCCAGGCCATTAATTTTCATCACTGCTGCTTGACTGTTAATAAGGTCCTGACCCATGTGGCAAGAGTGATTTTTCCTATCAAGTGTCCTACATATCCCATATGCTTCTCACTTTCAGCCGAAGGTCTTCACCAGTAGTTGTCCCATGTAGTGTTAACACTCTGTTGCTTTGTCTTTTAAGCTTATCTTCTAAATAGTAAGAGAATTCTTTCTTATCCTGTATACAATCATTTATCTTCAGCAGGACCCATAAAACAAAGCTGTCCCTATACTCCATTAACCTCTATGTCCTAAGTCTAACTGGTATATACATATATATTTTGTCTAAGGATTACCTGTTTATCATCAGTATATTTCTTAGCTCTCCTTTAATCTCAGTATCATCACTCTCTCTTGTTGCTCACCTTAAACAAGTGTGCTGTTCCTTGAAATGGTTGACATTTCTTTATGACTGACACACTACCAAACAAAAACAAAACAAACAAAACCCCCAAAAAACAGCAAAAAAAAAACCCAAACAAAAAAAACCCCAATATGAACATAACAGGTTTCCTATCATAACAAATTTAGGTTACATACGGATTTTTGAGACCATATAGAACTCTAGGAGTTCTTCCTTCTGGTGTGCCTGTAAGGTGCAGATATTATGTCAAAGTACACTAAAAAAACCAAGCTTCTTGTGATTTGCTCTTGCTGACTGCGTTGTCTGTCCCTTTTGCTGCTACATGCAGTTTTGTACAATGATAGGGATGGTGCTTATTAGACTCTCGTTTTTAAACTGCTTACACTCAAAAAAGGAACAGAAGGATGGTGGTTTGGGTCCTGTGTCTAGAACATTGTTGAAAACAAATTACTTCATTTTGTGTCCTGTAGCAGACTTGCTGCACAACCTTGAATAAGCCGCTTACTTTTTCTGTTCTTCAATCTCTATCTGGCAAAATGGAGGTGATTTTAATTACTTTTTTCCTACATTCTTGTGGTAAATAAATGCTAAGCATGGCACTGGAGCTATACTGATACCCAGATGATATTAAATATTGAGATCCTTTTTCAACAGCAGTATTATGAACTTCTGAAACAGAGCTTTTGAATTTTAAATGATGAAATATCTTGATTTAAAACAAAACAAAAAAGACAACAGAACACAATCCCCCATGCACACACACCTTCTCCAAAAAACTCTGAACAAGTGTCTCAGATTTGGCTAATAGAAGCAAATGGCATCCTTTTGTGAAAAAATGGAGAAAGTAAGTTCTAGGCTAAATATTTCTTGGAGTTAAGAGCCTCTGCCATGATTTTATTATGAAAAGAATAATGGTGCTAAAACCACACTGGAATCCTTACACTTGAGTTTTCTCATTAAAGATATCAGATATCCAGTAAAACCTGCCTTTTCTTATGGTTGAGCATGTGATTTCAGTGGAGGATAAAGAAAGAGTAATTAAAATGACATCTTTGTTTATGTGGATTTGGCCTATTTTTAGCTGAAAGCGGTATTATTTTTCTGCTGAGGGCATTACTATTTTCCAGTTAATACACATGTACTCCTGCAGTACTACTCTTTTAAATACATCTGGTAGAACTTATACATTAAAAAGGCCTCAGCAGGCAAATAAATTGTAATATAGCAAATAAAGAAGCATACAAATAATTAATCCAAGTATATAACTAGAATTTTGCGTGTCAACAGTATATACATATGTTTAAATCATTGTGTCTAATACCATATTCTGTGCTATTTTAAGGTGCTGTTTACAGGAAAGGTGTTTCTTACTGTAATAACATTTATGGCAAATACTAAACTTTTTAAAAAATATTACCATAAGAAGTATTATTGATCTTTGTGCACTTTAGAGATTTAATTTTTAAAAGAGAATTAAAAAGTTTAAATGGAACTTGTGTTATTAGGATCTACTTATATATATGTAAAAACAAATTTATGGCAGAAGATGAAATAGAAGTATGACTAATAAAACCATAAAATCTCCATATTGGAAACTCAGGCTTAAGTTTTGATTGTGAATTTCCAAAGGATTCTTAAATATAAGTATTTAAAAATTCAGTTTGGTTTTGTATGCCTGACTTCCAGCTTTCCCTAAATCAGCTGCAAAATAAAACCATTATTACACTTTTTTTACAGATAAGCAGTTTAGGGCCAGGCTTTCCTAGCAGTTTTGTGATGATGTTCTCCAAATGCACTTAGAAGAGGCTGCAGATAAATTCACTTAATGAGGACTGCAGTGCAAAACAAAAAAAGTTTTTTGTTGACCTTGCAGAGTTCACTTGCTCTGTGCAGCATATGGTATGAAAATTGTGACATCAGTATTTTTGCCTTGCCACACTGTTCAATATATTCTGTGATTTATGGAGTGCTACAGTTATCAGATTTTCTGTTCATCTGTAGCTTCCCATAGCAAGGAAAGACTATTTAAAATGTAGGACTTTCCTGTAAGAGACCTCATTACGCTTTTTCAAAGCAGGCCTCCCAGTGTTTGTGCAGATTTGATATCATATTGGGTGACACCACCAGCTTTGGGATAACTTTATTTGCTTATAAGAACATTTCCAAAAGAAAATAAAGAATCTCTGACCATGATCCTTAATAGTCACCTTTTACAGATTAGTAAACTCTGTGAAATCTTGTTCTGATTCTGTATATTTATTCTGCTCATGATTTCCCCATTCAGTTCTGTTTTCCTGAGAAGTAGTGCTCATTTACTTACTTGGAAGTTTAGTTGTCATTTTTAGTATTGGAAGAAAACAATTGTAAAGGACTGTTCATGTATTTGGCATAATGTGCTGTTTGTAGGATCAAATTTTCATAGAGGAGAAAGAATGAAAAATTGAGGAAACGTGACCCATAAGAATCATTCTGAATGTGTCATCAGTCTCAACATATGTTGTGTTTTAGGGAACTTAATCCTGCTAGTGACTGTGAAGCCTAGGCTGTTCTGGTAACATGGGAGGTCACTTGCTGGAGTAGAAGATTTTTGCTGTTGTTGGAAAGATGATACTCATGCTGACAGAGGTGAGCAGGGTTGCCTCCAGAATCTGACAAGCATTTATTCTATCTGTTCTTTGCAAGACATGCTTAATGATTAATGACTTCTCTAAGTGTTCTTCTCAGGCGTTCCTATTTAATGTATCTGACCTACTGGTTGCATGTGCTAACAGATGTAAGGTTTAACTTCTATGTCTTGTGCTACTGATTTTTTATCTTCTGAGTGTGTAGCACGCACTGCAGAAAAGATAAAAGCAATAGGAAATATTTACAAGTAGGTATGGTATAGGTGAGAGCAGTTTTGCATAAAGGGAGGTGACAAAAGCTCCAGTGCTCTCAGAGCACAGTTAGCTACAGGAGGACAGAAAAAATGTCCAGGTAATTTTGGACTTGCTGTTTGTACAGAAAGGGATCATAAACAGCAAAAATGGCTCCAAGACTATTGCTACCTGTGCCCCCAGCATTAAGTGTGGATTAAATACTGATTTCATCAGTGTTCACTGAGCTTGTGGAAATTTCATCCTGTGCTGGGTTTTCTGGGCAAAAGGATTTTTGAAGGTGGGTGTGGGTTTTTTGTTTTGTTTTGTTTTGGGTTTGTTTTTTTTGTTTGTTTGTTTGTTTGTTTTGTTTTTTTGTTTTTGTTTTTGTTTTTGTTTTTTTTTCCTGGGGTTTTGGGCTTTTTGGAAAGGTTTGCCTGAATATTAGTCTCAATGCAGTGGTATTTGCTGAAGTATATATCTGCGAGTTCTGAACCGATGCATTCATCTCAGTGATGTTACAATTAAATTGTAAAATCTGTTGTGTAAAGGGAGAAAAACGTGCAATGTGTAACGGAACAAATATTTTTTTTCTTCAGTATCTTCAATACACACTATAAACCTTTGTCTTTTAAGAGGCGAGGGATGCTCCCAAGCATTGCATTTTCTGTTTTCAGGAAGACTAAGATGCTGGTGGTACTTCAGGGAACAAAAAGAGTTCCTTGATTCACTGTGAATCAAAAGCACTTCTATGCCCTTCCACCACCCTTGTGGGGAGGCAGGGGGAGTTCAGGATTCACTGGCTTTACATCTTCAATCACATCCTTCAGCCCTGGCGAACATCTGCTGAACTGAGAAATTTCATCAGAGTTGAGATGTGAAATACAAGTTACAGGTCTGTGTCACAGTTCAGAATCTGTTAATATTCACAGTAAAAACTTGTTACATCGCATCACAGATTTGTTAGCATTTGTGTCTGAGCTCTTACAAACTGAAAATCAAGAACAGCTCCAAACAGCAGACTATAAAGAGATACTTCCAGTCTAGAAACATATAATAGCTTTTTCAAATGAACTCTTTAGCATAAAAGAATTATCTGTCAATTACATTTAGAATAATGTCTAAGGGTGTAAATCATCTCTATGAGCGTATGAGTTTTTTACCACATGCACAAATTTGGTTAAAGACAATAAGTCATTCTCAGATATGTTAGAGAGTCTGTGCATTTGAGTATTGTAATCAAGGCAATTCACAGTAATGTGCTTTTCTTAGAGAGATGTCACCCTACTGGACAGGGAAAAAGATAAATTAAAAAAAAAATTAAAAAATTAAATGCCTCAGTATCTGATTTGAGTAATGGTAGCAAAATCAATTTCTGAAGCATATTCACTAATATTTTAGTCCATTGTGTTTGGTTTATTTTCAAGATACTAATGTTATTGGCATGGAAAAGTATTTTGTTCTGGTGAAGATGGCTCAGAAGATGTTTGCAGTTAGTCTGGATATATCAATAATTTAATTCTAGAGAGAATGATTTTATGTTTCCTGCAAGATGAAATGTCTGTAGAGAATGTGTTGAATGCATTTATCGAAATACTGATTATGTATTTCTTGCATATTCTGTATTCTGGTAAGAGTTTAGAATATGGCTAGCATCTAGACCCTGAATTTTTTTTTTATTTTAATCATCTCCAAGTTAGGAAAAATGTTGGCATTTTGGGGAAGATTTTAAACTGTGCTGTGTGTTAGGTAAGTACACATGTGGATATTGTAATCAAATCATGATTTATATTGGTCATAGAGGGAGGTGATCCCCAATATAATTCTCTAAACCTTTTCCATGTGCAGTGTGCTTAATAATCAGTCCAGTTGTATCTGTAACTGTAGATATCAGAACAGAGAATATAAAATATAATTGATCAGAACTTTTTCAGGAATCAAAGATATACAGAAAGAAGGAAATACATTAAATTCTAGATAGCATATTTGGAAGGCAGGTTAGATGTGCTGCTTCAGCTGCACCTGATTGAGGTTAAAGGGTTTATTAGTCTATTTGCCACAACTGTATTACTGCAACAATTATGCACCTCCAATTTAATCATATGAAAGAATGCCATGTAGAGGTAGGACTGAAGTTACTGGCTATCAGAGTACTTCCCAAAGTCAGCCACAGAAACAAGACATTGAAAGTGAAGTCTCTTCCAACTGCAGGATAAAGGAAGGAAAAAAAAAAAGAAATCTTTAATGTATTTTTAATGCTTGTAATCTCTGCAGGAAAGAAGTTTGTTAAACTGGCAATACACTGAAGGAGAGATGAGGAAGTCTACCGGTAAAACTCAGAGAAAAAACTAAAAATGTTTTTATTTCACATTGATATGATAATAAATAAGAGTGCAGTTGTAGGAGAATAAAGGAATAGAAAGAAATTCCAGAACAGAAAGTTTTAATTCTTTATGTAAATACTCACTAGAAGGTTGAGAGTAGGAAGGTAAAGCTATTTATCTCTTCAGTTTGTTTATTTTTTTTTAATCTACAGTGCTCCTGCTGTTATTTAATTCTGAGCATGCATATATACACTGTGCAGAGTGACTTACTAATTTCGAGTTGTTGGTGTGTAAAACATTAGGGCTTTTAAACTGCAGAGGAAACTTGACTAATTTGTTTTATAATGGACAGTTCCAACACTTTGGAACTAAACCTAAATCATCTTTACTCATGTGAATGTTCTTTTTGTCTTCAAGCTCCACATGATAGAAATCAGAGATTCAGGCAAGACCTCTGTGCCCCTGCAGAATGAAATCTCAGGCTATTTTTGTAACTATTAAATTCTTTAAAATTATTCCAATATTTGGGGGATTTTTTTGTGTGTGTTGCTTTCTAATAACTAGTTTTGCTGAAAAACATGTAGTGTATAAAATGCAGTATAAGGAGTATGTAAATACATTCAGGAAATAATTTTTCTATAATAAGCTCCTGGTTATGACCCATTCCTTTTATTTCTAATAACTACAATGAACATCTGTGTTTCTCTTCACAGTCAATTTTTAAAACCATTCCCAAGCTGGTGAACTGTAGGGGATCCTGAACTCTCTGTAAGTGATTTATGCTTTTGCAAGCCTATGGCAGGGCTGCAGGAACTGGCGCTGGAACAACTCTCCTCATTCCTTCTTTCTCTCTGCTCAGAGTCTGGGAATGTGTTCCTAAAAATCTGTAATTTAAAAATAATTTGAATAAAAAACAGTCGTCAAAATGATGTAGAAAGGTATAGCTTTAAATCCCATATGCATTGGAATGACTTTTGGAATAAGAAGGGTTAAAGAACTTAGTGGGGGGGAGGGAAGTGGGGGGGTGCAGAGCAGGGAGATCCATTTAGTTAATTTTGTCTGAAATCCCTAAAGAGTTCACACTACCTGTATGGATTGTTTTTTTTTCCAGACAGATATAAGAGTAGCAAATCTCCTTTGTTATTGCAAAGGGATTTATTTCAATGAAGAAATGAAGCAGAGGGTTGGCAGATAAGGGCACTTAAGCTGTTTGAACATTACAGCAAGCTTGTAGAATATGGGCATCAAGCACAATAAGCTTTTCCTTCTTTGTTAGCGATAGAGTCTTGCTGAGAAAATATGATGCTGCCTGGCCTGTGGTCTCCTTTGATGCTTCTCTGGGAGAATCGATCCTTGTAGAAAGCCTGGTGTGCAGGTGCAGAAAGAGATTTAGTTCTGCTTACCTTTGAAAAGAAGGACATGCTGCTGGACATAATCCATGGTATATGTTTTACATTCACAGATACATGTGAGCACTTCTGTATTATTTTTTCATGTTGCATCTCGATTTGGGACTTGGAGATTTCTTCATTGCAAAGCTCTCTGTGTGGTATGCAGATTTAAGTGACTGATTGGAACACCTGAAGGCTTGATCCTCAGGAAAGGAAAACTCGCGCCTTTTGACTCACCACTGAAGTGTCAGAAATGCAGTAGCTAAGCTGACATAACTCACTTCCTATTCCTTGCTAAAACTAGACATGCTGCAATTGGTCTGTGCAAGGAGCTTTCCACTGTTACTCTGTTGGTTATAGCAGGATGAGTGTAGCTCAAAAAATTTAAGTTTCAAGCTCCAAGACAAATTTAATACCTAGTTTTCTTGCCTTTTGAACCCTCTGCATAGAAAGTATTTTTTTTTTGTTTCTGACTGTGGAAGAAACAAATCCACAACATTGCATTTGTGACGGGAAGACCTGGCTGTACTATTTTGTCTTTACAAAATATGTGGTGTCTTCTGAGAGGATGTGCTTGGGTAATAGCAGTACAGGAGCTAATATTAAGTGTGTTGGTACATAAGTTAGCCAAAGGGTCTAAGAAATGGAAGGACTGTCAGGGTTTTGCAAGAAGATGTTCAGTGGAAGTGCACCACACAAGTTCATAGCTATTTCAAATTAACATAGACATTTTTAACATCACTGGAAATATGTGTGGGTATCCTGTTGTGTTCAGAGTATGTGTTCAGTTTGAAAATTATGACAGGCTTGTTTGTCATTTGCTGTTATTTTTGGATTCTTAGACCAACATCTGTTAAGCAATCTGAGCAGATTACAATGACAGGTTGTGAGGCTTTGCAGTCTTATTTTTTCAGATGAGCACTGATAGTCTTCATAGATGAGATACTTTTATTATACTTCAGCCAATCCACCTGCTTTAAATACCCAATAAAATACATGTGCAAATGTTAGTAAGTGTAGAAATTTTAAACTGGTATGCTTAAGCATATCTATGTTCCATAAGTATTTTTGTCATGGCTGCCAGACACACTGCTACCAGAATTAAATAATGGTGATGGGGAGCTTCAGATAGTGGACAGAGCCATGTACCTTTTAGTTACATTAAATAATTCATGGATTTGTGAGAATGGAAAATAATTTTTTTTTTAAAAAATGGCCCTTATGATAAACTATCCTGGTGATAGTTAAGTAATAAAAAGTGATGTTCTTCCATTGTCACTTTTGCAGGAGAAAATTATGCTGGGCTCAGTGCTAGAGTGATTTGGAATGTTTTTGGTTGGTTGGTTGTTGGGTTTTTTTCAGATTTGGAAATTAAGACAAGTTTCTTTGGTAGTTTGAAGCTACTCAGAGGCTTGAAATTTAGGAGAAGATAAAAAAACGGGGATTAATGGGCAGGCCAAAAATTATGTACTGAGAAATAAATGGTGAATTCAGTTTACTGCAGGGACATTACCACCATTTATGTGTGCATGTGAATAAAGCCAAGACTTGGGGAACTAGAGAAGTTTAGTGGTAAAAAAAAACAGACTAGAAAATGCAATTTGCAGAAGTGAGTGAAGGTCTTTTTTTTTTCATAAACTTGCCTTATAGTGGTTATATCACTGTTTACTGCAATATGGGAAGGATTTTGGAGTGGTTTTCTTTCTTTACCTCTTACCTTCTTCTGCTGTGCCTCAATGTATTTAGGTAGGTTTTCCTTCTAGACTAACAATTCTATCTCAATTACCAGTTGATTATAAGTATTTTGGAAAGTGTGCTGTGGTGCTAGCCAGTGACATTGGAGGAGGGGACACTACTGACAAACCCTAAAGCACTATGGCTGTATAAATAGTCTGTGATAGTTGATTATTCATGCTCTGGTGCTGAAAGAAAAATCAGTTTTCAGAAGAAGTATCACAAAACTCCTAGGTCTTAATTTCACTTTTAAGAGGTACACCCATAAATTATTCTTTTGTCTGTGTGTGTTACATTTGTCTCCAGGAATGCCTAAATTTTGCCAAAAATAATTACCCAGATTAGCTTTCTAATAATATCTTCTTTAAAACTCTGGAAATCAGTTTTCTTGTATCACTGAATGTGTTATTTTTTCTGTGGAACTTTGTTGCTGCACTTATTTTTGTCTTGTTTCCATATTGCACTTGGAGTACTAGGCTTTCACACACTAGGCTTTCACAACAACAGGTGAAATGAAGTAGATGAAAAGCCCAGACTTACCACTGGGCTTAGTTTGCACAACAGTGGTGCTTCCACTGTCTCTAGTACTGGACTGAGCCCCATATCCTTGCTGGACAGAAAAGGCCAGCTGTTGGTGGATGGGAAAGTGATGAGGGCCCAGCAGGTCTTTGGAAGATAACTGTGCCAAGGCTCCGTGATTTCTGCTGGTTTTTTTTCCTTTTTGTCACATTAGCACTTGAAAAAAGTGCTTGAGAAAAGAAATGAACAGTAGTTCTTTGTGCAGTAATGGTACCCTGTACTGCAAGCAGCAATGCTGACTTCCTTTGCAAAATACGTAGAGTTTTACTACTGAAAAGTGCTTTTATCTTAAGTATTACTCCTATTGCAAGTGTGGTGCTTATGGTGACTTCAGTAAAAAAAATAATAATACTGATTCTTTTTTACTTGCCACCTCCTGTTTTTGAAAGTTTAATTATATCTGTATTATTATACATTTGGACCATGCAGAGACTCAGTAAAGCTTGAAAAGCACAGTCAATATTATTGGTCAATAATTGGTCAGTTCTATTTGTTAATGGTGTAAATTCAAACACTGAATAGGTCTGGTTTTCCTTTGCAAAACAGACACTGGTGTCTTTAAAATGCTGGCTTAAGTTAGATGCAACTTGAGGTGTAACATAATGAGTTACGCCACATCTTCAAAACAGCAAGGAAAAGTTAAAACATCTGCAGAAATACACAAGCACTTCCTCAGAAGGACTTATCTGTGGAGTGAAGTCGTAAACTACCATTGCAATAACAGCTGTGGAAATACTTTATTTATTATTATTATTATTATTATTATTATTATTAAGCAGTCCTTAGCCACAAAATCTCCACAAGAACTGGTTTAGGAACATTAAGAGAAAGGCAGAGTCATCATCTAATTCCCCAGTGATTTTTCTCCTTCACAGTGTCTGAGTGAACTCAAGGGCTGAATAGGGAGCCACATAGAGCAGTTTGCCATCTGGTGATGCACAGGCAGCGTTCATGCAAGGCTGAGCAGTTGGGCTGAGATCTGTTTGGAAGGAACATTGTCTGGCTTGAGGCTGTGGTTTCCTGGCTCTGTCACACCTTATGGAACCCCAGTGTTAGCACTTAGGTTATGATAGGATGCAGAAAATCAGGTGTGTGTGTGTGTCCTAGCTCAAATTGCTTTTCCAAACAACTTTACTGCTCTGGTAACACACACAGCAAATTCCCTCCTTTGTGGGAGCCTAGGCTTGTGTGTTTAGCAGTAGGTGGCATGCCAAGAACTGCTAACAAAGGTAGCTTTATGAAGATACCTTGAAGTGTGGGGAGATATTTGTTTGCAGGATATTCCATACACTCCTGCTTTCTAATTGGTACTCACTGATGGACAATGTAATTCACAGTCTTTCAGCCATCCCTAGCTCATGAAGGGTGTCTTGCTAAAATTGTTGAGCCTACTGCCTGCCCTTTGCTTATTAGGCATGGTCAGTACACAGAGCTTGCCTCTAAAGCAATGTGTATGCATTATCAGCCCTTATACAGGCACTAAAGACTTGTCAATCACTGTGACCTCCAGAGCCCTCTAGCAAGCCCAGAAAACAAGGCATTGAAGTCTTCTGTGTTTTGTTGTTTTTTGGTTTTTTTTATTTTTCAGTCAGATTTTCTGGAGTGGTTTTCTCTATTTGAAAATATATGCAAACACTGAAGGAGAATGAGGAGCATCAAGTGGGGCCTCTACCTTTATTAGGAGACTCTTTCTTTTCCAAACAGATGTCAAACAAACTCTTTACTCTTTTGACAGTTAACCTTTCCTCTCCCCTGCAGCAGAAATTCCCCTCCAAGGTATGCTGATTTGCTATTTGCAGCATTCTGAAGTAGAGGGAGAATGCCATTTGCAGTGCCTCTATAAAAAGTTCTTTATCCAGGTTGTAAATTTTTTTGCACTCCAGTTAGTTACATCTTATTAAAAAAAAACGTATGTAGTCCCCTTCTCCTGCAAAATTTAGATTTTTTTGTTGTTGTTAAAAAAAACCAAAAGCATCGTACATACACAAATGGAGGATGAATCCTAGCCATAGATGGCTCACCCAGGCTTGAATTCAGGACAAAGCACCCCTTGCCTTCATTTGTTAGAAGGAAGGATGCAAAAGTTTAGCCGTCTCATTGTCCTTCTATTCTTATTCCAGACTGAAATTACAAAGCCACGTTCCACAGCTCTGTTACTGTTATTAAATCTTTTTTTTTGTTATTATTATTATTATTATTAGTCTTTTGTGAAAGACAGGGTGCTAAAGGGGATAAAACTGGAAAGTAGGAAGCACAGTAGGGCAAGACTTGTTTGAAGTGAAGTTTCTGTTGCCTCTCTTTCTAAAGCAACCTTCCCTCTTTCCACTGTTTGGTTGGTCTGTGTGATATGGCAAGTTGTCTTAGCCTGAGCAAGCTCTGGCTGCAAAAAAGATAACATCTGTCTACCAGGGCTTCTCTGCTCAGACATGCTGCACTGTTTGAACTAGTGCAGTTTTCTCTGTGTGATACTTTGACACCAGTAAGTGTCATGTTGTCAGTTGTAGAGGAGAGATTCATTCCACTGTTAGTAGTGCTGGAGTATCAGGAAACCCTAAGCTGCCTTCCTCTCACTTTAATTTTAGTTTCCTTGAAAAAGGAATGTGAAAGGAAAGTGAAAAAGGACTTTTTGGTCCATGTTGAAATTGGGAAAATATGCTGTGGTGTGCATAAAAGTAGCTAGTGTTTTGCCTGTGGTTGTCTCCAACATAGGTGAACTTACGTACAAGTTAGAGCTTGCTACAGGAAGAGGGCAGATGTTATAAGAAATTTTGTGTGCTTTAGTTACAGTTTATGGCCAGGCAAATTGTGGAGAGGATACTTGGACCAGCCTGGGGAGATGGCCTGTGGAAAAACAGTAGCCCTTGCTGACATCTTTGAGGTCATCCATAAAGAGATGAATGTAGCAGAATTTGTTAAATCTCTTATGCTCTTTCCCTGACATTGTCCATACTCCTCATAAAAGGACTCAAGACATATTAAGGATTAGCTGTGAGATATTTGAAGTTGTTTGGTGCCCAGAATTTTTTCCTGAGGCAAAAAAGACACCAGCTCCCCAAACCTCTAGATAACAACACCATAAGCTAACTACTAAACCATGTCCCTAAGGAACAGGTCTAAATGCCTCTTAAATATCCCCAGGAATGGTGACTCCACCACTGTCCTGGGCAGGACTTTTCAATGCCTGACAGCCCTCTCAGTGAAAAAATGTTTTCTAACATCCAGCCTAAACCTCCCCTGGCACAGCTTCCGTCCATTCCTTCTGGTCCCATCACAATGTACCAAGGAGAAGAGGCTGTTTCCCTCCTCACTCCAGCCTCCCTTGAGGTGGTTGAAGAGAGCAATAATGTCTCCTCTCAGCCTCCTCTTCTCCCGGTCTTGGTCTTCCAGTTCAGGGAGCTGTACCCCCAGGGAGCAATTGGCATTGACAAAGACTGAGGCAAAATGAGCACTCAGCAGTTCAGCCTTTTCCTTGTCCACAGTCACAAATTTTCCTCTCAGGTCAAATAGAGGCAGGAGCATTCCCTTAGCTCTTCTCTTGCTATTTACATATTTATAAAAACTCTTTCTATTATCTTTGATGATTCCAGACAGATTTAATTCAAGATGAGCTTTGGCCTCTCTGATTTTCTTCCTACATATCTTCACAGCAACTTTGAAATCTTCCCAAGTTGCCTGCCCTTCCTTCCATAGCCAATAGACTTTCCTGTGTCTTCTTGGTTCTGCCCAAAGCTCCTTGTTCATCCAGGCTGGTCTTGTACCATGCCAGCTCATTTTAAGATGCACAGACACAATTTGTGCCTCTGCCTTAAAGATTTCTCTCTTGAGGACTGTCCAGCCTTCCTGGACTCCTTTGTTCTTGAGAACTCTATCTGAGGATATACCACTGAGCAATCTCCTAAATTTATCAAAGTCTGCCCTCTGGAAGTCCAGGGAGGAAGTTCTATTGACCTCCCTCCTTTTTTCACCAAGAATTGAAAACTCAACCATCTCATGGTCACTTTCTCCAAGATGACCACCAACCTTTACATCTCCCACAGCCCTTCCCTGTTCACAAACAGTAGATCTAGCAGTGAGCTTTCCCTGGTTGGCTCAGTCACCAGCTGTGATAGGAAGTTATCTTCCACACACTCCAAGAATCTCCAAGGCTGCTTCCTGTCTGCAGTATTCTATTTCCAGCAGACATCTGATAAGTTGAAGTCTCTCACAAGAAAAAGAGGAAGCAAATCTGAAACCTTCCCCGGCTGCTTGTAGAACACTTCATCAGCCTCCTCACCCTGGTTGGGTGGTCTATAACAGAGCCCTACCATGATATCAGGCTTGTTGGTGTTCCCCCTGATTCTTACCCATAAGCATTCAACCCTATCATCACCATCATTAGTAAAGACCTTCCCTAACATAAAGGAACTCTTTATGTAATTCCTTCTCCTGCAAAACAGCCATTTTATTCCTAGTAATTTTTTCTTACACACTTTTTTTGATTTTATGGTAAGCAATTTACTAATTTTTGTACCAGCTTCTGTTGGAAAGCTAATCTAGATTTGTGTTTTAAAAGCAAGTTTTTATGTGAATCCTTTGATTTTGTTACAGTAGAGCCTTTTAAGAGGTGTTTGTTTTTTTTTTTTAAAAAAGAAAAATATTTTAATACTTATTTGTGGACCTGTCACCTTCCAAGCTACTTCTTGTCATTTACTGCAAGCAGTTAAAGAAGGCAGTAGCAGCCATATCAGTGCAGGGGTGGGGTGAAAAAGTAATGTTTTTAAGGGCAAATAGTTTAAAAAAAAAATGTTCTGACCATTAAAAAACAGTCAATCATTTGGAAACTATTGGGTTCAATAAACAGGTTTGAAGCTTTGGAGGGTCTGTACCTTTTGTGTTTCAGTTTTTTGATCAAGGAGTTTGTTTTCCTGACAAGGTAAGAAGATTCTTTTGTTTGGATTATTTCTGGAAGAGCTGGAGGCAACTGCATTCTTGTTCTAAATTAATTTAGCCCCTCACATGTTAATGGTCATTCCTCAGTACCTTTGCTTTGTACACATCTAACTGAAAAATTAAAGCTTTGTAAATGAATGAAGTTTTGGGTGCTAGTGTGCTGTTGTGTCTGATTAGCCTGGGAATAGGAAGGTTGAAAGGGAGAGAAGAAATAATTACAGGCAAGACAGTAACCTTTTCTTCTCCTCCCAGACTTTTTCATAGGCAAATGAAAAACCACAAATGACTCCTTGCACATCACGTAGTTAGACATTTTGTTAAGATGGATTTTTGTGGATTCCTAGGGGTGAGACTGCAATTTCTATTTAGTCTGAAGTACTTGGTGGAGAGAGGTGAGCTGGGGAGGGGCATGCCGGAAGCCCTATGACATTGTCCTCCTTTGTTTAGATCTGGAAGACTGGGTACCTTAAGGTCTTTCAGTTTCCCAGCACTTTCAGGGAAGCCAGAAGAATTATGATTATTTTTATTATTTTTCTTTAACGATGTGGCAAAATAAACAGGTAAAAAATAAGGAACAGAGCAGTCAGTGAGTGTGATGGTCACAGAATTTTATTTGTTTTTTGCCATTTGTGTTGTTTTGTTGGTTGTTTTGCTCCATGCAGCATGAGGTGTGTTATTTTTTTCTTCCTCCTTGGTACTGGCAATTGCTTTTAGTTTTCTGGTTTTTGTTAGTTCAGGAAACTAATTCCAAGTTTTGGTGACACTGACCTAAGCCTGCCTTGGTACATACTGTTTTTATTCTGCTTCACAGATCAATGTACAGTTTATTCTTCATCGGTCACTCTTTTGTCCCCAAAACCATCCGTCATCTCGCTTCTGCCTCCCCTCATGCCCTAGATGGAGGAGGGACTGCTTCCTTCTGTGTTTTGGGAGAGGAATGGAGGCCAAATTTTTGTCAGGTCAAGATGCCATCTATTAAAAGAGTGTCCACATTTTCATTACGAGACCCTGTTCGAGGGATTTTATGACTTGGCTGCACGCGCTTGCTGCAGGCTGAACCTGTTGTACACAGTTTCATTTGTGGAAGCAGTTACCAGTCTCTGATGGATTCTCAACCACGGTTGGTCCATAGGCTCTGCTTCCTTCTCCCCTCACTAGGAGAAGGAGACAGTGGCATTGCTGGAGCATTTTTAAATTTTATTTTGCTTTAGTTTTTACGCATTGGGAGGGGTGGTGGTGATCTCATATGTGCTAACCCTTTTAGCTAAGACTGTGTTCCGGCAGGCTCTGACAGGCTTTCTGAACCCTGAAGCCAGGCTGCTTTTGCCAGCTTCCTCCTTCTGTTTTCATAGGGCTTATAACCTGAGATTGAATTACCTTTAGTTTGCATTAACGTCACGATAATGAACAAGAAGTAAAGCCTCTGCTTGAGGCTTGCTGCATGTGAAGCTGCCAGAGTGCTGAAGCCAGAAGGGTGCTGGGAGGCCAGGGAGCTCCGGCTGAGGTGCGGTGGCAGCGGAGCGAAGCCCTCCCGCTGCGGAGCACTTCTCCTGCACACCCAGCCTCGCCTTGCCTCCTCCGAAAAACACCCCCGACGTGACCAGAGCCGGCGCCTCTTCGTTTAAGGCATTTTCAATAAGTAGCCGAGTTTGCAAAAGAAAAGGGGGAACAAGGCGAGACAGAATGGAGTGATGGGAAGAAGCACCTCTGGTGTGCTCCAGCATAGCTCTTTGTGGTTCCATTTATGTGTGAGGCCTCAGGGAATGCAAGCAAGGAGAGATCAGCATCGATAAAAATTTACTCACCGATCCTTGACTAAAGAAACAAAGGCTGGGGTCTCATTAGGCAATTCCTTATCTTTCTAAATAGGAGCTACCACGGGCTTAAGAAAGGGCAGAGGAAAAGCATTGCTCCTTTAACACTGGAAACGTCCTTTTGAACTTGCCAGAGGCTGCATGTGTTGCTGGCAGATCCTCCTACCAGGAATTTAATAACACGCTGGTGATTAATTCTCCTTTTACTTCACTCGAGTACATTTTCTGTGATCAGCAGCTTAACAGAGCATCTCAGGTTGAGGAGTCTTCTTATCCAAGGGTACAAAACCAAGCCATAGTTCTCAGAGAAGTGGCCTACTTTTTAAATAACTTTCTCAAATGGAAGGCTTTTGAATTAGTCACTTGGTGTGATTTTTCTGGCTTGTGAGTGTTGGCAGACATTTTAGTCAAACAGTAAGAGCTGTTGCTAATGGTTACATATGCTTGCTAACCTTACAAATTTACAGAGTTAGAAGAGGAAACTTTCATAGCTAAACTTAGTAAATACCACCCAGGACACTTTTATTTCCTTTTTTGACTTAGAAACAGTAAAATGGAAGAAAAAACCACCTGGGGCTTGTTAGTGAAAGAGCTTTACAATCTAGGTTTTGTTATCAGATAGATGGAAGATAGATTTTACATTTACAAATTACTCATTCCTTAGGTCGGTTTTGTATATGATCTGAAATTTACATCTCAAGCTGCTCTATGGAGTATTGACGTTATTACTTTAATAGCTTTTTTCTAAGTAAGTGATAGGACTGACAGCTTGACCTTTTTATTCCACTCTGTTAAGCTATGGGGGTAAACAGCAGCTTGTGGAGTCTCCTCCAAGTGTAAATATTCACCAGTTCTCTTCATAAAAAAAGAATCTTACTCTAAAATCAGTACATTAATGCTGCTTTAAAAATATATGATAAATGTAGTAAAATTTGTACAATAATGGATTTAGTTCAAAATCTGAAACAGATGTATCTCAGGGAAAATACCCTTCTCAGCCTTATTTTTTTATTATTCTGGAATATGTCCATTCTCTTTTGAAAAGTATTTCAGTAGGATTTCTACAGTATATCTTTTCTGGTTCTTTTCCATTCACATGGGTTGTCTTTGTCACTGGCTAATGACATTGTGGTAATTCTTAGTAATTTTGGTGGAATCAGTAGAAAACTCTTTTGTTTTTATACAGAAGCTTGTATTACCCAATGCTGCAGTTTTATTTGGCCATGTGTTGCACGTAGTGGAGTACTAGTTTGCACCTCTTGAATGATTCAAGTGTAGTTGTTACCCATATAAGGAATTCTCCTGGGAGCATCTCATCTCCTTTTCCATAGCTCAGGAGGAGGTATCAGGTATGCATCCTCCAAACAGGACCACCGGCTGTGTAAAGGATTTGGGATGCAGATCACCTTTTCTATTGCAGTACTTGTTTGCCAGACATGCCATTATAAACTGATAAACATTGATTATCAGCTAAATCATAGATCTTGACTGTTTTTTAAAGAGTAAATATCTATAGCTACTTTTAATTTTTTTAAGCAAAAAAAAGAACTTTGGAGATAAAAGTATGTTGCACACTAGGTACATCATTTAATTTTGTTTAAAGAATATTTTTGACATTGGCAAATATATAAATCAAAGAAAGTATTTGTTAGAATTTTATTTGTTAGAATTTAGAATTTGTAGAATATAGCTGTCATATTAGCAAGGATTAAAAATGATCTTTGTATGTTGTCTTTTTTAATTAAAAAAAAAATAAATCCATAGCTGTAGTCAATTGCAGTACAGTATGTAGCACTACCAACTAGGTGTAGTAGATTGTAATTACACAGGAAAGTTTCTGGTCCATAAGGGAAGGATGCTCTGACCTAAAATTTTACATGGCAGGAATGGTAACTGTAAAGGAGCTCTTGATGGCAAGCAAGGATTCAGTGCTAAGAAGAGGTTAAGCATGTGACTGGACAAATAGTGATGTAAACTTCAAAGCTAATGTTGTGATGGATGGCTATCCCAAAAGTTCTTGCTTAAGCCACAGCTGCATGGTAGGAAAATCTCATGGCTTTAGATATAGTTTCTTACTCCTGGCTGACTGATGACATCTCCCTGTAGCTTAGCATTTGTCATTCTCAGTTGTGCTGAAAGCTTGCACACTGTGGATTAAAGGATTGATCAAGATCAAAAATATGTCTGCTATGGGCAATCTATTGGTATTTTAGCCAAATTGCTTCATCTATCTGTGTCCACAAGCAGTTGTTTTGGTACATTTAGGAGGCAGTAAACTGTCCTGAGACAAGTTTAGAGACTTCCTTAGTTGAATGATGCTAAAAAACTAGTGTTGCAGAAGAACTACAGCTTCAGAAAGCT
Organism: Florisuga fusca; assembly: GCA_038090715.1. NCBI lineage: Eukaryota > Metazoa > Chordata > Aves > Apodiformes > Trochilidae > Florisuga > Florisuga fusca. The sequence continues at coordinate 13,327,590 of JAAWXA010000012.1, forward strand.
GTCTTCATAAATTGTATAAGTGGTTTGTTGTGTGAAAATACACAAAAGTTCTTAATTTTTTCAAAGCTAGTTTGCATAAATCAGTCCTTATTGTGCTTTTGCTGTCAATTTTTGCTATTTGAGGGCTGTGAGATCACATTAAAAGGAGCTATTCTCCCCTCCCCTCCACATTTCCCGCGTGTACGTTGTAACCACAGGGCAGCATTAGCATGTCATCTTCATAACTGACACCCATGACTTTTGATATTCTGTGGTTTTGTCACCTAGACAATTTGTCCTTCAGGTGGTCAAATTAATACATCAGATGATGGGCACTTTTGCTGGCTTTGGTAAAAAGGGAAGTTTGTCCAATGACTGACAAACAAATGTGCATTATTTTACATGCAATTACTGAATGAAATACATCGGCAAGGTTAGATCTTCAGTTATACTTTTGCAGCCTACTTGTGTAGGAGGTGTTATTTTGCATGTGTATGCCATTCTGTAGAAGATAACTGATTTTTGTATAGTACTATTTGCTGAAGGGTTCTCTTGAGGCAGATAAGGCAAATATTTTTGTGAAGTATTTTTGTCTGCTGTGTGTCTACAAGAAGTCAGCTCACCTAAAGTCTTACTTTTGTCATTAAAGTCAGCAGAGAGGTCTAAACATCTCTAGCAATAAGATACATTGTCCAGTTAGATGATGTATAAGCTTTTGTTTAAAAAGATGACATTTTTTACAGGACAGTGAATCTAAATTAAAATATTGCATCTTGATACAGAACTTGCATTTTAAATTAATTTTTTTTTTGCTTCTTGAAATTGCTATTAGTAAGCAACAGTAAGTTGCAGGGCATGATTACAAGCTTAAATGGTGCATTCAGCAGAACATCAAATAACTTGAAGGTAATGATGCTTTCAAGTCATATACATGTCCAGTCCTATGTTGCAACATGGTTTTATGTCTTCGTAAGGGCCTTTTCAATATTAATAGTAGTTTTTATTTTCTTAATGGATTAGAAAGCTGACATATTGAAATACTTAAGTGTGGAAGGGGATGGAAGTGTAGATTCGGCATCAAAACATTTTAGTAGAGTATATCCTGAGGGAAAAGAAGACTGTAGGGATTAAATTACTTAATTAGGATGCAGCTAAAAATGCTCTCAAAATAAGCATCTATTTTGGAAGTTGAGACAATAAGCAGGGTAAGTATAAATATGCAACTCCCTGGCAGAGGTGATTTTCACTGACGATTTTAGATCGTCTTTACAGAATGTACTGGTGTTAACACTCAGTACTGCATATCCCAGCTCAGTTCAGATTCAGTAAGAGCCTGTAATTCTTTTTATTTCAGGTAAATTTAGCAAGCTGCTCTTGATTACACCTTTGCCTGGAACCATCTGTTAATGTCGAATCTCTCAATAATGAATGGGAAAAGGAGTGGAGCACCAGTGCTGTTAGTAAGCAGATGTGTGCTATCAGTGAATGTCTTTCCTGCCTTTCAAGCTGCCAGGTCTTGGTATTAATGAAGTGTCATATGCCTGCTAGCCATTGCTGCTGAAGGCAAGGAGAAGTGCCCTCTCAGGGACCATTCATCAAATGCTTCTGCTGGGGTTTGATGGAGAGGAGTTTTGAAGGCACAGTTTTGTATGTAAACAGAAGAAAAAGCCTGACTCTTTTGTGTTGTTACCCACCTTGTGCATGACTGTGTGTGTGCTTTCCAGCAGCAGTCAAAAAGACTCCCATCAGAAGTAATAGGATACAAGTGCTATTCCTAACAAAATGGGTAAACCCCTAGGTGTCAGAATTAGATTGTTTTAATTCCATTTCCACTTCTGAAATTCATGCTATTTAATTTACTTCAGATGGAAAAAATACCAGATAAAGTACGCCATTTTAAAGAACTGTTTTTAGGAAATCTTGACATGCCAGAGAATTTTTAACTGCTTGTTGCTGATGATTGCACTGTTAAAATTGCTGTGAGTCTTCTGTCCATTGTGAGCAGCAGATTTCTTTTGCAAGGAGAATTGTAAATCAGATTATGTAAGATATAATGAGTTATGTCACCCTCTGTCTTTAAACAGTTGGAGAAGAGGGGTAGATAGGTAGTGTGATGGGTTGGAAAATGAGTTGTTTGTTAGACTCTGGGAAGCCTGAACAAGATCAGTGAAGTGAAATGACTGGTTTACTGTTTGATTGTAAGTAGTGTATAGCTCGCTTCAGACAACCAGCCGTGTGCTACTCATTAGACTTCGCAGCTTCATTTCCTCTTGGAGTCAGGAAGAATGGAAAGACAATTTACTGGTCCAGATAGTATTAATGCTGCTCAGGCAATAGGCTCTGCTGTGGAGGTTCTACAGTTCTACACAGGATCTGCAGTTTCTGTTGGCTAAGGAATTAAGATTGGCTTAAGGCGGCTAAGGAGTTACGCTTGCTGTCAGTATCACCTGTCAATATTGAGTATTTTCCCTTTTTGAAGGGGAGTTAGAAGTGAAAGCACTTGGAGTTTCTGAATGGCTTGAGACAGTTCTGTTTATAAAATGCTGGACTTTAACAAATGTAAGATTTTATTTTTAGAGATTATTGCCCTGGTCAAGTAAATTATCACAGTTTCTGACACAGCACCGTGTTATGGAGCGTAATTCTATGCAGCAATCATGAAAAGTCAAACGGGTTAAGTATGTGGGTTGGAGCTGATTCTGCAATAGCTTTTTCATTTTTTCTAAATTAAGTAAAATCCTAGATTTAGTTTTGGCAGTTAAAACAAAAACAAAAGTCACACTTCAATTATTTCTACATATTAAAGGAATTAATTGTGTAACAGTATCCTTTGGAATCATAAATGGGATTAATTTGTGGTGAGTGTTCTCCACTGAAGTAGGGGTTGGACAAATGTGTAGGGGTGGCTCAAGATGTGGGCAAACAAAGGTATAAAGCAGCATGCTATCCAGGGTAATAAAGCATGTTACTCAATGAACTGGGATTTGGAGATAAGATTTGTGACTAGTTTGCTAGATTACATGTCTTTCCTATCAGGCTGTACCTCTAGCAAATAGAGAGATAATCAAAACCTCTGTAACAGTTTTTGATCGTACTTGTTTTGGGTAACTCAGCTTTGTGCAACTGCTCACTGACTCCAGAACACAGCATTTATAGGTGTGACTGTTGGTTTGGTTTCTGTTTCTGTACTATTCCCCTTCTGCTTTCACTGACACGAACATAATTCTTCTAATTTTTTGATGGAGCTCTTTGTAGATTCAACTGTGGCATTTCAGATTGGTTTCAGCTAATGATCATTATGAAATGGTGCTCAGTAGCATTCTCAAAGGCTTCCATAGGCGATAGACTAAAACATAAAACCATTTGAATAAATTTCTGCACCAAGCCATGCTTGAATAGTCTCCTAGCTGCATCAAAAGGAATTGTTTTTTTCCAGGTCATGGCAGCTGACTGTCATGTTCCATTCAAGAGAAAGTTTCAGAAGCACTTTGTTCTTCTGCTGCTGTGTCTGATTCAATGATGAATGAGGTCAGTCTTCATTTCTGATATGTTAGCGTCAAGGTTACACAGTGCATCATAGCCCTTACCTTGACATATTTAAAGATCATTGTTGTTAACACAGGACCACTTCTCAAATTCTTGACTCTTCAGTACATTGTAAAACAGTTACCAGACAATGCATGTGTCATTGACTTCAAGCATGGGTGAAGGTCTAGAATATGTGAATCCAGCTTTTATGCCTGTCAATATGATAGAAAAAAAGAAATACTTTTAGAAACATAACTAGGCTAAGGAGGCATAAACCTATTCCTTTTGGACATTTCTTAAGGTGGTCTGTTGAATGAAGTGGCAGCAAAAAATAGAACATAGCATTTGTTCAGCTAGGAAAATACAAATTAATTACATCATGTTTTTTTCATCATAATAGGGACCCACAGAAGTGCCAATGTGCATTCTGTACCAAGTTATAAATTGTAGTATTTCTTCTCCTCCTTTATTCCACTATGTGGTCTTTTTTCAAGCAAAACTCAAAAAGCATACAACTTGTATAAACAGGAAGAGATAAAATCAACATCTGTTGCTGGGACCTTGCAGTATGGATCAGGCTGCAAAAGTATGGCATTTAGATTAAGGAAAAAAAAAAAAAGATCAGTCAATTGACTGTCACAGAACCAAGTCATAGCTGCCTTGGAGATACCAATTAGTAGAATTTCACCAGGCAAATTAGCTTTACCAGAAGGACTGAAAAGCACCACAGAACTAAGTCACTGTATTTGTTTATTTAGCTTTCACCAGATATTCTGTGTTTCATGTTTTGTGATCTGTATGGCATGTTGTCCTTGTAAGAATGATCCATCTGTGTTGGTAATGCTTTCACCTTATGGCATTCATATCTTTTGTCCCATGTTGATATAAAGCATTAAAATAAAATGGTTTACACTGACAGTGGGAGAAACTCCCCACTATGGCATCTTTAATTAAAAACAAACAAAAAAAATTTATTCTGGTGTAGACATTAGTCAATACCTTTGTATTTAGCATACATCTGGTCTAAAACTTTTGCCAGGCATCTCCTTCAAGTTTTGGGTTTCATGGGCTTTTTTGTCATTGTCTGTGCCTGTAGTTTCAAAAGATGATGATCACAGCTTCAGGGTGAAAAGATGTCGGGATTTTTATGCCAGAAAAAGCATAAACCAAGAGTGATATGAGCATGTGGAGAAAATATTTGCATAAGAGAAGTACTAACAAATACTGTTAGAGAATGAGCAAAGATGATTATCTGAATGATTATTCTTGTGAATTTTAAACTTCTGGTTGCAGATATACTGTATCTTCTAATATGAATTAACTTGGATATTGTGCTCTCTAATAACATCTCCTTGACCCTGTAAGTGATTAGTAGATTGTGGGTGAGATAACAGCATGACATTTTTGTCACAGAATTTAGAGGAGGACTGTCTCTGTATACTGTATCAAGTCATTAGGTATTCTGAAGTATAACCTGTATGATTATGTGTTAAAAGCAGATCCAGGCATTAAACTGGTACTGAAGAGCCTCCATGCCAAAGTCGTAACCTGGAGAAAATGTTACATAACTAAAGTGGCTTTTGTAATATTTTTTGTGGAGAAACTGGAAAGTTTGAACTGTTACATGGTTTTTACAGTATTTATGTATTCCAGTAGAAAAAAGTGGTAAGGTTTTTCTGGTCTAAACAGAGCACCCTAAAAAACAGAGGGGAAAAAAAAAAGCCATTAGAAAAGTGCCATATGAAGACAGGCTGCTATGAAGACAGGCTGAGAGGACTGGGGCATTCAGCCTGGAGAATAGAAGGCTCTGGGGAGACCTTTTAGTGGCTTTCTAGTACATGGAAGAGGGGCCTACAGGAAAGCTGGGGTAGGGCTTTCACCACTGAGAATAGTGATGGGACACAGAGTAATGATTTTAAACTGAAAGAAGGTAGATTTAGGTTAACTGCTAGGAAAAAGTTCTTCATCATGAGGGTAGTAAGATACTGGAATAGGTTTCTTGGGGAGGTTGTTGATGCTCCCTCCCTGAAGTGTTTAAGGCAAGGTTGGCCAGGTGCAACCTAATCTAGTGGGAGGTGTCCCTGTCCATGTAAGGAGATTGGAACCAGAGTATCTTTAAGGTCCCTTTCAACTCTATCCATTCTATGATTTTGTTATTCTATGATTCTGTGATTCTATTGTAATTGTCTGTGTTTCTAGTTCTGCTGTGGCAAGGAATACCGTTTGGAGAAGCAAGAGTTACTGCAGGAGTGCTGTTCTTCTATTAGTAAAAAGCTATTAGTTTTTAAATACAGCATAAAAAGCAGAAACAAGGCTGTAAAGCCAGGTAACAAGGAGTAATAGAAAGTTTCAGTTAAGCATTTGTATTAAATAAGTTTATTTTAAAATATTTTCAACACTTTTTATTTACAAAATTCTTTGGGAAGCTAAAAACTGTTACGAGTGTGAGATTTTTGTTAAGTGTTAAACAGCCACCTTTGACTAACACTTGTGAACGAGCTTGATTAGTAATTAAAAATCTGATGCCCATAAACACCGTGTGCAAACCCCAGTGGTGTTACTTTGTCTTAAAACTGCAGCAGAAGGGGACAAGTCTTTCTCTAGTATTTCTCAGTTGCCTTTTTTTTGCAATGTATTTGAGAAGCTGCATTTAGGTACCTGTGTCACTAGTGTCTAGTGATACAATTAATGTCTGCATAAACCTTGAGTTGTGTAAGAAACATTCAGAGCTGAAATTAGTGGTAGTATTCTGTCCTGCTGATGTGCAGAATGCAACAGTCCTGCAGTGCAGGGCAGAGATTTTCTCCATGGAAGGACAAGCAGAGCTTATAGAATTTACCCATTCAGGCAGAGGTGAGTATTTTGAGTGTGAAGAAAGAGTGAGAATTGCTTTGAATAAGAGCTTCCATAACATAACAGCTGTAATGCAGAGGTCTGTAAAGAATTTCTTAGGACAAAAATAGTAGGTTTTTTCCAAAACTAAGTAAGGCTTTACGTCATTAAATTGATTTTGTATTTTCTAACTTTGTGTGCTGGGTAAGAGTAGCTGTGGATGGATGCATTTTTAAAATGTCTTCCAAATATAATTCCTGTGCTTAATCTGTACGTTTCTGTTGGCAGTTCTTACTGGACTCAGTTTTGAAGCAAACCACTTTCACCTAGGTAGGAAGTTTTAAACAGTGACTTCTGCTGTGCTGAGAGGTTTCCAGGTGTAGTCCATGCACTGTGGTTTAAACTATGATAGCAGGTGCAATCAGATCATCAGGTAAAAAGTTCAATTTGTGCTTTGTAAAAAAAAAAGAACAAAACAAAAAAACAGAATGTAGGAAAAAACTCAAGAGAAAAGCTGGTGAACCATCATACATGTGGAATTCGTGTAATACAGGCTTTGGCTAGTGATTAAGGAAAAAAACAGATAAAGAACCCCAACAAACCAAACAAACAAATCAAAACAAAAACCAACTAAAAAAAAAAACCAAAAAAACCCCCAAACCCAAACAAAAAACTCCAAACAAATAAACACCAAAAAAAACCAAACAAAAAAATCCCCATAAAAACTGAAAACAGCAGAAAAGAAGTGAGCCAGATATGTGTGTAACTTTTGATAAAATATTTTGGTGAAGTAGATAGGTTGAGGGGTTGCAGTTAGTAGGAACAGTGATGGATTTGTCACACCACCATTTAATGAGAAATCTTGTTTGTAGACTTTATCTGAGGAAAGAACATATGAGCTCATCTAGATACGCATAGATGTTTTCGAGCCATGGTAAAACATGTAGATATGTATCCTTAAATAAATAACAATTAAAGAAAACTTATAATGAGCTTAACAGGATAAAGATGACATACAAAATGTGAAATGTTGTGTAAGAATATTTCATCGCTTGAATACATTTAACACTTCATAAACTTTTCTCGATCATGGAAAGAGGTTGAGAAAAATAATAAAAAACAATGTAAAAGACTCATCTGTGAAGATGGTCCTATGGAGACTTGAATTTCATGCTTCAGAATGAATTTTCTTGCTGACATGTGTATGCCTGTGTGTAAGTACCAGATTAATTTTTTGCAAGAATAGTTTTCCTTAGAGAAAATGAGCAGGGAAAAATCACATTATTATTTCAGGTTGTATTTTTAATACTACTGAAATTCTGGGGATAATGAACATTTCAATTCAGACAAGTCCAAGGAGTCTTAAGTAATATCTGAGGGGCACTGAATATATAGCTGAGATAGTATAACATGGATAAAGTGGATACACCATTTAGCTGATGCTTTATCAGCTACTTTCTGTAGGACAGGAGATCTGATTTTTCCTCTGTGATAGGTTTTTGCTTTCCATGGGACACAGGTAACATTCTGTTGTATGTAACAAGTGCAGAACTTGGGAGTTGGTGGTATTTGCACTGTTGCATATGAAAAGAAGTCTATCTGTTTAGCTTTTTCTATTTTGGTATGTATTTAATGCATAGTAATCTTTTTGCAAATGTTATATTTTGGGTAGTAATTACCTGCTGTATTCGAGGGTGAATTTCTAAGGTATGCTAACATGGAGTATAGGCTTGTAGCATAAAAGACAAAACAATGAGTTTGGAAAGGGAAGGGAAGGGGGAAGGGAAGGAAAAGGGGAAGGGGAGATGAAAGAAAAGACACTCTCAGAATCAATTACTGTGTCATGTCCTACTTTCTGAAGCTCCCTGGTAATATAGCAGGGGTACATAGATAGTTGTGGCTGGCATCTACACTGAAAAAAACACCTCACATGAACACAAGTAATTGGCCCAAGTGACAGAGGGCAGGGACACATTTACAGGCCTCTTACTCCCACACATTCTTCCATTTAAGTGCTGAGGTCAGTACACTAGTTCCTTAAATGTGTAACTACCCCTGGAATCTTGATAGCATAGGTTCTGTTAAAGTATGCCTTTTAAATAGGCAAATCAGTTTCTAATTAGCACCACAGTCAGAACAAAGTACTATTAATATTATATATCACAATGCATTTGCTTGTATATATACCATGCAGTTACAGATGCATTAGTCATTATTTGTTTTTGTTAGTCATAAAGGTAGCATTTGTTCTTACAGTTTCTGAAGTTACAACCTGAACAACGGTATAAAATCATTGTTCACAAAAACATGAACAAGCAGCACTTTTTAGTTTTACATCAGTCCACATGAAATAGAAATCTGCCCAGTGGGAAGCATGATAGCCTCTTTGTGAAGATGACAACATTGCCCCATCTTTTCCCTGGTATGGTAATAGAGGAGATGTTTTTATAGTCTGCAGAAAGTGGAAATTTAGAAATAAAAGCTCTTGATCTTAATCTGACATTTTCTTCAATATCTGGAGCTACTATATGAACTGATGCCATGACTGATTTTGTTATGTACTTATCAGAAGATTTTATTATGTACTTCTAAGAAACACAATTAGTGTTACTTCCATTAGGGTGTAGTGTTCAGCATTTCTTAGTAGCACTCCCTTAGAAGAACATGCGATACATAGTATTCTATCATGTCAAATAAGAAACAAATTTTAGCTTTTTAGAAGGAGTGTGTTTCACTTAAAATTGTATCAGATGAAGAATGAGCTAATCTGTTGAGGAGTAGAGGGAATAGAACCTCAGGAGTGTTTTTCAGAAATAATTAGATACCTAGGGACCTTTTTGGGTTCTAGAAGAAAGTCTGTGTAACCCTGTCCTAGTTTTTAAAGACTGATGAACTCTTGTTAGTGTGTTTACCATCTCTCTTGCACATTACCACTATTTTACAAGCTATCTAGACTTTGCAAGTTTTATGCTATATATATATATTTTTTTTTACCACCTGACTTTCATACATTTTCCATAAAATTTATTTGTTTTGTGAATCCTAAACATTCTAAACTTAATAGTTTAAACTTAACATTCTGATTGTATGCATTACATAGTTCTGTTTTTTTTTTTTTTCACCCCAGACATCTGTGTAGATGTCTTCTGAAATTTACAAACCCTTTGTGGCTAAACCTATAGGCTGACCTACACATTGAAATCCTACCAGTGTTTGTTGCTGCTAATTATCCTGGGTAAACCTCTGAAAATTGACTTGATCTTTGTGCAGTCAGTTTACGGTAAAACTTGTGTTCTGCATAGAGGTGGCATCCACAAAACTGCTGGTTTAATTCGGGGTTTTGTTAATTTAGGGTGAGGAAGAAGCAAAGAGAGAGAACTGAGTTTGGCAATGCAGTGTAACAAAAACAGCTGTGTAATGCAGCACTAGTGGCTTATTAGATATGACATAATGTGTAGTATTTCTGCCATGGCAATATATATCTGTCAGGGCTTTTGGCAGTTAGTTTTCTCAGAGTTTGAAATCCTTTGTTTGTATTTTCAGTGGGTATCAGTTAAAATGACCAGAAATCCCTCTGCAACCAATCAATTTTTCTTCCTCTAAATATTTGCCTTTAATTGATGTCTTGTTAAAATTGAGTTAGGAAACCGTGGGGAGCTCAGCATACACTATGTGGACACAGCCATAAATTGACACAGAAAATATGGATTCGGAAAGATTTAGGCAGCATGGCTAGTTCTAGGTAATTTTTTGTGATTAGAAATCTGTGTAATTGAATACATGACACATTTTTATTCCTCTTTCGGTAAAGAATGCATCTAGTATCTATGTGTTTTGAAAATGTTATATATGTCTATTTTCTAATGACTGCTAAAAAAGGCACACATTAACAATAGTTACTTTATTTGTAATTGCACAGACATTTGGTTTTGAAAGCAGTTGGAACAGCCAGCAGTCTCCTATAGTGTGAAAGAAAACCTTCTATAGGGAACACTTTTTTTTGCCAAAAGGGTATAAAAAAAAATCCCCCCAAAAATCAGCTCTTACTTCTGCATATATTTGCCTTAAGTAGCCAGTGTCTTAGTATTTTTTTTAAGTACCTTACTAAGTCACACTCTGATACCCTTATTGGTTTAAGTATTTCTGCAGTGGTATATGATGCAGATATTTCAGATCAAAAGTGATCTGGAGAAGGAACTATTCCATTATTCAGCTCTATTTCAGCCTACTAATTTCTTCCAGGATGTACCTTACATTAAATATTAAAGGTGTGTATGGATACTAAGGTCCTTCTTGACTTCCTGACACAGATTTTAGAGCAACACACTCCAAACTAGAATGAGCTGGCAATATTTTACCCATACAAAACTGCTAATGGGATTTTTTGATTAAAATGAAACCCTGAAAACCATAATCTTCACATTCTGCTCAGCCACTCTGCAGGTTTGTGTTGCTGCAGGCTGTGCTACAGAACTCAATGTCATTCACGTTTGGAGTTACCCATAACAAAAGCGGGTCTTTGCAGTCTCAAGTTACTGTTCCTCAGCTTTACTCTGCATAATGTGGTTACTTTGAGCTGCTCTTTCATGCAGCTCTGTATATTGCTCTTAAGGCTGAGAGCTTTTATTTTATTAAAACCCCCTCTTTTTAAAAATTTCATACATGTCAAAATCTGTCAATAGTTGGTTAAGTGCCATGACTATAGATAGTTCCTTAGCAATGTGGTAATAGAAAACTCCTGAATTTCCAAAGAAATCACGATTGGGAAAAAAAAGAAGTGTGAGGAGTAAGTACAAATGGGCTAATGAACAGCTAGTACTTCTTGAGCTTTGAAACAGAAGATTCTGAAGTGGGTTTCTGATTCTGACTGCTGGCCACAAGAGAGAGGCTGGAGGACTACAGTAGATCAGTAAATAAGCATCCCTCTGGAAAATTGGGGGTGATCTTATTTTCACAAAAATGCTCCAGAAAATTCTTATTTCTAATGAATTAACTTCAACAAACGTAGCTTTGAGGTCTTGCAGCCCACAGATGGCTATCATACCTTGCTGCAAGCCTGGGACTCTGTTCTTCCTTGTGAGGCAGCCCATGAAATCTGCTTGTGCCGTGATGGTGGACAGGCATGGCTGGGGTGTGGACTTACTGATTTATGGGCAGGTTTTTCTGTATAGGTGTGCCAGTCCAATTTGTGGGGCTAACAGGAAGGTAAATGGCAGCAACAATTTGCTTGGGGAATATGGGCTGGGGCCCAAGGGTCAGAAATGGATCAAGTCAAAATTAAGTAGAGAACGAGTGCTTCAAAAATTGTTTACTAATTTGTGTTTTGTTGTTATTTCCTTATGCAGTTCTTCATGCTCACTTAAGAGAATTTTTTTTTTTTTTTTAAATCATTTATCTTACAGATTAAACAAAATTAATTCTTGTTTTTTCCACTTCATTACTTTTCTCTGACAAATTATGATATGGTTAAAAAGAGGAGGTTCACTTGAAATTCTGCCGCTTTCCTGTAACGAATTTATTAAATGCTCTTTTCCCTAACTACATCTCTTTTTTTGGGGAGGTAGAAGGGAGCTCACAGTTAAAGGATTTGCTTGCAATAGCTGCAGCAGCAGGAGCTGCGATTAAACAAATTTGCATTTTTATCTTGTCCCGAGGTCCTTAGAAAAATAAAAGGTGAAGGTGTTGTAGTTTGCTTTTCAGAGGAACATGTGGAACAGCCTCTGACATAACATCTGAAGAGAGGAATGGTGTTTTTGCATATCATTGGAGTTCTCTCACTGTAAAGGTTCCAGTAAGCCAATATTACAATTAAGGCTTTTTGTCAGTCTTGCATTTACATGACCAAGGTAGTTTTATTCTAGAAGTACATCTAGCTCCGATAACAGATCAGGTTCATGTAACTGATCTGTATCTGTTTGTGATTCTGCTGTCTTTACCTTGCACATGAGTTGTACCTTTCTTGTGCAAATAAGCTGCGGCACTGCCTCTGCTTGATCTATATGCTACAGATGTTTTTAATTAACTCTACTGTGACAGGCCAGGAGGATATAGTTACAGAGGCTGACAGGTCCCAGGGTCTTTGGAGGCACTGTTCTGTCACCTGATGCATTCCTTGTGCTAACATCTTTTTGGCAAGCTTTCCTAATTATTGCAGAAACTCAGTACCTCTGTGCTTAATATGGACAGTGTGGAGTGAAAGCATCTGAAAGTCACCGACGAATGCAGGCTTCTAAGGACATTCTTCTAAGGATGTAGAGGCACTGGTGATGCCATTATGCTTGATTTCAGTTTTTTTCTACATCCTATTTCTCTTTATACCAAAAATGCACTTAGGATTTGCTTGCAGCTCAAAGTCACAAGTTTCCTTCTCCCTGCCCTGCTCCTGCCCCTCCCATAATTTCTAAATACTTGATAACTTGTAGGAAGGATTGTGATGTTCTTAATTTCTTGGAAAATTTAGTGATAAAGATAACTGGCAGCCAAGCACTGGCATGCAAGCTACTATGGCCACTTTCTTTGTATTGTGGATTTTAATTGGTAATTGTGCTATGTTCTCAACTTGTATCTGTGCCTGTGTAAGGTTTTCCTTCCCTCAATTCGAGAGTGCTTGTATACACATGAAGAATCTCTTGTGCTAAATGAGCAGTATCTTCCTTGGTTCTTGGTCAACTTTGCATTTAGAGGCATCTGGAAGAGGTGAACATGGGGATAGATGGATATCCTGAAAATATCTTTAGCTCACTGCATGATATTATTAGGAGCCTGAATTGCACTGGCAAAATTGTTTGTTGTACCAAACAGGAGTTGCTGTGTACTGTAAGTATTATATTGATATTCACTGGCAGAGAAGGAAAGGGTCTTCCCATCTTCTGCTGAAGGACTTGTTAGTAACGATGGAGAAATTACACACTGTGTCAAGGTTAGGCTGATAGTTGTGGTCTGCAGTTTTCCCCCTCCACATTTGTACCAGACTCAAGTTCTTTATGAATACAACCCTGAGGAACGGATTTGACTGTCCAGTGAGCACCAGTGATTATGTTTGCATTGTAGAAACATAGGGAATGGCCACAATGTCTCTTCACATTTATCAAAGCTGGCAACTACTTTTCTTGAAAGAACTGAAGGATTGCTAGCTTCATTCATTAAAGCAGTTTGAAATAGTAAGAGTATCTTGTTGGTCTCAGCAAAGGGCATATGGTTTGAATGCTATTTTGTCTGGTGAGACTGAGCAAAGAGGAAAAAAAGCATGAAAATCTGTAAGTATAAGTAGGTGTACACCAATGCAACACACATTTATCTCAGTCCGCTTCCTAAATAGAGCAGTGAGAATATTCATTGAGGATGGCAGTGGAGCAGTATGTTCCTCATGTTTCTGTGCCAGTTCCTCATTGAACTGTGCCAGTTCAATGTTCTGTACATTTGAACTAGCTAGGCTGAAAGATTTATGCCAAGATTTGTGCTATAGATGGGTCAGATGTTATCAGGTGTTTCCCTCTTCTATTCGCTGTTTCAAAATAAAATTTGTCAAAAGTATAATCTTGGGCTGTTGTCTCAATCATGGCAGAGGGCCACTAGAATCTGGAAAAGTAAGTGGAAAGAAAGATGGACAGGAGATTTCTTGACTGGAGATACTCCTTCCATTCTCTTTTCAGTTGCCTTACCTGTTGGCTGGAGAATTTCCCTGAAGACAGTGCCCTCCTGTTGTGCACCTTCCTCAGACTTCCTTCACTAGGAGTTTCTGCCATAACTGTCCAAAATGAGAAAACTGCAAAAGGAGCGAAGCTTTTCAGAGCGGGAGAACAAGAAAGAAAGGGAAAACAGAGGAGAGGGAAAAACTATCCTTGTCTTACTTGCTTCTGTTCACTTGCATTGTCAACTGTGGATTAGGAGATACAGTACTGTGAGAATCTTAACTTCATATAAAGAAAAATGTTTGTCTACCAGCTGTTCAGAGCTAATGCTGTGTAATGCTGTGCATACTGGCATTCAGTTATATGTGAATAATTCCCTCTAGATCCATTTTCACTACATTTTCACTCTAAATCACTACAGCACATTGCAGCTGTTTTCTCTTTTGTTGGAATCCAAATAGTTAATCTTAAGTTATGTGGATTTTCATATCTAATTTCAATTTTTAGATCTGTCATAGCTGCTATTTCTAAGTTCATTCCTAAATACATGTTTGTATAAAAGAGAGGAGCGGGAGATTTTTTACTCTTGGACCCCAGGGAATTCCTGGAATATTGTAGGAGTGTAATAGCTGAATAGTGGAGTATTTCAAAAACTTCTTTGGAAAGTGAGCACGGTGATGATTCATGAAAGTCTGTGAAAGGATTGCTTCTAGTATGAACTGATATCTTACAAAGTGGTTTGTTGGCAAGTGAGAACTATAAAATTAATTTTCTTCTGCTCTCATAATAATTCAATCATTAGTTTGAGTTGTCATAAACATTCTCCCCCTCCCCTTTTCTTGAGAGTGCATGCTAAAAATAAAATATTGTCATTAGAAGCAATTTTTTCTCCTCTGTCTAAGGAACATTGTTTAAAATTAAATCTTTATTTTTTCTCTCCTGTGTTATAATCCCATTTTACTTTGGCTGTGCTTAGGCTTGTTCACAGCCCCTAACAAAAATGTATGAAATCTTTAATAACTACAGGGACTCTGGTTAGAGAATAGTGTGTATTTGTATACATATGGTTTTTCATTCACTCAGTCTCAACTTTTTCTGGGCCTTGAGTTACAATTTCATAAGTGTTATTACAGTCACAAGATATATAATATGATTTGTGTGACTTTCTGCAGATGGTGTAGGATGCAAGAGGTGTAAAGATCATGGCTATGCCTTCCCTCCCTAGGAATCTGGAAGGACTGTTTTGCCATGACCTTGGTCTGTTTTTTCTCTACATTCCTTGCTGTCCTACATGAGCTGTGAGGCTCATGTGTTTGAACAAACTGATTTTTTTAAGTGGAAATCCCCTTACAAACCTAGGAGTAGAAATTGATGACAGCTCTGCATGATTAAGTGCTCAGTGAATTTTTTTGTGGAAGTATGATAAATTTACTTAGGAGCAAAGTCTATAATAAGTATTTTGATTATCTGCTCCATATGCTTTCAGCTGGAGTGGTCTGAATTCTTCCTATAGCTGCTATGACACACTAGTTTAACAGTCTGGCTTGGCCAACATATTAAACCATGTTAGCAGAAAGAGTACATCAGTGGTTTTCAGCGATTGCCAGAGGTTTTCTTTTAATTTTGAAACAGCTATAGTAAGCAAATCTTAAATATGCTGCATTTTGCTCTTTTTGAAGAGGAGAAAGAAGCTGAAGAAGTTTTCAGTGGAGAAGAGAGAAGGATAGAAGGAAGTGCTTGTTTTTTTCTGTGTAATTCTCAAGCTGATGAAAGACTATACTAGCCTATAGAAACAATGCAATTAGTAGAAGAAACAGCTGTGTTCATTAAAAGCAACAAGCTCAGAAATATTCTCATGTTTAGGGGACACATGTAGTCACCTGCTTGTCCTGTGAAAATACCACTGTAGTGAAAAGGAAAAATGTGTGTGATAAAATGATCACTGGAGAAAATATAGTTCAATTATGTTTGGGTCACAGGTACACATCTTTTGGTGTCGTTTTGTCTGCAGCTCTGTGCTTTGACATCAAGGATGAAAAAAGGAGTCTTACATTCCCAAATCACTCAGTGATGGGTATGTGTGCCTCTATGAAATGCCAGCCACCTCTGTTAAAGAGAACTTGGAATAAGAAGCAGAAAATGGTTTTCCAGATGTTTATGTCTTCAGTTTATAGTCCTTTTTTTTGTGTGTGAGACAGTTACCTGTCACGTACACTATTTGATTTAATCCAAAGTTCTGCTGAAGCAAGTAATAATTGAGAAATTGAGAAAGGAAATAAACTTCAATATTTCAGTTGAAGTTTATTTCCATTTGTTGGAAATACAGGTTGAGTAGATACAACCTGCAGCAACTTTCATTCCAAATTTAGGACAC
Organism: Florisuga fusca; assembly: GCA_038090715.1. Taxonomy (NCBI): domain Eukaryota; kingdom Metazoa; phylum Chordata; class Aves; order Apodiformes; family Trochilidae; genus Florisuga; species Florisuga fusca. Next base: position 13,343,934 of record JAAWXA010000012.1, read on the forward strand.
CTGAGACTGTGGTGGAAGCCTGAGTTGTACTGGCTTGCTCAGTCAGGAGGCAGAATTATGTGACACATAGGGAATTAAAATCTACAACATTTTATGGGCAAAGCCAGAGTATGCTTCATGGCAGTTTGCACCAGTGCAAAGATTGCCTTTTGTTGGTCTCTCAGCAAAAGTGTGCGTGATAAATTTCGTATTGATGCTATATGAACAAGTAATTGCTTTTACTGTATCTTAAAAGCTTTTTTCATGCTACAGGTTCTTCAGTACTCTTTAAATTTTATGTATTGCTTTTGAGTTACTTTCCTTCACACTTAAATCCCATCCCATTTCCAGCCTTACTGAAAGTGGACCCTACATAAAAAAAAATTACTGCTGTACTTAGGCTTGCTAGCTAAATGCTTAACTCATTAAGCATTACTGATACAGTTACTGATACATAGCTCAGTAACTGCATCCCTGTACCTTTAAAACAGATCATGAGTCATGTACAACTGTAACATTTTCAGATAGAAGTCTGTCTCTCTCTTTTCTCTCCATGTTCCTCCTTCCTCATTCCTCAAAAGGAAAGAGAAAATGGTACATGGGGAGGTTTGTGCATTAATGTTAAACCATTTAAAACATAATATTCAATTGTTGTGGGGAGGAACATATCCAGCTATATCATTCATAGAGTAATTCAGGCAGTTTTCTCAACCATATACTACAGACCTAATAATTCCTTTGCTTACAGTTCCATTTTATATCTGCAATGTTAAGCTGAAGTGATTTTATTACTGAATGCTTTTTTAGAAACATATTTTTAGCTTGATTTGTTTCCTTGCTATGTAGTGATAAAACAAGTATTCAATCCATTTCTCTAATTTTTGGCCAGGAAGAGGTTTTTGGGATTGTTCAGAGAAAGGTAAAGGCAACACTTAAAGGCAGCAATAAGTCTTAAGGATACAGAAAGAGGATCACTCCTTAAGAGAAGCAATTCAACGTGAATACTTTCTCATATTTGTTAAAAAAACCCTACATTTTTATAGGCATGAAGTTAGTGTCCAGCTGTTTTGAGTGAACTTCTTGAGTTACATTGGTTTTCTATTTTCCTTTTCATCAAGTTGCCTTAGTGGAAAGAGGAAACTTTTTCCATTTTGTAAAGAGACCAGAGGTTACTCTAAACATGCAAACAAAAGAGAGCTTTAAAAGCACACATGAAATGCATCAGAAAATTGGAAGTAAAATTCTGGACACCCACATGCTGATTTTTAAAATTTTTCATGTTTTTTTGTTTTGCTGTGTTTTGGGGTTTTTGTTTGTTTGCTTGTTTGTTGTTGTTTTGGTTTTTTAAATCTGCAGCCAGGAGGCAGATTTTTTCTGGAATCTCATTTAAGATGGTGGCATTAATAGAAACAGGTTCAGACCTTCTGTTTTAAATTGTTGTCTCTTATGCAACATTGTGGATAGCTTGTTAGGAATGAAGTTTGCAATTGAATTTTCAGTACTAATACCAACGCAGCAGTGTAGCAGATGTTTTAATTTCTATTTATTTGCTACATTCTTCAGCTAAAAGCTTATTGCATGCATCTAAAATGCTCATGTCTTGGACTGTCAAATAATTGCATGAAGTTAAGATCTTCAGCATGAATGACAATTATTGTATTCTCACTGATATGCCCAAGGCATGTCAAGGCAAACTGAAAAAAAAAAAAAACAACTGGCAAAACAAAACAAAAATGTATTTTGAAACATTGCAGGAAATATTGATCAAGAGGTTATAGTACACAGGCAATACTGGAATTTGTGTAGCCTGTGGCAGAACATTCCTTCTGCCTTTTTGCAAACCTCTAAAAGTATTTGGTGAGGAATGCAGAACTCACTTTGACATTCCTTCAGTTTGAAATATTGCAGAGCCACTGCATAAGATACAGATGTTTATTTGTAGGTATTGTCAGTATCAGATAATTAACTTTTTACCAATCACCTTGGTTAAATCAGTTAATCAGCTTATTGCTGTATTTGTTTAATATTTTTTGGGCTTTAAATTGATTGTTACTATGGTCTTACACTTAAGAAAGCAGCCTCAATTCCATCTCAGTTTTCAGCTAAGTGGCAGCTAAATACAGCAGAATGATGAGCAAGAATCTTGTCAATACTGATTGCCTACTACTTGCCAGCCAGGTGAGCAGCAAGTAGCTGGTGTGGTACTGGTATGTCTGCTCCTTTGGGAGGCTCTTGACTGCTGCAGAAAGGGGAATGGGGGAAGCTGCTCTCGTGGTGTTGAAGCTGGGTTGGTCATGGTCAAGGTAATTCCCCTGTGCAGTGCTGTGAGCTATGCATTGTGGCAGGAGAGCTGGGCTGGGCTGGACAGAAGGGTAGGAGAGTTTATCAGGAGCTTTGCTACCCTGGGCCATTGTCACCCCATTGGGTTGGGGGTGTTCTTCTAGAATGAAGAGGGAGAGAGGCTAGGACATACTTCCAAACATGAACTACCAAGAGGATAGTATTTCTGGGGCAGAAAGGTAGCAGAAAGAGACTTGCCCTGCTTTCAGTTCTTATCTAGTGTGGTTAAGACCTAGCAGATCAATAGACTGCTGAGTGCCTAATACATCAAAGATCATCAAGTCCAACTGTCAGTCCTACAGCACCTTAACCACTATATCATCTCCTGAAGTGCCACATTTACCCACCCGTTTTTTTTTAATGCCTCTAGGGACGATAACTTCACTACTTCCCTGGGCAACTGGTTCCAATACTTCACCACTTGGTGAAGAAATCTTTCCTCATATCAATTCTGAACCTCCCCTGGAACAACTTGAACCCATTTTCTCTTGTCCTCTAGGTAGTCACTAGAGAAAAAAAGGCCAGCACCGACCTCACTACAGCCTCTTTTTGGGTAGTTGTAGAAAGCAGTAAGGTCTCCCCTCAATCTTCCCTTCTCCAGGCTGAAAAGCCCCAGCTCCTTCAGCCTCTTCTTGTAAGACCTGCTTTCCAGACCCCTAATCAGCCTCGCTACCCTTCTCTGCATGCTTTCCAGGACCTCAATGTCCTTCTTATACTGTGATGCCCCAAACTCAACACATTACTCAATGTGTGGCCTCACCAAGGCTGAGTTAGTACAGGGGTAAAATCACCTCCCTGGTACTGCTGGTCACACTGTTCCTGTTACAGGCCAGGATGCCATTGGCCTTCTTGGCCATCTGGGCACACTGCTGGCTCATGTTCAGCTGTCAGTCAGCACCCCCAGGTCTCTCTCTGCTGGGTAGCTCTCCAGCTCTGGTAGTTGGTAATAAAGATTGCCTGGGCAAGGTGGTCTCAGGTTTTAATTTGATGTTATCATACCTAATTGTAGGAGAAAAGTGGTTCAGAGTAACTTTTAAATAATACTTTTTCTAGCAAACAATTTCTTAAAAATACAAAAGAAATTGTATCAAGAACAAAATTTTTATATTTTTTTTTCTGCAGTGTTATGTGTTACTGTTATGTGCTACTCAGTCAACTTTAAAAAAAAAAGTTCTGCTTAATACATTTTCTGTGTGACAGGCTGAAACTGAACATCAATAATCATACAACATGTCTGTGTGATCTTGCCAAATCCATTTGTGCTGTATCCATTTTGCACTTACAGATAGTTCATGCTTTAATGGGGAGAAGTAGTCAGCAAATGCCAGTATAAGAGCGGAAGAATGATGGAGTCCACAACCTCATTCTTTGTGGCAATAGTCTGTCTTCCCTTCACTTTATTTTTTTTTTTTCTCATCAACATGTACTGAGAAAATGCTATGTAAAAAAGAAGATAAACTCTTAGTTCTTTATAAATCAATCCTTTTATATTGTAACAGGCAGGAAGTTAGATGAGGGTAGCAAAAGTTCTTTTTTTTTTTTCAGAGATGCAGTTCATAGTAGAAATTAGGGAGCTACATTTGTTACAAGCTTAGTTAAATGAAGAGAAAAAGAAATCTAGAAGGTGTCTCTTCCTGATGTGTGGCACATATTTAGGAATTGAGGAATGCTTGCCCTGTGATAATTTCAGACTCTTTTTGTCCATTTTTGTTGCTTGATTTATCTTGGAAATGTTTTTTCACAAGTTGGAAGTAAGATGGCAACCCAAACTGTGTTTGGCAACAAGGCAACAGCATCCTGGCTGACATCAGAAATAGTGTGGCCAGTAGGTCTAGGGAGGTGTTTGTTCCCCTGTACACAGTGCTGGTGAGGCCACATCTTGAATATTGTGTCCATTTCTGAGCCTCTCACTAAAAGAAAGACAACTGAGGTGCTGGAGCATGTCCAGAGAAGAGCAACCAAGCTGGTGAGGGCTCTAGAAAATAAATCTCTGAGAACCAAGTGAGGGAATTCGGGTTGTTTACTATGGAGAGGAGGAGGCTGAGAGGAAAGAAACCTTATTGCTCTCTACAGCTACCTGAAAGGAGGTTGTAGGGCAGTAGGTGTTGAATTCTTCTCTCAAGAAAATAGCAATAGGACCAGAAGAAATGGCCTGAAGTTGCGCCATGGGAGGTTTAGGTTAGATATCTAGGAAGAATTTCTTGAATAAGAGAGTAGTCAGGAGATGAAACAGGCTTCCCAGGGAGCAGGTGGAATCACCATCCCTGCAGGTATTTAAAAACTGTGTAGAATGAGGCACTTTAGGGCATGCTCTAGTAGGCATGGTGATTTTTAATTTTTTTTTTTTTTTTTTGGGTGGGGTGGGGTGAGGGTGTGTTGATGGTTTAGTGCCTAAATAAAACATCATACCATTTTAAAACCAACCAAACCAACTAAGTAAAAAAAAAAAACAAAAAACAAAAGAACCAAAAAAACCCACAAAAAAACACACACACACACAAAAAACCCCAAAACAAAACAAAAAAACCCCAACACACCAAAAAACCAAACCCAAAAACAGGTTAAAAGGGAAAGAATGTCTTCAGGCCAGGTTTCTGGGCAGAAGTGCCAAGCCCTGCATGTCTCCAGTGAAACACATTTTGTATCCTGATGTGGTCTGCTTGGAGGCAGCAAGGATTCCCCTGAGATTTTCATCCTTTCCACCACGTGACCTGTTCTCCCCTCTGGATCCCAGTCACCCTGCCGAAGCTACAGCCAGGGCTTGGGTGGGAGTAGAAGAGGGAGATTTGTTGCTGCTCTCTGGAGGGGTCTGTAGCCATGAAACAGGAAGGCAGCTGTAGCCCCAGGCATCTCATCCGTGGTGAAACTGGACTGAATAAGGTATGGTCTCACCATTGAGACCTTGCTCAGATGAAACTGATCCTGAATATTTTTTGTTACTTCTCATTTTAAATTCTCACCCACATTCTCCGTTAGAATGAGGCGAGTTGTGCCTGTGGTGAAAGGAGCTGACTTCTGTTATGTTTGGATCCTAAAGCATCTGTTTAGGTACTTTTCAGAGGAAAAAAAATTGTTTCATTGAATTCTATTTTCCATCTATTTTACTTTGAAAATAATGTAATTTTTCATATGAAGATTATGATTTAAAATCCTATTCAGGTGAACTAAAATAATTCATAAATTAATGTTCAATTTATGTAGTGGTTTTAGGAAAAGCAAGTGAAACAATCACTTCAGCATTTAAAAAGAAAATGTAATTTTTAAAAAGTGTTAGTTAAATAATAAGTGTTAAGCTTTTTCCATGCTCCCAAAACACAGTTACTTTCACAGCAGTAGTGCTTCCATTTTTATTCATCCTACACACTACAGCTAGTTCCTTCCTGCTGACTTTTTTGGTCACTGCTTCAGGGTGGAAATGGTCTTGTGTAATGCCTGGTATCTTCTGACTTTATGAAGAGATCTGAGTGAAGTTCAGGTGGCAGAATTTACTCTTGCTATTGGCATGTCACCTGACACTGCAGCTGTTCAAAATTCATTGCAGAAAATAAAACTGGGTGTTGAAATTGCAGGAATAGCAGATAAATCTGAAAATTGCATATACCACTCATCTCATCTGCCTAATTAGATATTTATGTGGCCTCATAGTATCCAAATGACTCAGTCATCAGTGCTTATCAGCCCAGAGCAGTTAAATGCTTCTGTTATTACTGAGGAAAATATGACGTAGAAGAGCATATGGGTAATCTGTTATAATGCCAACACTGGGCCATATTGTTTGGTCCCTAATCTACTGTGTCCCTAATTTGTTCTGTGTCTTGTTATCTCTCATGGATGCTGTCTTTTTGTTGCAGGCCATAGGAGACAAAAATAAGTATTATTAAGGAAATAATGTCAGTAGTCATAGTAGCAAAGTCTTGGGTTGACAAAGTCTTAGACCAAATCAGAGCGAAGTGTGGAACTACTGTCTGCATCCTAAGATCATGACAGTATCTTTTATCAGTTTCAACTAACAACATACTAAGACTCTACACAGTTATCCTGCTGATTAAATGTCAGCGAAGATGTTTGATGCTAACCTGCAAAATCCATCAGAATAGGCTGTAAACAAAAATAAGAGCAGCTTTGTAGATTCTTGGTGTAATCCTACCACCCCAGAGAAAGCCATCTCTGCAGAACATTTATCATTGATGTAAATCTAAGGCTTACTGACAGGGGGAATTTACAGGGCAAAAACCTAAATTGTTTCCTGAAGTTGAAATAAGTCAGCTACAAAGTCACCTCTTCTGTACCTGACCTTTTGACTGCTTTTGGGTCATCATCATTTATGAGACTGCTTTTGGGTCATCAGTGGTTTGGTTATACTTACAGGAACATTTGTTTACACTGAGATTTTTACCATGGGTTTGAAAAGGATGTTTAAATTTTCTGGGAAAGGTCTGGGACTTGTCTTTAGCTGAAGCAGACAGTGATTGCATGCTGCTACTGTAAGGAACCCTGGAAGTAGTGCAAATTCATGCTCTACTTGTTCAGATAAACCCTTCTTGGCTAAATGGCAGTTCTGAGAGTAGTTGGCTCTTTCAATGACTGTAGTGTTGCTGTGTACTCCTGCAGACTGCCTTTGCATGGTGGGGGAAGCCTTTAGCCCAGAGACCAATTTTTAGACTTAAGGAAAGGTCTGCAAACACTTCCACAGAAGAGGTCCACCAACATTTTTTGTGGAGGCTGGGAACCAGGTGATAGAGGAGCAAGATACTGAGGTTGCCGAGATTTTGGCAGTGGCTGGGCTTTCTAGGAGCATAAACAGTGCCCCTGACTACTGCTATGAATCATATCAGTGTAAACCAGCAGGTTATCAACAAAGGTAATACATTTTAAAATTGGTACAACCAAAAGTTGCTTTAAATTAGTTATTGGGTCTACATACGGTGTTGTTGCCTTTCTGGATATCATATCAGAAGAGTTGAAGTAAAACATATGTGTTTACCAAGGTAAGGTATAGGAGGCACATTTGCATTAAAAATTAACCAGAAATCCTGCTAGCACAACAAACTGATGCAGGTGAAATCTACATGCTGAAGACTCAAAATCTGAGGTTCTGCTCCGGTAAGTCAGGGTGGTCATCTATTATGGGAACTCAGATTCCAGTGTTAACTGAACCAAAATGTTAATTTTACAGTTCATTAGCAGTCGTGGTGAAACGAGCAGCTCACAATGAGCTGTCTGAGAAGTTTCTGGGTTTAAAATACTCTGGGCCCCAACTTACAGCATTGAGGAGAAACAGCTGATCTTTGTCAGCTGACATTTGTTTGAATGGAGGGAGTTGGGGTTGGGAAAGTATTTTCTCTTTCACTACTTGCACAGCATTCTGAAAGCAGAGGATGGTTATTGTTTAAAAAAAAAAGAATTGCTATTTGGCAAAGGCATATGGTATCCTAACATGCAGAGAATCTATAAACAGGGTCTGCAGCTCTTTCCATACATTTGCTCATTCTTTCTTTGCTGAAATGATTTCCAGAAACACACTTGACAGCTATAAATGTAAGGGTCCAGCACACCTCTCCCCAAAACCGTCAGTGTGAGTGGGTCTGGGTGCAGGTACGCACAGCTAGCTGACTCTCACTTATCCTGACAATAAGAATGTAAAAAATATGCCAGCTTTCAAGGGTCAGAGGCTAAAATATGGGTGTGTTTACTGCATATTTTAGTTGTTCCTTTAATGGACAGTTTGACACATTCTTTTGGTGAGCTTTCTAGAAGATAAATAGCTCAAAATGGACACAAGAGAAATCACTCCTGTCGGGATTCCCATGCATGTAATTACTTTCAGGTGTCAAGTGTATTTAGTGACTGTTAATTTTTTTTTTTTTTCTGTTCAGACATCTATTACCTGTTGTCAGTGAGGTATTTAATTTCATTCATGTGAACATTCTTAAAGAGAAAATTGAAAGATCTGCTGTTTCAGACTTCACTTCTCTTATGAAACGGGTGGTGTCATAGGTAATTCTTTTGAAGACATGCCTTTTGTGTGCTTTTTCAGTCAGGTACCTGGAAGGATGCTCAGATCTCCCTACATAACTTGAACACTGAAAGCTGCTCTTAATGCTTTCCTTCCGTGTGTATGGTAGGTAGATAGTTGTAAAAAGAGCAGCTGTTTTGAGCTTCTTTTTGCCTTTGATTTTAATCTTTTTGTGTGTTGTGTGATCAGCAGGTTTGAAGTTACTAAATGATCCCATCTACCGTGGTGCAAAATTGGTGGCAAGATGTGCTGCTTTAAATTACTAGCCTAGGAATGTAATTGTCGATACATATTGGTTTGCATTCAAATGAATACTCACACCTTTTACAGCAGCAAGCAACTAATGAAAGGATGAATTCTTGTAGTTGGAAAGAAAAAGTCTCAGAATACAGAAGAAAGCTATACCAAGAAAATGTAGTGTAAAATCTGTTTTGAATATATCTTGAAGTTTTGAAGTTTTGAAGTTTTGTCTTGAAGTTTTCTTGGTGACAGGGAATGTAAATTATGTACTGAAAAAAAACTGGGAGAGATGATGTAGCTAATTACAGAAAGGAAAAGGAAAGTTTTAGTGTAGATAGACATATTTAGATAAAATCAGTCAGTCAAAGCATTGCTAAAAAAAAATTCAAAGTAATTTTTGTCATATGCATAACTTAATAATTTCATTTAGCATTAGATAACTTCTTGTTGATTTAGGGGCTGCTTGAATTTCACAACTCTTGTTTTATAGTCACAAAGTGTGGCTGGTTCTCCATACTGAAGAAGGAATGGAAATCAGCATAATTTTAGTCTATATGAATGCAGTCTCAAAATGACAGAAGGAGAATGTTCAAGATAATTATGAAGGGAATTACTTGCTTTGTTCATAAAGCAACCCCTTTAATATCTGAAAGAGTGGCTTAATGATGTTATCTGGCATTCATTCTGCAGTGCGTCATCATCAAACAGCACACACACAAAAAAGCCTTCGGTTAGGCATTTTTGCCTAAGGGCTGCTGAGAGCTGATTATTCTTCTAATCAGAACCATCACAATCAAGGGAGACAATTAGCTAGGTTATGTCTCTGCTGATTTCTCCTGTGGCCCTAAGCATCAGATGGCCTTGAACACTCTTGAATTCCTGTCAACAAGTGAGTAATACCTATTTTGCTCCACCTGTTGTCATTAAGACCCTTCTACTGAAGTGTTTGTATGTATGCATGTTTGTTTATATTAAACTGATACGTGAAGGCAATAACTGTCCTTCAAAAGATAAAGCTTCCTAGGCTAGACAATAAATACAGAATTCAGGTTTCTAGTGTGTAATATGCTGTAGACTATTGTGATAGACCACACATGTATTTATGAGTATGTACCCAATTATGTATTTTTTTTAAGTAACATTTCTTTTCAGTAATAGAATAAACATGTATATTTAAACATCTATGTAATCAAGGATACAACTTGCACATGTCATGTGGTGAACCTTTGCGTTTGTAAATGGCAGCGTGCTTCTACTGCAGGCAGCCAGATTCAGTTGCTAATTCTAGTTTTCCCCTATTATTTTTGCATGCAACCAACACTTTTTTGCTTAGCTGGAGTTTGTCTACCCAAGTGGTCCACTTCATATCTAAACGAACTAAATATTATAGTAAGTAGGCCTGATTTGTCCTAATAATCCAATGTACTTACGAACTGAAACCAGGGAGATGCTTCCTGTTTTGGTACTGCAACAGAAGGTGAAACTTGATCCAGTAACGTTTTTGTATACAGATGATGTGTAACTGGAGTAAACTGAAAGCTGTCACATGAACCTCATCATCCCATTTCACTTCTGTATTCTTAAAAACCCTTAATCACTCAGTAGTGCTTTTCTTCCTTCAACTTGTAGTCTGCTTTTGTATAGTGTGTGATTTACTATTCTAGAACAAACAAACAAACTCCCCCCAAAAACAAGGCCAAAGTATTTAAAATGTAAAAGGCAACTTTAGCTTATACTTGAACCAGGCAAAAGAAGCAGAAGAGAACAGAAGGCAATTTAATCAGTACTTTCCCCCCAGCATGTGCCATGACTTGCTGAAGCTTTTTTGGTGTTATGAATGTAAATTTCATAATATGTATATAGCTTAAAAATTAGTATGAAGTGTAGAAAAATATTTGTGGTTTTATGTTTTGTTTTTTTTTTTTTTCAAAATATGGATTCCTTCAGCTATTATAGAATGTAAGAATTGCTTCTTGGCACAATCTTGGAGTTTCATACCAAATTTTATCCATTCTGAAAAGTAGTTGTTCATGTCAAGGTTATTATTTTTCTATATTTGTTGCTGGAGGAACTCAGCTTGCTAAGTGCTATGGCTGATTTTTAGCAATCTGATTTTGCCACCACTGCAAATGAACAAAATTTTTGGAAACATGAGATGGGTTTTTGTAACATTAGACAGCAATATGAAGATTTTTGAGTTTTATCTACTTAGAAGATTTTAAACAACAATGTCCAGCAGACAAAAAAATTCTAATTTTAAGGATATAGAAATGAGTGAAACAATGTTTAGCCAATCAACTTCAACATATTAAGAAGTCATCTCTTGTGTTTTACTGGAAAATGATCTCTGTTTCAGGTTGAGTAGTTTAAAATAATTGATTTTTTAAGGAAGAACAGGTTTCATTTAACTTTAGTGCAAGTTTACACAACTGTAATGCCTTAACTGCTATAGAGATTGCATACCCATGTGTTATAACCCTGCACATACGAACAGATTGTATGTTCCTGTACAACATACATATATATAACTGATACTAACCAGTGGAGCTGATTTAGTGTTTTATAAGAAACATCATTACAGCACATAAAAGTGAGACAATTACACAGGTGGAGTGAATTAAGCTTTAGTGTTTGAACAGGTATTAATTATTTGCTGCCACCTACATTCAGATTAACAGTAAAATCTATGGTAGCGTGTTGATAAAGTCTCAGGTAATTTTTTATATTACTTAGACTGGGGATAGTAGTCATGATGTTATGGACAAAAGAGCCATATTTAAATGCTAATCCTGGTAAGAATATTTCCTTTTGTGTTACAAAAGATGCCTACTCATTAAAGTAAAAGCTTTTTAACCCTTTTCCGCTGGGGATCAAGAGTCAAGTATTGATTGCTATTTGTAGTTCAGTTTCCCAGAGACAGAATAATTAAATGAAAGTCATAAAAGAAATTACTGTTATAATATTGGTAATAAATGATTCTCAGTATGAAGTTATTTGTTATCATGTTTCATATCATAAAATGCTGTGTTCACACATTCTTTTTTGACTGAGGTAGTTTTTTCCCTGACATTAGCATAATACTGAATAATTTTACACCATGGTGCAGTCCACGCAGATTCACTGATTTGGTGAATGCTTTCTGCACATGTAACCCTCAGTTCAGGAAAGCTTTTACCTAAATCCCTTGGCTTAGTATGTGCTTAATTCTAAAAACATCAGCTTAGTTTGTGTCTTGAACACAGCTGCTTATTAAAACAGAGGACCCTAATAGTGGCATATCTGTAACCTTCTGGGACCTTTGGAACTTGGAACCTGAATGTCATGATGTATTTTTTACCTCACTCATATCTATAGTTCGGATAAATATTTACACATGGTCACTCAGACTATTCTGTAGCATAACAGAAGATCCTGCAATATATTTAAGTGCTGTTAGGTGCCAGAGATAAAACAAGCAAAAGAGTGGGCAAGGGGAAAAATGCACTAAAAAGTGGAAGATGCTTGATAAATTAACAGAACTAGTTCATAAACAGCAAAATAACTGATACAGTGGGGAAAAAAAGAAAAGAAAAAAGTTAAATAGCTGAGTTCAGCAACTCAGAAAAAACAATTTACTACCTTAGCAAAAGGTTGGCTTATTTCTCTCCAAGGAAATTCCAAGGAACTGTTAATCTTTTTTAAAGAATTTAGAAGGTTAAGGCTGCTTTATTTCTTCAATGTAAAAAGCTGAAGTAGGTAGGTACATCACTGCACTGAAGCTAGGCTCATAAAAATAAGAATGTATCATGGAATTATAGAATGGTTTGGGTTGGAGGTGACCTTAAGAGTCATCTCATTGAATGCCCATGCATGTGCAGTGACATGTCTCACTAGACCAGTTGGTCAAAGCCCCATCCAACATGGCCTTGAACATTGCCAGAGATGGGGCATCCACAGCTTCTCCAGACAACCTGTTCCAGTGTCTCACCACCCTCACACTTAAGAATTTCTTCCTAGTGTCTAACCTAAATCTACTCCCTTTGAGTTTAAAGCCATCACCTTGCTTCCTATTACTACGTCCTCGTAAAAAAGAAGTTCCTTCCCAGTTTTCCACTAGGTCCCTTCAGGTATTGGGAGGTGCTATAAGGTCTCCCTGGGGCCTTTTCTTCTCCAGGCTGAACCACCCAACTCTCAGAGCCTTCATAGGAGAGGTGCTCCAGCCTTCTGATCATCTTCATGGCCCTCCTCTGGACTCATTTCAGCATGCCCTTGTCCTTGTGTTGGGGCTCCAGAACAGTATGTGACAATATATTAGTGGGAAAATAAATTCGTAAAGCTGACTTGTGTGTGTACACTTCCTCATGGATGCAGATTGTGGTTAATCTCAATTATTCAGTGTGCAGGTCAACATTCTTCTTGGGTGAGTGTCCCTTTCTTTAATTTTATGACTGTGAGAAGCAAACCTTTCTGCAGTTAGGGCAATGCTCTTCATATCTGCTCTCAGATGTCAGTTTGTGCCTCAGGCAGGGTTAGCAAATACCATTGACAGAATCACATTGCATCAAAGCTGCTAAGACTGTCTTCTGGGTTGGACACATTGTCAACATATGATAGAGTCCAGTTCAAATTTCTCAGTAGTACTCTAGCTATGTGGTTTTTCAGTTATAAGACTTTTTTACATTTAGTTATAAAAATTTTAAATCTGAATAAATTGTTTTCTCCCAAATGTGTCTGATCATAAAGTGTGTACGCTTTACGAGGTCAGAGGTCAGGTAAGTTTTTTTGCTTTTTAAAAAGTTAGATATACTAATGAATCATCAAACAGCACTTTTTCTGGTATAGACCAGAGGTAACTGAAGAAAAGTTTTCTATTTTCTAACAAAAGCATAGAATAAATGATGGAGCTGACATCTTGTCTTGTGTTATTGTGTAAAGCAGACAAATGGAGAATTATGCATGGATGGTATTGATGACCATGTTCAAAAATATATGAGTAGTAATTGCCAGATTTCTTTATCCCATTTCATCTGAGGTAGGATAAATGTTGCTGGTGAACTCCAGAGTAGTATTAATATGAATTCAAGTAAGCAACTTGTGTCCATATATCAGCTTAACAAAGAGACTGTCTTCAGCCCGGACATTTTGGATTTATAATGTGAATAGATGCTCCAAACAAGAATCTCAGGCTGCCTTTAGTGTCAGATTGTGTGTGGTACCTTTCAAATTATGTTAGTCTTCAACTCTGAAATTTGTCCTCTAATTCTTAATTGCTGCCTTTGACAGAGTAGTAACTGTTCCTTTACCTTCCACTCTCTCCTTCTCTCTACATCCATCTCCAAAAAGGTACATGCCCAGAGCAATGGAAAATCAATAGGTAGAGTTTGAGTCACAGGGATTAAAACTATCAAAGCTGGAACAGTTGAGAATGAGAGCCATGTCTCTTGGGGATCAATGCTGTGAGATGCTGTGCCCCTTTATCACCCTTATCATCCACAGCATGACTGCATCATGGAAGCTCCCAAGATGCAATGGGTGCTTTGCTTCAGAAGGTGGAGCAAAGTAGAAACTCTTAAGAGATAAGGTGAAAGACATGTGTGCCTGCTTTGACTAGATTTTTCAAATTCAGAGTCTGAAGACAAATTCAGAGTTTTAATAAACAGAATGAGAAATGTCCAGCTTATCTATCAGGAGGTACAGAATGATGGGAAGTTAAATGAGTGAGTGCCTTGCAGTACTTGAGAATATTTGGAGTACTCAGGTTTATAAATGGGAAATAAATGTTGATTTGTTTATTTTCTCTCTCATATCTATGCTGGGAAAAGCAGTTAGTGTCTATTTTTTAATGTTTGCATTATCATTTAATGTATATCTTTCTGCAGTGCCAGCTATAAAAAGTCAATAGAGGACCCAGCTCTACAAATAAACAGTTATGAGTGTAAGTGGGAAATTGTTAACAGTAGTGGTATAAACACATTTTTTCATTATTTATTTCTTAAAGAACTTTTAAAGCATAATAGAACAAAATATGTATCTATACTTTAAATTCAATGTCATTGTTAACTGTTATACAACTGACATTTTGCTCAGCAATAGGCTCAGAAAAATGGGTATTGCAGGTCTTGCATTGTGTTAATGGAATTAACACAACATACATCATTCAGAGAAGTTTTACATTTAAAGTAGGAAAGTAGGATATAGCCTTTTCCCATTCAAACCTACTTTGTTCTTTCTGTGTTTTTCAGTCATTTTTTTGATATCATTCTGCTAAAAGAAGCCTCTTCATTCTGGTTGTTGGTTTTTCTTGTTTTGCACAAGGTGTATTTCAGTTAAGAAAGGTTTCATCAATCAGTTTTTTTTAAAAAAAAACCAAAACAACCAAACAAAACTGTAGTGTCTTGGGTTTTTTTTGTTGTTGTTGGTTGGCTTGTTTGTTGTGTTTTTGGTTTGGGGGGGGGGTGGTGGTTGTTTGGCTAGTTTTTTGTTTGGGGTTTTTTTTGTTTGTGGGTTTGGCTTTTTGTGAATTTATTTTCTTCTTGCCAGACAGTACTTTGACTCCTAGCAGCTACTCAATGCCTAATGAGTTATTTTCTTTAAAAACTCAAATGCTGTCTTGATCTTCTTCAAATTATGTTTCTTCTCGTCTTCTAGACCATAGGGAATCATAGAATCTTTCAGATTGGAAAAAATCCGTGGTATTATCACAGAATCACAGAATGTTTTAGGTTGGAAGAGACCTCCAAGATCATCCAGTCCAACCTTTGACTGACACCATAATCTAACTACTAAACCATGTCCCTAAGGACCAGGTCCAAACGCCTTTTAAATGCCTCCAGGAATGGTGACTCCACCACTGTCCTGGGCACAACAGTGAAACTGTTGTTTCACTGACAACTCTCTCAGTGAAAATGTTTCCTAACACCCAGCCTAAACCTCCCCTGGCACAGCTTACATCCATCATATACATATTGAATATGTAATGGCACTCAAGATGATCAGCTCCATGACCTTCCCTGATACAGAGGAGAAACTGATAGGTTTATAGTTTTCTGGATCCTCCTTTCTGCCTTTCTTGTGGATGGGTGTTACACTTGCTACCCCCCAGTCCATTGGAACCTTCCCAGTTATCCAGGATTGCAGGTGAATGATGGAAAGTGTCTTGGCAAACACATCTGCCAACTCTTTCAACATATATATATAGGTATAGTAGATTCCTGGGTTGTATCATTTATATAGGTGGTATGAAGCACCAGATACAATGGTTACTGAGCAGAATCCTATGCAGTATTATTTAATATTAAAAAGCCCTCCAAATAAGAAGGCACAAAATATTTATTGTACTGATTGTTGATAAGAAGGGGTAAAGGCATGAGATTCTCCAGATATACAAACCACAAAAAAATTATGCTTTTTCTAATGAAGTCCAGCTAATGCAGCTTCATTCTTCTTCATAAGTTTGTGGGTTTTGCTTTAAGACCCATTCAAGAAATGTGAAAAATCTCCAGGACAGAACAGATGTAGTAGGAATAGAGAGGAAGGCAGATCTCTGGCAGATGCATGTGAAGTGAAACATAGGGAAATCACTCAGCTCTTTCAAGAAATGGGAAGCAATGGCTCTTGCAGCCTGTTATGAAACACTAATCTGAAATCTGATGAACTCTTTCAAGTGCAGGAGCCTGATTCTGCTCAGCTGTGTAATTGTGGTGGAAGGGAGCCAGCCAAAAGCAGAGACCTGGGTGCAGCATTTTGGGAGGCTTGTTCCAGCAGAGTGAGTGGGAAAGTAAAACGAAGGTTACATACAATAAGTTTCTCTGCCTGATTGATAATGAGGAGTAATAAGTAGCCTTATTATAGTAATAAGTTTCCCATGGAAGCCTGATGATTGCAGAGAAGCTTTAGCTGAGTGTGTGTGACCACATCTTATTTTGACCAGCTGTAGCACAGCAAAGCTGTGTAATTATCATAATCTGACAATTAGCCTGGCAGCCTTTCCCAGTGTTACTTACTCCAATAAATGCTAATTGAATAGAGGACTTAATAACACGAGAAGTTTCTTTTGGCATTGTGTATTTAACTTGCAGTCTTTTCTAGGCATAATTCTTTAATACTGTTGTTTGTTTTGTTGTTTTTTTTTCTGAACAACAGCCTTGATTAGCTGTTTCTTTTGTTTTATCAGTCAGTATTTTACTTCCTGTGGTGTTTTAAACTTGCCTTAACTTTTAAACCTATAACCTGGGCACTAAAAGGTCATAGACAGCTCTTTTTTATCAGTTTTTTTTTTTGCTTTGTTTTGTTTGTTTGCTTGCTCAGCATAGCAGTATCCTGCTAGAGGTCTAAAATGCCAGTGACTTGCTTCTGTTAGAGAATCCACTTCTCTAAGCATCTGGAAAATGTTGAGTTTTCTTTTGGTTTGAATAGAGCTAAAATTAAAATAGCTCTCTGATTGTTTCATTGTTTGTGTATCAGAGTCATGGTTGATGTCAGCACAGCTATGGGAACTGAGTTTATTAAATGTTGTGACAAAGCCAGTAAAAAGTGCAGAAAAGCATTAAAGAGGTTATTTTTGCATAACACAGAAATAGCATTTTTAAAATTATCTGCAGTAAAATGATACTCTTAATCCTAGAATCCCTCAGATGATTAACAGCCACAGGATTTCCCCCATGATACTTACCAGTTTTAAGTTAGTTGAAATGAGGGGACTTGGACTTTCTAAAACAAGAACATGGCACAGGTTGTGCTGCTATGTTACAGTGAAACATAAGCAGAGCTTCAATGTTCTAATACATTACATTTGCCACCAAAACTTTCACAAAATCTGTGAAGAAGCTCAGTAATGTAGAATGGTAAGTAACTGACATCACATCCTAAGAGCAATTAAAATTTTGTCCTTTCAAAGAATGTTTCCCAGAAGATGTTGGTCTTCTGTGCATTATTGCATATACAATTACCTGTTTTATACTCATCTCTTTGTTATTAATAATTTAACAAATAGTTTCATAGTTAGGTAAGAGAAATTAATTTTCAGCCTATTTTGTATGTTTTCAACTGGAGCTTTTCTTGGGTTTAGGGCATCGATGACAGATGTTTGATTCATTGAATAGCATTTGATCTACTGGTGTTCAGCCCTTGTTGGGATACTTACATGTCTCACCTAGTTGCTTTTTTCATGTTTCTTGTAGGAATAGATTTCTCTCAGAGTCTTCTGTTCTCCATTAAATTTATTTAAAGCTAGCTCAGGGGCCTTAAAAGTAAAGAGGAGCTCAGTGATCATGAGTGAATAGCTATTCACACAATGCTGCTCACAGAAGCCTTTTTTTCATAGGAAACAGAACAAATAACTTTTTGCTGTGCTGTTCTGAAGAACTATGGGTAATTTTGCTTTATATTAACCCCAAGAAAAATAAATTCAGTGAGTTTATTGACATGTCTTTGCATTTCAGTTTATCATCTGGAAGAAGGTAACTGGTGTAAGGCATTCAGCAGTGACAGTATCCTCTGGGCATTGATGCTACTGGCTGTGCAGGCTCCAGGAAGCAGAATCAAGGCTGTTTTTGCCAGATCTCTTCTAAAGTCAGACTGAAAGAGCAGAATTTTGTAATTCATTTTTAGATCAGTTACTTTAAGGCTTTTGTCATTCACAATGAAGCCTTGCCACATGCATTTGACTGAACAAACTGCAAATAAAGGAAGGTTGTTATAATAAAAGGAACATTTCCCAGTACACTTATCTTAAAGTAGATGTATTACATACAGCTGGTGTATTGGTTATACAGGAAGGGTGATAGAATCTAACTAATAAGATTTGTATGGGAAGCAGCAAGTGAAACTGTTACAATTTTTAATTTATCTAGATGATAACGGGCAATTAGTGTTATTCGTGCTGTTCTGAAAGCGGATTTTTTTGTAGTGTTTATTCCAAGAAAGAAAGAAACAAACAAACAAACTAACCCACTGGTTTTGCATTCTGCATATCTGTGTAAATAAATCCTCACTTTTGTTTCCATGACCAGCAAAGTTATTAAGTTCAAATGAGACACAACTGGTTCAGAAGAGAAGCATTTTTACCTAGTGTGTGCTTTCACTTGTGGTAAGGGGTAAACAGAATACAGAAGGCATTCATTACTTCAAAATGTTTTACCAGTGTTGTGTTTCTATGGTTAATATTTCCATAAAGTTTTTTCTCTTCATCTTGAGTAACTGGACATTTCATCAGTGGCACCTGAACACAGAAAGATTAATAAGACTATCTTTACTGGGAGAAGCATGCAAGTGTTGTGCAGCAAGCTGATGTTTGTTGACTACAGAAATGTTTAGGTTTAGAAGCTGCTTAAGTCTCTGTCTTTGTCTTCAGAATTGCTTTTATAGTCCTACAGCCTGAGAGGTAGCTGTGGAGTATGCAGGTTTCCAAGATACTGTTTGAATGCCACATTACATTTGAAGAATAGCTGTGTTTTGCTGTGTGTAAGCCAGGATGCTTGGACACAAAGGATATGATTTTCAACTAGATTTGTAGATCCCATCAAGAGTTTTTTAGAAGACTTTTTGTTTGTTTCTACCATAATACAATGTTCTGTTATGCAGTTTCTAGATAGGACTTGTTTCTTGCTCATAGTGGGATTATTCTAAAAAATCTGATTACCTTATGGTTCCAGAATGGT
Organism: Florisuga fusca; assembly: GCA_038090715.1. NCBI lineage: Eukaryota > Metazoa > Chordata > Aves > Apodiformes > Trochilidae > Florisuga > Florisuga fusca. Next base: position 13,363,146 of record JAAWXA010000012.1, read on the forward strand.
ATGGTAGTCCAGATGTGGATATGCCAGAACAGTATGAAGGCCTTACTGAAAAAGAAGAACATCAATAGCATTACTAGAGAGTGTAGGAAAACACTGTTCTGTTCTGAACAGGACTGGAAAAGGGAAGAACTCAATTTGCTAAACCTTAAATACACTCAACAGAAGATCTGCTGTTCCTGTCATCTCTACAAATACATTTGTTAACAGATTCCACCTTGCCTCTACACGTTAAACTCCTCAGCATATGTGGGTGGCTAAACATTGGTAAATGCTTTCATTTGAAAATAAACTCGTGTTTCGTTCTCTTTTTCGTATGTGTAAATGAAAACACTTCCTGGCTACAGGGAATGACTGTGGAGTGAAAATACTGACACAGCAGGGGAGTGGGGAGGAAAGGACTTTGGGTAAAAAGAACTTCCTTGTGTACTTCACTCTCAGCACTTACACCTGCTTTGAAGGCAGCCTTTGATTCTTACTTTCCTTGTGTTTGATAGGCAAAGGTGTGCTGGGGTGAACGAAGACACCCAACTGCTTCAGCACTTAGCAGAAATAAGAATTAATACTAAAATATCTAGAGTCTCCACTTGATTAAAAGAGAAGTGTCTGCTTCTGGAGTGATCCATCTCATTCCAGTGTACTTTGGACCTAAATAAACCAGGTGAACTGGACTTGAGAAGTTTCAGTTTCTCTCTATTGACTTAAAGAGAATGTGGAGAAACAGTTTATGTAAGGTTACTTGTGCTGTAAAAGTCTAGAGTTAAGGAGACCACTCTGATCCTTAGTGTCTAAAATTACCTAAGTGTAGTTCTGAAAGCATATTGTTTCTGTCACAAAACTGTAATTGGGCATTATTGTGAAGGCCCAGGCTGATTTAAAAGTCCCTTGAGAATCTCTTGAGAAAACGGCATTGTGTGCCACCCGGTGGAAAAAAAGTGCACACACACAAACACATATAAAATATGTATTTGTCTTTACTTACTAAAACTGTAATTTAAAAATAAAAATACAGCTATCATTGCCAGAATGTGGCTTTCCTGTTAATAGCTTTTTCATTACCTGTAAGAAATGGCATACTGTTAACTGATACAGAGAACAGACACCAATCTGAAAACAATACATTTTACAGTGTCTGTTCAACTGTCAGGTTTTGGAAGCACTTTAGGACAAAACCATATTTTTCACTAATGATTTAGATAAATGTTATTTCTTCTGGAATAACTGTGATTTAAAGAGGCTTTTCCATATTAGAGTGGAACCATAAGGCTGTGCGCTGTCTGAAATTATACAGATATATCATCCTTTGATGTGTGTTCAGTTTTTCTCCTTTAAAAAGCTATTTTATTGAACTTAAATTATTGTAGGGATGTGAAAAGGTATATTTTTCTCTGAATTTATCCTTGGAGGGCCAGCAGATCATTGCTTTTTCTCTGAAATGAAATTGAAGGATCCAGATGGCGGATTTCAAGCCCATCAGGTGCTTAAAATATGCCCCTCAGCTAAATACAAAGTACTATAGTTAAATCTTTCATGGTCTTTTTATTGCTCTGTGATACACTTGACAACTGCAGCCATGAAAGAGAGGAGCTACAAGTAGTCCAGTCAGCCTGAAGTGGAGCAGGTCAGTGGTTGGTTTCTTTGGCTGACCCAGGGAGTTTGATAGACACGCCGACCCGCTTTATGGAAGCATTAAATCCGTCATGGCATGAGCTCCCATTGGAGTCAGTGAATTTGTTCCCATGGTTTCTTCCGCGTACCATGGCAATGCTTTTAAATTAGAATAGATTTAGACTGGATGTTAGAAAAAAGTTCCTTACCATGGAACTTTTAGTGGAAAAATGGAACAGGTTGCCCAGGGAGGTGGTTGAGGCCTTGTCCCTGGAGATATTCAAGGTGAGGCTTGCTGAGGGTCTGAGCAGTCTGATCTAGTTGAGGGCATCCCTGCTTACTTCAGGGGGGTTGAGCTAGATGAGCTTTGGAGGTCCTTTCCACCCCAAATTATTCTATGATTACCTGATTCTATGGGAGATACTGGAGAAGTAATGTAAGTGAAAAATAGAGGTGAGAAAGAAGGATGCCCTTCCCACCCTCAGAAAAAGAGGAGCCCCCACGTCTCTAAGGAGACCTCAGTAATAGTAATGAGGTGCATCTGGGATGGTACCTTGCGCTGAGTTTCTCAGCTGACACTCATTCAGAGCTGTCACATTAGTGTGAGTGCTGATAATCTGTATCATTGCTGAACAGAGCAACATTTCCACTGTGTGCTTTTGGCAAAGGAGGGGCACTGCTTTTCAAGTATCCTGAAAAAGCAATACAGGCTTTCCTTTGCACCTTGACAGACAGCTGCTGATCATGAAGAAAGAGTAAACCTGTTAGTGCTCTTGTGGTAACTGTGCAGTCAAATCAGCTTTCAGTACAGGAGTGATTATTGCCTGATTCAGAGAAGTGGATGTGTTTGGTTATTTATTTGTGTGTGCATAGAGATGTTTATATATAGACACTGGTTTGGTGAGGCTGATGTAACTTAAGCTTCTTTACTTCTCATTTCTTTCTCCTGTTATAAAAAAAGAAAACAACTGAATAATCAGATGCTTTGTTCAATAAACCATAAGGAAGGATAGGATATAACTTTCTGTGTTATATGGTATGCAAGAGGCTAATTTTGTAAGAGAAGGGGGCAAAACCTTTATCGAGAAGGCCATTTGATCGTAGAGCTGCATAAGCAATCTCTGATAGGTTGGTGAATTGTAAGAATTATTTCTGAGTGTGAATGTGCATGGCTGGACCAAAATAAAGTGCCATTAATGGTGCCACTTTTATGAGACTGTTACTCTGCAACAAAATCATTCTGAGTTAATTGTGCTTATGAACTTTTCCTGTGATTTCAGATTCCAGCGGGGTGACTACCACATCGATGTCTGCATCAATGACTACCTGGATGTGTTTTGTCCTCACTATGAAGATTCAGTTCCAGAAGATAAGACAGAACGCTATGTTCTGTACATGGTAAACTTTGATGGCTACAGCTCCTGTGATCATACCTCCAAAGGGTTCAAAAGGTGGGAGTGTAATCGGCCACACTCCCCAAATGGACCATTGAAGTTCTCAGAAAAGTTCCAGCTCTTCACTCCCTTCTCTCTAGGATTTGAGTTCAGGCCAGGACGGGAGTATTTCTACATCTGTGAGTATATAGAGATTTACCCCCGTTGCACAGCAGGTACAAATTTTTCAGCCATGCTCTGTGAAAATACAAGGGGCCAAACAGCATGTAATGCAGGTGTCTTGCAGTGAGCACAAGCTTACATATCCCCAGATACATCAGATAGGAATCCAGCTAGTGTAAATGAGATTAAATCATAGCTTCTTTCTTCACATGAAACAGCATGTCAGCTTGTTCACTGAACTGTGGCTGACGTAAAAAGTGCTATTACGTTCCAAGGAGGAGGAGGAGGCAAGAAGGCTTGTATGAAAGCTATCCCCAAATATGCCTGTAAATTCTGGGCTTTCTTGTTTGCTCAGAGAAAGTATTCTAGTCTCTGTAGTATTTATCAGCCAAAGAAAAGTGAGGTCTGTGTAGTTTTTAAGTGGTATGGTTGCTGATGTCAGTAGCTCAATGGTTTTAAAATTTATAATTTATTAGGACAAATGCTCTCAGCATCAAGCTGTGCTCTTTTTTTTCATCTTTGCTTTTTTTCCAGACCTTTTATTCAGAAAACTGATTCTTTCTGTGTTGGCTCTGTGGGGTGCAGGTGACAAGCGGGGGACTGTAAATGGGTTCACACACCTTCATGCCTGCTTCTCAAACACTGTCCCCAAACTCTGAACTCTTCTCTCCTCTAGACACCCAGAGGAGATGCAGGGTAACATCTGGGCTAAAGGAAGTAAAAGCAACAGGAGGTTAAAAAACAGTGGGTTGAGCTAACCAATTCCATAACTCCACTGTACAGATGCTGCTGCTTCATTTATCATAGAACCATAGAATCCTAGGGGTTGGAAGGGACCTCGAAAGATCATCTAGTCCAACCCCCCCTGCCAGAGCAGGGCCACCTAGAGCACATCGCACAGGAACGTGTCCAGGCGGGTTTTGAATGTCTCCAGTGAAGGAGACTCCACAACCCCCCTGGGCAGCCTGTTCCAGGGCTCTGTCACCCTTACAGTAAAAAAATTTTTGCGGATATTCAACTTGAACCTCCTATGCTCCAATTTACACCCATTACCCCTTGTCCTATCACTGGTCACCACTGAGAAAAGCCTAACTCCATCTCCCTGACACTCACCTCTTACATATTTGAAAACATTGATGAGGTCACCCCCTGTCTCCTTTTCTCCAAACTAAAGAGACCCAGCTCCCTCAGCCTTTCCTCATAAGGGAGATGTTCCACTCCCTTAATCATCTTAGTAGCTCTGCGCTGGACTCTTTCAAGCAGTTCCCTGTCCTTCTGGAACTGAGGGGCCCAGAACTGGACACAATACTCCAGGTGTGGCCTCACCAATGCAGAATAGAGGGGGAGGAGAACCTCTCTTGACCTACTAACCACACCCTTTCTAATGCACCCCAGGATGCCATTGGCCTTCTTGGCCACAAGGGCACATTGCTGGCTCATGGTCATCTTCTTGTCTACCAGGACCCCCAGGTCTCTTTCACCTACACTGCTCTCCAGCAGGTCAGCCCCCAACCTATACTGGGACATCGTGTTGTTCTTCCCCAAATGCAAAACTCTACACTTCCCCTTGTTGAATTTCATCATGTTTCTCCCTGCCCAACTCTCCAGCCTGTCTAAGTCTCTCTGAATGGCAGCACAGCCTTCTGGTGTGTCAGCCACTCCTCCCAGCCTAGTGTCATCAGCAAACTTGCTGAGGGTACATTCTATACCCTCATCCAAGTCGTTGATGAAGATATTGAACAACACCGGTCCCAGTACCGACCCCTGAGGGACTCCACTAGTCACACACCTGCAACCAGATTCTGCCCCATTGACTACAACTCTCTGACTCCTTCCTTTCAACCAGTTCCTGGTCCATGTTTTTTTAATCCTTCAATAAAGATCTTATTTCATCAATTTGTTTTGTACCTGAATCTTCCAGTCCTAACAATTTTTGAAAGCTCCAGCAATAGTTTTTTGATGTTTTTTAGTGTTAAACTAGGAGTTTAAAGCTTTAGACAGACTGTAGGTCCCAATAAATATTGCCTTAATATGTGTAGACTTTCTACTGTGGAACAGTCATTCCACCTCATTTCACCAGAGAGGCTGGGTATGTATGATCCTTGTTTTTCAGCCTCATTTCTTTGGCATTGAGATTTTTCTCTTCCCTTTCTAAATCTACAGGGAAATATATAATAATAGATTGTTTTCCATTAGTTTCTTTTGCTTCCAGAGAATAAAAACCTATAATAAATGGTGGCTCAGCCCAGGAGAGCAGTGCCTTTTTCTTCTGCTTACTTGAAATAATAATAAAAATAAATATTAATAATTAAAAATATTTTAAAATTGAAACTTTGGATAATGTTCTAGGATAAATAAATCTATCCTCTGTAGGCCCAGTGTTAGTTGTGTAGCTCACAAAAGATTCCTATTAACTTCAAAACTTCAACAGGAGTTTGGTGTCATTTAAAACTCTGATATTGGGTTTTTTGGGTTTTGTTTGGTTTTTTGTTTTGGTTGGTTGGTTTTTGCATTGTTGTTGTTGTTTTTTTTAAACTCTGTTCCTGACCATCATCAGTGAGACAACAGGAATAAGTAAACTAAGGAATGCATTCTTTACTATCACATGGTCTCAATAAAATGAAGCACAGAGGTGGCATCAGTACCTGTAAGCACTGGGGAAAAAAAGCAAAAAACAAAAAACCCACAAAAAAATTGGTTTTCTAAAATTTAAAAAAGAAAAAAGAGAGATGTTTGATGAAGGTTAAACAAAACATTTAAATGAAGGCAAAAATATCGTAGTCTTAAATATTAAAATAAATATTTTAATAAATATAAAAATATTAGTCTTTCTAGCTAGTAGCTTCATTGTTAAAATACACAAAATCCACTAAACTCTCGAGCAAAATGTTACTATTCAATTACACCCACATTGCTTATGCCTGGTTTTCCTCATCTGTAGTTAACTTTAATATTTCTAAAAAATCATTCGTATTTTTTATAATACTGACTTAATTGCATCATTTAACTGTTAAGGGCTTGCTTCAAAAGTTTGCATAATAATAAGACCTTTATGATATTGAACTGCATTTAGATGGATTTTTTTTTTAATAGAGGGTTAAATAGCAAAAAATAGCAGCAAAGAGATATTTATTTGCAAGTAGCTTGTTTGCCCAGTATTCACTGAAATTAAATTTTTAGACATATTTTAGAGACACAAAAGTATTTTTCTTCCCTTATTCTAGTTAAAGTATTTTTTTTTTTTATCCTTTCCTTTGCTCTGCTGAGGACAGTAACAATGTTGGCAGTGCAGCAGTTGCAAGGAATCACTGCACACTGTTTAACAGTGAAATGCAAACCTTCTCAGGAGAGATTTGTCCATCCTGAAATGGTTTTCTCTTAGTTTGTGTTGAAGAAACAAGATGGTGAAATGTTTTTTTCCTCATAAATATTGTAATCGGCCCCTAGTCCAGACTACAGAGACTGCCTTAGTTACCATTCTGTATCTGCATGTTAAAGAAATCACTGCTTTCTCAGAGAAGATTTCCTTTCCTATACAGATCTGAAAACATTGCCCACTCTGCAGGTGATAGGGAAGCCTGTCTATGTAGAATCAGTCTGATATATTCTGTTTGAGGGCTACAAAATATGTCATATAGAATATTTTTCTATATTTCATGTAGAACCTCTAGAAAGACAAAAATATTACATGGTTCATTAGGTATTTAGCTTTACTACTGTCTGCTCAGTGATTTTTCAAAAATCTTCAGGGTTTACCTTTTAAGGATGTTACTTGCCTGTGTTGCTTCTGTTATTTCTAGAAAATGCAACAATTTGAAAACAATCACTGTTGCTTTTACTGAACTGTTGGTTTAAAAAATGCCACTTTTCTTTCTTATGCCAGTGCCTTCATATATTCCTCAGATGAGTTTGGATCTGCCTTTTTTGCATGTTAATTCCAGAAAAATGAAGGAAAAAAAATCTGTCTTTCTGGTATCAAATTTATATTGAAGAAATGAATTCAGCATTGCAGACATGCAATCAACAAGTACTTATGGAGGTTACTTTTGAAAGAGGAAAGGTTATTAAATATTTACAGACAAATTGACTTTTATTTAGTTAAGGGTTACAATGAGGGGCTGGAGAAAATAAATAATAAATCATAATCTGAATTCTCAGTTATTGCATAGTACTTAGCAAGTCCTCCCCTCAGGTTTGTTAGCCTGAAAAGAGACAAAATAGTATTACTACTGAAACTGAAAAAAAATGAAACAGAGAGAAAACAGCAACTAAGTACTTGGTGGTATGACAGTGATTTTAACATCCTTTGGAAGTGAAAATAAGTTTGGATGTGCAGGTTAAGGTGGTGTACCATGCAAAATGAAATGAACAAAAAAGCAAGCCGGGGAAAAAAGTTTCTAAAATGTATGTTATGTACTCATATAGTTCAAAATGAATGTATCCTTTTCATTACTCTTTACTTAGATGTGGTTTATTTTTATTCATATGCTAAGTGTTGAATAAAATATCAGTAACAACTTAGCAACTAGTTTTTCAGAGCTGCTGAAATAAACAAATGAGGGTACAACCAGACTGGCACACAGTACCACAGAATCCTGACCTCACTTTCTAAACCAAACTCCTGTGTTAATTTGAGTTAGACAACATTGCTCTTTTCTTGAAAGCAGCTTATAATTGGTGTAGTGTCAGAATTAACCTGTAACATATGGCTTTGTATGAGTAATCAGTCCAGTTATTCCATCAAATAATTCTGTATGTGACATGATTTATCCATAAGAAATCTATGCTGGTTTTATCATATTGTCCTCCAAGATATTACATTTATTTAGTAACTTGATTCTCTGTGCCAGTTATGCCTTTTTGGAAATTTCTGACTCTTAGTTCTTGAGGATGTTTATTGAATTGACTTTCCACTTTAATGGTCTTAGCTGCTGCCTCTGTAGGAGAACTTGTGATTTTCATTATTTCAAATGTATAAAATTGTTTTCACTTATGTTAGGTTGTTCTGTCTCTATGACTCAAGTTGTCCTCACTAGGTTCCACAAACTGTGGCACTGCTTGACTTTTGCAGTTGTTTTTCTGTTAATGTCTGCCAGGTAGTTGGACCGTATGCACACCTCAAAGATTTTAAGGACTCTTCTCAAAGATTTTAAGGAAAAAGGAAAGGAGTAGGGAAAAGTGTTCATAATACTTTGACTTCTTTTCATTTTACTTTTGCCTATTAATTAGGTAATGAGCTTATCATATTAATAAGGTCCCTAGATGAACTCTTGTTGAAGCAATAACAGTCTCTCATGACAGTTAAACTAAATTTACTCTCCTCCTTTCTGCCATGTTTTGTGAGTGCGTGTTCAAGTGCTGAGAGTTTGGGCTATTACTTTTCTTTGGTATCTCCTACAATCCTCTAGTAGTTTCTCTTTTTTTTTTTTTTTTTTTTTTTTTTTTTTTTTTAACCATTTGGTGTTAGTGCAGCAGTTCACACCACTGACAGCCCACTAGTAGGAGGTGCTGTTTGAAGGTGTAGGTATGTTAGTTCTCAAATTCTGAGCATGACTTATTTGAGGAAATTCCTACTGGTAAAGTAGACAATGTAAAGGAAGCAGGATGACTGCTCAGTTGCATCCTGAAGAATATCAAAATCAGTCAAGGGTTACTGTAGACAGTTTGTCTAATTTTTAGGTTACTTACATTTTTTGGAGGAAGTCAGCTGTTACTTCTGTAATTGTATCCCCGCTAGTGTTGTGCAATAATATTTTACTGCTAGTAGTCTAGAAAAACTTTTTTTCTTTTCACCCAACACCTAGAATAAAGTGGTTTCTCTCTAAGCAATCACACTGGCAAAGACAAATCGCTTGACCAGCAAGCTAACGTGGGCATAAGTGGCAAATTACACCATCTTGGAAATTCAGAAAAAGCACAGTCACAAGCACATTGATCAATGCAAATGTAAAGACAGTGTCAGCCTGATTTTGAAGTTGTCTTTATGTAAAAGGCTTTTGATGTTCAGTGCACCTAGTACTGATTCTTCAGAGCATTCTTGCAGTATTTTCCATTTGAATGGCAATACTCTGTATATCTGAGAGTTTCTTTTCTTCTGTTTCTAGTTACAATAAGTACTGGTGTCTCTTTGCAATCAGTCGTTGTATACCTTGTATATCTACATCTTCAGGCAGTTTGTCATTTTGCACATTTCTAATGCTACTTGTCTCACAATATCCTTGGTGAAATGTCTGTTCTTGACCAATACCCGTAGTACTTTTTCCTGTAAGACAAAACAATACTATTCATACATGAAAAATAGATTATTTTTCTTTTTCCGCTAATCATAGTCTGCAATTGTTTTAGAAAATATTTCAACAATACTCCTATTTGGGTAGTTTTTCTTCCCTAAGATCAGTAACTTAAATGCTGGAAATGCTGGAAAAGGCCTTATTTGGGTGGTTTTCCACCTTAAATCTCTCAACACTCACTCAAAGATGTGGCTTGGCATATTTTGTACTTTAGTTTTACAGAGTTGTACAAGCAGCAGAGAAATAAGTAAAGCCAGTCTGATGGTAGATCTTGCTGTGCCATATTCAGATTATGCTGGGATAGGTGGAGTCACTGTATGTTCTCCATAGGATAAACTTTATTAAAAATTGTTTGTGGAAAAGATTGACTGAAGTAGCAATTATTTTGCTTTGGAAGTGAAGACTGGATGTATCTTCCAGCAAGTGATAAAAGACCATCTGTCTTCAGTTCAACAGGTGTTAGTTAAAGAAAGTACTGCTAGTGTTTGTGTTTTCTTGTTGCTTTTGGAAGACACAGGGTCAGAAGACCCCTTTTGGAACTCTCTGTCTGGACACCCTGGTTTGCACTAAAAGCTAAAAAATACATGTTAACTAAAAAACATTATTAAAGAATGCTGAGGGGATTGCAAACATCTTTAGTGTGTTTCTTTTGGGGAAACAGTTTATTGCCAGGTCCCTCATTAACCTTTTGTCAAGACCTGATGGGAAATACTGATGCTACTTTGGCAGCATGGGGCTCAGACATGCCACTCTACTACAAATTCTGCTTTGATAGATGGTTTACCAGAATCACTTGAAATGTTCTGAATGAAATCAAAGCAGCTGAAAGGGTTTGATAAATGTGTACTTGAAAAATGTTTTTGTGTGGCAACATTAGACAGATAAGGAAGGTGACCTTTAAATGTGAATTCATGCTTAGCCTAGTGTGTAGATTAAAGGACTGGTTTCTTTTAAGAAGCATCAGAAGACTTAAGTGCTGGTCCGGAAAAGAAAGGAAAAGAAAGGAAAAGAAAGGAAAGGAAAGGAAAGGAAAGGAAAGGAAAAAGGAAAAAAGAAAAAAGAAAAGAAAAGAGAAAAGAAAAGAAAGAAAAGAAAAGAAAAGAAAAGAGAAAAAAGAAAAGAAAAGAAAAGAAAAGAAAAGAAGAAAAGAAGAAAAAAGAAGAAAAAAAGAAGAAAAAGAAAAAAGAAATGAAAAAAGGAAAAGAAAAAAGAAGAGAAAAAGAAAAAGAAAAAGAAAAAGAAAAAGAAAAAGAAAAAAGAAAAAGAAAAAGAAAAAGAAAAAGAAAAAAGAAAAAGAAAAATGAAGGAAAAAAATTAAGAAGAAAAGAAAAAAGAAGGAAAAAAGAAAAATAAGAGAAAAAAAAAAAAGAAAAGGGGGAAAAAAGAAAATAAAAAAAGAAAAAAAAAAGAAGAAAAGAAAAAAGAAAAGAAAAAAGAAAGAAAAGAAAAGAAAGAAGAAAGAAAAGAAAAAGAAAAGAAAAGAAAAGAAAAGAAAAGAAAAGAAAAGAAAAGAAAAGAAAAGAAAAGAAAAGAAAAGAAAAGAAAAGAAAAGAAAAGAAAAGAAAAAGGCAGAAACAAGAAGAAAGGAAGAAAGAAAAAAAAAGAAGAAAAGAAGAAGTGAAAGAAGAAAAAGAAGGAAAAGAAGAAGAAAAAGAATAAAACAAAGGAAAGAGAACAAGAAAAAGAAAGGAAAAGAAAAAGAGACAAAGAACAAGAAGAAAAAGGAAGAGAAAAAAAAAAAGAAAAATAAAGAAAAGAAAAAAGAAAAGAAAAAGAAGAAGCAAAAACAAGAACGAAGAAGAAAAAAGGAGGGAGAGGANAAAAGAAAAGAAAAGAAAAGAAAAGAAAAGAAAAGAAAAGAAAAGAAAAGAAAAGAAAAGAAAAGAAAAGAAAAGAAAAGAAAAGAAAAGAAAAGAAAAAGGCAGAAACAGTTAACACTGTCTAGTAAGTTATGATGTTGGTAGTATTAGAATCCTCAATGGGAGTGTTAAAAACTGTTGAATAATTTGGAACTCAGGAGCAATCCCTATAGGAAAATTAAGAGAAAACCCAGGGAAGTAATAGTTTCTATTGGTTGAGTTTTTCAAAGGGAATGAATGTCTTCCTAATAACAAGTTGAGATAAAAGGATTTGTATTTATGTGCTTCAAAAATTCAGCTGCCATTATGATATTGATAGTAGCAGAAATACAAGAGGGGAGGGTGTACTGCATATCTGCAACTTTTAAAGCTGTCTCATGACTATGTTGTCTGTCTTCACCTCTATAGGAAGACCAGTGGCTATTGTTGATTTTTATTGAAGGACTGAATTTTAATATCAGAAGAAAGAGGGAATGCCTCTAGAGAGAAAGAATGTCTTATTTTCCTTTTCCTAACATGTTCAGGGGGGGGCAGTTCATTTTGTAGTAAAATAAAGCATGTATGGGATCTTGTTATGTGATCATAAAATCACACAAGATATACTGCTTAAACCTTGGATAAAAGACCTTAGAACAGCATGAGGAACTTGATAAGGCCATATGGCCTTGAGAGAAATGGCGAATGAATGTTCCATACTGGTGACTATGGATTGCTGTAATTGTTAATATTTGTGATTCTTATAAAAATCCCATTTGAATTTCTTAAAAATATTTAAATTCCAGTGTTCTGCTAGAAGTACGATTGAATGAGTTGCACATGGCCCTTTGAATCCTGACCAACCATTTGTCATTCCTTGTTTTAAGTCAGTTTTTATGTTCAACAGCTACAACTTAACATCTCAGAGGTGGCTGTATTACAGTGGTAGGTGAGGCTCTTAGCAGTCGTACTTCACTGGGATGATGAGATTAATAAAGTGAAGCATGTATATTTCTTGGATGAAAGAACTCATAGGAGTGGAGAGTAGTGTTAATAATTATGTGAGAATTTACAACTCTGTAACAGTGTTCTAATTTGATTTCTGAGCAAACTGAAACCTGTTTAATGAGCTGTTGTATTAGACTTATGCTTTTTGTAGCATGGAGCAGATGTCAACAGAAACTGAAATAATACAGCAATGACATTTGGAATAACTGTTGCACTTCATTGCCTCCACATCATCATTGTGTCCCTGTTCCTCAGACTAACTCACCAAGGCAGCGCTTTTTCTGGTCATGCCGTGTCATGACACAAACAAAGCATTTATGATTGCCTGTATGTAATAGACCAAAACCAAACTTCCTCAATGAGATAATGTATCTGGGTGTAGAGCAATTGGTTGATGATCCTGTTTCATAAGTAAGTATTCAACTTTCAATTCCATATTTTCATAAATACTTGTATTTGAAAAAAAGCAAATTTTCTAAGTTACCTTAACCCTTTGGTGTTATGAGAATGCTACAGAATTTTCAATTTATTTTTTTTCCCCAATAATGCATTTAATTCAGACAAGGTAGCCAATACATTGGACTGAAAATAGTACATGCAGTTATTGCTCCAAACTCCAAGATTTTTGGCAAGTCAACATAAATCATACAGAATAAGATTTTTCAGAGTATTCAGAAATGGATAGAACTGCTTTATTCTAAAAAATCTTTCAGACTTCCACATGTTTTTCACTTCTCTTCAGAAAAACAGTAGGGCATCCTCAGATTTCCATTACTGGCCAAACAAGATTTTTACTGCCTCTACAATCTCCCTGGATTCCCTTCTACAACATGGATACTTAATATTTAAGGTATCAAGTGGTATAGCCAGGTAGACACAGCACTACTTTAGGGAATTAAGAATGGCTTGAACGTGTATGAGAATCTCACAGAATTTTAGTGCACAAAAGTAACCAGGCTCCTTATGATGGATGTGGGAGTAACATTGCTGTTACTGAACTTCTGGGAGTGAAATGTTCTTAATTATTTGAAGGATAGTGAGAATGGCAGTGTATTAATCAATTTAAAGAGCCCTGACAATTCAGTTGTACTGGCATTCAAAATGTGTTCAGGGAGAAATACACCAGAGCAGTTTAACCTACGTTATATTTTAAGAGTTGCAGGTGGGCATATTAGATTTCTTCTTATTTGTTTTTTGATGTGTCTGCCTCTAATAATACTAGGTCATCTTACTGAATCTTGATGCCTGTATCATTAAAAATTGCATGTGGTCTACTTATCTCCAATGTTGTAGGGTTTTGAAGAAGATACTAGCTATGAGGCACTGAAAAATACCTGAAATGTGTCCCACAGCACAGAGCCCTGTGCAGGGACTGAAGTCAGGATCCCTAGTAGCAGCTGCAGCAGGACTTGCTGTCTGTACCCATGTAAATGTATTTATAGCAGAGAAATCTTGAGCAGAAATAAAGTAGCTTTTATGTCTCTCTCTCTTAAGCATCCTGGGGACTGTAAAAGAATGCAACCTGTCCTCTTGGAAAGGGCTTAGTGTGAACAACTCTGCTTATGGCTGGTGACACAGAAAAGTCATGAACTTGGCTTTCCCCAGAGGAATGGAGTTCCAGTGATGCTTCTTTTGGTGGTGGGATCTGACTTCCTTAAGTCATTTCTGTAAACAGCAACAAGAAATAGAAAGGAGTAATGGCATACTCAGAACTCTCTAGGCACATCAGCAAGGTAGAAAATGTCTTTCTCAGAGAGGTACAGAAGCAAAGTGTATGTTTGCTCAGAGAACACATTCCAGTGAAGGTGATGACAGTGTTCTGCAGTTCAGATGTGAGCAACTGACATGGGTAAGTTATTCAGTAATTTATTTTCTCAAATTTTCTCGTATCTCACAAGACTTTAAAAATTATTTTATTAGAAGTTGAATATACACAGGCAAATTATAATGCTACTGAAGTTTAAAATTAACAGTCACATGTAAGAATATGTTTAAAGTTTGTGTGTAATAAGACAAAGATATTTGTTGTCAAGCCAGTTGTCTGAAGCTCTGAAATAGAAGAATTACTTATTTTTCGCCATTGATAGTGCTGTATCTTCTACCTGGGTCTCACTCGAGTAATCTGTGTGATCACAAGCGCCTCTGAGAAATGAAGCATCTGCTTTGCAGCTGTTTGGTGCTGTGCTGGGATGTGCCCACATTCCAGCCCACATGCTTTGATTTTCAGACTTGAAATGAGAAAATTTTAGCTGTCTGCCATTGTAGCACTAAAAAATGTTGCCAACTAGGTAGGGAAAGCATCAGCCATCTCATGGCCTCACAGTTTGTTGTAACAGCTTTGTACAAAGGGTGCTAGTTCCAAATTAGAATAGGAGGGCTGTAGGTAGCTTTCACTGCTGACTCCTTCCCCCTGGCCCAAGCAGAGTTATCAGCCAGTATGTTTAGAAATTATTGCCAAAGTTCATCACCTCTAGTGCTGCACTTGTGGTAGCTTTGAAGCATGTATGTTTCTAAGCAAAAATGCAACAGCAGTCCCACTTGAAATACTCACTGGCAGCTTAAGAGAAACTGTGTAAATTAGTCACTGTCACGTTTAGGCATTAGAAATGGAATTAGTAATTCATATTAATCACAAATGTTTCTCCAGGTTTTATTAACAAGCAGATTGTCTGCCAAAATGCTTTCTGGAAGGCATTTTTCACTCCCTACTGCCACAGAGGATAGAGCAGTTATTATGGGCATTTAGATAAAGATTAACGGTTTCAGCAATACATTTGAGGAAAACTGTATTTTACTATACAGTCCACTTCACTGCAGACTGTCACTGCTAGCATGATTTGTTGCCTTCTTGATAAAATTATACGGTGGAGACAGAAGATGGTGTAATTAATTTTAAGAGAAGAAATGGGTTAATCAGCAAAGCAGAATGAAGTTTAAAAAGCCAACCAGGCCCACATTTCTTTTTTGGCAAGTCCAAATGTCTCACATCAATAGTGAGATGTCTATTGAACCGCTGTTTTAGAACATTTTAGTTCATCAGGTCTTCATGCTTTCTCAACTTGTTTTTTTTGGTCCACATTGTGGGTTTTTTGTTTGTTTGTTGTTGTTTTCTTAACCTCAAAACAGCTTCACATATCCTAGTACAAAAAGCAGTGCATGTTACCACTGCATACTCTGTGCATCTACGAGTAGTTCTGTGGAGTACTGTAGGAGTGACCCAAGAAGTCAGTTCAGGATGTGAAAAAAACGAGTAGAATGATAAGAAAGAGCTCAAAATTAATACTGTGGGGCTTAACAGTAATGAGGGGCAGTCTGCCAACATGACCTTCATACCGACTGTATGTGTTTTGGACAGACAAAATCAATTTTCTAACATGCTACTTCTTAAGCTTACCCTGTTCCAAGGAATTAAAGAAAGGACATGCTGTATTTTGTTTCTTTATGGCTAGCTCCCTTTTTGCTTCCACTTTTGCTCTTTAGGATGGTATAAAATGAAGGAAATCAAGACACAAGTGAAAAATAAGCTGTTTGTTGGAAAGGAGACAGACAAGGGTCAAAGGAGTAAAAAAAAATAATTACAGAGAGATTCGAAAATTAGTTGGGTTGTAGCTTTGACAGTTTCCATTTTTTGTCTGGGATCCTGTGAAAAGAAAGTATAGTCTCAAATATAACATTACTTCCTAATACTTCTTTCTCTCATAAAGACTCTAAGCGAAAGCCTCTCTTAGAATCTCCTCTGAGAGGATTCCTCTGAAGCATCCTAAGGTTCCAGTTATTCTCAGTGAAATATTTCACAAGAAAAAGGCAGAATAAAATCAGTAGAGGTAGTGTCATTTCCCCCAAGAAAGTTACTATGGCTAATTCTCAAACTGTAATGCAGATGGCTTCTGATCAGCATCATATTTAAAGAGGTTTCCACAGGAATGATTCTATTTCATGGAGGTTTTAGAACATGGAGTTAATGTCTCCTTCTTTCCCCAAAATTAACAAGGGGCAGCTGGTGAACTCAGTGTAATCTGAGAACTCGGTCGTACCCATTGCTCTAATATAAGCATGTGTAAAATGTGGATTGAATCTGTTTTGTGAAGAACATTTTTTTTTTTCCTTAAGGCTGTTTGTTGTCTTAGAGATACTGTCCTTTCAAAAATTCCAAAATATCTGTAACAATGTTTGCTTCTCTACTCACTGACTTTTTTTCCTATATTTACAATGTGTTTATTTAGTAGCTGTGTATGGACTGTGTGCTTCTATATGTGCATATATATATACACATATTTTAAAAATAGCAACATGAAAATGTCGCATGTCTTCCATTAAAAAACCCAATCCTTTTGAGTTAAACAGTTTAGCTATAGTGAGTTTAAAGATAATTTTGTCAAAATAGAACTATATTTATTTTTTCTCTACTGAAAACTATTTGTAATACAACATGCCAGAGAAGTGCCTCTTGGGCAGTGTGTTATACTTTCATTAATCATTCTACTCTATGTGAGGGGTGCCTCATCATAGTATACGGATTCCTTGCGAGGGGAAGAGATGAGTCTGGCATTAGTTTCTTCACTTCTGTGACCAAAGATAGGATTCAGGGAAATGGTAGGAAGCTGAATCAGGGAAGGTTTAGGTTAGGTATTAGGGAAAGGTTTGTCACACAGAGGGCAGTTGAGCAATGGAACAGGCTAACCAGGGATGTGGTCACAGCAGCAGGCCTGCCTGAGTTCAAGAAGCGTTTGGATGACTCTTGGGCACACAGTGTGATTCTGGAGTGCCTGGTTGGACTTGATGATCATGATGTATCCCTTCCAACTTGACCTATTCTATGGTTCTCTGATTCTCTATGGGTTGAGCTAACCAGTTGTTCCTGCTTGTCCTCAATGTAGCATAACTGTCATTACCACTACATTTTACTTATGCTTTCCTAAGTGAAAATGAATTTCCAGCTAAATTCAGTGCTAGTGTAAATAGGGGACTGCTTGCAGTGCTTTTGAAGCTAGAGGTGTGCTGATCTGAGGTTTTAACTTTACTTACCTGCTCTTCTTAGTTCTGCTCCCCTTTTCCTCTTTCATGGAATTGCCCTATCTCTTCAGCAACTGAATTCTAGGTTGAATAAAGAAGACCATGAAATAACAGCTGGGGGGGCGACTTCCAAACTAAGTAGTAAGGGGTTTTTAGTGCCATTTCATGAAAAAAGGTTTTTTTTCTATTTACTGCTGGTTCTGTTTCAAGGTTGAAAATTAAATAGGTATTGTGTATGTGAATTAATGCTATAAACTATTAATTTGATTTATGTTAACTGGACTTGTACAAAAAAATTGTAACTGCACACAGATTACTTGATCATTACGGGCTTTTTTGACCTGACTGTCAGTGGAAATTACATTGATTTTGGTGCATCTGCATTTGAGTGGAATCTTTATTTAGGCTTTGGGACTGCTCTGAAAGGCACCTGAACACACAAATTTAAAAAAACCAAAAAACCCATCTCATAATCCATCTCAACCCAGGGAAGATACAATATCTGTAGTTTATCTTTGTAAACTGCACATCCTGATAGTCATTGATCCCAGTCCAAAAGCAGGTAAAGCAGATTGTATATTACAGGCCATATGTAAGAAGTACTTAGCATTCGTGATTAAAGTAATAATTTTAGAGGTACTTAACTGTCACTTAGGTCTAGAAGTAGTTGGCCAGGTTTCTAAAATGCTTTGCACATGAAACACTGACTTCTGAAAGTGTGATCCCTATAGCAGATTGTAAACATCTTGAAAGATTGTCAGTAGGTTCTTTTGAGTGGTGTGTTTGTGCTTTACCAGTGTTTTTTTGTTTTGGTTTTGGTTTTGTTTTGTTTTTTGTTTTTGTTTTGGTTTGGTTTTTTTAAGTCCAAATATAATATTTGTGTCAACTTGAGCCCCATTTCTGCTCTCCCACAATCAAGGGCTAAGATAGTCCTCTAGTATTATTGCAATTTTGTCTTTTTGACACAAAGTGCAACCATTAGCTTGGAAGCACATTGAAGAGTCAATGTAGTGTTAATATGGATTGAAACAGACTTCAAATTACAGTATTTATTTTATGTTTAACTGCTTTTTTAAACAGCCATCTCTCAAGAGCAAGTGTGTGTGTGTCTAAAAACATAATGTTTTAATCAGACAGAAACATAAAGATGGGGAGATCAATAACAGAAGGAGATGGAGCATTGGACTGTCATGGCCTTTTGCTGAAGTGCTTCACTATTTAACAATTTGATTTCCTATATGGCTTTTGTCATAAATCATGTAACAGAACTGACATTAAGCTGATGGGATTTTTTTGTGAGGCCACAGGTGGGTATTTTTATCAGAAGTCAGGTGGGAATATTTAATAGAAAAATAATTTTTAAAGCTTACAAGAAAATGCACACACTTTGTATAATTGGAGACAGTGGAAACCTTCCAAACACCATCACCTTCCATTGGAATTGGCTCCCACATGTCACTGCTGACGCTTGGGCTGAAAAGCGGACTTAATAAGGGATGTTTCCAGCCACTGGTGCATCTGTAGCACAACAGCCATTTATTGACAGGTTCATATTTCACACTGCAGGGAACTGGAATGATTGAACAGACAGTGGAAGCATTTTATTTGCAGTAGCTTGTGTATCCCTAGACTCTGATTTGGCATAGAACATCTGCTCTGTGATCTGTTTCAAGGCCAGTTCCCTTCCGCCAACAAAGGTTGCAACTTCAGACAAAATGTGCCTTCACTGGTAGGGGGAGATCTGCCTGAAGATTTGATTTAATCAGAATCAAAGCATCCTGCCACAGAATTTTTAGTTACTCCTGAAAAAGCATCCAGTAAATGTATTAACATATTAAACAGTTAGTAAAGTGAGCTGCTGACTTATGTTGTGTGGGTTTTTGTGACAGGTTGATATAAACCCTAGCCGTGCATACATATGGCTAGAAATAAACATTTGTTATTGTTCGGATAGCAGAAGTGCTACCTGCACTTGCTTAAATCTTACTGTAAATGAGCAGTCTGTAAGTATATCTATTGGTTTCAGCTATAGTTTGTGTATATTTCCAATTTGCAAAGATAACTAGTGTAATATTGATGTAGTTTATGCTGATGTCTTGGGAAACAGGCCCAACAAGATGCAATATTTGGAGATACATTGATGCATTGAATGTTTGCAGAGGGGGTTGGTTTTGGTTGTGGTTTTTTTTTTTTGTTTTTTTTTTTTATGTTGGGGACCTAATTCAGGGGGTTTGTCTCGTATCAGAAAGGTCAGTTTTTGAAGCAATAATACACATTTCTTTGCAGAAATGTCATCTTGGTCCATACTGACATACGTGCAAATAAAATCCGTGTTTCTTCTTGCAACAGCATAGTTAGATTCAACCATTATTAGAGTGAGTAGCATAGTAGTGTCTATGTACTTCATTACCATTGATGCAGTCTTTTTTCCTCCTCAGAAAAAAAATCCTTTCTCTATTTTAAAAAACATAGTAATTGAATAATTGCGTATCTCCAAGGAGCCATGCAGGTTAAACTCTGCATTTATCTTCTGCAGTTCTTAGGCCTCTTGGCTTAAGAGGAAGAACTGTTGCTTTTATGAACTGCCTTTTTCTATAAAGTCAAAACCTCACAGCAGTGTGCAGAGAGCCAATGCTATAAAGGAGCTAAGTAGAGTCTTTAATAGAGAGAGCAAGGTTTTAAGTGTTTGTGTTCCTATGGAGCAGATAGATTTGATTCCATCTGTTCCATATTCATAACAAAGGAGCTCAGTTGCAAGAGGACTGACTTCCTGGGAGTAGTATGGTAATGATCTTTTCACCACCGATTGAAAGGATCTGAAAATGGTCACTTGATCTCAGCAGAAAGCAGCTAGCACTGATAGTGCTTCAGACCTGTTATTTTTCTGCATCTGTGTTCCAATATGCATGGTTTTTCTGAATGAAACAAAGTAAAACCATAAGCCTGTCTTCCTTCCTTTCCTTCCTTTCCTTCCTTTCCTTCCTTTCCTTCCTTTCTTTCCTTTCTTTCCTTTCCTTCCTTTCCTTCCTTTCCTTCCTTTCCTTCCTTTCCTTCCTTTCCTTCCTTTCCTTCCTTTCCTCCCTCAGGAAAAGCACCAGAACCAGCTCACAGCTTGGTTATGTGACTTCTTTAACTGGTTAACATATACAGAATAAAGGAGCAAGCCTGCAGTGGGGAGGTACTTTCTTAATTCAGAAAGTAGTGGGTGGAAAGGATGCATTAGGGTTTCCCAATATGCTTGGGAAGATTGTAAAGTGTGGAACAGAGACTTTTCTGGAAGAGTGGTGTAGAAGGGCCTCATTTTTGAGACAACTGTTTTTAACAACAGTCAGAAAGAGAAAATCTCCAGGGATACCTGTGTGTTTTAACTGATGTGGTATTCATTGCTTTTAAGAAATGGTTTCCGAACCATAAGGGCTTTTGAGTCCCAGTTATGGAAAAGTACACATATATGTCTAATTTTAACTTCATCTGGGAATAATCACTGGAAATAGGGCTAAACATCCTGTGGTATAGATTGGTCTAAGAAAAAAAAAAAAAAGCAGGAGGAAATAATTTGTGGCAGAGTAAAATGAAAGGTTAGATATCCCATGCGCACTTTAGACTTTCCCACAGTCATAGTTATGACAGTCTACAGTCCTTTTCTGACATACGTGAGACATCAGATTCCTGAGAAGGCAGCAGTTCTTCATGAGGCTGCTGCTGTTCTCACATAGGCTGGCTTTTTTCATATACAGATTTCAAAGCACGAGTGTAATGTGTGGTACTAAACATAAGCTAGTGTCACGGTTTAACACTGGCCCGGCAATTAAACCGAAAAACAGATTTTTATATTAATCCCCCTCTCCTCCCTGATAAGGAAAGGAGAGAGAATAAGGGAGAGAGACTTACGGGTTGGAAACTAAACTACACAACTTTAATGAAACAGTAATGATAAATAGGAAAAATTACTAAATATATACAAATATACAAATATACAAATATACAGGAAAAGATTGATCCCACGTTCCTCCCCCCTTTCCCCCAATAACTCTCACGTCACCACCGAGGCTGCAGGGCAGCCCTGGGAAAGTCCAGGCTGGACCCTGGGGTCAGGAGCAGTCGGGAGCTGGAGGCAGGAACACACAGATTCAGGCTGGCACGGATCAGGACCACAGGCAGACGAACGGACGGAATCCTCCCAGGATGCCGAAGCAAACAGGGAACCGGTGAAGGAAGGCAGGAAGGGAAGGAAGGAAAAGGAGCCGGAAAGGATGCCGACCCTCGTGATCCCTCAAATTTATACTGAGTATGACGTGTATGGGATGGAATACTCTGTTTGGTCAGTTCTGGCATCTATCTTGTCTCGGGCCTCCCCAAAGGAGGGGTTCAGGTGGGACCTCTTTACTCCTTCTGCAGGGTAAAATGTTTTCCTCAGAGCTGAGAACTGTCCTTGAGTCTGCATACCAGTCTCTAGCAGTAACTATAAACATCCAGTGTTATCAGTCCTAGAAGTAGACACTGTCTGAGAAACTTCTGTTAATTTCAGCAAGTGCAGCTACTTACAAGAAACTTAGCTGAAAGCAAAAGTACAAAACAGAAAATTACCTTTATCCTGGCTCAAACCAGGACAGCTAGATAAGTAGAAGAAAGAAATAGCTATCTAGAAGTTTAAATAAAACTGCTATTGCCTGATACACTGTTCAAAGCTTGGTTAAAGAGAAAACTACAGCTTGATGTGTTCCAAAATTTTCCATAGCAAAGGTGACAAATGGAAGGGTTAAGGAAATCCATCTAAGGACTGGAGAAAAATTTCTGGCTTGTGGTGGAATGATTGGAGGTTTAATAGACCTTTTGAAGGACTTGAGCAAACTGGGAATTCACTTGATAAAGATGGGCTGTTATTAGCATTGTCCTGGCATCTGTTACTGTGTTTGGACTTCAATCAGTCATGGCTTGGGACCCAATCATGGCAGGTGAAATGAAATGGAACGTCTCTTCTGTGAGCATCTTTACTTGTCAGAATTGGGGCTTGAGTTACAGTGGACTATGATGTGTTTTATGAACTGTATATTTTCTGTTTCGTATCTGTTCTCCATCCTGTTTAAATTTGGATTTATCTGTATGAGAGCTGACTGTGCATTTTTTGTAAAGGCTGTGCCAAGGTGCTGTTAGAACTTTGCCAAGGGCAAAAGCCCTTCAGAAATCTTTGGATCAATGGCATTCTCTAAGGCATGCTTTTGCAAACTACTAGGCATGCATGTGAACTCAAACACATTCAAACTTGCATTATTATCCCTCTTAAAATTTATTTTAAATAACAACAAAATACAATCCACAGTCTCTGCTTTTTCCAAAATTTGTCCCTGATAAAGTGATGGTGGCTTTTCCCAATCATGTTTTAATTGACATGTGATAGTCCCCAGGAGGATTCTCTCTGCAAAGGAGCTCATATCTATATATGTGTCACACTCCTAGCACAATACATTTATAATGACTTCTGTATTTTTATAAACTGACAGAACTTACAAGCATAGCATATGAAACTATAAATGTTTCCAAATATTATAAACATTGTGGCAAACCCATGAAAATGGAGTAGAATGGAGTGCTTACCTCTGTTTTAATTATAGTACTAGCAGTAGTAAACCTACACACAGATCATTTTAAGGTCATTAAAGCATATGAGGTTTAGTAACATGATACAATACCTGCAAATTCCATGTGTGTAAACATGTTGCTGTAAAAATCAAAAAGGGAAGGTCATTACTAACAACACTATAATGTCTCTTCAAAGGATTTTATGTCTAGTTCTCAGAGACAGAAATCAGCAAAATGGGTAGCCTGCTTGAGGAAAACCATTCTATTTCTAGTGATACCAAGGGAAAATCAAAGGACAAAAGTGCTTATGAAAAGTATGAAGACGTATTTTTCTCTAAGTGCTCTATTTAGTAGTATTAGCTTGTTTTATTAGCAATTTACTCTAATACAGTCTTAATGCTGTACAATAACTGTATTTGGTTTTGTTAATGCCACTGAAAACAGTAATGAGATCTGAGGTTTTTGTTTCATTCTAGATAATGTGTTGTTTCTTTGCAACATAAAAGTATGACATTAGTCATTCATGTGCAGTTTGCTAGTGCAGAAATGTTAGCCTTTATTTTATGGTATGTAATACAGTTTACTATTTATGAAAGAGAAACCTTCTTACATGAGAGAAAGGCCTTCAGATATTTCATGTATACGGAACTATGTATGATCTGTACCCCCTTATATTTCACAGGACTATATGTGCAGCCATAAGACTATAATAGTCTTATTATATTCTATGTATTCTATTATTATTATATTATAACATAAAGTAGGATATGCCTGTTATTTATTTCCAGATGAGTTTTGTTTGTTTTTTAATGAGAAGAAATACCACAGAGGTAAGATAGATTTCTTTGAGAAGCTCAGGCTGCAGTTAGATGACAGCTTTGCCCTGACTGATAAACTAACATAACTGTTTTTGCTTTTATGAAGGAAAAAAAAAAAAAAAAGCCTTCACAAAGAACAGCTGAGCTTGGTTTTTGTATGGGCTCAGGGCTTAGTTCAGATGAACAGCTCAGACAGGGTGGGTTTTTCAGCAGCTGAAATTTCTGCTTTCTTATTATCTTGTGATAGCTGTGGTGGAAACAGAGTGCTTGCATTGAGATGATTTTATGTTTTCCTGAATTGAGCTGGGCTCAGCAACTTGGGAGCACAGATGGTCACTATGACTATAATAAAACTTTGGACTGGATCCAAAGTCATGCTGTCTGCCTGATGTGAGCCCTCAGCTGCTGTTCAGTTCTGGAGGTGGCCAGCACTATGAAGGACTGAGCTTTGGGATGCTTTCATGTTCTGCACTGAAAAAGTGTGACTCAAGTACACTAGCCAATCCTACAATAGAGGAGGCTTATCATTAAATCACCCTCCAGAACAGATAATCTTCCTAACAGAGATTCATCGCTAGCAGAGGAAGTACTGGACCAATAATTACATTAGAAATCCATGGTTTACATCTTCTACCAAATATGATTTGATTTTGTTTTGTATGACTTTGATACGAAAACTGCTTTCAATCCATGCAGCCTTCAACCAGATATGTAAACTGCAATGGGTAAGAAACTACAAGAAAAATTACATTCTTCCGGGCCAAGCAGTTGCATTCAGACAGTTAATTCAGCATACAGTGCTAATGTAGAAACAAAGTATGCATTACTTTCTTCCAGGAACTCTCACAAGAACAGAATTTGTCTGGTAAGTCTTTTCCATTTAGTAAGCTATTTTTAGGGGGCCTGAGAAATATAGTTACTTGTGAGATAGGCTGTAACGACCCAGCGTTTTCACGCAGTACAAAACCAGTGTGAAATAGGTATAAGACATTACATGACAATCACAGAATCATCTGGGTTGGAAAGGATCTCAAGTCCAACCCTTAATCCACTACCACTGTGGTTACCAGACCATAGCACTGAGTGCCACATCAGTCCCTTTTTAAAAACCTCCAGGGATGGAGAATCCACCACCTCCCTGGGCAGCCCATTCCGATGTCTGATCACCTCTGTAAAGAATTTTTTCCTAATATCCAACCTAAACCTCCCCTGGCAGAGCTCAAGTCCATGCCCTCTTGTCTTACTGGTAGCTGCTTGGGAGAAGAGACCGACCCCCCCCCTGGCTCCCACCTCCTTTGTAGAGAGTTGTCGAGAGTGATGAGGTCTCCCCTGAGCCTCCTCTTCTCCAGGCTGAACAGCCCCAGCTCCCTCAGCCCTTCCTCATAGGTCTTGTGCTGGAGTCCCTTCACAGCCTCCTTGCTCTTCTCTGGACCTGCTCCAGCACCTCAATCTCCTTCCTGACCTGAGGGGCCCAGAACTGGACACAGTACTCGAGGTGTGGCCTCACCAGCGCTGAGTACAGGGGAAGAATCACTTCCCTGGACCTGCTGGCCACACTGTTCCTGATACAGGCCAGGATGCCATTGGCCTTCTTGGCCAGCTGGGCACACTGCTGGCTCATGTTCAGCTTCCTGTCAATCCAGACTCCCAGGTCCCTCTCTGTCTGGCTGCTCTCCAGCCACTCTGTGCCCAGCCTGGAGCTCCCCATGGGGTTGTTGTGGCCAAAGTGCAGGACCCGGCACTTGGCCGTGTTGAACCTTATCCCATTGGAATCAGCCCAACTCTCCAGTCTGTCCAGGTCCCTCTGCAGAGCCCTCCTGCCTTCCAGCTGATCCACACTCCCCCCCAACTTAGTGCCATCTGCGAATTTGCTAATGGTGGACTCAATCTCCTCATCTAAATCATTAATAAAGATATTAAACAGAACTGGGCCCAGCACTGATCCCTGGGGGACACCACTCATGAGCGGCCGCCAATTGGATCAGCACCGTTCAGCACCACTCTCTGGGGCCCTCCAGCAGTTCCTAACCCAGCACAGAGTGCTCCTGTCTGAGCCCTGGGCTGACAGCTTTTCCAGGAGAATGCTATGGGAGATGGTGTCAAAGGCTTTGCGGAAGTCCTGCAGGTAGACTCCATCCACAGCCTTCCCCTCATCCACCAGATGGGTCACCTGAGCACAAAAGGAGATCAGGTTGGTCAGACAGGACCTGCCCTTCCTCACCCCGTGCTGGCTGGGTCTGATCCCCTGTCCATCCTGTAGGTGCTGTGTGATTGCCCCCAGGATGTTCTGCTCCAGAAGCCTGCCAGGCACTGAGCTCAGGCTGACAGGCCTGGAGTTTCCTGGGACCTCTTTTCATTCCTATTTGTGGATTGCTGTGACATTCCCCAACTTCCAATCATCTGGGACCTCCCCAGTGAACCAGGACTGTTGGTAAATGATGGAGAGAGGCTTTACGAGCTCTTCCACCAACTCCCTCATCAGCCTGGGTTGGATCCCAGCTGGTCCCATAGACTTGTGAGGGTCCAAGTGCCTCATCAGGTCTCTTAACTGTTCCCTCCTAGATTACAAGGGAGCTACCCAGCTTCTTATTCATTTCTAAGACCTCCAGAAGCCAGCTGTCCTCAGAACAACTGTCTCACTGTTGGAAACTGAGGTAAAGAAAGTGTTAAATGCCTCAGCCTTTTCCTCATCTTTCGTAACTATGTTTCCCCCGACATGCAACACAGAATGGAGGTTTTACCTGCCCCTCCTTTTGCCATTGATGTATCTGTAGAAAGACTTTTTGTTATCCTTAATGGAAGTGGCAAGATTGAGTTCAAATAGTGCCTTCACCTCTAATTTTCTTTCAACATGACCTAACTATATTTCTAAACTCTTCCTGAGTAGCCACCTCTTTTTTCTGTAGTCTATAAGCTCTCTTTTTAACTGTAATTTCCTCCAAAATCTCCCTGTTCAGCCAGACCAGTTGTCTTCCCTTTCATCTTGCCTTTCAACACACAGGGACAGCCTGCTCCTGTGCATTCAGGACTTGCTCCTTTAAATATTCCCATCCCTCCTGGAACCCTTTGTTTTCAAGGGCTGTTTCCCAGGGTACACTCTGAATGAGTCTTCTGAAAAGGCCAAAATGTGCCCTCCAGAACTCCAGTGTAGAGGTTTTGTTGTTGGCCCTCCTTGCATCCCTGAGTATTGAAAACTCTATTATTTCATGGTCACTGTGCCCCAGATGGCCTCTGACCACTACATCTCCCACCAGCCACTCTCTGGTTGTGAACAGAAGGTCTAGTGGGGCCCCATCCCTGATGGGCTCATTTACCTGCTGGAGTAGGAAATTCTGTGAACATAACTCTACCAGGTCCAGTGTCCACAAGTTTGTACCAAGACTGTGTCTCTCAGCAATATACCCAAGGATGCCCTCCCTGGTCAGCCTATTCCAATGTCTTGTAACCCTTCCAGTGAAGAAGTTTCCTACAATATCTAATCTAAACCTCCCCTGGTGCAACTTAGGGCCATTTCCTCTTGTTCTTTCGCTTGTTACCAGGTAGAAGAGACCAAGTCCCACAGGAGTTGTAGTAGTTTACAACTACCCTTCAGATAATTGTAAAGAGTGATAAGGTCTCTCCTCAGCCTCCTTTTTCCAGACTAAACAGCCCCAGGTCCCTCAAACGCTGCTTATAAGGCTTGTGCTCTAGATCCTTCACCAGCATTGTTGCCCTTCTCTGGACTCACTCCAGCACCTTGTTGTCCTTGCAGGGAGGCCCAAAAGGAACACAGAATTCAAGGTGCAGCCTCAGCAGTGTTGAGTACAGGGGTACGATCACACTGGTTTTGATACAAGTCAGGATGCTGCTGGTCTTCTATAAGCTACTCTTCCCCAGGCCTGTAGCATTGCATGGGGTTGTCACGGCCCAAATGCAGGACCTGACACTTGGCCTTGCTGAACCTGTCCAGGTCCTTCTGTAGAGCCTTCCCAGCCTCAGGCAGACCAGCACTCCATCCCAATTTAGTGTAATTTGGAAACTGAATGAGGCTGCACCTGATCCCCCCGTGCAGATCAATGATAAAGAGATTACAGAGAACTGGCACAAACACTGAACCCTGGGGAGCACTGCTTGTGACTGGACACCGGATGGATTTAGTTCCGCTCACCACATCTCACATTCCTAGGCATTCACAACCATAGAGACAGCTTTTTCACCACCAGGAAATTGTACACCAGCCTAGGCCATTTGTAGCCAGTTTCTCCAGGAGAACGCTGTGGGAATCAGTGCTGAAGGCTATGCTAAGGTCCAGGTAAACAACACCTACAGCTTTTCCCTCATCCACAAAATGGGTCTCCTTGTCAGAGAAGGAAGTTAAGCTTGACAACCAGGACCTGCCTTTCACGAACCCATGCTGACGGGGCCTGATCACCTGTTGTCCTTCATGTGCTGCATAACAGCATTCAAGATGATCTGCTCCCTAACCTTTTCCAGCACTGAGGTCAGGCTGGCAGGCCTATAGTTCCCACTGTCTCCTTCTGGATGTACTTGTACATGCGGGTCACATTTACCAATCCACAGTCTACTGCAGCTGGATCTCTTTGTTCAGCCAGGCTGATCTTTTCCCTGACTGTCTCATATTTTGGCACAGGGGTGTGGCTTGTTCCTGCACTTGTAAGATTTTCTTCTTGAAGAATGACCTTCCTGGACTCCTTTGCTCTTTGGAACTGCTTCCCACGGGACTCAGTCAATCAGTCTCTGAGACAGGTCAAAGTTTGTTTGTTGGAAGATCAAGGTAGCTGTTCTGCTGACTTCTCTCTTTAACTGCCCAACAAGGGAGAACTCCAGCATTTTGTGGTTGCTATGCCCAAAGCAGCCTCCAACCATCACATCTTCCACAAGCCCAACTCTGTTGACAAACAACAGGTCCAGCCATGACCCTTCCTTAGTTGGCTCTCTCATCAGCTGTGTCATGAGGTTGCCCTCTGCACACTAGGAACCTCCAGAACTGTTTCGTCTCTGCTGTATCATGTTTCCAGCAGACATCTGGGAATTGAAGTCCCCAGTGAGGACAAGGGCAATAGAATGAGAGACTTCTATCAAATGTCCATAGAGTATTTTGTCTCTTTCTTCATCCTGGTCTACAACAGAGTCACACCAAGATGTCTGGTTTGCTGGCCTTCCCCCCAGTTCTAACCCTTATTTATTCAACAGTGTTGTGACCATCATTAACTTCCAGGCATTCATAGCACTGTCTAACATACAGAGTAACTCCACCACCTCTCCTTCCTTACCTTTCCCTTCTGAAGAGCTTGTAGTCATTGACTGTAGCACTCCAGTCACGTGAGTTGTGCCACAACGTTTCTGATGTCAATGATATGGTTTTCCTACTGCACTGTGACTTCTAGATCCCCTTGTCTGTTGTACATGCTATGTGCATTTGTGTAGATGCACTTCATTTGGGCTGATGGTCCCATAATCTTTTTGCGAGAACTCCTAATTTTTTAGCTGGATTTTCTCAGGCATTTCCAAGTGTTTGTATCAGTCCAAGATGAGGTGGTTTTCCACAGAAGATACTCTGTCTATTGGCTTGAGACTTCTGAGTCTTTAATTTGCATATTTTTTTTGCTTTTGTGAACTTGCCTTGATGATGGAGAAATATATAGAGATGGTATACTTGATAAGAGTAAAGAAACAAGTAAGTTTAGTGACAGCTTAGTGAGGAAGTGTGCTTATTTGTTAGGTCTGAAGAATGAGTAAGTCATGGACATTCAGTATTTTTGTCATGTCATAATGGAGTCACGTTTATGTTTCCAGAAGAAAACCCTTAATATTATGTCAGAATGAAAGAGCAGGCATGCAAAGACTCTTAAAAATTAAACACAAGTATTGATGAAAGCTGGGATTTCCATAGGACCCATATTTATGTGGTTTTATTTTTTTTTTTTAACACAAGGAGAAACTCATT
This sequence comes from Florisuga fusca, assembly GCA_038090715.1. Taxonomy (NCBI): domain Eukaryota; kingdom Metazoa; phylum Chordata; class Aves; order Apodiformes; family Trochilidae; genus Florisuga; species Florisuga fusca. The sequence goes on from JAAWXA010000012.1 coordinate 13,392,798, forward strand.
GGTATTTCCTTTCAGGTAGCTTCTTTTTTGATTAATACTTTTGAAGACCACTTTATTTTCTTCAGGTGTGAGCCATCATGGACTCACACACAAAATACTATTTTATTGGTTCACTAAATTCTACTTGACTTTTTCAGTTGTACCACTTATGTGTATTTTTAACTTTTTGCAGTCTAAACTGTGAGAAGAATATTAATACCTAATTCTGCATTTACCTGGCTAATTTGCATAGAATTGTGTTTTATAGTAAATCACATGAAAACCTACAGGGGAAAGTCTCAGCTCTTCTAACAACCAATAGGTTATTTTTTCTTTTGACTTGCACAAATTGAGAAACATTGCCTATGGCAAACATAATGGAAAACTGCATTTTTAATGCCCTCATAGATACTAATTTCTTTACAAAGGAAAAAGTAAATGACTGTTCTTAAAAACAAAACTTTCTAAAGCTCTGCATCTGGTACAGGATATTGCATGCTAAAACACATTGGTGGAATTCTGATCTGCAGGTTGTACGAGGTTAGGCTGAGGAAGGACCTGATAATATATTAATAATGTACCATGTGTTTTCTAGCATATAATTGCTTAGGAGTGGGATGAAAGGAACAAGTTTTTCTTTGTTTGTTTGTGGTTTTTTATGGGTTTTTTTCCCCATATTTAAATATAGCTAGCAAATACTGGAATATTTATGGTTTGGCTCTAGATGTGGAGAAAATATTTTTTTTCTCACTGCCCTTTTTTTCCCTAAAAGGTATTAAAATGGTAGCCAGAAGTGGTTCAGAGATGAGAAATTTTCTCAACTAAGTTGTCTTTATGGGCTATTTTTTTATCCAGCCTGAATTTAATCTGTGTGCATTAGTTCATTGCGTGTTTTTGTTTTGTTTTGTTTTGATTTCTAAACTGACAAGAGGTGGAATTTTCATCTCAAGAACTCCAAGATCATGATTTGAATTTCTTCTGAATCATGTAATTTTCCTATTTAAAAAATGAAAAGACCAAACCAGTTATTTTTGCAATCATTGACATGTTTTAATGTATCTTGTGATTTTAGAATGTGCTTCTTCCTAACCCCAGTCTTTGTGTAACCATGAAGTCTAAAACATGCTCTTTTGAAAGACAGGCCCAGGACATTGTCACATTGCTGGTAAAAGTGAGGTTGAGCAGGGAAGGAGTGAAGTATCATATGAATTGAAATGGAATACAGGAGCTGGCAACACTGCAGAGTTGCCCTTCTGTTTTTCATTGTGATTCTTCCTAACAGAAACTAAACCAGTCAGACCTTTTCTATTCTAATATCATTAATGGAAAAAAGAGGATATAGTCTCTTTTGCTCCTAATAAAGGATCTTTTTTTTCAAAGGTTTCCTTTTCTGCAGCATGGGAATTTTGGCATTTGAAATATAAAGTATATAATTTCCAAGTTTGCCAGGCTGCTGCATTGGAAACCTGCCATTCCCAGAAAGTAAAACACCTTAAAACCTCTGAACGTTTCTCTGCTCTTTCCAACCCTTCTTCAAGACTTGAATTTTTCCAGCTGCAGTTAGTTTCATAGGAGATTTTTGGTTCAAATGAATCCCAGAATTTTTCATGTAAGCCTTGGGTTTTTGAAGTCCTAACTGTAGTATACTTCTGTTACAGAAAAAGCCTATTTAGCATTTTTTCTTAGTAAATAATTATATGTGCCTTTCATCCTTTCTACAGTGTTGCTTTGGTTCTTTGGTGTTTCTTTGTAGCTGTTAGTCAAGTGCTGGTTGTCTAGTCACCCTAATTTGGAGTTTCGTGCTCTTCAGCAAGAGTTTGCCATTAAAACTACTTTCATGTAGAAGAATAGGTCTCCAAATGTCAACTTCAGTTCAAGCTTCAAGGCATTACCTTAAAAAAAACCCAAAACCAATGTAAAACCACAGATTTAATGAGCACTCGCAGCTTTCTGTAGTAGAAAACAAGTGTGATGTGCCTAACAGAAAAAAAAAGTAACTCGAGCTTGTTGCTGGAAAGACAGATGATACAACCCAATATGACTCTTCCCCATGCGTGATGCATCTGGCCTTCAGGTAATTACTACAGGTGGTCTGTGTTTTTTCTTTTATGGTGAAAAGGAGAAGAGGAAGGAAGAAGAAGGGAAGAAAAAAATTATTGCAGTCATTCAGCTTGGCAGACAGTTCTTAATTTCTCAGGAAGGCCAATGAGATTGCAGTGTATCCCTTTATCGCCTGGTTCTTAACTGTTGAGGCAGATGTGAGAGGAATACAATAAGTCACTTTTTGCTTTAATTTTCTTTTGTTTTGTTTAGTCATTTTATTTCCCTCTGGAGGAGCGAAACACTTACTAAAGAGGAATATTTATGAATGTACTGCAAACATCGATAGCACATAATTTTTACTGGGAAGGAAAAAAAAGCATTTTCTCACACTTATTGCAAAAATTGCATCAGTTTTTTTGATGATTAGTTAAATGCAACTGCTATGGTTGCAATAGGACTGGTGGTCATTATACAGTCCATAGCATGCAAACCCATGGGAGGACTGGTGGAAAAATATTTAAGCAAGGAGTGGATTTTAACATTCTTCTTCTAAAGAACATGTCCAATAGCTAGCTGTTGTTTGCTCTGAACCTTACATGTTTGAAACATTTATTTTTTTTGGCTTTTTTTCCCATACAGAATATTATTAGCTCCTAATTAGTTAGTGGTATCCTAGCGAGGCACTGACTTACAAAGTATTCTAATGAACTTCAGTGGGCCCAGACATACTTAGTTTATGGACATAAACCACTGCATGTAAGCATCAAAGCTAAAACTTCTAATAAAACACTTTTAAATAAATGTGCACCATGGTGCCCTTCTGAAATGATTACTGCATTGACTATTTTAGCTACCATTGGAAATGTTTTTTCTACCTTTTTGCTAGCAATGTGGTAATTAGTATATGATTCTTAACTTCTGAGTAATCTACAACTGCCTGTTTAGTCTGAGAAAAGCATTTAACCAGTTGCGTATATTCAGTGAAGGCCACAGAAAGGACACAATTTCCTGACTATAATGACAGAGGTCAAATATTATGCCCTAAATAACACACCAGTTACTGTAAATGTCAGTAGAGAAAATTTTTCTGACTTCCATTTAGTAAGAGCCTACAGCAAAGCCAACTGTTAACACTTAGCTGCTTGTAATTGTAAAGAGGGCAGCATCATTGCTACACACTTTTGTCTTCTGATTAAAAGAGGGAAGCAGTTTTTCAAGCACTTCCCAACAGGTGCAGAACTACAGCATTATCTGTATTGTATTTTATATTGGTCTCTTAATTTGTTCCTTTTTTGTGTGTGTAGTGAATTTGTTGGCTCTTCTTGGTAACTTCTTCTAGGAAAAAATTGACACATGCCTTGGAAACACGTCATCAAAGACATAAGACAATTCATTTCAAGGCAGCTGAAGAGCCTTTCAAGTGTGGGAAAACAAAGAATGTGTATTCGCATGTCTATGTATAAATTGTTTTGGTTATTTGTCACAGACATGGACAATTAACAAAACTGGATGAAACAGTGATAAGCTGTACAAACTAATGGTTTGCCAACCCAATCATCTTTTGTAAATCAAGACAGTTTGCAATAGTTGCCATTTTCTGCAAAATGCAACATAGTTTTTTGAACGATTGTGGAGACTAAGCAATTAAATGTAAGTTCCTATGCATTTCTTCAGGCAGTATTTTTCAGCTATAGGTTTTGAGGGCTTTTTTGGAAGTGCAAAAGAAATGTTTGTGCAAATGGTCTTTCACAAGTGAAAATCTACATGCCAAAGTCAGGTTGCTTGATTGCCAGCGTGCACTGCAGGCCAATGTCTTACAACTTCAAAATGGGAGCCACTGATTAAAGTTGCCAACATGTTTGGATTGGCAGATGTTACACTAGGGAATTCAATCTGTCATGATAGGAAGGCATGTTTCCCTATGGTCATGTATCTTCAGGACAGAACAATTCTACAAAGGATCTTTTCACAGCATCATCTGTTCCTGGGAAATAAGCAGGTGCTAACACTAGTTTTATGTGTATCATCTTTTGAATCAGTGCTAGGCATGTTGTTTTCACTTGCTCTTTTTCTCCTAATGCAGTAAGGATGCTGAAAATTAAATACTTTGAATGGGAAATGATGAGGGAAGACAGAAAGACTAAGCTGCATGTGGTTTGCTAGTTACCTAACATGAGTAATTACATTTTGATTGAAGTAAAAGAAGTGTTTTCTCAACAAAAGCAGATTGGAGTATACAGAAACTGATTTTTCTGTAGACTTCAGTGTCATGTATTTCTACTTTTGTGGCAGCAGATATGTAGTTCTTTTTTTAGCTCAGTCACCTTCAGTGTCATTTTGGTTTTTCATCCCTTTTTGGGTGGCTGAAGCCTATGGCCAAGTGTTTGAAGACTAGCTTTTCTCTAAGTGACCTTAATTATTCTGAAGTATAATTTTTCAGAGTAGTTGCTTGCATTACAGCAGAAACTATACTTAACAACCTCTGTATAAAAAGGTGTGGAAAGGTGAAAGGATGTAAACAAATATTGAAAATACCATGTAAATACTACTTCTTCAATGTAAAAGAATCAGAAAAGAATGAAATCTGTAATTCTTTCCCCCCTCTTGCATAATAAGCTACTTTGTGAACTTGGGATCCTTACATGCAGAGGCTGAAATGTGTCCAGACCTTCAGATAAAGGAAGGCAAAAGCTATTTTATTTAAGCACAAAAGTTGTTCCATATTTTTACTCTCTCTCACTTCTTCCCCATTTACAGCCTCTGCGATCCCAGATAATGGAAGGAGATCCTGTCTAAAGCTGAAGGTCTTTGTGCGGCCAGCAAGTAAGTCCTTCAGATTAAGCTTTCAGGGGTGGCTTTGTAGCACATGCTTTACTGTGTGGTCTAGTAAACAGCAGAAAATTTTTTTGTTACTGTTAAATCTTGAGTAGCTGTTCTGTACAGCAAAATTTGTGTTAACAATTTTCATTATATTTTCTTATAATTTTTTGTTAAGTGTTTTAATTACATGGCAGTTGTTTCTTAAGTTGTTTCTCAAACTGTTATACAAATGGATGACTATACTGGCATATGGACAAATGCCACAGATTTTAAAATGTGGATATATTACATTTACTTAACTACATATAGTACAGAAGTAAAATCTATGGGGGAAAAAAGTGGGGAGTTTAAGGGTATCTCATTAACGTATTTGGCTGTTATCTCTATTTTCGTTATAGACAGCTGTATGAAAACTATAGGTGTTCATGATCGTGTTTTCGATGTTAACGACAAAGTAGAAAATTCATTAGAACCAGCAGGTTAGTATGCTTAGAGAATCTCTTCTAACAAATGTGTGTATGCATCTGGTGCTTCAATACTTTTATTTCCTCTTTTCTCTGCATGCTTTGCATGGTAAAAGAGCCCTGCTTTTGCACATTTCTAGCAGTGCTAATATCTCTTAGGATGAATTTTCTCTATACTTATTTAATACAGAGGAGGAAAAATGTTACTTTATTTGGTTTTTGGGTGATGTGATTTAATAAATATGGTGTGTGCCAGTGAAAACTCTCATCAGTATACTGAAGTCACTGGCACATCTAAGTCAGACAGCCAGCATAGTGGCAAAACACTGTATACCAAGTGGTTTCAAAGTTTTAGAAATAAAGTCAGTGGACAAACTTCCCTTATTGTGGTTTTTGAAAGATTTTCAGGAAACCATAACCAGTGCTTGTTCAGTGCTGGTGCATGACACAGGCATGCAACTAACAGAGTTTGTGTTTAAGTAAGACATTAGTCCTTTAAAATTATGTACATTTGTATGTATAATTGGTTGGGCAAAATACCCTACATGCACACACCCTCTGATGTATAAATCCTGTTTGTATTGAGGCACACTTAGTATAGGAGGGCCATCCTGACTTTTTGTGTGAAAATGCCTTACAAGTAAGAATAATACTTGCTGTGATGAAGCCCCCCAGCTGCCCAGGGCAAATTTACATTAACCTTCACAATCAATCAAGCTTATGTGTCTCTGTGTGGAAAATGCATGTATATTGTTTGCCTGGTTCAGGTTTATGATATATAGAATCATGTTTTATTGTAAGTTAGTAATTCCAGCAACTTCAGTGGGATGGTTCTTGACATTAAGATTAGGTGGGTATGTGTGAAAAGTATTTGCAACAGTAGTATTACCTGTTTAAATTACCTGTTTAAATGTACCTGTTTAAATTACATACTGCTCACACATTGTTGTGTTCAAGCCTTAGTAATTAAAATACGTACCTAATGAACAAATTATACAGAGGGAAAAAACTACACACATACCATTTAGTAAATAACCTGGATAACAGATTACCAAGATATTTTTTATTACTTTACTTACACTATTTGAAAGAGACTTCTCCTTTGCTATTTTTTCAATCTTTGCTATTATACTTTCCTTCAACTAAAAGTATTTACAAAGAAGTATAAATAAGGTTTTCATAGTTTATCCAGTTTGCATGATATAACTATGGATTTGCAATAGATTTTGTTATTTTTCTTTAAAAGGATTTTTGGAGCTCTCCCAAAAACTTTGCTCTTGAGAATAAAAGATGTTCTCTTAGTAAAACCAAATGCAGGGAGAGTGCATTTACATTAGGTACATTTGTACATTTATTAACAGTGTTCTTCTACAGAAGGCATTAGGATTATCTTTGCCTATCTCTAGGTAACCTGTGAATCTGAAACTCAATGCACTTTTTTATGTTTTGTGATGTGGTGAGCATGGGCTAATTGATGTATATTTCTTCTGTTACTGGTTTGCAAAAGAGATAATCTGATTAATAAATACCTGATTTTAGCAAACTCATTCTTTTTTTCAGCAGTGCTGCTAATTTCCAGGTGTGTTGCTATACCTAACAAGCACTGTCACAAAAGTGTATTGTTTGAAAGCAGGCAAACCAGGGAACAAAATCATACAAAGAGCATCTTGCAGTCTAAGATGAAATACTGTCTATGTTACCAGGAGGCAGTAATAGCTTTAATGAGAAAGGTTGGTGCCAAGAATTTCTCATTCCCAACTCAATGTTTATTTGCATTATTTGGACCAGACAACATTAGATAATCATTGCCAGATCTGCTGGCTGCTGTCACACTTTCCTGTTATTAGGCTGTTAGGCTTGCTGCTGCTTTGGTGGATCTTGTTGCATGTGATCTGTGTCATGTACTATAGTACCTGCCTTTGGCATGCGTCTTCTGTTTCTATGTTCTCCCCTATCCTGCTACTGTCTTCTTCCACAGTACACTGAAGAACTGGGTGGCAGGAGAGCCAAGGTCAGCATGTGGCTGAAGGTCACTTTTCTTTTTAAAATCACCCTCTGTGATTTTTGAACCCCTCTAATTTCGTTGGGTTTGTTCAAGAATTTATAAGAAACTGGTCAACACACTCGTTTCAAGAACCATCAAAGATACTGGGACAGGTTGTGTAGAAAGGTTTTTGAATGACCCCTCCCTTGAGGTGTTTCAGGACAGGTTAGATGAAGCCTTGTGCAAGCCATATGGGAGACGTCGCTTCCCATATAGGGGGGTTGGATCTTGATGATCTTTGTGGTCCCTTCCAACCATAATGATTCTATGATTCTGTAATTTTCTGAAAGTAATTGTCACTGATCCTGTCCTCCTCTTTCTCTTTAATAATAAAACTGAAAAGTCCCTAAACAAAAAGACCAGCTGTGCATATCTGGAAACATTTTACCTGAAGCATATGATATAAAACTATGTGATCTGGAAAATTCATGGCTCTCAATTTTTTCTAATTACTGCTGGCATTCCCAACCATTGGCAGAGACCTTCCAGATTTACTCAGGAATTTTGTCCCCTTCATCACTTGCCTTCAGTGTTTAAAATAAAGTTAAACTTTTTCCCTAAACATTAAAGAGTGTGCAGTGTTATAACTCTACACCTTTCAGGAAAACCGTATTTGCAAAGTGATTTCGAGAACTACAGATGAATTTTGTGCTTTAATATACCAGTGTAGAGACCTTGGAACTGTATTGACAAAAAATCAGATGGTTTCTTGAAAAGAACCTGTTAGTGTTACCTGAAAGATAATTCTCCTGTGAAGAACAACTTTATTAAAATGACATCATAAGTGATCTCCATATTTGAGAGAAATCTTTTCAGTGTAGGTCTTTCTGATGAGTTTTGTAGCAATGGGCAATCTTCTCATTGTGTCAGTATCTGGTAGTCAAATAGAATGAGGATTTATTACCTCTCTACACTAGTTTTGCTCTATTGTGTTTTATTGCTGATTCATGAATGTAATTAGGACAAAACTGTTGACATTCAGCATTCCAAATTCAGATTTATTTGCAATTGTATTGATGGTGCAAGACATAGAAGGTCATGCACATCATTCTCCCCTGTAATTTTAGTTCACCAGCAGTGAGTCTATTTTTCCAAACTAGAAAGAGCTGCCTCTAAATATATAAATGCAGGTAGAGCTGACGGAACCGGGATACTTTTTCCCCTTAGAGTATGATATCATTGGGAAGCTGCTCTCGTGCAGTACTATATTCTCACTGCAGTTTCACCAGCATACAAGAATATGTTGCATCACTCCAAAATGAAATGCGATACAGTCTTTGATACTGACAGCCACTGGAACTGGCAGTTTTCAGTAGCTAGCATTGACGGAAATTTTTAGATTCTTTTGGAATAAGTCTGGAGGAAAAATATGAGGGCATTGTTCAGCACTGGGTAGTCTCCCTGCTGTATATGATGAAGGTCTGTAAAGAGCCAGTCTTTCTCACTGATGTCAGTGAGATGTTCATCTTACTATGACCCTATCTTACAAATGCAAGCATATTTGCAGCAGATCAGTAGTTGCTTTTCATACTTTTTCCCTGAGCAGGATTGGTGACCTGTTGATAAACATGGTGCTATTGCAGTGTCAATTAGTGCTGCAAAAAAAATGTGATAGATTACTATTCCAGTTTACTGTGCATCTTGCTGTGCAACTGAATTGAGGATGAAGAGCCTATTAACCTAATTTATGCTAAGTGCTCTGCCTACTTCTGTGCGTCATGGGTATGAAGGGGAGGGAGCTAGCTGCTAGCTAAAGCCAAAAGTAGCATAGTGATCTCAGTGCTCTAACTCCTGCTTCCCTTAGCTCCTTTAATTGGAAATACACGGATCTGACCCAGTGTAATCCTGGCAGTGCAATTTGTTGAGATGGGAGCTAGGAGACAGATCCATCATGGGTATGTCAACACCTCTCATAAAATGGGGGAGCTTATTACATGAAGTAGTGAGATACTATTAAATTTTCTTGAGATTCAGGCACTCTAAAAGAAGTTGTAAGTTCATTTTGAGGCCACTTCGCACTTCCCAAAATGGTTTAGCTTATTTAATTCATTTAGTACTAAGAAAATGCAAACTCAGAGCTGACTTTTTATGTCAAGCTGCAGACAGATTGCTCTTTAGAGAGCCAAATTAGATAGCTGTGGATATGGAGGGCTTTGCAGAAAAAATACCACATGTATAACAACACTGAAGTTGAATTTCATCTTGCTTACATTTTTATGGGACGATCTGTGGCTTAATGGATGATTTTTAGTTTAAAAAACTAAACAGAGCTTATTTATTGTTGTAAATTTGGTATTTCTTCTGCGCTTTCTCTGCCACTAATGTATGAGTTTTCCACACAGATGCTCTTTTGTGGTTTTTTGCTTTTTTTTCATTAGTTTTATCAGCATATATGTAAAGATGTATGTTATGTTCCATAAAGGTAGTCTGTTACCTGTGAGGTTTCCAGTTTGAGTGTGTATTCTGTAAAGCCAGAGATTGTGATGTATTACCCTTTGAAATTCTGTTTTAGGTAGAATATTACTGAAGTAGAAATAAGATGTCAAGAAGGATGTCTTACGTTCTCTGCATATCCCCAAATGCGATATACTTCAGTGGAAATTCTGTGCGTGGAAGTGCTTGTGTTTAAGGGCTGCTGTTTCAAATTCAGGAGCCAAAATCTGTAACTCACAGTGGGATTAATGGCAAAATTAATTCTGAGAATGTGCTACTCTTCTTCGAGCCCTGTTGAAAATCAGGTGTTTTCATCTGGCGCACTATTGACATTGCTGTCTAATGAGCCATTCAAAGCTAGAGCTACAGTGTTTTATTAGAGGGAGATTCTTTCATTCCTCAATTTGCTGGAGTCAGACTTTATGCTCTTCTGGTCCTCAGTGGGAGTTTTGCCAGTAAGAAATGCAGGAGCTGGCCTCAAATTGGTTACATAATGAGGTATTACACACTTGTGAAAGTCAATGACAGCACAAGGTTCATTGCCCTGTTTCATAAAGGCACTGAAATCTATTTACAGTTGTTGGCTCAGTGAGAGTTTCTTAAGAATGCAAAATCTCATTGGAATGTATGCTTTCTGTTTGAACAGATGATACCGTACATGAGTCAGCCGAGCCATCCCGTGGTGAGAATGCGGCACAGACACCAAGGATACCCAGCTGGCTTTTGGCAACTCTATTGTTCCTCCTGGCAGTGCTTTTGATATTATAGCACAGTGTGCTCCAGCAACCTGTCGCAGAAAATATCAGGGTCTTGGAACATCAAAGATCCACCTAACTGGTCATCCCAGGAAAGGGACGTTACTGTTTTTGCAGATGTCAAATTGCTATTTTTCCCTTACTCCTTTTTCTTCTCCCTTTTAGCCTGAACTTGGCAAAAATTTGAAGGGGATAACTAGCTTCAGTACTCATCCCTACCTACCCTCTGACTTTCTAAACCCCTCCAATAAATAAAAAGACTCCAAATGAAAATGCCAAACTATGGTAGTGACACTAGTGATTCTTATTTTCCTCTGCATTCTATTTTAAGAAGTCACCTTTGTTAGCTCTATTTGTCATCCATATGTGGACTTGGAAGAACAACAACAGATTCAGTCAGTGAAGGATAAGGAAAGAGAGTGAAAGCCTGGGAGAGTTTTTCTCTCCAATACAATATTTATTCAGCACTGTAAGATGATCATGCAAGGCATCATGTCACCCTGTCAGGACTGGAGGGGAAATATAAAATAGATATAACACCATATCCTCCAGGAGTTTCTAAATGAACAGGCTTCTGAAAAGGAAAGATGTTTCTTATAGGACTGTCATGAAACATCTTTGACAGTAAAATATGTGTTCACAAGTGGAAATGCTGTCTTTGGTGAGAGGAAGAAGTATTTAGGAATGTTAGCACACAGCAGGCAAGGTCAGATTAAGGAAACTTCACTGGGGTTGTGAGTGCCTCTGTTATTTCGTTTTAAGGGGATAAAGCACAACGGATTATTTTATTTTAAAATAAATCACCGTGGTGCTAGTTTTTTTCTTGAAATGCAGAGGCACTTTTCAGAATAAAGTGACCTTCCCCAGCATATCAAGCTGATATCCTTGAATACTGCTCTGGGTGTTAATACATGCTAAGAGAGGACATCAGTGGCCAGAGAAAACATGTTTGGGACACAGGATCTCCAGTGTGCTCCTGATTTGTCTCTCCTGCAAGTTCCTCAATCATGGGAATAAACATGTCTAGAAGAACCCAGGACAGTCTAGTAGCACTCTTTGGTGGAGGGAAAGAAAAGTGTGGAATATGAATTCAAGTGTTGATTTTTTATCTTTTCCCTTTCCATCACAGTTTGAAGAGTAGAGGAAATGTGTTTATCAGCCAGAGATAAACTAGATGGGCTCCCAAAGACTTAACAAAATATTTTTTTAAAAATCCACTAGAATAGAAAATACATTATTTAGATATACTTTATGCTGAGAGTGAGTATATATGCTTGTCCTATTTAAACGTGAGAGAAGTGGTAGCCCTTGATGCAATTAGGAAATGGGACTGTCTTGCTTGATGGAATTAGGAGTGACCCTGTTTAAGGAATCTGGGCCTTGGCTAATGTAGAACTTCAGAAAGTTGTTTGCCAGAAGTGCAGGCCTTGGGGTATTTTCACTAGGCTGCCATGAAATTTGAACTGCTAAACATAATTGGGGAAATATCAAACTAAGTCTGAAACAGCTTTTCTAAGAAAAACTGTGATAATTACATTAAATGTGAAACGAAGTACATTCAAACAAGAGTTTTTCATACTAATTCTGAAGAAGTTGCTGTAGAAAAATTGAGTGATACCATTAATGGTTTTTTTTTTTTTTTTTTTAAATACTGTAAAGAAAAGCTTTCCAGATGTTGAAGCAGCCCACTATTGAAAAAAGAGGAAAATAAATTTAAGATGTTAAGGGAAGTTTTATCATGCAGAACTGGGACCTGTGCTTGCCTGCTATCATGCAATACCATCATTAATGCAGAGTCTGTACTTGCAGAAGGAATGTAGGAAATTTCCTCTTGTTTGAAGTGTACACAAGATATGCAGTCCAAACACCAAAGGGAAGTCATCTTATTACAGGCTGCCTGGTACTTTCCTCTCTTTGGTGTGGATATGTTTAGGGCACACACTAGTACTTCCTTCAGGCAAGAATTAAAATGTTTTGGATGAGGTGGGCTTGATCAAAATGCACCTTATCAAATGGATTATTAGCCGAGTAGAGTTAATATTGCGTGATAGGTAACCATATTAAAATGATTAATAATGGTTGCAGGCAGTCATACCAGTAGCCCTGATTCCAAGTAGGAACGATGATTTCATTTTTCACCCTTTGTCTCTGGATGATGTTAGAGTTCAAGATGTACATTTAGCCACAGCAAATTATTTTCACTAGTGATACTCCTAGTAAAAGTCAACCCTTTTTTTTATCACAGAGCCCTGCTGGGCAGATGGGGAACAACATGAGTGATGCATCTGCAAGGCAGGTCCCTGTGGTAACTGGGGTGGTTGGGAGCATACTGACACAGTCACTTTGTTACTTAGTTATATTAAGCAATCCCAGTCATACCAAGTACATAAATGCTGATTGGCTTTCTGTTGCATTAAATGCAGGTGTAGGTGCAAATTAATGAGATTACCGTTTCCTTCCCTTTTATCTGCTTCAAATGGAGTCTGAGGGACTGATTCTCCTTCAGTCTAGGGTGGCTTACTTACTCCCATGACCTGCACTCCTGGCTGCTAAGGGCATTGCGATGTGAAGCAGGGAAAATAGAGATTGGTCAGTTTAGTGGATACTGTGTATCCTTTAATAGACAAGGTAACATTTCGTGTTAGTTTAGAGTATTGTTTTGTACTGTACTTACTTGGATGGCAAAGGAAAGATAAATAAAACTTAACGCTATGTTCTTTAAATTCTGTATTATTAGCAACCTCTGTTGTATATAGTGTTTGATAATAAAGTATTAATTTGATTCTTATGTCTTTTGTAAGTGAGAACAATAGACTTTCAGGATATTAAAATCATGTGTTGATTACAAGACAGATCTTTGAAACATCAAGTGTGCTCATGGCTGAGAACTGAGAGACAAGTGGCCATGACACTGCAGAATACAGGACTCATCTTTGAATCGTTCATCTATTGCAAGACTTCAGAATGTCAGGACTTGAAACAATATGACTTTTGATGATCAATGTTTTGTCCTCAGTGCTTAAAGGTTTAATGTTGGAGCCCTGTGATTTCTGTGTTAGTTTTTTGTTCTTTTGTATCATGTTTGTTTCTAAGAAGACTTTGGGGATATAACAACTCTTTTCTTTTTTTCTTTTTCTTTTTTTTTTTTTTTTTTTCCCCCCCTCCTGTTTTTCTTCTGGTTTTGTTCCTATGAATATTTTTTCCAGAAAGGATCTTGCCAGTGTCATGCGTGATATATATGTATTTGTTCCAAATTTGGGAGGTATTGAGAATAGATGAGTAGATTTCCTTTCCTGTATGTTTGTGGAAGGAAAACAGTTGTATTTGAACCTGTTAATTCCCACCCCTAGCCCTCAAAACTGAACTTCATCCATTGCCTCACAAGAGCAATGGTTCATCCATTTTCAGAGGCTCAAGAGTGCTAACTCTTCCCCTTCTTTCATCACACTTGAATTTTGTTATCACCAGTTTTAATGTATGATCTTCCACACTTCTGTCTTCCATCCTTTCCTCCTCTTCCACCCTTCATTTTTTAGTTTGGACCTGTGAATAAGCAGATCTGTTTCTGTTCTGGCATCACTGAGTTTTTCCCTTGCATTCACCCTTGAACTTCTCAGATGTGAGGCAAATATCCCTACAGTAGGTTTGCTGCCATTGTCTGTACAGTTTAATAGATGCTGGCATGTTGGAGGTTACCCATGAGTATGCGAAATCTGCTTTCCATGCTTACTCTTGACACCCCATTGAAGGCACTCATTGTGTATGCATCTGAGTATGAAAGTCCAGCTCAGTGTAGTCCTGTGCTTGTACTGCCCTGCTTTGCAGTTTCTTTGCACTTACTCATTGAGTGCTGTTTTTGAAATGCTTACAATATGTGAACTTAAAAGAAAATGTTAAAAAAAACCCACCCCAAATCCCTACCCCATAAGATCTTGTATTTGTATATACACGTGCCCGTACAATTATACTTAAATAAAATTAAGAATTTTCATCATTTTAATTGGTTCTCTTAGGCTACACTTTTGTTCAATGAATTATGTCTTTATTTTGGGAGCTGTTTGTACCTACCTTACATATCTGTGAGCTATGAGAAAACAATAAGGAATGTGAGTGGGAAAGTGTGAAGAGTGCACTGGGCACAACTGACTAGCTAGAGGAGTCATTACCAACATCCTAGCTGATCTCTCTGCTCTACACATTTTTAATTTTTAAATTTTTTTCTTTTTTCTTTTTTTCTTTTTTTTTTAATGTGTTTGTAGCTATTCCAAGTACCTAAGAGAGTAAGGAATTGTGTCAACAAAGTGCTGGATCATTACATGGTTTCCATCATCTCTTTTGCCCTCTTCTAGGGCTGCCAAGTAGTTTTCCTTAATCCACTGCATAACAGGTGGTTGTATGGTGTAACTCTTGCTTATTGGGGACCGGAGCCAGCCCCAGAAGTACGCAAATAGGGCAGTTGTACACAGTGCCCACCTGCCCAGAGTGCCTGTCTGTCAGACAAAGAGATTGGGTTTGAAGTAGCTTTGAAATCTCAGCCATATTGTTCTTTACCGAAGGGACAAAAAAGGCTGAGGGAGGCGAGAGTCAATCGAAGAATTGAGCATGGGTACCTCCTGAAGGGGAGATGAAGAATGGGGAAACAAGCAACTGGCTGGCTTTTTCTCCTTCCTTCTAGTCCTGTCCACAGAGGCTGGTGTAGTGCCTCTAAAAATGCAGAGGTCTGGATTTTGGTTGACTTGCCTTTAGGTCTGGAGTGGTTGTCTCTGGCAGTGCCCATTCACTAATCATGGAGTAGGTTTAACCTTAGAATTTAGGTTATAGAAGGTGGGGGCCACATGCCAAAGCCTGTAATACATGCACCATGCATTCAAAACTCTGCTGTAATTACACCACGTTAGCATCAAAATCACTGAAAGCTTTTTATTTAATTTAATTAGTTGACGGGGCAGCAAGCACTAATTATAACTTACTCTAAACTTCTTTGCAAATGAGAAATGACAGCTTGGGTGAGAGAAGTATCTGTGAGTATTTGATACAAAGAATTGATGTACCAGATTTTTTTCCTCTGGAGCTGTGATGTTACAACCAGGGCAGGGTTGTGACACGTATTCAGTATGTCTTAACATAATAGCCATGTCCAGAAAATATCCTGCAGTCTGACACACTTAATAGCCTTTGCTCAGAAGGCGCTGCTTTTGCTGAGAATGGTATTTGATTTCATTTTTCTGCATTAGTGCGAACAATGGGCCTTTGTTCTCCCTCATCTTTTCATTCTGCAGAATAATTAGGCTCACAGAGTACCTCTGGGTGCATTCTTAGGAACAGTCAGGCATGCATCATACTACTATCATATGGTTGTGTGCCAAAGTGGTTTTATTCATTGAAAACAAAGCTTTGATTTATATAGCTTAGAGATCTAACCAAAGAGGATGTTTTGTTTGGTTTTTTTTTTTAACAGGCTTTACCAGCATACGATTGAGAAGTGCCTCCTTCCTTGTAACTCTTATTTTGGTAGCATTTGCCATAACTAGGAATTTTGGTTTAAAATACGATTCAATTTAGTATTACAGGTGTATGCATAAGAGCCCAGATCCAATACTCAGTCTTCACCGTGAAGAGAGTTGTACAGACAGTTCTTGTAGAAGACAGCTATTTATTGCTGTTTCCTTTCAGCATAATTTCAGTTTGTTGCTATAAATCAAAGCATGCTGAACTATCACCAATTTAATATTTTTGTTAGAAGTTTTCTCCTAGACCACATAGAAGCTCTTAAAATATTTGTTAGATGTAAAAAAATATCCTTTTTAGAAAAATCAAAATTGAAGTGATATGGCAAGCATGATGACAAGCTTATACATTTTTTGTTGGTTCCTGTCCTCTAGATAAATACGTTAGCTGGCTGATACCATCAGCCATATTTAATTTAGAAGAATCCAGAATGCAAGATAACTTGCAGCCAGTAGCACATCTTAAAACACTCATTTTTCCTTTAATGATACTTAAGCAAGTTGTCATTTGGTTACACAAGGAGGAATATAAATACCTGAAATTGCAGTGTGGCAAGTTAGATGTCTACCTCGGGGGAAAGAAGAATGTTTTGTTTTGCCTAGAACTTTATAAAAGTGTACACTGCATTCAAGATGATGCACATCCTCTTTGTAGGTATCTGAAGTAAAGGAAGGAAGATCCCTTCTGTATATACAACTTTAGGTGGACTGTTGGACACATCTATCTTTCAGTTCTTATGATCAAATACATATTTTCCAGTATAAATTTTAACTCTTAAATGCATTCCTTTATCTGCAGACAGCACTTCTGTTGACAAAACCAAAGCTTTTTTCTGGATTGTATTTGTAAAAAGAAAGGTCAACAAAATGATAGGATACTGTAGGTTTATGCATCCCTCTGCTCCTTCTACTGCTGAGAACTAATTGTACCTTTTGTTCTCATCTGCTGTAACTTGCAGTATGTTAACTCAGGGTTCAACTGATCACTTATCACCTAGTCTAAGAAGTTTAGAAGGCTTTAATTTTTTTCTTTTCTCCTCACTGTCACTTTACCTATTGCAAAACAAAAGAATAAGAAATCTGGAAACTGAATACAACACAAGCAAAGCATCTGTAGGCCTGAAGTCACATCACTGATGTGGTATTGGAAGTTCTAAACCTTTCATACTTTGTTATTGGCAATAAATAGTATGCCACATACTGCAAGTCGATAGCTGTGATCCTGCAGCAACTGTTCTTGCTTGAGAAGACTCAGAAGAATCAGGGCCTTGTCTGTGTGTGAATGCTTCAGTGGAAATTTGGCATGCTGTTCATTATATAGCAATGCTTCTCTTGGCTACAATAGGGGTGGAGAAGGGGTAGGCAAGAGTGAGATCATTGAGTCACAGATGGCTAAACAGCAGCAGGAAGTATACAGCAGACTCTGAGCCAAGGAATGGTACTGGTGTAAACTGTCCATTAGTAAGTCTTATTTGTTGAAATTCATAAAAATATTAAATAGAAAACCTTCAAGATGCCAGATTATGTTCTGTAGAAGTGGTCCTCTTGTCAAGCACTATGCTAATGGAAGTCAGGGCAAGATTTACCAATCAGTTGAACCAACACTGATCAGTTTTGAAAACCCACTAGTGTTTTAAAACATTCACCTAACCTTGGCATCCTAGAATAGGAAAGACTTGAAGTCTTGCATTCTGCAACTCTCCTCGAGGCTATAACTGGAGTTGTTGCACGTGAAGCTGGCAGCCCAGTATTTTGAAGGTTCAGGTCTTTGTGGGAAGTATGCCCCCATTGCTGAACAATCTATGTAGCAAATAGTGGAATGGTGTTTTTCAAGCTTGATTTTGGAAGTACCATATTGTTGGTTTTGTTTTATCTTTTTATCATCAAATAGATCCTGAATCTGAGTCACGAGTGTAGAGCCCTGATAAATTGACTTTCAAGGGACAGGATACAACTACATTTTGATTTTAGGATGACTACAAAAAGAAGGGTGTCTGCTCTGCCTTTATAAGAACTGAATAAGAGCACACAATGTTAATGGTTGGATAATAAGTGTGAGGCAAAGCTGGATGAACCACGCGATTACACTTCCGAGCTTTCGCACATTAGCTTTACAATCAATATTCTGGTGCTTGCACATACTTGCATTACTAAAGGCCTTGTATTCCTCTTGACACAGAAGCCGAAACAAGTGTGCATATTGTCATTGCTAGTAAATATGTGCCCCTTTTGCTGTTTTATTTAATTAGTTATTCTTTATTTATTTGCAGGTAAAAAGAAAGGAAAACTGTGTGCCCTCCTGTGCTCTGGTCTCATTAGCCAGATTTCCTCAAAACTCCAGTACATCAGAAAGTTTTTGCCAAGTGGCTAAATGAAATTTACACAGTCTGAATATTTATTTTCTTTTAACTATGGGATTTTTGCATCCATGAATAGTAAAGGTTTTAAAAGGAACAGTTAATGAGGCTGGCACAAAACAATGAAGTGTTTCTTATAGAAAATTCTTGGTGCAGGGACTCTATAGAGAACAGCAAGCAATGCATGCCTCTCTCCCCTTCCTCTAGCACCAAAATTAATCTGGTAGGACACGCAAATCTTCTAGAAAGCTTTGCAGAAAGTAGGTGTTTAATGCATGCTTTGTGCCACAGCCACCTCTTCTATGTTTTGTTTGAGAAAGCTCAAGGTTTTTTACTAAAAAAGGATCTTCACCTTTTGAACACTATTTATTTCAAATACTGTCTAGCAGTGTTGCATTTGAATCTGAAGCTGCCAATCTGCTTTGCTGTTCTGGAGCAACTAATTGACAATTGTTTAAAGGATAAAGAGGTTTGGGGACTGTAGGTCAAAGCAGCATGGTTTTCATAAGGTGAATCAGGGAAGGGCAATTCCTGCTTAAGGGAGACCATTTTAAGATCTCTTTGGTGAGGTACAGGGAAGCTGCAAGGTTGTAAAGACCACAGCTCTCCTTGTATTTGTCTATAGACACAGCTACTAAAACCCTAATCTCTTTAGTGTCAAAGTGGGATGCTGTAAAGTTGCGATAATGGAACACTTGAGCATTTTACTCTCTGATTAATTTTAGGAACACTGTGGCTGTGTAAAGCTACTTTTCTTAAAAAAAGAGAAAGGCAAATAAAATTTAAAACAGTGACCTGAAATCACAGATGAGTGCTTTAAAAAAAAAGATTTATTTAATTTACATGGATGGGCAAGGACTTTTGATTTTCAGTACAGACTGAAATAAATCAACATGGATCCTATGTTACTCTATTGTTGTCTTCTCCATGTGAAAGTTTATTTGGTGTTATATCTAATACTGTCAGAAGAGAAGAAAAATGCTTTTGGAGTTTAAACTATTTCAAAAACTTCCATCAAGGAGCTATAATCTTGCTATGAAACAGGTAGATCCTTTTCTGTGTGTGTATGACAAGCAGTGTCATGGAGCAAGTTATCCTTGGTAGCATTATCTGTGCATCTTGTAACTATCTGAACTTTTTGCATGCTTTCAGTGAAAACTTGTCCCAGGAGCCACCACAAAAGCTATTTACTTAGTTTCAAACTTAGTTAAAACAAGAAAATCACAAAGGAGTAAATTAAAGATTGCAGCCTCTGCTCTAGCTTCAGCTCTCTGAGGCAAGAGAGTTGAAAAGAGAGGGAGATGTAGTGGTTGGAGGCCATCTGGGGCACAGTCACCATGAAATAATAGTTTCATGGTTGCAAGGAGGGCCAACAATAAAACCTCTACGCTGGGCTTCCTGAGGGCAGATTTCAGCCTGTTCAGAAGACTGATTCAGAGTGTACCCTGGGAAACAGCCCCTGAAAACACAGGGGTCCAGGAGGGATGGGTGTACTTCAAGGAGCAAGTCCTGAATGCACAGGAGCAAGCTGTCCCTGTGTGCTGAAAGGCAAGACGGAGGGGAAGACAACTGGTCTGGCTGAACAGGGAGATTTTGGAGTAAATTACAATTAAAAAGAGAACTTACAGACTATGGAAAAAAGGGGTGGCTACTCAGGAAGTTTAGAAATATAGTTAGGTCATGTTGAAAGAAAATTAGAGAGGTGAAGGCACTATTTGAACTCAATCTTGCCACTTCTGTTAAGTATAACAAAAAGTCTTTCTACAGATACATCAATGGCAAAAGGAGGGGCAGGTAGAATCTCCATTCTTTGTTGGACATGTGGGGGAAACGTAGTAAGACAGGTTGTCCTGAGGACAGCTGACTTCTGTGGCTTGTAGAGAGATATGAGAAGTTGAATAGCCCCCTTGTAATCCAGGAGGGAACAGTTAGCAACCTGCTGAGCCACTTGGATCCTCACAAGTCTATGGGACCAGCTGGGATCCACCTCAGGGTGATGAGGGAGCTTGTGGAAGAGCTCACCAAGCCCCATCATTTACCAACAGTCCTGGCTCACTGGGGAGGAATGTTCTAATTGGATGTCCTACAGAGGAATGAGAAACAAAAAAAGAAAGCCAACCTCATGACAGAGTGACAGGACATGGAGGTTCTCAAGAAGTATCTTCTGTGGGAAGGGAAATCACTGACTCTCTGGCCAAGCAGTTTCCATTTGGAAAAATCAGGCAAGAAATGTTAATATGCCAAATTTGGGAGCTGTTTACATTGACACAATACGCTTCTTGTTTCATACACAGAATGAGTGACACCAAGCCTGGAAAACCACCATGTCTCATCCTCACACTATCCACTGTTAATTGGAAAGGGCAAGTAAGAAACAATGCTAGTGTTTGAAGTCTAGCACTATACAGAAGAACTTTTTGAATGGGGCACCTGGTGCTGTGCTGTGACCCCTGGCTTTTCATTTCTGGTCAGTCTCCAACTACGTTAGGAAAGAAGGTAGCATATCTAGTAGCAGTTATGTCTGTAGAGCCTGCAGAAAGAACAGAATTTGAACACTGTTATCATACAAAGTGTGTCTTGTAGACAATCCTTCTAGTTCATCTACTAACAAATACACTTACACACTATTATGCTGTATGTATTCAGCCGTGTAATTTGCCTGTGTTTTTTTTCAGGCTGTTGGTAACTCTGTCATTAGGAATTAAAATGAA
Organism: Florisuga fusca; assembly: GCA_038090715.1. Taxonomy (NCBI): domain Eukaryota; kingdom Metazoa; phylum Chordata; class Aves; order Apodiformes; family Trochilidae; genus Florisuga; species Florisuga fusca. The sequence goes on from JAAWXA010000012.1 coordinate 13,413,911, forward strand.
AATGTAGGGACAAAAGATGAGTCTTGAAATACATTTGTTGAATGGACTGGAAGAAAGAATAAGTAGGAAACTATAGTATAATTAAAGAAAAACATTTTGTCTGCCTTGTAAACAAGTGTACTCTCTTCATTTTGCCCAACACCAGCGACCGGTCATTTAATCGTAATTAAATTTGGAAGCATTCCCTTCACTACTTAGTACTGTATGGTAGGTGGCCAGGAGAGATGCGATGACAAAATTGTTTAGGCAGTGTGTTAGGTTTGGATACATATATGTGTTTGAAAATCCTTTGCACAGGCAAAACCTCATATGATACGCTATTTTTAAGAGATAAAATGACCATGACTATCACAAACTACATATTCATAGATAAGAGTGCTCCAGGACCTAAAGAATACTGTAAACAGGGCTTCAGGCTGCTCTGAGCATGGTTACTGAATGTAGGAAAGAGAAGTACAAAAAGTGTTTAGTCCAATAGGCCATGGGGCTGCTGGAGACATGCTGACAGAATGAGGACAGTGGGAGTAGGCACTCCAGGTTTTTTTGAGTTTCCATTTCCTCCCAGACTGAGATTTTCCCCTATGAACCCCACCTAGCTCTCCACACAGAAACAAGAAGACACAAAAGCTAAGACAGGTGTACTTTAGCTTTAACATCAGAGGTTGGTGCTGCTGCCTGTCTCGTTCCCAAAATGTTTTAACAAATGAAATTTTTCTGCTCTGTTACACCCTAGCACCCCTATCCCTTACCCACCCACCCCTGATTTTTAAAATGTTTTTATATATAGTAATTAAGCCAGACCTTTGTGAGAGGGAAGGGAAGGATGGAACACTTTGGTGGCTGGGTATCCCTCAAAGCTCTCAGTGTTAGACATGCTACATGGAGTAGAGAATAGACACGGTTAGAGAAGGACAGTGACAAGTACTGTACTCTCTTGGAATGTCTCCTAGGCACTTCCTATTGCCAGTTCAAAGACCAGGGTTTTCTTCTTAACCAGAATTCACTCACCTCTCACTGATTTTTTTTAATGAGAATAATTTCTGCCAGATGGATAGTGACCTTGTTTTCATCTTCAAACCTTTTCTTTAAGTGTTGTTTCAAACTTAATTTTGTGCTGTCACATACCAGGCAACTTTGCCAGCCCCATCTGCTAAGAAACACAGCTGGGGGGTGCTAAAACTGCTTCTGACACTTCACACTTTAGCAATATTCATCTTAAATCTTATTAAAATATTCTGCCAAATGGTACCTTTGTAAATCTGTCAAAAGTTGCAGAAAGGAGCAGACACTGGAAGCTCTTTGTGCACAAGGGGAATCACTAGCTACCCACCTGAAGCAAATACGAAATGTTAATTATAAAAATTCTGTAACTTGGAATGCTTTACAGATCTGCCCTCTGCTATTCTTATGTGGCAATATAAATCCTTTTTCAATGGGTGCTATAATAAAAATTGCAGTTATAATAAAAATTGCAATGCAAATGTTCAAAGGGGTAAAAAATGAACTCAGAGTCTGAACAATGCTATGTAATTCTTCACTCTGTAGGCAGTCAGATGAGGATAATTTAAAATTAGCTATATTTTGCATAACGTATTTTACTGTTTTAATTCACTGTCTGTATTTTTAGCAATGTCATAACAAGCTAGGGTTTTCTTTTTATTTTTCCCTTTGGCTGTAGTTTATGATGCATATGAAAACTGAGTATAAGTCCTACACTGTTTGTTCCAAAAGCACAAGCCACATGAAGAGACATTGGGTTGTCAGAAGTGTAGAGCACTATTTGATATGATAATGCCTGCCTCCCTGAATTAGCCTAACCAACTCTTGTTTTTCATCTCTTAACTAAACAAAGTAAACCTTTTGGGGTGTCTGATAGTTTGAAGTAGCCAGCTATGCACACACACTCTAGTTCTACATTAAGACTGGATAGAAATCTGTTCAATCAACTTGACACTATTGTTTTTACATATTGATCCAGAAACAAAGAAGATACTGACTGCCAGTGTCTTGGTGAAACAGTCAGCTACAGGCCTGAAAATCACTACATGAACACACTGTTGCAGCAGAACAAACAGATGAAAGGGCCATTTCACTGCAATTTGTATTTTGTGGGGAGTTCAGATTTCAAATTAGCCAGTTTTGATGCTTATATCAGCAAAGATGACTAGACAGAAATTGTCAGAAGGAAATTCTCAGAAGCCATGTGTGGAAGGTTTAAACTTCAAAGCTGCACTGGGGAGACATCTCAGCCTGTCAGGGTGTGAAGCATAAACACATTTTGGTGAAACAGAGTAAAATAATTTATTTTTAATTTGGTTTGTGTGAAAGTTTATTTGTTCTAGGTGGTCAGCACAAGCCAGTTTTTGGTATTTGTTTGAAACAAATCTCTGTAGTTTTCTGTTCTTCAGAATTCTTTTTCCTTTCTACAAAATATTTTAAAGGAGAAGCTGTGAAAGTATTTCTGAGAAGCTTCTGCTATGTCTCTTCTCTGTTTTTCTGATAAGTAAATTCTATAAAATTTTAGTGCTGCAACTGTGAGTCTGGCAGGTTGACCTTCTCAAAGGCAGGAGTACACATCAGGGTTGCTTCCTATGGAGAGAAACATCCAGAATGCAGCAAGTCTTTCAGACTGTGTCTGATAAACACAGACCTTGAGTCTCACATCCTCCACTGTACACTGTTGAAATTGTCCATCTCACTGTTGAAAATATGAAGTAAAAGAAGACAGAACAAAAAAACTGAGATATATAGGTAGGACATACCTATTTTTTCACATTCATATTTTAGTATCTGGCCAATTAACATTGGTCTCTTAGATATATTTTGAGTGGTATGGTCTGGGTTCTGTGCCATATGGCTGACTGGGATAACAGCTACACCACTGATGTGTTAGGATAGCTAAAAAAAAATCATCTGAGCAAATCTTTCCAATGCCTCAGGTGCCAAATATATTGGACAGGCTGCTGTGTTAACATGGACATACTAGTGCCTAAAACAATCCTGTCCACAGTTAGCATCAATGTTTTTTCACTATGCTGCATTTCTACAAAGGCATGCTCTTTTTTTCTAAACATTCAGTGCTCTTGGAATAGGCTGAATTTTATTCTGACAGAAAAGCCTTTGGAAACCAGATGAACAAGGTTGCTTGCAGGTTATCATCCTATTGTGTCAGATGATTATTTACATCTTATAAGGTACATGTGTTTGTGCAAGAAGTCAAGAAGATAAGGAGATGACAGCAAGCTCTGAGGCCTGATTCAGCACTATTTTCTTAGCTAATGAGGTATGTGGGATGACACATTAAGTGATAATTTTAATGTGCAATTCAAATATTGGGCCAACATTCTTTCCCTTTTGACTGAAAAAAAAACCCCAAAAACAACGAACAAAAAGACCCACAACAAAAAACCAGAAAGGAAAAAAAAGCCCACACCCTCACATACCAAGCGGTAGTTGTGCGAAATTTAAAAAACCTACATAGCACTTTGTTGAGTCTGAAAAAGCCCAGCTAGGGATTAACTAATGGAATACAGTACAGCCAGGACCAGACCTTTCTAAGAATCTGGTGGCTCCTATGATCTTGTTTGTTTGTGCTAAACTACCCTGGGATGATATTAGCAGCCAACATTGCAAGGAAACATTTCAATGCATACTGTAACCAAGTACTGAGACCTATTTGGTGTCCACAGCTTCAGCCTGAAGTTCCTAAAAGATGTGCTTATCTGACCCTGGGGGATTTGGCATTGCTCATGATAGAAGTTACCATTTTAATATCTAGGGAACTTGCTAAACCAAGCCTTTTATGCTCTAAAACAATCACAATGGCACCAACTGCATTATCTTTTCTTTGCCTTGAAACTGCTTCAGGTTTCTAGTCAACATCATCTAAGTGATAGTTCCCAAACTGTGGGTAAAGGGTAGGATTTTTTAAATTTTGGGTTTGGATACAATCAGTGTTTATATCTATTGTTGTAAGGAGGAGGTATAAGGGAAGAAAAATTACTTAATTGTTCAGCTCTGTCTTTTAAAGTGCTGTCCTACAACGTTCTGGCCCAGCATTAACTGGTGTAAAAAATTCAAGTATGAAAGGTAATCTTAGTCACTGCCAAACAAATCTGTGAACCAATGGAGTTACTTCGAGTTGCCTTGAAAAATCTAGAAAATACTTCCTCTGTTTCTGTCTTTTGCTTACATTATAACTGCATCCTTGTTTAGATCAGGACAGAACTAATTTTCTTCCTTGTAATTTTACTTTCAACTAAATCTCTTGTAAGCAGCTGTGCTTGCTGAAATTAACAGCAAGTTTCTCAGTCAGAAGCAGCTTCTAGGGCTGATAACACTCGATGTTTATAGCTGCAGCTAGAGAATGGTATGCAGAACCGAGGCCACTGCTCAGTTCTGAGGAACATTTTATGCCCTGGAAAGAGAAAGAGAGTAAAGGGATCACAGATGCAACCCTCCTTTAGGAAGGAGTGGACAAGACAGGTGACCAAAGCTGATGAAATGGAGCATTACATCCCATATACTTCTTCTTCTTCAGCCATGGCAGGCATTCTGGGAGGGCTCTGCCTGTTTGTCTGCCTTTAATCCTGATCCATGCCCTCCTGAATCTGTGTTCCTGCCTCCAGCTCTCAACTGCTGCTTACTCCAGGATCCCTGCCTAGGACTCTCCCAGGGCTGCCCTGCAGCCTCATTGGTAATGTCAGCACTATTGCAGGGAAGGGGGGAGTGATATCACTTTTGTGTATATTTGTATATGTTTAATAATTTTTTTCTTTTTGTCATTACTGTTTTCATTAAAGCTGTGTACCTTAGTTTCCAACCTGTAAGTCTCTCTGCCTTATTCTCTCTCCCTTCTCTATCAGGGAGGGGAAGGGGCTTATTAGAGAGCATCTGTCATTCAGTTAATTGCATTAACTGCATTAAACCATGACAAACTGTTAGATAGCTTGACTGACGTTGATATTGTTGGAAGGCACCTATATGGGGCCAAATTCCTCACATCTCATCATCATTATCATGGCTTGGCTTCGTGAACAAAGATTTCAGGAGGACTCTCCCCACGCTTGCTGCAAGTGCACTGATGGCTGATGAGGCCAATGCGGGACAGGCAGTGCGGCTGCAAAAGGCACAGCAGAAAGTCTCCTGTGAGGGGACAGCCAAGGCCCATCGACCATGGATAGCCAGCTGGGTGGGGGGGTGGAGATGAGGTCTGGTTAGGCCACCTTTTCTAGGGCCCTCTCCATGTGGAGCCAGCAGTGCTCTCTTTCAAAAAGGCCTCTTGGTCACTCAGGATGCTGCTGAACAAGACTGTCATCTCTTGGGTCAGTCTCAAGAGACTGAAGTCCTGAGCCACCTGCATGCAGGGTTGGGTCTGTGGCTTCCAGTGCACCTTTCCCTGCCGATTCAACCCTCGTCTGTCACTGCAGGGATTTACAGGTGTGGGTTCACCCTTCCAGCCTGCACTGTGGCTTTTTTAAGTGAGGGGCAGCGTGCACAGAACTGGCCCCACCCTTTACTCCTAAGGTTCATCTGCCAGGGCCCAGCAAGCTTGGACAGTCATAGTGAAGTCCTCAGGATGTAGGTTTAGTTAGGGTCTCCTTCTCTTAGATAGATGGCCTTACAGGCCTAAACAAGCTCCATCTGCCCGGGTTTGGAGTTAAGACTTGTCCTTCTCCTAAGATGGTTGCCTGAAGGCTGGTGAGCCCATCCTGCCCATGGACACACTTTGTCTGACCCTTCATTTGTGACCTGTCTGGCATGGGAGACCCTACTGCAGGCATACGCCACTGCCAGCAGAGCTCCCAACCTCACAAGGGTACACAAGCTCCTCCCCCACAACAAGGGGGTGTCCGTGGAGGGTTTCACATCTACAAAAAAGATATATATACTATTTTAAAAATTTATTTCTGAGAGATGATAAGGTGACTTCTAGCCACTAGTGTATTTGAGGTAATTCAGGATGAAAACATCCCACATCAACGATGTTCATGGTGGTGTAGAATTAAGATCAGCTCTTTGGGATGGAGCTCTCTATGAAATATGGTTCCTGGTACTAAATTGTTCGTACCAATCAGTCTTGCAGATGTTAATTTTTATTTGATCTCATGACCCCTGAACAGCCAAGAAATGCACAAGTGACATTAAGCCAAATGTGACCAGGTGGTGTATTAAAAGGTTGGAGGGAGCTGAGAGTAGGAACTTGAATGCAACATGTCACAGCTGCATTGTTATGTAGGACACACTAGAAGATCTAAGGAGGCCATGTTTAAAAATAGAATAACAGAATTAGTACAATGTTGTCTACCCTGTGGTGATGACATGACCTGACTTGGTGAAGCTGCACATGCAGAATGGCTTTTACTTTTAGGGCACTCTATCTGGGATAACAGTGACTCTGCTGATAGTGAAGCAGTGGATGTAGTTTGTCTTGATGACTTGGCACTTTCTTTTGAAAAGAACAGAATAGCATCGTTGATGTCAGGCCCTAATTGTTTCATTAGGTGTAGGAACTTTTTGCACAAAAGGAGCAAAGGAAGTGCTGAAAGGAGAAGGTTTTTTTCCACATAATGACAGTTATTAAAATCAGCTTGAAGAATTTAGTGAGCACTGTGGTGTGTATCTCCTGTATTTTTAGATATGAATGGAACTTAAAAAATGTTCATGCCTCTGAATTTAGCATTTGTGTCTCCCACATCCCATTTACTGAATATAATGACTTACATTTCTAAAAGTATCTTTTATCCTGTAGGATTCCAAAGTGGTTTTAGAGACATAATGTATGCGCATGAATCACTTCACCTGTCGTGTGAAATTTAGCCACCACTGGAGCATCATCTGTTTGACTGTGCAAAGAAACATAATAAAATCTTGAGCTAGAAAGTAAAGAACATTAATCACATTCAAATGAAATTATTACAGAGCACTCATACATCTGAAAGCCCTAATAATACAGACACTAATAGGGTGATGACACCAGTACTGACCATCAAAGATATAAATTTACATATTGTCTGAAAGGACAGCTTAGGACTGCACTCAGTCTGCAAGCAGCTTGTATGTATTTTTCCCTCCATTGCTGGAAGGTATGCTCAGACAGAAAGATCCAATGGGAATTTTTCCCTCTGTAAAACAGAGAAACACAACTAACTTCCTGTCATGGTTTAATGCTGGGCTGGCAATTAACTGAATGACAGATGCTTTCTATTAAGCCCCCTCTGCTCCCTGATAAAGAAAGGAGAAAGAATAAGGGAGAGACACTTATGGGTTGGAAACTAAACTACACAGCTTTAATGAAAACAGTAATGATAAAAACAAACAAACAAACAAAAATGTATACAAATATACAGAATAAACGACACCAAGTTCCTCACCGCTTTTCCCCCAGTAACACTCAGCTCACCACCAAGGCTGCAGGGCAGCTCTGGGAAAGTCCAGGCTGGACTCCTGGGGTCAGCAGCAGTCGGGAGCTGAAGGCAGGAACACACAGATTCAGGCTGGCATGGATCAGGACCACAGGCAGACGGATGGATGGAATACTCCCAGGATGCCAAAGCAAACAGGAACAGGTGAAGAAGGGTGAAGGCAAAAGGCTGAAGGAAGGAAGGAAGAAGGAGGAGCATTTGGCCCTCATGATCTCTCAAATTTATATGGAGTATGATGTGTATGGGATGGAATACCCCATTCGGTCAATTTCGGTCACTTCTCTTGTCTGCTCCTCCCTAAAGAAAGGTTGCAGGTGTGACCCCTTTGCCCTTTTTCCCTTTTTGGTGCATAAAATGTTCCTAGGAACTTAGCAGTGGTCTTGGTTCTACATAACATTCTCTAGCCATAGCTATAAACATGGAGTGTTAGCAGTCCTATAAGCTGCCATTGACTGAGAAACTTGCTGTTAATTTCAGCAAGTGCAGCTACTTAAAAGGGACTTAGGTGAAACCAAATCACAAGACAGAAAATTAGCTCTATCCTGGCCCAAACCAGGAAACTTCTCACACAGATTCAGGGATTCAGAACCCCTGCAACAAGCAAGTGGTTGTATTTCATAATGAAATCTTTAGGGAGGTGTTTTTTCTCAGTAATATTATTTGCTGCTCAGAGGTTTTTTTGCTCAGATACAGAAGGTGGAATGTGATTTATGTCTACTTCACTCCTGTGCTTGCTATTTTTAAGAAGGTGAAGGGAGGGCTTTTCACAGATGTCCTCTGTCATACCCTGGAGGGAGAATGTCAGTAGTTGGGCTGCTGCTTCTCTATGGTCTGTTTTTCTCTGCCTTTTAAGATGTGACAGCTGATTTATTTCAAATTCCATTTTTAAATTAGCTATTTTAAATGAGGTATCTTCTCAGTCCAGTTTCATGCTTACTTTAAGTGCACTTACTATTGAGTGCAGACATCTCCACAGTTGAGTTACACAGACTGAGAGATTTTACTCTCACCTATACTGAAGGTTTGAGTAAGCTGTTCTGGCAATGTAAAGTGGTTAGGTCCCTAGCATTCATGTTAGGGAAACATGAACAACATGCTAGAGTTCTGGAAAAGGTCTGGTCATAAAGAAAAGTTGAGCTCTCTGGTATTTAGGCAATAATTTTAAAGGTTTTGTTGCTTCTAAGTGGTACTTTGTGTTTCCAGCCTGATATCAGTATGGGGTCTCCAAAAAGACGCATAGAATCATAGATTCATCAAATGCATTCTATGTATCTTTTTGGAGACCCGGTACTGAAATCAGGCTGGAAACACACTGTTAACCCTAGAAGAAAAAAGACAAATCTAGGGGAAGAAAAGTTTGTTCTGCGTCTGCTTCACAGAACTAGTAGAAGAGTGAGGTGCAGGGGAGCTGCAGGTTTCCACCAAATGCCTACTTCTCACAGACATGAACTTAGGGAATCTATATAGCTCATTTCAATTACTCACAATCTAAACTGTTGAGAGGACTGAACAGAGCGGGGAAGGGAAGAATATACTAGAGAATGTTGGCCAAATTACTTGAGAGTGCTTTTGGAAGTCTTGTCTAGGACTGCTGTGCTTGAAAACAGGAATTTTCAGAAAGTTGCTAGTGAGAGCCAAAAAATTAAAAGGAAAAGACTGCTGCAGAGAGAATGTATTCACATTTTGTTGTGGTACTACTTGCTGCATTTACATTTACATTGAAAGAAAGCGTAGGAAAAGAATGTGAGTTGCAAGAGTCCCTAGATTAGTAACATAAGATACTGGGCAGGGTTAGCTCTCTATAATGAGCTTCCTACATACAAAAGCTGATGTTAGTATTTTATGGCTTACTCCACCCAAAAGTCCAAACCACTAATTTTTGCTTTGAAGTTGAGTTGCAGTTTCTGCCAGGTGATTCACAATGATTCATTGTGTTGCTTAGTCCAGTGTGATGCTCACTCACTAATTTAAAATCTTCACAGCTCTTTAGATCTGCATATTTAATCCTTAAAGTATTCCATCTCATTAAGGTTTTAAGTTTCTGTCTACATAGTTGTGAGCATTATTTGGTAGTCAGATTATTCCCAGTTAACAAAATGGTTCATGTTGTGCCACGGTAAGGAAATTATATAGTTACCTATCCCATATAGTTATTGTGTGACTCAATCTATAGATAGAGCAAAGCAGTTAGTAGGCTCACAGGTGAAAATCCACTTGAGTCCACAAACTGAAAAAAACTCAGGAAACAGAGCTACAGCTTGATCTACCTCTGCTTACACTTTTTGTTCTTTTGTTCTCTCATTCTCCAGTGGCACAAGGTTTGTGTAGTTTTCTTTATTTATCTGAACACTTAGGATTTCAAGTTGCAAATTGTCCATTTGGTTTTGGACACACTCTGCTTCTCGTCTGAATTACTAAGAGTTAGTTAGTTTTTAGTTAGTTAAGTTGCTAACTAATACCCTCTACATTATTTTCTACTGTCTTCACATCTTATTCTGTGGATTTTTAGCATGGGATTAATATCCAGGTCAAAATATCTGAATTTAGGCATCCACAGTAGCTCTTCCATACTAGACCTAATGTAGGTCCCAACTGTGTGTAGGGGTCTAATCTTCTGACTAGATTGTCATTGACTATAATGGTAATTTAGACAGTGAAGCTCCTAAATAGCTGTTCCTCACATTTATCTGTGTGCAATTTGTGTCCAGAAGCCAAAACGGCACCCTTAAATAAATGAAGTTAAATATTTAGGGCTTGATTGTGTTGTGTAAGCATAGGTGTTTAGACAACCTAAAGTATCTAAGACATCTTCCTGAAGTTGTAGGTAAAACATACGAGGAGGTCTGCAGCCTTCTGGAGAGACAGATGGAGGCCAAGTGGGATGCAGCATCACATCTGACATGGCACCAGGCATCTAAGTGATGGTAACTGAGTCAGGGCCTTGGAATATATTCAAATAGCCTCACTGATTTGGCACTCCTTCAGGAGCTAAATGCCCTTGATCTTCACATTTAGGCCTGTTATTTTCAACTCATCTAATGGCTGAAATAAATACATAATTTTTAAAAAGACTTTATTCTAAGGCTAAAGGCAGTCAGTATGGCAAAATGCTTTGTTGATGACATTGCACAGACCATAGCTCTTGAAGTGAAAGCAATGCACTTGGATGTTGGCAGTTCTTGGGCTGAGCATAACTTGCAGCTGAAACACCCAATACAGCCTGTAAGAGCTGTGCAAAAAAATTGAAGGCAAAGAATCTGTACACAGATAACTAATGAGCAACTAGCTTTCAGCCTAGGATTTATGCTTAGGATTTATTACCAGTTACTAGAATCATAGAAACATGTGAACTGGCTACTTCAGGTAAGGTTTTCCTCAATTTTTATATCAGTAATGGATTTCTTGGTCCTCTCTCTCTTAGTTACATATATAAAATATACATACATGAGAATAAACCAGTTTCAGTTGCTGTCCACCAAAGCCCTTGTCAAGACACATGGCATCATTCCACATGGACTGTTTACTGAACACTTTGATTCTAGAAGAATAAAAAAAATTAAAAATAGCTTTGTGTTGGAATGTTAATGAACAAAGAAATGTCTCCACCTGGATATACTGTGCATTGCTCTATATTTTTTAGTCCAAATTTCATACTATCTCTCTTGTCAAGTTAAATTAGTCTGAAAATAATTGGATGCTATCAAGATTTATTGCCTTTTCAGACTGTAAGGGTTTGACTGAAGGATTGAAACCACAATATGCCATCTTCCTTACACCTGGCTTTCAACTGCTTTCCGTGAACCATGCCAGCTTGACCCCTTCCAATTTGAAAAAAGTTATTACCTTTATGATCAACATACCTAACAAGTTATGGCCATTGAGAGAGACACAGTATACCCTCCGCATGTTGGCTAAAGGCTTTCAGAAAGCTTGGGAGAGAGGCAGAACTTCTGGACCTGTGCCACTTGGATTTCTCCCCTCTTTAAATTGTTCTGCAGTCAGCTTCATTTTTTTCTTCTTTCTATAAATAAGTGATGAGCTCCTAATTTACAGCTACTCAGGTAGTGTTCTTTTATATATGCAAACGAGAATTGCTGTTCAGTTTTCCTGTGCTTCCATAAAGTCAGCATAAGATAACAGTTTGAAAACAAAGAAAAAAACAGGTTGAAGAACTTCTGTAAGTCTATAAAAAATTTGATTGAGACATAATGTTGAAATACTCCTTTTTTTCCTTGTCATTGTTTATGATTGTTTATACTGTGTATGTGCATACTATACATATTTTTTTCTAATCACAGTGCGCTGCAGTCATACAATATTAAGCTGCAAATGGCTAGAGGTAAGTGAAAAAAGGATGGTTGCTTAACTATGTATATATATTACTGTGTTCAACATACATTTAAAAGCCCTCTCATATGATTGCTGATCTGATAAATCATATTAAATAAAGACTGAGCTGAACAAAAACTCCAAAAAGAATTTGGGAAAAAAACTTGACAACTTCTTCTTAGGTGCTAGAAGTGTTATAAATCTATGATTCTATGTCAATGTCTTTGCTTGATTCTCTAAGTTGTGGTCTTCTTTCTGCTTCTAAGAGTAACTTTTGACTAGCAGAGGTAGATTTTTTTTATTTCTGTGAAAGAAAATTGAAAGAAAATGTAATGTTTCCTTTAGGGATGGGCCCCTTGGAAATGACAGGCAAGGGACACAGTTTATGGCATATGCAGGAAGTCAAGACAGTGAGAGACTGGATTCTTGGGTCATTTGCATGCCCCATCTCTGTCTTACCTGTCAGTGAATGCTTGGCATTTTTCAGCTACTGTGGTATCATTAAATACCTTGGAGCATCCTGCAAGTCTGCCCAAAAGAAGTTAATTGCTGAGTCTTTTCATATTAGATTAACATGGACTTTCTTGTTTTAATACCCAGCATCCAGTTCTTAATCTGGTCATAGTTTTTGTAGTTCGTAATTGTGGCGTACTATTCACGGACTCACAAGTTCCCCTTGCTGAGACAAACTTTATTCATCTGAGGGTTCTATTTATACTTGTAAACATTCCCCCAGGGGCCCTTCTTCAATAACCTCCCACCAAGGTTTGGGAGTTTTTCCACTCTTTTCCAGTAGTTTTCCACCATCCCCCTAGTAAACCAGGTAACTTCATTAGCACATTCCTTTCTTATCACTCACATTAACTTTGCCACCTCCCACAGTTAATTTAGTATTTTTTGCAGGCAACCTACTCATGGTCTACTGAACATTTTGATTCCAGAAGAATAAAAAATTTAAAATAGCTTTATGTTGGAATATTATTGAACAAAGAAGCTTCTCTGCCTGTATATATTATGCATTGCTCTTTACTTTTTAGTTCGAATTTCATACCACCTCTCTTGTCAAATCAAACTAGTCTGAAAATAACTGGATGCTATCAAGTTACGTCGCCTTTTCAGACTGTAAGGTTTTGGCTGTGGGACTGAAACCATGTCATGCCAAATTGAAGCCCTTAAATTTAGGTCTTAAAATTCATGTACACCTGAGTGGATTTTTGTCTTAATGAGAGCCATGTAAAGATCTTGAGATTAGGTACTGAATTAACACAGAGAATTACAGGTACCTCTAATGAAGTTCCTGGCTCTCCGAGTTTAATCCAATTGCTTCCATCTCCCAATGATTCATGATTCCAATGGGAAGAGAATAACCAGCAGTTACCTCCTGCAGTACTAAAATGCTGTAAATATAACACCCTTAATTACTTTTGTGAAGAGAAATACTAACTTGAGAATTTGAATGCAGCTAGAAGCAGAACTGTTGAAACACATCTACAAAAAGAAGGCTGAGGAAGTAAACTGGAATGGCAAAAGTAATGTAACCCTGAAGAAACACTTATGTTAATACAAATAGCAGTGTTACCTCAAGTAGAAAACTCAATAATAAAATGCTCTTTTCTTTACTCTTAATTTTTTTCAAAAAATAACCTCATAACAGTGATGAGTGAAAATTCAAAAATGTGCTTGGAAAAGTTCTCTGTGTGTAGTCATTCTGCAGTAAGATATTAATCAGGAGATAGGCCGTGGTAATGGTCAGCTATGTAGAACCCCTGATGAATTTATTACATGGATGTTAAAAATATCTCCAGAAGAGCTTTGATGAGTTTCAAATTTTTTTCCCTTGGCTCTTACAATTGAAGAAACCAGGCTGAAATGAAAAAAAAATTGAAAATTCATTATTATCTCTTTGGAAGAAAAGGTAAGCACATAGCTTCAGAAGGCTGTATAATAGACTTCTTCCATACCGTGTTGCTGAAATGCACTTATAGTTCAGTCTTATATAGACTCTCTTTTCTTCCTTGCCTATCCACTTATGCACCCTGGAATTCTTTAATATTCAGGCATCATCATGCCTTTTGAAAGCTTCTTGTGGTTGAATGTTTAAGCACTTTATGCAGTTAAAGGTTGCGATGATTCCTTTTAATTAGATTTACTCTTTTTAATCAGTGATGCAAAACAGTATTTCTAGCTCTCAATGATGCTGCTGTTTTCAGACACAAAACATGTAAAAACATTCTCCTTGGTGAAAAATTATTTTTCTTGTTTATTGCATACATATTGCATACATATCTACATACACATATTTGTGTATATGTAAAAAGAATGTCAGCATAGCAGCAATGTGGCGGTGTACCATGCAGAGAATGATCTCTGAGCAGGCAAAGAAAGTGAGGAGAACACTGTCAAGAAAACAGCAATGCTTCTGAGAAACTTGGAGATGCTTCTACCATTCTCTTTGCAAGATTCAACACCTGTGACTGGGAAGCCAACAAAAAGCAAGATATTTGAATGCAGAACTCTTTTTCTGTTAGAGCTGTTAGGGAGACAGTAATAATCTTTTTCATAAAATATTGATTTTAGCTAAAAGGAATTAATCAGTTTCAAAAAGCAGTTTCCAGCATCAGATGAAAAACAGTCTTGTTTTGATTTGTGTATTTAATATGTCACACTGCAAATGTAAAGCTACAGCTGTTATTATACAATAACTGACATCAGGAAATATAGAAGTAATTTATTATATTTATTATTTTGCTTAATAAAACTATAAAACAACATTATTGAAAATGAAATGCAGGTTAGAGTGGAGGAGTTTTCATGGTATGACAATGTTTTACATACAGTTTCTGAAGATACGTTAATCTGAATTATTCATGGGAACATTGGATTTTTTCCTTGACTTAATAAAATTAATAGAAGTATTTAATTTATAAAAGCTATTAATGCTCTACAGAAGGAAAGCTACAATAATTAATTTAGCTTTAGTGGATTTTTAATTTTTTTTTTTTTTTATAAAAGACCGTAAATAAAAGAAAGGAAAAGGTGGCATACCTAGGGGTTTTATATTTTCCTCTGTAGTAGATCTTGATCATGGGGCTACTGTTTAGGATCTGTCACTGGTCCCTTTATATGATCTGTAGTTCAGAATTATTCCATCTGTAAAAACTGATCTGGAGAGAAAGTTCAATAGAGGTCTCAGACCAGTAACAACTTTAAAAAACAATTACTTAAAAAACATTTGTTAACAAGTGTGAATAACCATTTACTAGAGCAAATTGGTTATTTCAAGTGTTCCATTGCTTTTTTTATTTTTTCTTTTTAATTGTTGGAGTATTTTACTATCTTAGTAAAGAAGTGATATGAGCTACAAAACCAGCTTTTTTGAGGCTGTTTTAATTTTCAATAGATTTCAACAATTCAGCTCAAGTATTCTAGATCTTTAATGTGACTAATACAATGAAGAGGATCATAAGTATGATTAGGGGTGAGATTTTAAAAAATATTTGTCCAAAGTTAGTCATCAAAGTTTATACTTTGGCTTAAGGTTCAGTATTTACCTAAATATAAGAGGTGAAAGGGATTTAAATATTGAAAAAAAAACACCAAACCCACAAAACTACTTATTTATATGCTGGAATACAGATGAAATCCTGGGACAGTGGAACTCAACAGAAATTTGCCATAGATTCAAACAGAGCTGTGATTTAGGCTCACTTTTTAAGAACTAGAATTTAAAGTTTAAAATAAAATTTATTTAGCAGTAAAACATGCAGACACATGGGTAGAGAGGTTTTCAGTAGCACACTGCTGCTTATGTTCATGTGATATCAAGGGGAACTGAATATCTATATCCATTTCAAAATATTGCCCCACCGCTCGCTACACTGTCAAAAATATGTGAATATTTTTACCCAGCTACAAGTCTCCTTTAACAAATAATTATGGGAATTAAAATGTTAACTTCTCATTTTGTTTAAAACATTGGTTGTGTAGCCTCTCTCAATATAGAACCATAGAATAATTTGAGTTGTAAGGGACCTCTAAAGGTCACTTACTCCAACCCCTCCTGCAGTAAGCAGGGATACCCTCAACTAGATCAGGTTGCTCAGAACCTCATCAAGTCTCACCTTGAATATCTCCAGGGATGAGTTCTCAGCTCTTCCCTTTTTTCCACTACTCTCCTGGTAAGAATTTTTTCTAACATCCAATCTAAATCTACTTTAATTTGAAACCATTGCCCCTCATCTTATCACTATAAGCCCTTGAAAACAGTTCATCTCCAGCCTCCCTGTAGGCCCCCTTCAGGTACTGGAAGGTCTCTCCTAGGTCTCCCTGAAGCCTTCTTTTTTCCGTGCTGCTCAATGCCAGCTCCCTCATCTTGCCTTTATAGGAGAGGTGTTTCAGCCTCCTGATCATTTTTGTGTCCCTTGTCTGGACCCTCTCCATCAGGTCCACATCTTTCCTGTACAGAGGGCTCCAGAGCTGGATGCAGTACTCCAGGTGAGGTCTTACCAGAGAAAAGTGGCAGAATCTCTTCTCTCAATCTGCTGGCCATGCTTCTTTTGATGAAACAGCCCAGGATGTGATTGGCCTTCTGGGCTGCAAGTGCACACTGTTGGTCCATGTCCAGTTTTCATCCACTAGCACACCCACATTACAACCTTGTCCATTAGCCCAGAAATCTCCAGAGAAAAGATTCTTTTCCTGCTTTGAGAAAGGTGCCTCCTATTAGGTGTCCACAACCCTGGTGCTGTTTAGGTCATACGATATGCCGTCATACGGTATGCCATCATATGAGGGCCTTCTCTATCCCTGTGTGTCCTTCCTGGTGAGCAGATGAGCAGAGGTAGGATAGCCTTCCTGAGAGAGAAGCCTGTGAGATATTTTCTTCATGCTGTATAGAAGGTATGCTGCCAGAGGATGGCTATATGCTCAGAAATGATGTTCAAGCCTTCTCACATAGTGCAACACACCATGTAAGAGTGGTAACTGCTCTGGGTGAGCTATCATCTGCAAGAAACCTTTTGCACTGAGCCAAGAACTGTCCAGACTGCTGGAGCAGAGACCCTTGGGGTAAACTAGTATATATGCTGACCTGCTGCTGGACCCACAGTTGTGAAATCTCAGCAGGCTGGACGAGTGGTCTAGGGCAGCAGCTGGAGCCTCTTATTGGCATGAGGAATTGGATCTAAGCAGGTGTGGTGGGAGCTGTTCCTTTGCTCTTGCATTTAGTAATGTAGAAATTAACCGATTTAGAATTTGAGCTATTTTTTTATCAGTGAGGGGAAAATCCTTTCTGATTCATGGCCAGAATACAGTTTGAGACAATTTTTCTGTGATTTGGGCTTTCTATTTAAAGTGGGTTTGGGAACATTGTGTTGTTACTGGAATTTTATGGGTAAATGCCTTTTTGTAGTCTTGCTTCACAATTGCTGTGTTCTCTCTTTCCTTCAGACAGCAGTAGCACCTACCTGTGTGTGATAGTTATGGTTAAAAACATCCCCAGTTCCCCCCAAATTTGCATGAACAACTCCAGAAAAGAGTGATGTTCTCTAGCCTTAGAGCCTGACCTGCAGTTTGGAGGATACAAAACCACAGAGTCAAGTTTAGTTTTGGAACTGCAGAAACAAAACTGGACTGAGCAACCCTGAGCAACTGGATTCACCAGAAGCCTTCCTGTGGTCTCATTCACTTCAGTGGAAGTTGTTTCTCTGAGATGATTTGTCAGCTGTCCTTCATCACATCATCAATTGCACTCAAATGTAATGCTCCTTTTGGCATTCCATACTGTGATCTCTTAGGTGATAATTAAACTTGCACTTCCAAAAACTTCCCACAAGCTGTGGCATGGTTTGTAGTTCTAAGGGACTTATGAACCTGTCACCGCTGCTGGAAAAGCAAGGAAATGGATAATTAGTTACAGTCTTCCCCATAATTTAGAAGCATTGGTGAATACTAGCTCAAATTGTATTGAGTACTGGAGGAAGAATAATATATTAAAAGTTTAACTGTTGCTTTCAATGCAGATTAGGAAAATAATAAGTCTTCTACTGTAGCTATTACCTTTCTTTTATATACAGCGTGTTTCTAATACTTAAAAGGGTTTCTGTGTTTCTGTGTAAAAATTAAATCATAACAATATATTAAGATCAGGCTATGCAATCCATCACTGCATCTCTTCCAGGGATTTTGGGAATGGGAATGCTGAAATTAAGAAGTTAGTGTAGGTTTGCTGGGATGTGGGCGAAACTGAGAGCTGGGAATGTACAATGTGTGAGGGTCAGTCTCTCCTAGAAGAATGATGGCCCTGGTGTCCACTGATGGAGCACCAGCTTTTGTCTGATGTCTATCTCTGCCAGCAGAAGCAAAGCAGGCAAGATCCCATGCTTTTACTGGTGATATCTTGCTTCTGCTGGCAACATGCTGCCTAAAAAATTTTCTTTGCTTTCCCTTTTGATTTGTTTTATTCTCCCCTATTTATTGTCATCCTAGTTGTGTTTTCTTTCAACTCATGTTTGTGATGCAGTAAGTTGCAATGATATTTCTGGTTTTTGTTTTCTTTTTTCAGTTTGCTAGGCTCACGAGTGTTAACTGTACTACTGTCATTTGATTCAGACACTGGAATTTTTTGTTAAAATGAGAGGGGGAATTCATCAAGTCTGAAAGGGCCTGAAAAAGGTAAAAGACCAAGGAACCACTCGATGTGCTCAAAGAAATTCAGCATAGAAATAGAAACATTTTTCTTCTGTCTTGCAGCATTAGCTTTCATTACCACAACATATTGTCAAGATCCAGGATTCAGAGACAATTAAACAGGTAATTTGATATGGATATAAAATACAATTTGAAAGCCAGAGAATTAATACTAACAGAAAAGCCTATACTTCCATGCTTATGTCTGATTATCAATAAATCCTGGCATTCTTGATTGCCAGAAAAGGTGAAAAAGATACTCTCTCATGAGAGAGATAATGTAACAGCTGCCTACATCTGACGCTTCTGATGTTGACCATTGCTGGAGACAAAATACTGGAGTAGATAGGCCATATTTCTATTTTTTGTGTGGAAGTTCCTAAATTCTTCTGATATGATAAATAAAAATCTAACTACAGCTGTATCTATATAATTAAGCCTTCAACATAAAAAACCCCAAGTATTTTCATAGTTTAGCTCATTTTTTAGTTCTTGAATTACATTTTTTGCCTTTTTCCTCCCCTAAATACCATTAGATAAATAAAACCATTTAGTTAGCCATTACAACTAGTCACTGTTACACTGAAAGAACAGTGTGATAGTGCAATGCCCACAAGTAAGATCATGGGTGGAGTCCCTTCTTTCTTGTGTAATACTAATATTTCCATATTAGTAAAGACACAGAATATTTTCTTATCAATGAGTTGTAGGTAAACTTCAGTGTGTCCCAGAACTGATTCTTTGCCTTTTTTTCTCCAAACCAGGTAACTGGATGATTCTTGCAAATGGCTTCGGGAATTAGTCAGCAATTGCAAAGGAAGAGCATTTCACAATTTCATTGTGTAGGAAAAAAAACCCAAAACGACTAACAGAGCAATAGTAATAACAATAAAATGCTAAATTCCTGTAAAGTGCTTGATGAAGCAACAAAATGAGGAAACTCCTAATTTCCTCTCACAGCCAGTCCAAGCATGTTTTGGTATTACAGCATACAGATTGCCTTAAGCAAGGTTCCATGATTTCAGACTTTATGGAGGGAGTGTAAGGCTCTTTGTGTGTGTGCATGTTTTGCAAGCAAATGTTGAGTAGCTTTGTTGTGGTTTTGTGCCCCGGTATAGCAAGGAAAATATTTTCTGGTACACACTGTAATGAAGCGACTAGCTATAAAAGTTACCAGTGGCTTGTTTTTAAAATTTTGCCCACAGGGTATTCTTACAAGTACCTAGTTTGTTTTTAACACAGATGAAGGAAAAACAGGGTTTGCATGGCTATGCTGCTTTAAGACTTAAAGAAGCAGAAATTCAGAGCAGGTCATGGAGGCTGGGAATGTGATTTTGGCCTTTTTCCTTAAGGCTCCTGAAAAGTTGCTTGTGGGATGAATCCTAGCAATTGTGTTATGCAACTGTGTTACAGCTTGTCACCTCCCAATATACATTTTCCCTACTGAACACTGACCTGTGACAGCTACCCAAATATGCAGAACAAATCAATGGAAAATATAATTTCTACTCCTATCTGTTACTCCACTTTATAGAGTTTAGATGAAACAGGGGACTTCTTACTAACTTTCTACACCAGCTAGTTTTAGAAAGTTAGGATGTCCTATTCTACATTCTGATCTCTAAATTGGAACAATATGGATTCAGTGGATAGACCACTCACTGGATAATAAACTAGCTGGATGGTGGCACCCAGAGAGTTGTGATCAATGGCTCCGTGTCCAAATGGAGATGGGTGATGAGTGGTGTTTCTCAAGAGCTGGTAGTTGGACCAGTGCTATTTAACATTTTTGTTGGTAACATAGTGGAATTGAGTGCACCCTCAGCAAATTTGCTGATGACACCAGACTGTGTGGTAAGTCAACATGCTGGAGGGAAGGGCTGCAGTCCAGAGGGACTAAGCAGCCTCGGGCAGTGTGCAAACTGCATGAAATTTAACAAGGCCAAGTGCAAGGTTCTGCACCTGGATCAAGGCAATCCGATGCACAAATACAGGTTGGGAAGAGAAAGGACTGAGGGCAGCTCTGCGGAGAAGGACCTGTAAAGTGCTTGATGAAGCAACAAAACAAGCCATCAATGTGCACTTGCAGCCCAGAAAGCCAACTGTGTCCTGGGCTGCATCAAAAGAAAACTAGACAACCAGTCAAGGGAGGTGATTCTCCCCTTCTGCTCTTTTCTTGTGAGACCCCACCTGGAGTACTGTGTCCAGTTCTGGAGTACCCAACATATGAACATAGAGCTCCTTGAACATGTCCATAGGAGAGCCACAGAAATGATCAGAGGGCTGGAGAACCTCCCCTGTGAAGACAGGCTGAGGAAGTTGGGCTTGTTCAGCCTGGAGAAGAGGAGGCTCTGGGGTGACCTCATAGTGATCTTCCAATACCTGAAGGGGGCCTGTAAGAAAGCAGGGGTAGGGCTTTTTGCACAGATATGTACCAAGAAGAGAGGGGCAATAGTTTAAAGCTTGAAGAGGGGAGATTTAAATTAGACATTAGGAAGAAGTTCTTTCCTGTTAGGGTAGAGAGATGCCGGAACAGGTTTACAAGGGAAGTTGTGAAGTGTTGAAGGCCAGGATAAACGGGGGCCTTGGGCAAACTGATCCAGTGTTAGACATCCCTGCCCATGCCAGGGAGATTGGAACTAGATGAGTTCAAGTCTCCTTCCAGTCCTAGCCACTATGTGATTCTGTGATTCTACAAAAAATAGCTGCATTTCTCAAAAAGCAGGCTATGCTTTTTGACTGAAACTGTGGAGTAAACTACCAGTCATGGAAACGGCACTTAGGGAGAAATATAAACCAGGCCAATCTACCTGCAAGCCTTATGAGAGGTAAGTTCCTAGAGCCTGAGGAAGTTCCCTATCCAATAACCCTATTTGGAGCTTCTCTTTGCCTCCATGTGTTTGGTTTCTTTTGCATTATTTGTATTACATGAATAAGTGCCACTGCAGTGCAATAATGCAGTCATATTGGATGACTGGTTCAAGGGAAGCATAAGAGAGCATCTAAAAATGCTCTTAACCAGAGCATCATAAGAGAAAACCCAAAATTCCTACAGGTCACCCACAGTACTCCTGTTTGCATAACATTAGAGTTTCTTAAACCAGAGCATCTGGTCTTCTTGGTCTCTATCATTTACCCATCAACTGACACTGAATAATATTCTCCAATAAATCAATACATTGAGAAAAAAAAAAGGACAAAGTGGACTGGCAGCTCTTGGAAAAGTGTTTCTTAAACATGCAGGGATGGCTTACATGCCGTGAAGAAGGATTCAGTGTTATTGATTAAAATCCAAGTATAATATATTTGACAGGAACTTTTGGAAATTTCACTGCTCTTTTGCTTCTATTTAACCTTGGGAGGATATACATGACACACTATTTTTAGGGAACAAGGGAAATAGGGAACTATTTGTGTTACTCAAGGGAATAAATGAAAAACCAACTTCTTCGACCTGATCCTGTATTTCCAGGGGGGCATACTTTTATCTGAGTTGCCAGATTAAATTACTGACAAGCCATTATAAGATTATGAAGTAAACAGGCAAATGTCTCAAGGAAAATCTTGATTGTGTCTCTTGTCTTCTGAGCTCTGTAAGGCAGATTTATTTGTATCAAGTACAAAAACACTTTGCAAACAAGTGAACACCGCTAAATAACTCCCTAGGAACAAGTAACATCACCAATCATTTTTCAAAGTCAGTCTGTTTTACTTATATTTCTAGTTAGTGCCAGGACAAACAGAATGACTGCCCCTTATTAGCAGTAGCAAAGAGGCTGCCAGAACATATTCACCTCTGTCAAACCTGTACTCTTTCATGTAGGGCAAGATACTGGCTTTTTGTTCAAAAACATGTGTTGAGAAATTGGCAAGGAATATAATCTTCCTTCCTCTTTGTTCCCTTAATTTCTTTTTTACAAATTTGAGCTTTGTAAGATGGGTGCAGCAGACTGGCAAGACAGATACTGCTGTGCAGCCTGTAAGGATGAATGCTTCTGCAGGAGGAGGAAGAAGAGGGAGGAGTCCTTCGGTTTTGCTTTCATTTAGATTCATTGGATGTTTACCAAGGTGAAAGGATTAGTGCACTGGAGGTAATTTACTTTCATAAGCTTTAAACTAGAGTAGAAGAAGTTTCATGTCTTGATTCTCTTCTAACATCTCTCTCTCTCAACAAGGCATATGAGAGCAAGCTGAGACATGATGATTGCCAGCAGACTCTTCCAAGAAAATTGCCCTGTCTGAATCAGTTAAACTGGGTGGGAAGAGATAACTTCTGCCAGTTTTCTCCCATCATCTCTTGTAGCATGTGGTGAAACATCCAAGGCATTCCTTGGGGTTTTATAATCAAGATGAAATGTTCCAGATTTCTCTATCCGAGTAATGTCAAAACTCTAGTCCAAATGCAACCATGTTGCATGGAGCTTGTAGCCTTTTTCTGTTTTATAGATACTTGTTGTGAAACATTGATGCTCTTCAGGTTTCATGGAGGGAAAAAAAAATTAAAACTGGAGAGAAAATAGCTTTCATATTGTCCCAGTTAAAACCTAATGTGAAAGGCAAGAAATAATGTTTACGTTTTTTCTCTCCTGAAAAACACTTCTGGTGAGATGTTTGTGTGACTGATAGCAGTGAAAAGAAAAAAGCAACCCCCAAAACATAAAAACTATCTGATTCACACAACATTAATTCTATTCAGAACACACTGAACCTAGAGCAGCAACCTTAAAGCTAACTAAATTTAACATGATCGTTTTCTCTGTTGCATATTTTCAGAAAATTACTAGAATGTTTTTCATTATCATAATTTTCATCAGCAATGAAGGTGTATTTACTGATTTGGAACAAAATACTGTGGGTGTAGATAAGGGACAACCAGAGGAATCTCCTGCTTCTAAATTGCCAGGTGGATTATCATCTAGTGTGAAGGTCAAATATTTGACCTTCATCCTAGGTGAGGTTATTCAGTCACTACTGAGGAATTCAGAGCTACCTTTCAGCTTTTGGCACTGTACAACAGGTCATGTCTTTCTTATTGAAATCAGTATTAAGATTCCTTGCAACCAGCTTGTCCATTGCATTTTAAATGCTCAACGATGAAAGTAATTTGTTTGTTCTTCTACTCTGCCAGAGACAAAAACCTCAATACAAGGGATCTGGAGCAAAGAAAAATCTATAAAATCAAACCAGTGTAGAGTGCTGTTCTTTAGGTAGTTTGGTTTTGGCAACAGGGAAGTAGAAGTTTCCAAGTCCTGGTTACAGTTTTGCCACTGACTTGCTGGGTGTTCTCAGCAATCATAGCCTTTCTGCTGATCCACTTATCTCTAGAATAGAAATAATGCCTAACTGTCCCTCACCAATGTTAAGCAGCTTAATTAAATTCTATATTAATCTGTTGCCATGGCTTAATCTGAACAGTCCTTTCCTTTATCAGCAGCCTGAATTCACTGACCTGGTGTAGGGTACTGAAACTCTCTCTCTGATCTGATACAAGCCATCTGATTGCTTCACACAGGGATGGAAGATACCTGCTTCCTAATTTCTAGGGTAAAGGAAAGAGGGTTGTGTGAACTCATGAAAATTAATTTTCTGCTCCTATAATAATGCTGGAGCACCTTTTCCAATAAGGAAATACTCAAGTCAAAGTTTCTGAAAGCCAGAATTTGAATGGCATATTTTCCCTCTTTTGTTCCTTATATGCTGTCTATTTAGTTCACTCTGATTTAAATTTTACCATGGGAGAGCTTCCACCGCTTACCATGTCAAAGCTTACTTGGCTTTAGTCACATGTGTAGTTAAGTTTCTTTGTTGCTGCAGCAAAAATAAAGTTAGCCTAGTATAGGAAAGAAAAATGAGGCTAATGTAGAAAAGACTATGTATATTACTTATCTGCTAAGCAAGAATAATGCAGCTGAGCTAGGACAAAGCACATTACTGTAGAGACAATATGGTTTAATTTTCAAATACTCACTGTGAAGAACAATGTGTTTGTGTATGTGTTGCCCCTCCCCTTCCCTTCACCCCCTTCGTTAATTCCAATTATATTTCATTATATCAGTGATGCATTTTGAGCAGAATGATACAATAGGGATTACATTATTGGTTTATATATAAGAATAAACACTAGGATCAGCAGATTATTTAAACCTAGGCAGATGTTTTGTCTGCAGATCAGTTAGATGGAGAAAATATTTATTTTCTCTGAGATGTTAAGTGGAAACTTCATGCTGACAGTTATTTGTGTCATGGTGCAAATGGTGGTTTAAATGTCATTATCCTATTACTAAGTGGCTATGACTCTACAGGTGTTGAAATTCAGGGGAGTGGGTTAGCCAGGGTTGTTCAGCAAATACTGGGAGAACTGTCCTGTATTTAAACTTCCATATTTTTTCCTTCAGTGACTGTGAAGATAGTCTTTACTTTGTAAATCAGTATGCTGCTGTATTGTTGGTTCCATAGTCAGGAGACTGAAAAAAAAAGGTGTCCTGATGCAATGTCAATGACTTCACAGGCTGGTTTGACTATTTAAATGTGAATGTTGTTAATCAACAGGATGAAACACAAACATCCATCTTGAGTCATGGAAATAGAATTACATAGGGCAGAGGGGTTGAATTTTAGGTGCTGAATGAAGAAGCATGTTTAGGAGTAGGAAAGGGGGGCCCCGAAATCTCAGATTTTCTGTGTTGACAAAATCAAGAGGAAAACACTTTAACTAATGCTTCATTGTGGTTATAGAGATGTATTGCTACCACAGTCACAAATTAGGTAGTCTGCAGGAAATTAGTAACTCTCAGCCATATTGTCATTTCGATTGTTGTTACAAGACAGCAACTTAGAAAACAGTTCTCCTGTGCATTTTGATCACAAAACTCTTTAATAGCCACCTTCCCTACAGGTCCCTTTTGGGACTCATAGGAAAGATTTTACTAGACATTATGTGTATGGTGTTTTTTCTACTGTCAGATAAGCTGAGTCACTACAACCACTCCTATGCTTGCAACATCATATGATTTGAGGATGGGGGAGGGATGATGCTGACATTTCTCATTGTGAAACTGGATATGCAAAGTGTGCTGACTTTTCAAGACCAAGAGTATCTGGAAGGTTTTGAGTAAGGTAGCAGAAGTCAGCAACTATGTTGTCATGGTTGCTTAATACACTTATTGTGACTATTCAACTCTATTTTATGCTGATGCTGATGCTACTTCCTGGGCTGTCTCTCCCGTAAAAAGGCCCATTTCTCTATGGTGCATTGACATAGGAAGGATAAAACTGACTTGCTATCTCTGTCCTACCCTGTCTCCCTCCTCTGTCTCTTTCTCCACCTCTGGACAAGATTTGCTGCATCATTTTTTCCAAGGCACTTCAATTCTGATGTCCTTCTTGCTGCTCTTACTTGGTGTTACTTTTGGTCTAGAGATAGGGGTATTTATTGAGAGATTTGGGGGGAAGGGATGCCATCCAGAGGGACCTTGACAGGCTGAAGTGGGGGGCCCATGCCAACCTCATGAAGTCCAGCAAGATCAAGTGCAAGGTCCTTCATCTGGGTCAGGGCAATTGCAAGCACCGATATAGGCTGAGCAGTGACTGGTTGAGAGCAGTCCTGAGGAAAAGGACTTGGGGGTGCTGGTGGATGAGAAGTTCAACATGAGCCATCAGTGTACGCTTGCAGCTCAGGAAGCTAAACATATCCTGGGCTGCATCAAGAGAAGTGTGGCCAGCAGGTCAGGGAAAGTGATTCTCCCTCTCTGCTCTGTTCTTGTGAGACCCCACCTAGAGTACTGCATCCAGTTCTGGAGCCCCTTTTACAGGAGGGCCATGGACGTGCTTGACTGTGTCCAGAGAAGGGCCATGAGGATGATCAGAGGGCTGGAGCACCTCTCCTATGAAGACAAACTGAGAGAGTTGGGGTTATTCAGTCTGAAGAAGAAAAGGTTCTGAGGAAACCTTATTGTAGCCTTCCAGTATCTGAAGGGGACCTACAAAAAAATCCAGTGAGGGACTTTTTAGGATGTCAGGTAGCGATAGGAGTAGGGGGAATGGATTCCAACTACAGGAGGGTAGATTTATAATGGAAGTTAGGAATAAGTTCTTCACCATGAGGGTGGTGAGACACTGGCACAGGTTGCCCAGAGAGGTGGTAGAAACCCCATCCCTGGAAGTTTTTAATCCCAGGCTGGACAGGGCTCTGAGAGACCTGATTTAGTGGGAGGTGTCTCTGCCTGTGGCAGGGGGGTTGGAACTAGGTGATCTTAAGGGTCCCTTGCAACCCTGGAAATCCTGTGATTCTATGATTTGCCTGAGGACTTTGTTGTCATCTTTCCCTTGTCAGGTGATACAGCCTGTAGGCTCTGTCTCATGAACAAGACTGGACTACGTTCTCTGTTTTAAAGGGAAGATATTATTTTCAACTGATATATCCATGTAGTTCTTTAAGAGAATTACTATGACAGTCTTTATATCTGTGCTTACATTTGGTATGAGGCCATGAAAGGTCTACTATCAAACACCTATCTTAAATAATTACTGAAAATTAAAATCTCATTTCTATCATGATTTGCTGTTTTGGGAAAGTGAAGTTCTGTTAAAAGACACATAATTTGTATAGAGATTACTTTTTGTCTCCTAGTATACCCTGTTCTTTATACCATCTCCTAGGAGATTTTCGGAGACTCCCCTGTCCCAAGGCTGGGGACAGCACTGGATAGACTAGCTCCAGAATTCGAACCTTTTGCAATAGTGACCCCAATAAAATAACTAAATAAATCTGATTTTCATTCCACTCCACCAATGGAATAGTTCTCCACTGTTGAATTAGGAAGAGCTCTTCAGTAGTCATGGCTATGGAGTGCCCATACCACATGGGCAAAGACAGCAGAGAGGAGTGAAGCAACACCTGTAGCTTCACCAGTGGGGAAAGTTAAAAGTCAGCTGGATTTGACTAATATAATAATATGGGATAGCTACACATAAAGCCATTCTTTTGCATGTCAATAATCATCTTTGGATTCAGTCACTAAGGAGCCATTTTGAAGTTACAAACTTTTGGTTTCACAAGGAAACCTTGTTTATTATGATGCTGGATGTAAAGAGGAAAATAAGGTTCTAGACATGAATTTTGGTTGCTTTGTTCTGAGGATAGAGCACTATTGTTTTATTTATGTTCCTCTGAAAAATAAGATACTATGCCAGAGATTCTGTTGTCTGTAATTATCACATCTGCTGAGAAACCTTCTGGGTTACTGCACACTTTCTCCTAGAGGTGAAAAAAACAGTTCTTTAGAGTAGAGAAACAGGAAGTATATCCCATACAATCTGCTTCAAATTATCCTGCAATGGCTTTTGAATCAGGTAAAGCTTTCATATATTTTAATATCTTTTATTGATTCACAGGCTGCTAGTCAAAATTTGAATTTTGTTTAAAAAACAGATAACTAACCTTTCTGAAAGAGGAATGCTACATTACCCTCAATGATACTTAGTGTTTCTTCAAAATAGTAGTTAAAAAGATCCAAAGGTTCAGTCCCAATCCTGCTTTGAAATCTTCAGTAGAGTCTTTCCTGTGATTTCCTTTGATTTTCACTGTCACTAAGGTCTGCAAAGCTTAAACATTGGTCTTCAATTGAAGAAAATCCTTAAAAGAAGAATAATATGGTGTTAACAGCATTCATGTTGCCAGATATCACCAAGCTGATAAAGGTGGTACAGTGTAGTCTCAGGAGGCTCTAGTGCGATGCATTCTGTTCTCATTCATCTTCTCTGCTGCCCCCACTTCACATCCCCAGATTGAATGAGTGGAGTAGGAATATGGTCAGCTGTTCCATATTTGCTTGGGCTGTGGGTCAAGGGACTGCCCTGACACTCCAGAAAAGTTACTTAGCCCATGCTCAAAGGCTTTGAACTAAAACCGCACTACTCATTAGTTCTGAATTTGACCTTGTGGTATTGTCAGGTAGTGTTAAGGCAAGGAACAGTCAAGCTGATACAAGCTCTTGTTGAATTATAATCAAATGGAATTATATATATATATATTTTATTTTTATTTAATAAGCATTGCTGACTTATTGACTTTGCAGTTCTTAAAAACATCAAAGCGGACAAAAGGGCAAGAAATACAATTGCCCACGGCATGGAACAGGAATAGGCATAATTAAAAAAAACATGAAGGAACTGGTACCAGCAAGTGAGTCAGCAAAACCCATTATATCTGACAAGTTTCCTGCTTCAGCATTGCACTGGAGAGCTTCTTGCTGACTGCCTGGCTGGGAGAGAGGCTATTCAGTGATCCTCCACACTAGCAGCCCTCCTGTCCCAGGTACTGTTCCTGATTACTGCCTGGTAATGCTGGGCTGTGTCCAGTTATCAGTCCACTGTGGGCTGGAAAGGACATGCTTACAAATGAAATAATGGAAGGATTTTTTACTTAAACTAATGCATTTATTTGAAATGATATGCTAGAAGTTGAAGTATAAGAAATGTGGAAACACAGCTGAGCAGTTCTATAATGGGGCCAAACAACAGGAAGAAATTAACACTTGTAGTAAAGAGATAAAGTAAATAAAGAAGGCATAAATTGGAAATTTATTTCTCAAGGTGGCATTATTTTTTTTCATTCTACAAAACAGTGATAAAAAAGTTTTTAACTTCCATGTTAGCCAGAAGGATGATGAAAAATTGCTGAGCAAAGCCAAGAAAAAACATCCACCCATCAAAAAAACCCCCACCCCAAACAAGAACAAAAACCAAAACAAACCAAAAACAACAACAAAGAAGTTGAGTAAGGGCTCACTTTAGCGACCCATCTTGCAAAATTTACCATAAATAGAGCTAAGACTATCAATTAATATTATAAAATACAGTCTATACACCATGTAAATTTATTAGAGCAGATAGAATGTAACAGGAGATTGGAAATAAAGGTGGCCACCAAGTTGCACAAAGATAAATGTTAGACCAGGAGTCTGCATGGTAGAAGCAGGTGAGAGCTCAGAAAATTGGCTTTATATGATCAGGTGAGATGAAAATGGCTCTAGTAGTCAAATTATCTGTATTTAAGATGGAGGAATTTTTTTAAGGAATGAAAATCATTATAGTTGTTGGAGATTAGAGACCTGTAAGTAGCTAAGCCCCCAAAAGTCTCATTGTTAGGGAAAAGAAGACAATCTGTAGAAACGATCAGCTATCTCTGAGTTAAAAGTTAAACTTCTTTCAACATGCATGTTTTTTTATGCTGTGACTGTTTTGTCTCTCAATGTCTGACTCAGGGTATTGGCAGGTAAGGTCTGGTGGATGGTGGATACATGACTGCTGCTTCCTTCCTTCTGCTGCTGTTGCTGCCTCTGTGGGAGAGGCAGCAGTAGTCATGGTCAGGAACACCTCAGTTTAAGTCAATATACAGAATTGTAAGCCACAGCTGCTGAGAGTCTGGCTCATCGCTTCTTTTGGCAACACCAGCAGAGGACCAGGAAAGAAAGCTGGAGGAGATTAATACATACATAAAATTCCTATGACAAGACTTGCCTGTTGGTTGCTTTATCTGTGGAAAAAAAAAAAAAGCAAACTATAACTAGCATTTTTCCTATTTGTCTGCACAGAACTAGTAAAATCTGGTGAACAAGGGGTGCCTGGATTGAAGAGAATGTAGAAACTGAAAAATAATGCCCTGATGAATCAAGCGTACACTGTGACAGTCACTACAGTCTTATTTCTCAGTTCTATAACACCATTTTCAGATTTTACCAGGAAGAAACTGCAAATTCATTAACTATTTTATTTAATATATACATTATGAGATTTAAAATATGTTGAATCAAAATCAAAGTGCTATTATGAAACTGAAAGACCACTGCTGAACATGACTCAAGATTTCCCAGGGAGGACCTTTCTCTTTGTATTGATGACATCTTTTGACAACTGTGTTCCTTCAGAAACTATGAGCTTGTCAGTAAGGCTCATGGGAACTGGAGATGAGGTTTTAGAGGCACCAGAGCAAGCAATTTGGGTCTAATTATCAGAGGAAATAAGAAAGACCACAAATTTCACTTCCTATGGAATAAAGTCTAGGGCTCACATTTTCAACTTCACTTTTCAAAGCTACTGCTGAAAATACCTGGGAAGAAGAGACTAAGGCAAAAGGAGATAGAAGAAGGAATAACATAGGAGGGAAGAGTAAACAACATGATTGTGTTCCCAGCTGCCTGCAGGAAGTAAGAAGAGCAATTGTGTAACTATTGTGTCTTACTGTGAATTTAGTGATAATTAGTTGAGAGCTGTTTTAACAGCTGCCATGGTCTGTTTTAAGAATCTAAATAGGAAATTGGCTATAGATCCATAGTGATTTTTCTCTCGCCGTAATTTCCTATGCCCATCATCCTAATCATCCAGGTAAACAAAAGAAATATTAATAGTAACAGATCAGCTATTCAAGAAATATACAGTTTGTATCTTTACGAATAGAGATTGAGGGCACCAGTTGTTGTTGGACACTCTGTAATTTTTTACCTTACTAGCACATTTCTGTATTACTGCCACAGCAGCAGCAGCACAGGCACGGTAAGCTATGTGATGAATTCCTGAGCACTTACCTTACCACTTATTGGCTGTCTCATTGTAGTCCCTTTTTTATTATTCAAAGATGTTGGGGGGGTTTGCTGATTTAGAGATATTTTTCAGCTTTCATTGCTCAGGCTGAGAGGTTTGTTGAGCTACTGATCATACCTAATTCCACTGGGCTTAATTCCAAAGTCACTGTAGAGGCTTGGGACACCTCTGCATTCCAGAGTCTGTGAAAGGGTTCAGTGACCCTTAGATAGCACAATTAAACTAGGATGTCATAAAAAAAAAAATTGTAGACCCCTATCAGTAAAGGACTGCACTAATAGTAATTAATCCTGCTGAATAGCAGGACTGAAGGGTCTGTACGTGATACCACATTACTTGTACAGAAGCACACCCTCAGTGGTGTCTTTGTAGGTCCCATGTCCTGCCTCTGAAGATGTTTGCTAATATGTTCAAGCATATGAACTTTCACCCATCCAACCTGACAGGTTCCTGAACTCCTTTGCATATAAATTTCTGCTTCTTGGCATGTGTCCATGAAAAATATTCATGTTTCAGGTTCTTATCTTTGCTTGTTCAGTGACCACATCTCCTTGTGAAATTCCTTCCTATCAGAAGAAGATGATTCAGCTTTCAGACCTCTGTGAACTCCATTCACCAAGAATATACTCAAAGACCCTCTGCTTATCTCAAATCTGAAGATTTCCAAAGCAATAATATATCTACAGAGTGAAGGCACAATTTTAAAATAAATGTCTTTCTCTATTGTCCCCATGATGGGAACAAGGTTTGATTCTTTCTGCACAAAAATTATTTCTGGAGTAAATACCAACTTAAAACTAATTGGGCCAGATTTCAATTTAGACACCCAGGTCTGTTCCTTTGATTTCAAAAATTTGAATATGACACTTTTTTTTTTTTTNCAGCCTGACCTCAGTGCTGGAAAAGGTTAGGGAGCAGATCATCTTGAATGACATTATGCAGCACATGAAGGACAACAGGTGATCAGGCCCCGTCAGCATGGGTTCATGAAAGGCAGGTCCTGGTTGTCAAGCTTAACTTCCTTCTCTGACAAGGAGACCCATTTTGTGGATGAGGGAAAAGCTGTAGGTGTTGTTTACCTGGACCTTAGCATAGCCTTCAGCACTGATTCCCACAGCGTTCTCCTGGAGAAACTGGCTACAAATGGCCTAGGCTGGTGTACAATTTCCTGGTGGTGAAAAAGCTGTCTCTATGGTTGTGAATGGCTATGAATGTGAGATGTGGTGAACGGAATTAAATCCATCCGGTGTCCAGTCACAAGCAGTGCTCCCCAGGGTTCAGTGTTTGTGCCAGTTCTCTGTAATATTTTTATCATTGATCTGCACGGGGGGATCAGGTGCAGCCTCATTCAGTTTCCAAATTACACTAAATTGGGATGGAGTGTTGATCTGCCTGAGGCTGGGAAGGCTCTACAGAAGGACCTGGACAGGTTCAGCAAGGCCAAGTGTCAGGTCCTGCATTTGGGCCGTGACAACCCCATGCAATGCTACAGGCCTGGGGAAGAGTAGCTGTAAAAAAGCCCAGTGGAAAAGAACATGGGGGTGTTTGTCAACTACCAGCAGTGTGTCCAGGTGGTATAGAAGACCAGCAGCATCCTGACTTGTATCACAACCTGCTGACTTGTGGCCAGGAGGACTAGGGAAGAGATTGTACCCCTGTACTCAACACTGTTGAGGCGGCACCTTGAATCCTGTGTTCCTTTTGGGCCTCCCTGCAAGGACAACAAGGTGCTGGAGTGAGTCCAGAGAAGGGCAACAATGCTGGTGAAGGATCTAGAGCACAAGCCTTATAAAGAGTGCTTGAGGGACCTGGGGTGGCTTAGTCTGGAAAAAGGAGGCTGAGGGGAGACCTTATCACTCTTTACAACTACTTGAAAGGAGATTGCGGTAATGTGGGGGTTGGTCTCTTCTCCCGAGTAACAAGCAACAGAAGAAACAGAAGAACAGAAGAGGAAATAGCCCTAAGGTGGACCAGGGGAGGTTTAGATTAGATATTGTAAGAAACTTCTTAACTGAAAGGGTTATGAAACACTGGAACAGCTGCCCAGGGAGGTGGTTGAATCAGCATCCCTGGGGATGTTCCAGGGGGACATAGTTTGAGCATTGGACTTGGTAGAGTTATGTTAATGGTTAGACTTGATCTTAAAGTTGTTTTAGAACTGGGATGATTCTGTGACTCTGTGGTCATATGTAAGAGTGTCCAGTGAAGGACCACAAATATGATTAGGGGACAGAAAACCTCTGCTGTGAGGAAAGACTGGGAGAACTGGGCCTCTTAATCTTGGAGAAGCAAAAGCTCAGGGGGGACCTCATTAATGTACAACTGAAGGAAGGATGCACATGAGGCTCTTTGCAGTGGTGTGCAGTGACAGGACCAGCAGCAGTGTGCACACACTGAAACACAGCAGGTTCTTCCTGAGCATCAAGAAATACCCTGTGAGGGAGACTGAGCACAGGTTGTCCAGATAAGACATGAATTCTTCCACTGTGGAGATTTTCAGTAGCTGTCTGGATGTGAATCAGAACAACTGGCTCCTGCTGGCTCTTCTTGACAGGCATTTGGACCACCTCCAACCTCAACCACTCTGTGATTTTGAGAAAGGGAGAAAGGGAGAACGTTCCCAATTGCCCCCTCATCCCCCTCATCCCCCT
>JAAWXA010000012.1:13447621-13600756 GCA_038090715.1 Florisuga fusca
CCTTCCCTTCCCTTCCCTTCCCTTCCCTTCATATACTGTTGCCAGAATGGTAACTCTCATAACTTGTTGAAGCTTTTCCTTGTTCACAGGCAAAAATTCCTCTAGTGGAGGGAGACTATCCATGCTGTCTACTTATACAAAGGGACACACACACACAGCAATATGCCTGAAGGTTTTCATAGCCCAGAAGGGCCACAAATATTGCCCTTTTTATGGTTCTGCATGACTATTAGAACCCCAGAACAGATGTTGAGTCAGGAGAGCTTCCACAAAAAAACCCCTTGCTTTATAAACTCCTTCACTCTCATGGGGACCCTAGGTAGGGCTGGCTCAAGCTTTCACATTCTTATTGCAAATGGCAGCTGCACCCCTTTGTTTGTGGGATCCTGCTGACTACACCAAATGTTATGGTTCACAGTTTCTTATCCTGATGACTACACCAAAATGTTATGGTTCACGGTAACTTAAAATTTTTGGATCTGCAAGAATGAAGTCCACCCACCAAGAGTCGGGTGCAAGCATAAAGTATTATTTGACAATTAACACAAGCTAAGTGATATAACCCCATGAAGTTATGGCAAAAGTGTTGCGAGACAAAAGAGAGAGAGAAAAAAAGGAGAAGATACCTGGAAAAGAGAGAGAGAGAGAGAAAGAAAGAAAGAGAGAGGAGAGAAAGAGAAAGAAAAGAATGATGTAGAATGTGATGATAATATCAATGTATATAGTACTGTGTTCATAAAATGCTGTAGTGCTACACAAATTGAAAGTTATCTAGTTTATAAATATCATCTGAATACCTGAATTATTAAAATTTACTTATATTTAAACTTACCATCAACCTGAAATAAAGTGGAGTGGTTACTTAATAGCTCTTTCTATACTCATAGAATGGTTTTGGTAGGAAGGGACCTTAAAGATTATCTAATTCCAAACCTCCTGCATGGGCAGGGACACCTCCTACTAGATGCTCAAAGCAGCAACAAACCTGCCTTTAAACATGTCCAGGAAGGGGAAATCCACAATCCTTCCTGGTCAACATGTCCCAGCACCTCAGCATCTCAAAGTACTGCATCTGACAGCTGGTGCGGTTTTTTTTGGTGGTGTTTTTGTTTGTTTGTTTGGTTGGGGGTTTTTTGTTTTGTTTTGTTTTTGTTTTTGTTTTAATTTTTATTTGGTTGGGGAGGCAGTCGGTTTTGGTTTTTGTTTTAATTTTGTTAACCGCTATAGCTGAAGGGCTAATTTTAATCATGTTTTCTATCTGTAGAAGAAATTATGTATCAGAAAAATAGGTGGGAATTTCCATTTTCAAAAGAGTATAGTTTCAGTCTAGTTCTGTCTCACTCAAGCCATTAGTAAGTAACTTATTCTAATATAAGTGTTTTTCTGCATTTACCAGTTTCAGACTTTCTCACCATTATGTTCTTACTTTGCAATAGGCATTTAGCCATTAAACTGCAGGGTGCTTTTTGCTTCGTTTTCTTTCAGCAGTCTTGTCCAGAAAAGCTATTTTTTCATCTGCCATTTAGTCTTTTACTTGTGCATTCCAAGTTTCTCTGCTTTTGGCAGGGTCAGCACTCAAGATGTCTTCTCTCTGAACTCCTAATTCCCCTAAATGTTGCAGAAGATTGTAGTTTGGGTCATAAGATCAGCAGCTCTGCCCTGAGAATGCTGAGCAAGACAATGTAGTAGGACATGTAATTACCTCTGTATAATCTGATTGAATTGAGAAGCCATGAACATATTCCACTGAAAAATGTCAAGCTTTGTCTGGGTGTATTTTT
Organism: Florisuga fusca; assembly: GCA_038090715.1. Lineage (NCBI taxonomy): Eukaryota > Metazoa > Chordata > Aves > Apodiformes > Trochilidae > Florisuga > Florisuga fusca. Next base: position 13,449,403 of record JAAWXA010000012.1, read on the forward strand.
TTAGCTTTTAAGTCCCTAAATAGCTTTAAATCACAGCTTTTCCTAACGTCTGCAGAAAAAAAATGATGTCTTGATGGACAAGTCCTCTTGTGAGGACTGCCAGGCAAGGTGGGATGTACCCAGACCACCACCCAAATATATCACACATTGGCTTTATCCTGAGTAAGATCTACTGTATGGACATATACACAGAAAAAAAAAAAATTAATAGTTTTCTTCATCTGTCTCTAACAATTTCTGCTTGGGTCCCTTAAAGAGCACACACCAGCAGCAAAGAATCAGGAAAGACTAAAGGATAAACCAGTAATGAAATGCAGAATGAAAACCCACAATCAGCACCATCTGTTGCCCAATTAAACTCAGCAGTTCACAGGTGTTCACAAAAGGATATACAGTTTTGCCTACACCAAGGTACTGTTCTAAATTATCCTTGTGAGACAAGATGAATTTTCTTTTATTGGCCACTTGACATATTTTTTAAAGCTTTAGGTTTTTTTATGTCAATAGTAACAATTTTATAAACCCCACATCTCTCTCTCCGTTTTTGACATCTGAATACATAGTAAAAATGTCAGACTTAATAGCTGAAGCATCTATTCTATCATTTTTGTCCCAGTTTTTCTCAGCCAAATTCACTATTCTGTTCTGATTCTGAAGTTAACACCTTTTTAAAGCAGACTTCATGACTATTTCTTTGTATTTATAAATTTATGTCTTAAAAGTTCACTTTTGGATACTGGGATACTTAATGCGGCTTAAATTGATATGGTTCTTTATATATAAATGGATACATAAAATTAGGTACAGCTTGATTTTTGAAGCAGCAGATTAATGAACAGTACCATTGTGATAGGCCTCTGCATGTCGGCATTACTGATGATTTAGCAAGTTTGTATTGATGCTGCTTTGTGATATGCTTCTTTTGTGATTACACAGAGGACCTAGGTCTTCAGTACTGGCATTTTAATAGCTTTTGTTAGCATATTAAAGTGTTAAAATCAACAGCAAGAATAGGAGATAAAATTAGTAAATCCTCCCCTTCAATTAACTTCTTTTCAGCAAAACTTTTCAAGTCTTGGAATTTCTCTAGGAGTGCACACTGATTTGAGCATCACAATACAAAATCACTTACAGAGAGGTTTGCACTTTATGGAAATGGCTGTGTATTCACAATTGTGTATTCTTAAAACAAAACAATTCCAACCATGAATTTTTTTTTACTTCCTTTTGCAATCCAAAATTATCTTAAGAAGTTCCTTGGCAATTAGAGTGTGCCAGCTAGCTGTTTAGGCACTGATTGGGAAGCTGGAAGGCCCAGGGGAGCCTTATCTCTGCAGCATTAATGAAATGCATATGATGTTGTTGCTCTAAAGATTAAACTGAGTTATAATGCAACACAGACTAGTTCTCAGATTTAACCTACAGGGAAATATTTATGATGTTCTCTGCCTACAATTTACTTTAATAACACTTAATAATACTAGTTTGCTCTTAACCAAAATAATGCCTTTCATGCAAAGATCTCAAAGAACTTCATAGGAATTTATTTTCACCACAGCCTCATGAGGAACAGAAACAGTATTTTACCTGCTTGCAATTTCTCTTTATTAAACTTACCTTTAGTCTAATATTAAGAGCTTTAGGACACTGTGAAAGTTTGTATTTTTATATTCTAAGTTTCACTCTACATAGTATAGTTCTGCTGTGCTTTTGTGTGAGGAAATTAAGATGGGTCTTTTTTTTTTAACTTCCAGAATAAATGCATAAATACATTTTTGAAGTCTTTCCCTGCTGATCTTCAAAATGTTAGCTTAGTGGTAGCTCAGATTTTAGAGACATTTTTCAGTGAAAATATTCATGTAATTCAAAACCTTTCAAAAATACAGTACTGGATATTTAAAATCCTGGAGTGATACATGTAGAACACAGAGTTGTAACAGTAGGCTAACAAAAATGCAGTGGATTTGCAAAAGTGAAAGAACAACCTTCACAATTTAGAAGAAAGTTATTGTGGCTTCTTGACACTTTTTCCTTCCTTTTTCTCTTTTTTTTTTTTTTGCCTCTAGTCACAGCAGGGTTACATCTGTTCTCAGACAGGAGACAGAAATTTGGCCTATAATAAATGTATACAAAAACTATTCATGTAGAGAATGGCATTCCCCAGGTGAAATGCTTTCCTTGAACAGAAAGTCAGAGTGCTTACTGTCAACATGAAGTAGACCCTCTGTGGGATTTTGAGGAAAAATGCAAATTCCTGAAACAAGTGCTATGCAGCTCCTCAGGGGGATTATTTTATCCTGTTGTCTGAGTAATACTGTTAATGCTTCTCTGCAAAGTCAGGAGGAAAACAGGATGCAGCAGACATTGGGTTTTTTTATTGTATCCCTGCTTATGAGTAAACTTCAGCTCCATCAGTGTACTCTGAGGTAACTTACAGCTGTTAGATGTTATAACTGGGCTTTCTAATGTCTCTAACTGAAACATAAATTTAATTAATGATGGTTATTTTCTTAATTAAAGAAAATTAGGGAAGACCATGAAGGGAGGAGTTCAGTGTTGAAATTAAGAAGAAAAATGTTGAGGGTTGTTCTTATTCCAGCTCAGTAAAAATTCCCACATCTCTTGAGTGTTAAGTTCACTTGTTATTTTTACTATTACAGTATGGTAATTATTATACATTTATACAACACACAGGTAGGGCCAGCAGAGAGATGAACAAGGTAGATGTTTTCAAATTTGGTGAGAACCTAGACTAGGGACCCTAAAAAAGGCATGTAGAGAAAAAAGGCTGTATGTAGGAGGGTAACAGACCCAGTAACAGGAACGCCAAATTATGCTACAGTCTGAGCTGTTACATAATGTTTCTCCATTTGATAGCTCTTCCTTTCCATGAAGATGAACATTTATTGTTTAGTTGTTTCTGTTGTTTAATGTTGAATATAGGTTTTTTGGTTGGTTGGTTGTTTTTGGTTTTTGTTTGTTTTCTAGTTGGTTGGTTGGTTGGTTGATTTGGGGGTTTTTTTGTTTTTGTTTTTTTTTTCCCCCCTGCCTTTGTACATGAATAAGGCTTTGCTGACTTCCTTGTGGGCTCCTGCTTTTAATATGAATATGCATTAGCTACAGATAAAATTTATGCCACTGAAGAGACCTTGACCACTGCTGAAATCATGCCTAAGCTTCCTCTTCAGCTACTCTGCAAGGGAGCTACTTCTTCTAGTCTTATGATGAATATACTTAAAATTTGCTCAAGAGGATGCAGACCTGACAAGTTTTCCCAAGAATAAGAAGGACCAAAGATTTTATGTGAGAATTGGCTCTGTCCTAAAAGATGTTCTCCTACTTCATTAAGTGTCAGGTTGTTTTCAGGGCTGATTGTGAGAAATTCTTTATAGCCTATGTTAAATGAAAATGGATAATCTTAAATTATGATCTCTCATAACCTTAAAATCCTATGAATTTACAACAGTACACTAAGATTTGATACACCTGAACAGATCCTTTAACATGATGTAGGTCCCAAGGAGCCTCAGTTACTGCTAAATTCTTCCTTGTACTTCTGGGATTTATTCTTTCCTCCTGTAATTGTTTCTTAGAAGTCTTAAAAAAAAACCACAAAAAAACCAAAAAAATTCCCCATTCTTTTTTTCCTTTTCACTTTGGCAGGAACTCAGGCTTTTCTTCTATTTGTTTGCATAAAATTATGCAGAGATATAAGCAAACACATAAAAAACCACATCCCTTAAAATGGTAGAATGAGATTATCATAACTAATATAGTTATTATTTCATAATGCAATTTAGATGCAAAGATTGATAAACTGAAGTGCTAAATGCAAGAATTATGTCATTTGTGGCCAGAAAGAGATTTTTACTTTTCTTCCCTTTCCTCATAGACAGCACATGAGTTGGGGTCAAATTAGTTTCCCTGACATGGCAAAGTGTGAGCCCAACACAGGGAGTCTGCCCTTCCCATGCTGCATGATCAGATTCCAGGTGCCATCCTTGTATGGTCTGAGTAGCTGCAGGCATGGAAGTTTTCTAAACTGAATGGATGTTTGATGCAAAACCAGGTGCAAAGCTTTTAGGTTGTTTTGTGCTCAGCTGCAGGATCTTGGTTTTGCCCATACTAATACCATCAAATTTCACCTTGATGTAGTAGTAGGTGGGATTTTATTTTGTACATTCAAAATGGAATAAATTATGGGGATTTTTTTTCTTTTTTATATTCTCTTCCTTTGGTTTACACAGTGGCAGTATACTTGTTTCCTTTAACAAGAGCTGTGCTTCTATGTCAACTACAGATCTGGGACCTTAATTTTGAAAGATTTATCTTTTCCTGCAGGTAAGTATTTCATTCAATTGCATTGCTTCCCAGTCTTCTTTTTGTTTTCTTTGTTTATATCCTTCTTCTTTGCATGTATTTTAAAGGAATGTTGAGATCTCATTTTCAGAAGTCAGAGCATGGACTGAGTTCACAGCTGCATATGCTGGCAGGGTTGCCATGCTCTTCTGAATGCAATAATAAATCTCTCTTCTTTGTTTAAAGGTCTTAAATGTCTGATTTCATATGCTTCTAGATTGTATCCAATAGCCAAGGATATCCTCAAGTCCTAGCCTATTCAGTTTCCTGGATGCTTGTGGCATGAATGAATGACTCATTTAAATGTGTATCAGATGTTATTATCTTATTCTTCTATGAGAACCCCTTCCACAGGCAAGGCAAAGCTGCAGAATCTTTTAATGGCTGAAGATATCAGGGTTATTACAAAGAGAATGTTGTTCTTGGTGCTTCTTTTAATCTTCACTGCTAAAAGGAATCAAACACATCTATAAATGAGCTATAATTTTAAGAACTTTATGTAACTAATTCACAGGTTTCAAAGACTGCACTGAGGAATGGAAGTAATATATATATTACAATAAATATTGTTGTTCTGGTTTGAGAGGACCAGGATAGAAAAACCTTATTTGAGACACCACCAGAAACTGCCAGCCTCTTGATATGGCACTAATAATGGCGAGCAACTGAGCCTATGAGGAGGCGAGGATGGATCAGGTGACTCAAATGGACCAATTGCAGTATTTCTTATCATGGTGCTCAGTTATAAAATGGCTCCCAAGAAAACCCTCTGGGGGCTTTTCTGGCTGGTGTGCTAGATTGCTTGAGCCTCCTGCTCCTGTGTCGCTGCTCTTTCCTCACTGGAAAAGGACAGCATTTACCAAGACACTATAATCAAGTGGGGTTTTTTTTTGTTTTGTTTTTTTTCCCCAACCTTAAAGTCTCTCTCCCTTATTCCCTTCTTCTCCCTGGGATGGTAGTGGAAATAACAGAAAGCATCTGTCTCCGTCCAGCTACAGCCTACAACCATTACAATTCTACATGTAGGTTTAAAAATAATTCTGTAGTACCACACTGAAACACAAAATACAGGACTGTATTTCTCAAATCCTTGGGTAAAATTTCCTACTGGGCTACAATGTTAATGGGAATATTCCAAGCAAGCCTCGAGTTGAGTTAGGTGGCATGGTGCCTCTGGACTCCGTGAAGTTCTCCACAGTGGTGGATTAGGACTAGAGCCAGGTCTAGGCACGAGAGTGCCCAGATGTGATCTGCACCACCATTTTCCCCAGGTGACAATGAATTGTTCTTATGTAATGTTTTGGGTTTGGTCTGCCTCTTTTTGAAAAATGAAACATATTTTTTGAAAAGTAATGATGCTGTCATTGTTTGGTTCTTCTCACATAATTAAGTATAGTTGGTTTGGTTTACAATTCATTGCATTAGCAGCAGAAATAACTGAGATGAAGCTCTATATCTTTACATAGACTACAACAGCTTCCAGGAAATACTTATAGACTGTAATGCAAATAAAACGTTAAAGATGTTATGGGAAGGCAGCTTGCTGCTTTCTGAGCACTGCCAAAGATTCCAGCTAAAAACCCCAATCAGTTTTGCCTGAAGAAGTTTATTTTTATTTTAGAACTCTTACCAACAGAAGGCTACCTCAATAAGACATTATCTGCACTGTATCATAGTCCTAGTTGCTTATGAATGATACAGTTTTTCACCAGCAGAAAAGTTAGAATCATAGAATGTTAGGTTGGAAGGGACCTCAAGAATCACCTGGACCAGCCCATGTAATATTATTATTTATATGATATGTGTCAGCACCCCTTTGAGCTGAGACTTAAAAACCTTCCAAAATGGGAGAATCCACCACTTCCCATGGGAGACCATTCCAATGTCTGACTGTCCTCAGAGTGAAAATTTTTCCATGTGTATTCAAACAGAATCTCCCAAGGAGCAATTTGTGGTCATTGCTCTTCATCTTGTCCACGTGACTCCTTGTAAATAGGGAGTCACCATCATCTTTGTCGCTGCCCTTTAAGTACTGGAACATTGTAATAAGGGCTCCCCTAAGCCTTCTATTCTCAAGGTTGAACTGACCCTGTTTTCTCAACCTCTCCTCATATGGCAGGTGCTCAGTCCTCTGATCCTCGTGGTTCTTCTCTGGACTCTCTCCAGGCTGTCCACATCCTTTTTTGTACAGTGGGGACCAACACTGGACATAATACTCCAGGTGTGGTCTGACAAATGGTGAATGAAGCAGGGTGATGACTTCTTTGTCTCTGCTGGTTATAACCTTGTTGATACAACCCAGCATCCTGTTGGCTTGCTTTGATGCTGCAGCACACTATTTACTCATGTTGAGCCTGTTGACCACCAAGAACCCCAGGTTCCTTTCCACAAGACTGCTCTCTAGCCAAGTGGATCCCAGTCTGAAACATGCTCCTGGGTTATGTGTTTCCAGGTGCAAGACTTTTCTGCATTGAACTTCATAAAGTTCCTGCTAGCACACTTATGCAGTCTGTTTCAATCGTACTGGAGGGTGGCTATCCCCTCTGGGGTGTCAGCCTATCCACTCATCTTGGTGCCATCAGTGAACTTCATCATGGTGCTTTTGATCTCAACATTTAGTTTGCTTATAAAGGTGTTAAATGGCATCAGGACCAATATTGATCCCCACAAATGGGACTCCATTTGTCAACCACTGCCAGTTGGAGGATGAACTATTTACTATTGCCTTCTGGATAAGGTCTGTCAGCCAGTTCCCCACCCACCACTGAGACCACTTTGTCCAGGCCATGCCAAATCAATTTCTTGAGGAGGAGGCTGTAGGGTACTGTATCAAAGGCCTTGTACAAGTCCATGTAGACAATGTCCACTGCTTGCCCTGCATCAACCAAGCAGGTTGCTTTGTCATAAAAGGTGATGAGGCTTGTTAGAGGTTGTTTGCCCTGATAAATGCATGTTGGCTTTTCCAGATCACATTTCAAATGATTTGTGATAGTTCCCAGGAGGATTCACTCCATGATTTTCCCAGGGACTGAGGTGAGGCTAATGGGTATCTAATTGCCTCAGTCCTCTTTGGAACCCTTCTTAAAGATGTGGGTGACAGCCTTCCTCCAGTCTTCAGGGATATCTCCTGATCTCCACCTCTTGAAGATTACAGAGAGTGGCCTCACGATGACATTGGCCAGTTCTCTCAACACCCTGGGGAGGATGACATCTGGACCCATTGATTTGTATGGGTCAAGCTCCTGTAATACTTGTTGCATCAACTCTTCCTTCACTGATGGAGGGTTGGTGTCTGCTTCAACTTGAACTTTTGTTCCTGTGTCTGGGGACTTAACAGCAGTGGTAAAGACAGAGGTAAAGGTGTTGAGAACTTCTGCCTTTTCAGCATCATTTGTGATTAGTTCGCCTCTCCTATTTAACAGCGAGACAATATCTGTTTATGTTTGCTGTTAATATATCTGAAGAACCCTTTCTTGAAGTTTCTGACATCTCTGGCCAAATTTAGCTCAAGCTGAGGTTTTGCTTTCCTGATTGCTTCTCTGCATACTCTGATAATGGACTTGTAATTTTCAACTGGCAATATTCCACTTTTCAGCCTCTGGTACATCTTCCTGTTAGTTCTGAGCAGACCCAGAAAGCTCACAGAAAAGCCACGAGACATGCTTGCTCTGCCTAGTTCTCTCGCCATTTGAGGGGATGAACTGGTTTTGTTTAACTGAGAGAGTGTTTTTGAAAACTCCAGATCTCTGAAATGATCATAGGTGTAGGAAAAACAAACTCACTTGACTTACTATTTTATTACAAATTCAGGACATATTTTAACCAAGGTTCACATTAATGCATGACTTCTCCCAGTGAAACTTGCATGGTTTGGGGTTCTGGAGAGAGTGTGGAGGTGAAGGTACATCTGAATAATAATTTTTCTGTGTGTTTTTACTCCTTGTGTTATTTTTCCCCCATCATACATCCAGGGATTAGCTGCAAATGCGGTATTTAAAAGTTTAAATCACCATAGTGAAAAGATATTAATCTATGTGAATCGGGATAAGTAAAAATGCTCCTTATGTCCAAACTGTATAATTCTGGTAACTTAGAAGTGCAGATTTTAATTTCTTTTTTTTGTGTGTGTGTGTATTTCAGCTGTGAATTGTAGGTTAAAAGTTTTTTCCACACACAAAAAAATACTGATTTAACAAAGAAAAAAAATGAATTAAAAATGCCAGTTTTATTTTCAAATGAAGGTATTAAAATTCTGCTGACTCTTCAAAGTGTTAAAAATATAATTGCATATAACAGAATAGGCATGTCATAGCTCACACACTAATGAATGCTTCCTGTTTGTCAAATACTTTATCTTTTAGCCACTTCTCTTGTTTTTTCTCTTAGCTGAATAGCTCCGTACATTTTTTTCATCCTCCCTTATTCATTCATATCTGAACGAAAGAGACTGTCCTGAGTACTTATGCTAGTGCAAGGAAACTGGGCCTGTATTACCACTTTCTTGTTTGTTGTTTGTTTGTTTATTTATATACCATAACAGATGATTGTAATGCTTCCAATGTGTTTTAGCATGTGTTCATCCTTAATTAATACTTACAGTCACGTGACATTTCTATGAAGAACAGGCAGTAAAGTATAAAGCGTGATTTTTTAATCACTGGGTTATACTATTTGTACAAATGCATACAACCAAATCTTTACAGTGTGCAGTAGCTGTAAAACACTTACAGCCTGTGGTTATCTGGTGCACTTCTTCTCTTGTAACTGTACCTCTGTAACACAGAGCTGGTGGACTGGAGTATGGGACTGGGTTTGTCAACCAAGCATCTGGCACATTATAGTTCATTATATGGTGGATGTCTGTGTTTCATGTTTTATTTCCTCTCCAAAGCATAAGGAGACCAATAGCAGAACCACTCAGCTATGTCAAGGTAGTATAGGGCACATCCTGAATGAACTTGTTGCATATCTGGAAGCCACAACCTTGCACTGGTGTGATGCCCTGCTTTGATGTGCAGAGCCTGGCCCTGGAAGAAGCTTGTTATCCCTCACAGACTCCAGGTAATGCAGCTGCCCTATTGCTGCTTCAACCTAGTATCCTTGGAAGTAAAATGAGTAACCTGGCCTAACATAGCACTGCAATTGGTTACATAGGCATAATCCAACTGAGAAATGATAACATATTCTTGATCTAGCTATCTGTTATAAAGTGAAAGCTCTTGTTCTGCATAGCACCATTTTAAGAAAAGTTCAAAACACAATTCTATATATCCATGATTGCCTTTATTTTTTTTAAATGTGTTTATTTTCAGAAAATCTTGTGAGTTTCACTTAGCCAAGACTCTCCATCCTGATTAAATTATAAACCCAGGCTAAGTAGAAAAAAAAACCACTGTGGAGGATAAACTGTCCTCTGTAGTTTATATGTGAGTATTTATGATTATTTACATTTTACACTAAATAATATGAAAGTCCTTTTTAAAATAAAAGGATTTGACCTGGTTTTGTTGCTGGCATGAAATATGTCTTATTTAAATGAATGAATGGATGAATGAATTAATTAATATTTAAATCTGGGAAGATGCAGCTGCTGACTTTGATAGAAAAATGCAGTACTAGTATGTGCCCTCAAATGCTGTCCTTCCTGACACAGAGTATGAAAAGAGTACAACAGGTGAGACAATAGTATAAGGAAAGGGAAAATCTAAGGAAGATGAGATGTCTGAGCCTACTGTCTATGGGGTCACAGTTTTAAAACCACTCTCCGTTTGTTATACACACAAGTCTTGTATCATGGTTATGGACACACATAAAGATGTCCAGCAGACCATCTGACACTGACAGAGTCAGGAACAGACCTGATATTTCCTTGGACCACTGGGAAAAAGCACAACAGAAGTTCACACATGGGACTAGTTTTCTGTCCATTTCTCTGGGTGACTGAAAAGGCAGTCAAAGAAAAATGATTTGTGTCAACCTCACCAGAAGATGAAAGAAATTGTCGTGGACACATGGAGCTTCTGTTTCTACTTGCTGCTTGAGTGGATGTTTAGTTGTAATACTGAAATCTGAGGAAAAGTGTTAATACCTTTCCACAGGTGAGGCACTCATGGGAGAGGGGCTCCGAAGATGAGGCTCCATGGGTGGCTGAGCTGCAATCAGAGCAAGAGGCACCTGAGGTGAGGGAGGAGAGAGTGTATCACTAGAAGTATAATCTTACTTGTTTGAGGCTTGTTGCTTACACTCCCAGGTGCTTTATCCTTTCTCTCTACCTGTCATTTTTTATCATACATAAACCCGTAATCACGTAATTATTTTTGAAGTAGCTAGAAGATACATGAAGAGCAGATACTGGAACCGTAATAACCCTCTTTCACTTGCATCTTCCAAGGGACCATCTAAATGGTGAAATAGAACTTCCAAATTGATCAGTAGTTTAGGATCCACTAAAAGCCTTATCAAATCAAGATCACGCAAGCAGAATTTATTACTTTAAAAAATAGAAAAAAGAAAAAAAAAGTGTTAATAAGCACCCTACAATTCAAATTTAAAATTAACTGTCTCTGCATGTTTTTTTTTTTTTTTTTTTTTTTTGTAATGCACAGTACAAATAGTAAAAAGCAGAAAATTTGTCAGACTTACAGAGCTTGAACTTGAATAGATCATCAAGCTAACTGCAGAGCTGAATTTGAGTCAAGCTTTTCGTTTATCTTAACACAATCACCCTTGAAAACAGGTTTTTTACTTTACTGGAGCAGACACTTTTTGTTGTTGCTTTACAATAAGGCCTGAGAGCAACATCACTGTGTAGAGGCTGCTAATCTGTGATCCTACTCTTTGAGGTGCTTCAGGCTTCCTCTGTTTGTTGAGTGCATTGCAGCTCTAAACGTGTCCTCTAATATTGTATAACTGACAATAACTGTATAACTGAAGTAGGATGTACTAGTGATGTGAATAAGTAGAACTTCAAGGGGAAAAAAAGAACTTATAAGGGGACAAAACTTAGCAGCTTCCAAAATTTTCCTTATTTGCCCAGTCCAAGTAGAGACTGCTTTGTTTCCTCTGCCCACAGCTGCTCTGCTACTGCTGCAAGATTGAGTGGAAAGATCTCCCTTTACCTTGGGAGAAGTAACTGCCTTAGGGCAGTTCTGCTGAGGGCAACCAGGGAATGACCATTAAGCACTAGAGACTGAATTAAATCTGAACAAGTGTTCCAGATGCTAAGAGACAGTAATAAGAAATCAGACTAGGAACTACTCAGGTTTTGGAAATCTGGAAAAATCTTGAGGTGAGAGTTTGCATCCAATGCAGTATGTAGACACTATTAAAAAGTGTTAGTCAACATTTGCAACATTTTCCTAGACATTTTTTTTTAGTTTAAATATGTTTAGAAAGTGGACATTAAAATACAGTACAAATACGATCAAGTTTTAACTTAAACTTAAATGAGCTGTTTGTTTGCTTGTTTTAAGTGTTCCCTCAGTTTTAGTAATGGCAGACCTAAGTCACTGGATTTATGAATGAAATTGTAAGCACAGGCAATTGCTTCCATTAACAATAAGCAGAGGTATGTGCAGACTTTTGCAGATCTGAAGAATTTATGGGGTGTAAATCCACCACCCCATAAGGATAAATTATTTTGACTATTCTACGGAGAATATGGATCACAGGTGTTGTCTTTCCCTTACTTTTTAAGTGTGTTGTTGGTGAGAGCTGCTGATAGAAAATTTAGTAAAATTATAAAAATTTAGATATTGAAACTACAGTTTTCCTCATCAGTAAATCAATACAACTTTTATTACTAGTGGACAGGATAACAGTAATATGAAATATCTTACACTGACCAAACGTATTTTTTCTTTGTTTGGTTGGTTGGTTATTTTTTTCCTCATAGGGATTAAAAAGAAACTCCTGTAAACAGAAAAAAAACCAAAACAAAAAAAAAACCCCAGTGTATTCAGTGTACAACTAACTCATAATTTTGAAAGTAACTTTGAAAACAGAAACAACTACCAGTAAGAAGAAAATGGACTACTTTTGTTTCCTTACTCATGCACTATTGTATCTGATTTGAGACCCACAATGAGAAAGATATTTTCTCCAGGTGACTGAAAATTACCTGCATTCAGTACCTTCAAGGATACATCAGTAATACATCTTTTTCTTGCATGCTGGATTACAAAAGGCTTGAGTCTGCCAATTGCCACCTTTATATTACCCCCAACTTTATTGTTACTGTTAAGAAGCTAAACTGAGTCTGTTCCTGTTCACATAAATTCTGTTTTCATAGTCTGCTATACATTAGATTGTATGATGCTGAGCTAGCAACGAAGGTACTCTGACCACTGCAGTTGGCAGTCTACAAAGCTGACAGGGAGATAAACCAAGAACAGACTATTTTATTATTTAAGGTTAATCTCTTCATTTCAGAGATACCAGAAGAATAATGATGAGGGATTTTGGGTTTTTTTTTAGTCTTTTTTTTAAAACTTATTTTTTCAATTTTTAATTTTATTAGATTAAGGAAGTTGATTTGTTGATGTCTGTTTTGTTGATATTATCAGGAAGCTACTGGAAACAAAGACAAAAAAATCTTTTTGGCAAAGGCAGAGCTCAGACTAATCAGTCAGGAATGATTTGCCCTTAGTGAAGCCATGCTGCCTGTCACCAATCACTTCCTTATTTTCCATGTGCCTCAGCAGATTTTCCAAGAGAGTCCATTCTATGATCTTTCCAGACACAGGTGAGACTGACTGGCCGGTAGTTCCCTAGGTCTTCCTTTTTCCCCACTTTTCAAAAATAGGGGCTACGTTACCTTTTTTCCAGTCAGCAGGGACCTCACCAGACCTCCATGGCCTCTCAAATGTAACAGGCAGAGAATTAGCAACTGCATCTCGCTCAGGACTTGTGAATGGACCCCATCAGGGCCCATAGACTTGTGTACCTTCAGGTTCTTTAGATGGTCACAAGCCTGTTCTTCCGCAACTGGGGGTAACTAATTTTCCCAGTCCCTGCTTTCACCTGCTGTGGCCTTTACAAAGAGGCTGGAGCACTTACCAGAGAAGACTAATGTAAAGAAGTCATTGAAAACCTCAGCCTTCCCAATGCCTTGTGTAGCTAGGTCTCCCATTCCCTTTAGGAGAGTGCCTATATTTTCCATGGTTGTCCTTTTATCCCCAGCATACCTATAGAACCTTTGCTTATTGCTCATCATATCCCTAGTGAGGTTTAATTCTAATGGGGATTTGGTTCTCCTAAGCTGATCCCTGGATGCTTGGACAACTTCTGTGTAATCCTCACAGGATACCAGCCCTAGATTCCACTCCCTGTATGCTTCCTGCTTAAGTCTGAGGGTTTTTTAGGAGCTGCTTGCTTATCCACGCTGGCACCCTAGACATTTTACCTGACTTCATCTTAGTTGGGCTGCATTGTTCTTGGGCCTGGTGCAGGTGATCCTTAAATATCAGCCAGCTTTCATGGTCCCTCTTCCCTGCAGGATGTTCTCCCATGACACTCTCAAGAGCAGATCCCTGAAGAGGCTGAAATCTTTCCTCCTGAGCTCAAGAGTAGTAAGCTTACTGTGCGCCCTCCTTGCTGTCCTAAGGATCTTGAACTCTACCAAGTTCAGCTAACCAAGGCTGCCCTTGAGCTTAGCATTCCTCACCATCCCTTCCTTGTGAGAACACAGTCCAGCATAACACCTCTCCTCGTTGGTTTCTTGATTACTTGGAAAGGGAAATTTTCTTTCCTTTGACTTTGAAAAGTTATCTACACACTCTAGGAACCTCCTGGACTGTTTGTGCTTTGCAGAGCTGTCTGTCCAATAGATACCAGGATGGATGAAGTCTCCCATGGGCACCATGGCTTGTAGATGTGAAGCTGGTCTTACATATCTGTAGAATCCCTCATTCGTGCTGTCTTCCTGCTCAGGTGGCCTGTAGCAGACCCCAGATGTAATATCACCTGTGCCTGTCTTTCCTTAACTTATAAACCCTCTGTTGGGTCCTCATCCATCCACAGGGAGAGTTCCATACACTTCAGATGGTCTTTGACATAGGGGGCAACACTAGCACATTCTCTCTCCTTCATGTCCTTCGTAAAGAGTTTATAACCCTCCAAACTGATGCTCCATTTCTAAGAGCCATCCCACCAGGTCTCAGTGGTTCCAATAAGATCACAGCCCTGCAAGCAAGCATACATCCCTAACTCCTCCCATTTATTCCCCGTGCTGGAACATTTGTATAGAGGCATTTTAGCGGGGCCTCTGGTGAAGTTGACTGACTAGCTGAAGGGGCTGGGATTTTGTTATGCTGCTTCCTAGGTGTACCCCTGCTGATCTGCACCCTTTCTGCAGGCTCAGGACATACAGTACTGATGTCAGCATCACACTGAAAGTGTTTGGTGTTGGATGAATTGAGGCTCCCTTACCCAAGCCACATAGTGTATTTGAAAAGATGCCCATAGATGGAGTGCATTGCTATTGGTTTCATGTCACAAAACTTCATCACTAAACTACAAGAAGACACGGTCAACCACCACAAAACCCAAACCAAAACAAAAACCCAAACCCAAACCAAAACCAAACAGTTTTTTAACCAATTATCAGAAATTTGTGTTTCCTTCTTCTAACTTGAAACAGATTTTGTAGTGAAGTAAAAGTATGTTTGCAATCCTGTTTCTTTTGTAAAACCAAGCAGTTGTACCACTCAGCTTCAAATAAGACACAACCATGCTAACCATGTGGACTGATGTAAACATCCTAAGGAAAGCTCTTCCTGTATTCCCCATTCAAGACATGTAGACAGGGGTGGAAACAGGTCACCCATTCTAGAAGTTATTTGTTTTGTTTTAAAACCTAATAAGCTCTGATATGATACACTGAAAGGACCTTAAAACTGAGTTAATGTATGACATTTTTAGCATGAAATGTATAGTCATAAAGTGGGATTATAGTAAAATATAAATACCACTAGGTATGGATTTATGAAATGGTGAAGTACAAAGAGTCATGGAAGACATAGTTTATTTTAGTTGCACTGGTTTCAGAGTTAATTTGCTTTCCACATATGTTTGAATAACCTTCAGTCATGTGCAAAAATCTCCTTTTATAAATCTCATAATTTTTCAGGGATTAAGAGAGAAATGTTTTGACAACATGGTTGTTTTAAGTGCACATTATTGTTCTAAATTGATTAGCACCTAAGTTTTATGACCATGATATATGTATCCCAGCTGTTTATATTTTGGGCAAATTATATACCTTTTACTATGTATGTTGAAGTTCAGGACTGTCTTTTGTGAAGTATGCATGCTTTGGAAAGTTCTTTTGTCTGTGTCTTGTGAGAATCAAGGTCTAATATTTTTTCAGAACAATTAAATTTGAGTACAAACCAATTGGCATGTTGCAGCAGATTTCTGAAGCCAAAAAGAAACCTCCTGCAACATCAAGTGGGTGCTTATCCTAGAATAACAGGTCTCTGTGAAACAGGGTTTGATAAGGTTTTGAAGGTTTGCTTATGATTTCAGCATTTTAAATTTTGAAGTTTTATCTAAAGAATCCGGAAAACCTGTTAAAGTTTTCAACATCATGAAATTGTATTTAGTATCTTAAGTTGAATAACTAAAATTGAAGAACTAAAACTCAATAATTATTTTGTCCATACAAGTGATTATAATTTATATTTGTGTGACCCTTATACTCTTATTTTTTCCAGTAAGGAATTAAGTGTAACAGACACACTGTTTTACCACGAGGTTTACTGTAAAATATGTTAAGCAAATTGTGTCAATCCTCAGTCTCAGCTGACAGATGGTTTCTGCACTGTTTCATATGTCAACAATGTTACTGTGAATTCAAATAAATAATGTAGTTTGGGGCAATAGTTTTTTTGGATGTTAAAAGATAGAGTCATTACTATTATACTTGAGTGTTTCAGTTTCCAATGCAAAAATAGACCTAAGCAATATTCCATATTATTTTTTGTTACCAAAGTGTGTGAAATCTACTGTTTTTAAAATTGCCAATATCATCCACAAAGGCTGATACAGCAGGGATCCAATTTTATAGTATCTATTTTCCTTGGGTGTTCATTCAGTTGCTCTGTTGTTTCCTAATGTTTCCTACAGAGCTCTCTGTGGTTTTAGATATCCTGCTGGCACTGTTTCTTCATATATGGCATACACAATTCTAGCTACTAAAATATTTCTGAAAAATCAAATCAACTTGTCTAATGTATCATACCTGCTGCTGGTTTTAGTATGAATGATGTATCTGTGTTTTGTGATTCTAGAAATATTTGTAAGTATGCTCTTTGAGCGTCCCAAAGACTGTATTCAGGTAGCAATATAACTAGAGGGAAGAAAATGAAGAGTGCTGCTCTGTCTGTTATTGACTTCACAGTTTCTGGTGCAGAATGCAAAAATTAAAACCTATTCCATTTATTATGAGTTATAATGCAATACCAGCAAGGCTCAATTATCTTTTTTCTTCCTGCTGGTGGAATCTGTCACTTCCTGAAATGTGCTTTATGTAGGCTACCCCCTCTCAGTGGATGTCCTTGGTAGCCAGGCAATTAGTATATCCCAAGCAAGTTGAATCATCAGGAGGTGAGAGCAGAGGTATCTGGATGATGGGGTTCTGTCACTAGAAGAATGATAGAAGAGACAGCTGCAGAGTGAAGGTTCAATTGCTAGCACATCTGAATTCTGTTTGTCTCCTCAGTCTCAATTGCATGTGTAAAATCCCAAAAAGAATACTTGTCTCAAAACAGCTGCCCTGACAAAATGGACATTGCACTCAGGTGGAGGCCTCACTCAATAGCCATCTGGACTCTCTTCTCTCAAGGAGACCTCCGTTTGGGTAACCACCCTGATAAACGGGGGCCTGTTCTTGCAGGAACAGACCCTCCTTCCGTGGCCATCCCGACCAGCTGAACACTGTCCTTGCAAGGGGAGCTGTGTCTGATGGCCACCCTGACAGGCAGGACGCTGTCCTTATTCCATAAGGGACAGGGGCAGGCAAGCTGCACACTGGGGAGGCAGAGTGACATCTTGTGTGTGCCCTGGGTAAAGCCACTGGAGAGGGCACATGAACAGAAGTAAGGGTTATTGCTGTGTCATCCCATCTGGAGGGGCCCAAGTGAACACCTGGCTGTGCAAGATATGACAAAGCCCCTCCCCTGAAATGGTGGGCCCAGGAGGCATAACAGAGGCACACTCGAGATGCTGGATGTGCGCCCACCATCCAAGGACATGAACTTCCCACCAAGATCATCACTGGATCCAAGGATGGTGATATCTTCTCTATTTCTTCTTTATCTTTATCTTTATCTTTATCTTTATCTTTATCTTTATCTTTATCTTTATCTTTATCTTATCTTTATCTTTATCTTTATCTTTAATCATCTTTACCTCTCCCTCTTTCTGTGTCTCTGCTTTATAACCTTATCTCGGCACATGTGGGTAACATAGTTTCTAACTTTGTTAAGTTTTACTCCCCATTGCTTTGTTTTGTTAGTAGTAACCTCTTGTTTTGACAGCTTCCTTAAGTTTTGCTAAGCTGTAATCCGTTGCTTTGAAAGTACCATCATTTATAATTCTGCTAGATGTAATCTCACAAGCTTACTCACTTTTAAGTAAAGTTGTGTTTTTATAGAAACTCCTGGGTAATGATCTTACTCCTGAGTACCGCGCAGAGACTTCCCAAACTTAATCTCACTGAATGTGTTGTTAATTAAAGATTAATTAAAGGAGGAGGAGGATTGGGCCCAGCCGTACCTGGGCTCCTCTCTGAAGGAATTTAGAAAGCAAGAGGGTCCAGTCTGAATCTCCCTGGGTTGACCCCCACTCTGGGGAACCCTATCCCTCTGTGCCCCCCCTGTGGGATGTGATATTTGGTTTGTCCCCCACATCTGGGGAGATGGGCTCACTATGTGAGTCATGACAGTGCCTCACCCACCTTGTGGGGTGTGACAGCATGGATTTAAGTTTTGCATTTTGAAGAATTTTCTAGATTAAATATTCACAACACTGATATTCTAACTTAGCAGGCTTGCAATAGGCAAAATGTGAAATTTTATGAATACTCTGTTTTCTCAAGAATCCTTCTATTTTACTGCTATGGCTGTAACATTTATTTAGAACATTTCAAAAAGTGGTAGCATTTACATTAAAAATCTTTCTGTGAAGTATTGCAAAAAATATAGCCTATTCTGGTAGTTGTATTGTGTTTGTAAGAATGAGGGGAGAAAAAGCTTGTCAATGGGAGCAGAACAGGGCTTGCAGATCTTTAAGGATGCTTTCTATGGGCACAACATCTCTCAATCCCCAGGTGTAGGAAACCAGGAAAGGAAAAAAAGAGACCACCTTGACTGAGTAGAGATCTTCTTGTCAGACTAAAAGGCAAGATGGATCTACACAGGCAGTGGAAGAAGGATCAGGTATCCTGGGAAGAGTATAGAGATATTGCCTGGTTGTGTAGGGAAGAGGTCAGGAAAGCCAAGGTGCAGCTAGAACTGAAGTTGTCAGGGTATGTAAAGAAAACCAAGAAGGGTTTTACAGGTATGTAAACCACAAAAAGGTTAAAGAATGTTTACCTTCTATTATGAGCCACAGTGGTGAACTGGTAACAACAGATGAGGGAAAGGCTGAGATTCTCAACAAATTCTTTTCCTCAGTCATCACTGGCAACTGCTCTCTTTGCAACTGCTCAACTGTTAGGTTGGAAGGAACCTCAAGAATCACTTGGTCCAACCGTTCTAATATTGTTTATATGATATGTCTCAGCACCATGTCAAGCTGAGACTTGAAACTTTCCAAAGTGGGGGAATTCACCACTTCGCCTGGGAGACCACTCCAATGTCTGACTATCCTCATATTGAAAAATTTTCCTCTTGTATTCAAACTGAAATCTCCCCAGAAACAACTTGTGTCTATTGCCCCTCATTTTGTCCATGTGACTCCTTGTAAAGAGTCTCTATCTTTTGTTGGTCCTCGTTCTGATAGCAACCAGTGCCATGCTAAAAGAGTAAGATATCAGATGTGGCCTGTATCACTATGAAATAACTGGAAATTTCTGCTGAGGATGGGCAGGTATCTGACATTCACTCTGACAATATCAAACTACATTTGAACTTCCACTCATTTGGTGTGAGAAGTTATGACTGTCACAGAAAAAAATGAAAATGGAAAAATCTGTGACTTAGGATATACCTACAGGAAACTGGGCTGGGTGGTGATTTTCACCAAATGATAATTTTCCCAAATGCCCTGAATGGCAGGTTCTTCTGGTTAAGCCAGAGATGGGCCTCTACTACAAGATCCCTTCTATAAGGCCCACATGGCAGAAAAAAGGACCGTTCTTGGCTCACTTGGAAGCACTGGAATGGCCACTGTATCACCCAGCAGTTCTGGTGGTACTGTGCAGATGTCTCTGTAATGGTCTCTTCTTTGTTTCAGGTGAAGTAATTGGGTTTTTAGCATCTGACACTCAACCCGCACTATAGGCTTGCATAATTGAAATACAAATATGCAATGTAAACAAAGATTTGTTATAGTTATGATTGATGAATGTCATCTGCTACTAATGAAAAGCCATCAGGAGAGTGATGATGGAAATAATAACTTTATCAGAAGTATAAGGCCAGCCTGAGGAGGGAACAGGATCAATAGTGGAGAAGAAATTGAACACATTTGAAAAAAAACCCAACACAAAAATTCTGATAGTTTTGTTACCGTATCTTTTGACACTCGTGAACTATTGCAACTAGTAAGGTCAGTGAACTCTCACAGCTTCTCTTAAAATGTTCAAAAGGTGTTTTGAAAGAATGATTATTTTATTTGTTTCTTTGTGTTGTTTATTTGTTTCTTTGGGTTGTTTGAGTATGAGAAGTAGCATCACATCTTCATAATTTCCATGTGTACTGGGAGAAAGGTACCTGTGTTCTGGAGAAAAGATGTATCCATGCAGGGCAAACCTGAAATCTCTATTCTTTGTACCTTTTTATTATTACTGGCTTTTGGTAAAACATTAAAATAACTTAAAACTTTATAATCCCTTGTAGATTGTTGTAGTTTCTCAGGGCACCTAGATACATCCCCATGCCATCACTTCTAGGAATTTCCAAAAAACTAGATACAGTGGAGAACCCCAAAAAAGACATTGAAACACTTTGATGAACAAGAATATTATAATCCTATATAATAAAATACACCTTTATGTAAGTAGAAGAGTGACACAGCCAGCATCACTTGGTAATTCACATTCACTTTGATAAGTGTTGTTGCAAATACTACAATAACAAAACAGCAATACTGGGGAAACTTCTCTCATTTCTATAGCAAAAGTTAATGCTTGATGGGGTCCAAAGTTGGGACCATTTTTCCCAAGTTAGGAAAGGTTGGTCCAATTTTTTTTCTTAATGATGGAACTAATGAATTAATAGCTGCAGGAATTTATAATGGCTGAAACAATGTTGGTGGGGTTTTTGTTGGGTTTTTTTTGGGTATTTTTGTTTGTTGGTTTGTTTGTTGTCGTGGGGTTTTTTTTAAGTCTGGGAATGTGCATATTCTTTCTGTAGCTTAGGTGAATTGCCTTCTTGATAGGTAGAGGAACAGAATTATCCTATTTTTTGTACATGACTGAATCTGACCTCAATTGATAGTACAGTGAGTTATCCTGCTGGGCCTACTCCTTTTTCATCAGAGATTTTTTCCCAGAAGATTAATTTATGTTTTCTCAAGAATAGTTTAAAATCCAGGCATTAATGTTCAGAAGCAATGAGAGAGGTACTTCATCTTCTCCTCTAATATAACAGGGCCCAGGTATATACTTCAGAAGAGGAAAAATCTTAATTTTTCTGCTACTCATAGCAGTGAATATATAATTAAAACTGGACAGTATTACCTTTGTAATGTTCCCAACAGGATTTTATTAGCAGACCCTTAAGGATTTGATGAATAAAGAAATTGAATGCATTTCTTAGCCCTTAAAATGGGCTAAACCTCTATGGGATATATTTCAGCCCAGTCTTCCTCATTTTGTCTGTAATTCCTTGCTGAAACAAAAAGCAGGAGCAGAATCTCCTCCTGATTTCCATGTACTACATTATCATTGTGGTGGCAATGATGATTTCTGGTGTTTCACTGAGTCAAATGAGACTGAGACTGTACTCAAGATCACTCTATACTAACATATTAAGCCATACCTTTCATTCTGCCAAGTGAGTGAATATCATGAGTCTCTTGAGAAAGAAGGGCAGATGATGTTAATTAACAGGTGAGCAGTACATACCAGAGCACTAAAGTAAGACTCTCATCTGTACAGAAAACTTGATTTGTTAAGATTGCACAAGCATCCTTGCCTACAAAACATGTAACAAAGTAGTGGAGACCATTTAGGTTTTTTGATATTTCACAAAAATTTTCTGGAGATTAATCTCACAGCAAGCAAACCAGGAAACTTCAAACTCCCTCGGGAACTGAATTTCTCAATACAGTGTTTATTGTTCCATATTCATACCACTTTAACACAACCTTGGCTTTTGACTAGTGTAATGAGACCATCTCTGCTCTGAGGATTAGTTACGATGTGTGTACTTTCAATCTGCACAATCTGGATGATTCAAGAAAAGTTTCTGCA
Organism: Florisuga fusca; assembly: GCA_038090715.1. Classification (NCBI taxonomy): domain Eukaryota; kingdom Metazoa; phylum Chordata; class Aves; order Apodiformes; family Trochilidae; genus Florisuga; species Florisuga fusca. Next base: position 13,471,400 of record JAAWXA010000012.1, read on the forward strand.
ACTCAGAACAGCTGGCAGAACATTTCTGGACTTGCTCACTTCAGTGATTGGTGGATTAACCATTTAGCTATTTATGGTGTTGGATTTCTGAAACATCACTCACTCTCTGCAGATATATGGCACTCTATCAAGAGGCACATGATATTTTATTTTATTTCTCAAGATTGAAACAGAAGTCAGCTCAATGGTAACCAGATTTTCCAAAGTGACTTCCACGCTGGAAGTAACAGCAATCTCATTTTGGTTGCTTGCATGCTGATTCTTTAGAAAAGGCTGAGAAAGATACCAATGTTTTCCTTACATTACTTAACAGCTTAGAGATTTTACTTTAGCTTTACTAACCTGCATAAGAATTTATGCTGAATCCATTACAACAGTTATAGCAAGTTTACTTTAACTGGTGTTTTTTTGTTTGTTTGGTTGGTCGGGGTTTTTTTGTTTGATTTTTGTTTTTTTCTGGAGAATTAATTGTACTAAGTAGCAGCACAACTACTCATCAGTTTGCAGGTTCACCCCGTGAATTTTGGAAGCTGTAATCTTTGACTTGATTTGCATAAATCCAAGCTGTATGAATCACAGAACTGTGTAATTTATGTTTTCTTCTTTTGTTACTGGAAGTATGCGGGAAGTATTTGATTTTAGGTGGCTTTCATTTACTAACCCCGATGTAAACCATTCAGCTCAATACTATGTCAGAACTCAAGCAGTTTTACGTATTTTAGTGATGTTCATATCAACGCCAGGCTAGTATATTATGTGGCTAGCTCTAGTAAGCTAACATTTTGGAATGTAATTTATAACTGCATGCATGTTTATGTACTGTCTTGCACATCCTAAAATACATTGCATAAGACATTTCTTGGGCAAACACTGAAAAATAATCCCTTAGTGATTCAGTCATGTCTTATATTTCATATAACACTGGGCTACTGAATCTACTTTAGATAGAGCAGAATAGAGGATTATTTATAGTTCTTCACGTAATGTTTTAGAAACAACATATCTTCTGCCAACTGGATTCTTTTTCTTCTTAGAAATTTGGAACTGCACTGGGAAAACACAGTGAAAATGTTAGGGTGGAAAGGTTTTATGAGTGCCAATTAAGTAACCATGTAATCCAATGGAGATTCTGCTTCATGAAATAGGAAAAATGAAACTCATTTGTCAAGAGCTTAGTAATTATGATGTAGATGTTCATATTCACTAGTGACTCTATGAAGACATTAACCATTCAAAGCTTAAGAAGGATATTCCATCATGTCTTTGGAATTCACGGGTTTTGTTCTGATGTTTTACATCAGAAATCAGAGGAAAAGTGAACCTGTTCTTTTAATTTATGTACTGTTTGGCATGGTTTTGTTGCTTGTTTAACATGTTTTGCAGATCTTTTAAAGCAACACTGTGTATATTAAGGTAATTTCAAGTTTGGTGACCTAAAAAAGACAAAAGGGAATGATAATTTTATGATGTAAATAAAAACAGTTTTTCACATTGATTTCAAGACATTTGTAGAACAGCATACATGAGCACTGTGATGCAACACAGTGTAATGTATATGTGCCACTGAAGTTCACTCAGACAATCTGGAATACAATTTACTGTAGTTCTTGAGTATACTGTAACCTGTGTGGTTTTAGAAAAAAAATATACTGGGATTTTTATGATTTTTAAATGTTATTACGTAAGTATTGATGTAACACTGCAGCAGTGGTCTGTCGCATTTATGAACTGCTGACATGCAGTTTGCTTGGATTTGTATATTGTCTGAGGATTGTTGTCACAGTTTAGTGCTAGGCCAGTAATTAACTGACTGACAGATACTCTCTATTAATCTCCCTCCCCTCCCTAGTGAAGAAAGCAGAGAGAATTAGGGAGAGAGACTTATGGGTTGGAAACTAAACTTCACATCTTCCATGAAACAGTAATGATAAAAAGGAAAAAATATTGAATATATACAAAGATACTGAAAAAAGGATACCACATTCCTCTGCCCTTTCCCCCAGTAATGCTCATGTCACCAAGGCTACCGGGCGGCCCTGGGAAAGTCCAGACTGGACTCCCGAAGTCAGCAACAGTCCGGAGCTGGAGGCAGGAACACACAGATTCAGGCTGGCACAGATCAGGACTACAGGCAGACTAACAGCTGGAGTTGTCCCAGGATGCTGAAGCAAGCAGCAACAGGTGAGGAAGGGTGAAGAAGGGTGATGGTGAAGGCTGAAGGCTGAAGGGCCTTGACCCCCATGATCCCTCAAATTTATACTGAGTATGACTTGTATGGGATGGAATACTCTGTTTAGTCAGTTTTGGTCACTTGTCTGGTCCTCCCTAAAGGAAGGTTCCAGGTGTGACCCCTTTACTCTCTTTTTCTGAAGCATAAGATACTTCTCAGAACTGAGCAGTGGCCTTGGTTCTGCATACCAGACTCTAGCTGTAACTATAAGCATCGATCATTATTAGTCCTATAATCTGCTACTGACTGAGAAACTTGCTGTTAATTTCAGCAAGTGCAGCTACTTATGAGAGACTTAGCTGAAAGCAAAATTACAAGATAGAAAATTAGCTCTATCCTGGCCCAAACCAGGGCAATTGTACAGATCAATACGATATAGAGAAAAAGTTACGTATCTCTGTGAACTTATGTGCAAGAATAAATAAGTGTATTCTTTGCTGTTTATAACATGTCAAAGTAAATATCAAAACCAAATGTGATTTTCCAAGCTGTTCTATAGAATCATAGAATTTTTTGGTTTGAAAGGGACCTAGTTCCAACCCCACTAGTGGTGGTGCCTCCCACTAGACCACATTGTTCCAAGCCTTATCCAACCTGCTCTTGAATACTTCCAGGCAGGGGGCACCCACAACTTTCCTAGGCTACCTGTGCTAGTGTCTCACCACTCTTATAGGGAAGAATTTCCTCCTAATGTCTTACCTAAATCTACCCTCTTTGAATTTAAAGACATTATCCCTTGTCCTCTTGCTACCTGCCCTTTTAAGAAGTCACCCTTCAGCTTTCCAGTAGACCCCCTTCAGGTACTGGAAGGCTTCTATGAGGTCTCCTTGGAGCCTTCTCTTCTCCAGGCTGAAGAACACCAACACTCTCAGCCTCTCTCCACAGGAGAAGTGCTCCAACCCTCTAATCATCTTTTTGGCCCTGGATTTGCTTCTAGAGCTCTGTGTCTTTCCTGTGTCCGGACCTCCAGAACTAGACACAGTACTCCAGGTTAGGTCTCATGAGTGAGAAGTAGAGTGGGAGAATCACCTCCCTTGTCAAAGTATTGTATGTAGTCAGCATGTTCTATGTAGCTATGTAAAAGAAAAATCTCATTAGCAAAACATAATAAAATACCCTTAAAATATCATGCAACTCTTTTTCTGTTCTGACACAGAAAGGGTTATGACTTCGTACAAGGAGTCCAACATTAATTAATCTTGATGGGAGTCTAGTAGTTGAAAACTGTACTTAGAATATAACATTTTTATAATCTTTCTTTTAAATGGACATGAAAATTACATAACTGTCCACGAAAGCTCACATTTACCTAAAAAAAGAAAAACTAGGAACAAATTTTGGCAAGTGACAAGCATATAGTTTGCTTGAGCAATGCGTTTGCATTGAGTAATGGTCTTATTGCTCATCAGCCCTCTAAGTCTGTACGTTAGTCTGAATAATATAAGGAAAATAGAGAGGAAAAGAGTGAAATAAGCAATAAAAAACAGAAGAAGAGGAAAGGTGTACAAAGACTGTGTTATACATGAAAAATATTCGAACTACATTCCTTTCCCAACAATGACTGTGCTTTGAAAGGCCCATATCTTTCTATTCCTTGTGTAACTTAGGTACTGCAATGCAGTAAGAAATGTCTCGTTCTTACACTGGTCAAAGCATCCTCAGATTTGCTCAGGGACTGTTCACATCTATAATTTGGGTTGAGTACTGCTTTGTCCTCCATGAATTTATGGGCATAAAAGAGATATGGGAATCTATAAAATCACTTGTAGCAGCTGAAGGACTGTTTTGGCATGATCACAACTGGGTTAGTGGGACGTAGGGAAAAATTTATTTTGGCTTGTTCTGTTGGGCAAGGTCTTATTTCCCAACTGAGGTTTTTTCTAACCATGACAGTTCTGTGATTTTGTGATCATTTGTTTCTGTGCCATCCTCTCATGTCTCAGTTAAACCTGTCTCCTACCATATATCCCTTTGTCAAAAAGGCAACAAAGGATCAGCAGAGAGGGAAAACTCAAAACTTTTACCTGGATCTCTGCATCATTTCCTCTTCTTGACTGAGGTATACTCACTATATGTAGTCTTTGGCTTACAAACTTGAAAGCATTTCCTATCCCTTGAAATATATGATTTAATTATGCAAGGGTGATTTTGTTTATTTTGTTTTTGATAGGTCGGTTGGTTTTTGCTGGGTTTTGTTGGGGTTTTTTGGTTTGTTTTTTGTTTTGTTTTGTTTTCCCAACATTTTTGGGAACACTGGGAATGAAAGTAAATAGGAATAAAATTCTTAACAGTTTAGTAGCTGAACTGTCTCTTTCCAGAAGGCAGTTCAGTCACATCAGAGCTTTTGCTTCACTACTTCTGCACCCCACATTCCTGTCCTGAAGAACAGAAAAAAATAATTATCTCTACAAAGAACTATTTCCAATTAAAGTATTCCATTACTGGTTTTGGATAGTCTCAGATTACCTTAGAAAGTTTCCCATCTATTTTTATTCTGTTTGATGTATCTTTGCATTATTTTTCTTTTCTTTCTTCAACTCACTGCCTTAAATAACCTTTACCACAGTGGCACGAAGTTTTTTGCAACGTCCTTTACAAAATGTGGTGCTAAAACTGAGGTTTTCCTGTTCCCCCCAAATTCTGGCTGATGCACATTGGATGAAAAAATGTTTGTTGATTAAAATATTTTTTTAAAGTATAAAACCACATGTTTTTTAATTCTAAGGGACACGTGCACACCAGAAAATATGTAAGGGAAAAGCTCCTCAGCAAATACTAAATGAGTTTGACTTGGCAAACTTCTTTGTCTAGCACTAACTTATAGTACCTATTGCTACAATGGAGTTCCTTGAAATTGTTATAATAAATAAAAGCCACTGTCAGAGGCTGAAGACATCAAACTAGAGCAAAAGATGTAGCATCAACTCTCAAAATTTGTGTTGTAAAATGAATTTCATTCTTCATCAAGTTGACAGAAAAATAGTATCAATATTTTAGGCTGCTGTGTCAAAGATCATATGTGAAAGCTTGAGAGTGTCTTGCTTTAAGCTATGAGTTATAGCTTGCCAGTTTTTAGGAGTGAGAAATGGCATATTTCTTGAGGCTCTTAGGACTTGCAACCTATACACTGCTCTTCTTTTGAATGACAATGCAGTGAAACTCTTCAGTTAGCAACATATTGGTGTGGTTTTTATTTTGTCAGTTCACTTTTATGTATGATATAAAGTTGCTATTAATTTAAAAGCTGTCACTCACAACGTGGAAAGGAAGACCAACTGAGACAAGCACTCAACAACAGATGAAATTGATATCTTGATACAGGTGACAATTTGGTGCATCTAATTATAATTCTTCCCATATGAAATAATGACAGAAACATTATGAATTCTGATAAGGCATATTTTTAAACCTGCAGACAATGAAAACTTGGTCATACAATACCGCGGTTTGTGTAAAGGAAAGGACCAAACAAAACCCACCAAATGCAGTGACTTTGCATTTTCTCAGTCATGATTCTTTCTTAACTTAGCTCTGACCTTTTCACTGATGTTTAGAATTAATCTCTTGTATGTATTAATGGAAAAGGTCTGGGTTTGCAAAGCTGTCCAAGCAATACAATTTGAACAGCTTTTTTGGAAATTAAGGGTAGGCTTATACATTTTTTAGCAGGTCTTCAGTGCATATTGGGTGCAATACTATCTGGTTTTGTATGGGTTTGTGTTTAACTTGTTTCTGAGTGTTACTACTGCTCATGATCCTTCCATATTCCTGAGGATATCTGGTGTCATGTGAGTATGTTTTCTGGCCAACCAAGCTTCAGGGAGAGAGAATGGCTCAGTCCCCATCACCTTATTCCTGGGGTCAATGGAATATGAGTTTCTCACTCTTCTCTAGCAAGCTGATAAGTTACATATGACTGCAGAATCTTCCTTATTTTTCAACTTTTATGGCTCAGACGAGTTTGGATGTGTTTAGACTCCAAAGCTAGTGGGTGGCAGACTGATACCACACATATAAACATACAAACAAATAATGCATAAAAAGCTGTAGCTTTATGAATGTGTGTTACAAACTTAACCTCCTGATCCTTTCTCACTTTTCTAGCACATCCAGAATCTATAGAAAACTGCTTCCAGCATCCTATATTACCAGTTCAACTCTGATGACTTAAGTTCACTCTGTTTGGCTAGAAACATTCACCTGAGTAAAATTACACAACTAGTTTCGTTTTTTAAAGGATCATGTTTCCTGGTGGAAAGATTCAAATAACTAATGCAGTCTTTAAGTTCTCCAAGTTCTCCCTGCTTTCTGCAAATTCATTGAATTATTCGCTTAAAAATTGTAGGTAAATTGACTGGTTTTCTCCATTTAGATTTCTACCAGCCTTACTGAAAATCATTCTGGATGATTTAACAGCTTAGACCTTTGTGTCTTTAAACTGTGCTATTTCAGGGCTTTGTATTACTTGGAATTACTATAACTAAATATTAAATATTAATTTCATTCTATAGGTACAGCAGCTCTGTAACTTAACGCTCAATTTAAGAAAAAATAGAACAGTTCTGTGTTTCTGGGTTAACATCAAGTAAGCATCTGTAATCTCATACCATCAGTAGTGGCACAATGCTCACTTGTCTGCAAAACTTTATTTAATCAACACCTGCCACAATTATCATAAGCTTCATACAGTCTTTCCACTTTAAGATTGTTTCTGATTTTAACTGTGGTAACATTTGAGCAACTACACAGTAAGGTAATACAAGAATTATATAAAAACCATTACTTCCTTCTCTAAAGTAATCTTATGAACATGCATTCTTTGATACACTTTATGCTTGATATTACATAGTTGCATTGTCTAGTGCTATAGTTTGAAGGCTAGTGTCAATTTCTGTGTCTCTTTTCCCTCTTGACATCTACTAGCTTCTGATTTTATGCTGTCTTGGAAACTGACCTATTTTTATATATGGCTTTTTTTGTCACTCAGGAAATCACACATATTTTAATACTTCACAGGTTTATTACTGAGTTAGTTATTTTCACTTTGGGTTACAAAATGCCTCTTTCCTTATTCATTTGCAGTCTTCTAGGAATAAGAACCAGTATTCTTTAGGTAGTTATATGTGAAGTCCAGAAAGTCATGGCTTCATGACACATGCCATGTAGTATACTTTTACATGAGTAAGATGGTACTGTAGAGCCTGGTATTTTTAACCTAGTTCCTAAAGCCTTTCAACCTTCTTGTTTTTTTCTGAATTTTTTTTTTTTTTTTTTTTTGAAGTACATATCCCAGTCACAAATGTGTCAGCTTTTCTACCTTTCCAACAACCATACAGAAAACATAAAAGGAAAAATTAGAAATTAGAAATTCAGTCTCTCTTATTTAAACCAAAATCATGATGCCTTTGTTGTTAACATCAGAAACAGCCAGAATGAAGCTTAGATTCACTGTGGCAACCAAATTTGGATTGATTGTCCAAATGAGAAGCAATGTTTAAACTGACTGCACTACTGAGGTCCTGAAATGTGTCTTTCTCTCTAATATGTGAAACATACTACAGTTGTCAAATAGTGTATTTTTCTGCACTGTTTCTGTGCTTCTCTCTCTCTATTTTTTCTTCTTTCCACACACTTTTCTCTTCCTAAAGGCCTTTCCATTTAAATTGAGAGTTGAAAACACTTATGTCAAGAGTTGTGGAAAAAGATTTGACATGCTAGTTGCAACCTTTCATTGAAACACGTTAACTTCAATTCCAAATGTCAATAACAATATTTATGAAATCTGGACAAAATAATGGTTGGACATCCTTCAGAGAGAACAGGGGGTTATACGGTGTTACTACTGATAAAGTGAGGCAATTGAGGAATGTTAAAGAATGGCTGCCAAATAAATCAGTGATGATTTACTGTTTTGACATTTGAAAACTTTAACCATATACTTAGCTTTTCTCTTCTACTACTGTTTAGATGATGGTGAGGATCATTCACATATAAATTAATATTAGGCAGCCAAATAAGTTTTCTATTTTGCATATATATTCTTTTTTTCTGCTGAAGACAACTCACCTTTATGCTTCCTCACTGTCATCAGGGCAGACTTCAGACTGCTTGTGTCTCAGTTCGCATTGTCACTGTGAGTTCAAACACTGACCATTGTGGCTCCCATTTCAAAACATTACATATGAAACAGTTATGGCTACTTTGCTGCCTTCATATCAGGTCCAGATGTGAAAATGAAGTACTGCTGATTTCTTTCAAATTACTAAAGAAAGAAAACACAGATCACCTAATCTTTTGAATGAGATAGTTACAGGTTAAGGAAGCACATGGTAAGGTATAAGGGGGGTGGATTGTCCTGGTTTGGGGGGTCCAGGATAGGAAAAATCCTTCCTGGGACACCACCAGCATTTATTAGCCTGTTCATGTGGTAATTATAATGGGGAGCAGCTGAGCTTAAGGTGAGGTGAGGATGGGTCAGGTGACCCAAACAGACCAATCACAGTATTCCCTCCCATGGTGCTCACTAAAAAACACCTCTCAGGAGAACAGCACTAGTTGGTATGCTAGCTGGGATAAGGCCTGTCTGCTGTTCCTCCTCCTGATGGTTCTCGTTTCCTCACCAGAGAAGAATACTTATCAAGACAGGTCATCTTCTGCCTTCCCAAGTAGGACTAGATTGGTTGCTCTAAGAGTGTTGCAAACTATCACTGACACCCTGGCCCCATCTGCTGCCCAGTCCAGTGTGGGACTTTTCTGGTTGGAATGTCATTGGCCTTCTTGGCACATTGCTGGCTCATGGTCATCCCTCCATCCACCAGCACCCCCAGTACTCTTACACCTATGTTAGTCTCCAACAGCTAAAAATACCTGCAGAGAGGATCAGAGATTGTAAGTGTGATTGTCTGAGTTGTGTAAATGCCAAAAGCTTTTTGTGACATTTTTCAGGATTAAAAAATGGAAATATATTATTTGCACATTGGCTTCCAGTGGAATATGAGAAACTGCAGGCATATCATAAGTTTAAGTTTGGACTTTTGCCCATTAAGGGCTGTGTATATGGGGACCACATGTTTCTGGACATTAAGGTAATGAACAGCTTTCTGCATGGACATCCCCTATTGAGGAGTGAAAGAAAATCCATGAGGTCAACAAAAGCTTGTAAGAATTGTGGACTTCCTGGACTGTTGTAGTGTTAAACCTTAAGGAGCATTATTCAGACTTGATGTAACTTCTGTCTTTCTCCCAGATGAATTTCAACATCGTTCTGTTTGCCTATGAAATAATAATCTTGTCCAACAAAGTCATTATCTAAATGCAGAAATTTGAACCGAATTATATTTCAAGTTTAAAGTGAAGCATTGTCCTCTTAAATCTGTGTTCTGTGTGCACTGCACATCGTCCAACATTTGAATAGCTACTTCTAAATTACTCACCAAAGCTGGGGTGTTTTTAAGTATTTTGTTACCTATATTCCTGGAGAGCATGCATGTAAGAGATTTTCCCAGCTCTGTTTTTGTGCCTCATCCATCTCTTCCTTAAAATCGTTATGGAAGCCATTAGAGGATGAGAGGACAGCACTTGTCCCTGTCAGTTCTCAGAACAAGAAGCCAAGTGGGTCTTGTTAACATCTTGTTAATCTTAGGACCTAATCCGCTGAAATTTTATACCAACTGTATACCAACTTACAGGACGCTTGCTTGCCTCTGGAGAGACTGGCCTAAAATGTTATTGCTGTTTGTGTTTACAGTTTCTCTTTGTCAGACTTACGATATGATAGGGACATGAGTATCAGTTACATATTTGTGATTCTTTTCTGATATTCCCTTTCTGATATATAGAAATGATAAACATTGTCTGTTCAAGTCCACCACAATACACCTGATAGGTGTAGGTTTTTGATGAGTCATAGATTCATAGAATGGCTAGGGTTCGAAGGGACTGTTTAGATCATCTAATTTCAAACTGATTGCATGGGCTGGGACACCTTCCACTAGGCCAGGTTGCTCAAGGTCCCATTCAACGTGACCTTCAACACTTCCAGGGAGGGGGCAACAACAGCTTCCTTGGGCAACGTGTTCCAGCATCTCACCACCCTCACAGGAGATAATTTCTTTGTAATGCCTAATCTAAAGTTTTTCTCTTCAAGCTTTAAAACATTGCCACTCTCTTCTTGGTACACACCTGTGCAAAAAGCCCTATCCCCGATTTTTTAGAGGCCCCCTTCCACTATTGGAAAGCTACTATAAGGTCACCTCGGAGCCCTCTCTTCTCCAGGCTGAACAACCCCAATTTCCTCAGCCATTTTCACAGGGGAGGTGATCCAGCCCTCTGATCATTTTAGTGGCTCTCCTCAAGGAGCTCAAGGAGCTCTGTGTCCTTCTTATGTCAGAGACTTCAGAATCTGACACAGTAGTCCAGGTGGGGGTCTCACAAGAGCAGAATAGAGAGGGGACTGACTGAGAGGCTTTGGTGGGCACCTAGCAGCAAACCAAGGTCAACCCTGCTGTCTGTGCTTCTTTTGAAGTAGCCCTGGACATGGCTGGCTTTCTGGGCTGCAAGCACACATTAATGGCTCATGTTAAGCTTGTGGGCCACAACCACTTCCAAGTCCTTCTCCTCAGGTCTGCCAGGAATCTTTTGCTCTCCCAACCTATATTCATGCATGGGATTGCCTCAACCCAGTTACAGAACCCTTCATGCAGTTTGCATGAGGCAACTTCTCAAGCTTGTCAACATCCCTCTGGATGGCAACCCTTCCCTCTAGCTTGTTGACTTCACTACACAGTTTGGTGTTGTCAGTAAATTTGCTGAGGGTGCATTCAATTCCACTGTCCATGTAATTGACAAAAATGTTAAATAGTACCAATCACACAATCACACGTCTATTTAGATACTGAGCCGTTGATCACAGCTCTTCGGGTGCAATCATCCAGCCAGTTCCTTATCTAATGGCTGGTCCACCAATTGAATCCATATTGTTCCAGTTTGGAGATTAGAATGTGGTGCTGGACAGTTTTGAATGCTTTGCACAGGTCCAGGTGATGACATCTGTTGCTCTGCCTTTTCCACTGAGTCTGTGACCCCATTGTAAAAGGCCACCAGATTAGTCAGGCAGGGCTTGCACTTAGATGAAGCAGTGTTGGCTGTCAGAAATCACCTCTTTGTTATCCATAACAAAGATCCTTCAGGAGGATCTGCTCCATGATTTTACCAGGCACAGAGGTGAGGCTGACTGGCCTATAGTTCACTGGGTCTTCTTTTTTTCCAGTTTTGAAAATGGGGCTTATGTTTCTCCTTTTCCAGTCAACACGAACTTCAGCAGACTGCCATGACTTCTCAGATATGATGGACAGTGTCTTCGCAACTTCATCTGCCAGTTCTTCACAGAACCATGGGTGAACCCAACCAGATCCCATGGACTTGTTCACCTCCAGGTTCTTTAGGTGCTCTTGAACCTGCTCTTCATCTACAGTGGGGGGATCTTTCTTTTCCCTGCCTTTGGTTTCCGCAGCATGGAGGATGTGACCAGAGTCCTTGTCAGTGAAGACAGTCAGAGTAGTCATTGAGTACCTCATCCTTCTCTCCATCTTGGCTGACCAGCTCTCCCATTTCCTTCTGTAGTGGGCTCACACTTTCCCTAGTCTTCCTCTGAGTATTGACATACCTATAGAAACTGTCCTTGTTGCCCTTAGCCCCCCCAACTAGATTAAATTTTCTCTGTGCTTTTGCTTTCCCAACCTGACTTCTTGCTTCTCTGACTACTCTGTATTTCTTCCAGGGTATTCGTCTTTCTTCCATTCTCTCTAAACTTTGTTTTTATTCCTAAGAGTGTTCAAGAATACTTTGTTTATCCAAACAGGCCTCCTGGCATTCCTGCTTTCCTTCCTCTTCACTGGGACACACTGGTCCTGGGCATGCAGACCTCCTGCATGATCCTTGAAAATAGACCTGCCTGTAGCAGATCCCCATTATAATATCACTTGCCCCTGACTTTTCTTTACTCCTAACTCACGGGGTCTCTGTCAGCTTCTCATCCATTCCCCAGCAGGGGTCCATGGACCTTAGATGGTCATCAACGTAGAAGGTGACACCTCTTCTCTTTTGCCCTTCCTGTCCTTCCTGAATAGTTCATACCCAGCCATCTCCACATTCCAGTCATGAGAGACACCACAACACATCTCAATGATACCAAATAACATCATAGCCCATGCAGGCATGTGCAGCTGGTCTTGTTTATTCTCCATGCTTCTCTTACTGGCATAAAGGCATTTGAGATATGCCCCATTCAAAGCAGTCTGATGAACCCAGTTCACATCAGCAACTGGTATTAAATGTTCTCAACACACCTCAGGATAAGAATATGAAATGTTCAGCCTAGCAAACAGAGCTGCAGTTTAGAACAAACATCTTTTGAAGCCTCCTATGTGATTAATAAACTTTTATTTATCTGTTTTTACATAGTAAAAAGGATCTAGATTGGTGAAATCCCTCAATTCATGGTATTTCATTTTCAGTTGGTGTGATGGGTTGACCTTGGCTTGCTGTTAGGTGCCCACCAAAGCCTCTCAGTCAGTCCCCTCCATACATTGATAGGGAAGAGAAAATACAATGGAGGGATTAGGGGTTGAGATAAGGACAGAGAGAACACTCATCAACTACCATCATGGGCAAACCAATCTCAGCTCAGGAAGATTAATTTAATTTATTTCTCATCAAGTCAGAGTAGGGTAATGAGAAATAAACCCAAATATTAAACCCCCTCCCCCCTGGCCTCCCTTCCCAAGCTCTCTACTTCACTCCCAAATTCTCTACCCTTTCCCCCTCAATGGTTCAGCCAGCTGGAGAACGGGAGCTGGAGACAATTTATCACACGTTGTTTCTACTGCTCCTTCCTCCTTGGGGGGCAGGACTCTTCACACACTTCCCCTACTCCAGCATGGAGTTTTTCCCATGTGGTCCTCCATAAACTTCTTCAACATGGGTCCTTCCCACAGGCTACAGTTCTTCATGAACTGCTCCATGGGGCCACAAGTCCTGTTAGCAAGCCTGCTCCATTGTGGGCTCTCCCTGGGGTCACAGCCTTCTTTGAGCACATCCATCTGCTCTGTTGTGGGGTCCTTCATGGGCTGTAGGTGGATATCTGCTCCACTCTGAACCCCCATAAGCTGCAGAAGTACATCCTGCCTCATTGTGGTCTTCAAGGGAATCTGCTCTGACGCCTGGAGCACCTCCTCTCTCTCCCTCTTCAATCACCTTGGTGTTTGCAAAGCTGCATCTCTCATATGTTCTCACTCCTTTCTTGACTGCTGTTTTGGAGCAGTTTTTCCTCATCACAGAGGCTTCTAGCAGTTTCTCACGGAAGAGTCACAGATTCATAGAACGTTAGGGATAGGAAGGGACCTTGAAAGATCATCGAGTCCAAAAATAACTCTTACAGTCAATTAGACTGCACTCATAAGAGCTAAATGACTGGAAAAAATACCATTAGGATAAACACTTGAAGTGCTAAAAATCATAATCTTTCACTGTAGTAGAAGAATCACTGGAACACTTTAGAAGTAATTGATGGAGAATGAAAACTTCATTGTTTGGAAAACACTTTTTTGATTCAGTCTTCATGAGCCAGGGATCTAGCCACTCCATCCAAGTAACAGAAGGTACTGAAAGAATGATGATCTGGCCACTGTAGAAAGTTTGAGACCGTGTAAAGAACCTGAAAGAGCACAGGTACATGGGACATGACAATATATCTGAGGGTCCTGAAGGATGAATATAACTTATTTGAACCTTAGTAGTCTTCAACACTGTTTTTCATAACATTCTCCTGCAGAAACTGGCTATGTATGGCCTAGACTGATGTACACTTCACTGGTTAAAATACTGTCTGGATGACTGGGCCCAAAGAGTTGTGGTAAAGGGAGTTAAACCCAGCTGGTGGCCAGTCACAAGTGGTGTTCCCCAGGGTTTATCATTTGGGGAGTTTCTGATTGATATCTTTATCCATAATCTAGATGAGGGGATTCAATGCACCCTCAGTAAGTTTAAAAAAGACACCAAGTTGGGTGGGAGACTTGATCTGCTTGAGGTTAAGAAGGCTCTGGATCTGGACAGGGTGGCTTGATGGGACAAGACCAATTGCATGAGGTTCAACAAGGCTAAATGGATTCCCTATGCCTGGAAATGTTCAAGGCCAGGTTGAACGAGACTTTGAGCAATGTGGTCTAGTGGGAAGTGTCCCTTCCTGTGGCAGGGATGTTGGAACTAGGTCCTTTACAACACAAAATGTTCCATGATTTTATGATTCCATAATTCTAGCACTTTTTAAATGTGCTAGAAAAGATTAATATCATCTGGAAATGGGAAATACAATACTATTGTATTTAGTAGTAAAAATGGCATAAAAATACCGTAACTTTTCTATTAAATTCTCTTATTATTAGAAGTGTTAATATAAATATTGTATGTTTTGCTGAAATGTGTTATTATTTCATTCAGAATTACTGTCACAGTCCTTTCTACTATGGAAGTCTTGAATCTAATATAGAGATTTGGTAATCTGTCATTTCTATGGTTAAATCAGCCACCTAACTGGAATGACATTTTATATTCACAGCAGTGTCTAAAACATTGTCTCTAAGCTATTTCTACATATTATCGCTCCTTTCTGCCCTGAAGGCATCAAGAAACATCTCCTTAGTTGCCCACAAAGCTAAGTCTCATCCAACCTCCCATCTCTGCAAAATTCTTTTCTCTAGACTGGAGAAATGCAACACTGTCCTGCTTTTATCCATCCAGAATGATCCTTAAAATACCATTTTTGAGTGATCACTTCAGTCTGTCATTTTGACCATACCAAGACAACAGGCAAATTTCCTTGAAAATCATCTGATTCCTTGTTAATGACTATATCCAATCTAAGTTGCCTGAACATTTAGAGGCTTTCTGACCAGTCCCTAGTACACTTCAATTCATTGTCAGAATATTGACGCTATATTCCAGCCTAGGTGGGATGCCAGCTTCCATTTTCTAACTCTATTTGTTGAAGCATCCCTCATGATTAGGAAAAGGTGCTTGTAAGTGTTTGCTTTGCTTTGTTCTTTTTAAATGGTCTTCTTTATAATGTGTTATTCAATACTTGACCTTAAAAAGTGTCTGGAGCACAAAAGGCAGATTGAATATAATTTCAGTAAGTGCTGAGAGATGAAAAGGAGTACAGGTTAGTGAACAACTCTGAGAGTCCCATTGCTCTGGGCTACCTTGTTGCTCTTCCCAGATGAACAGATAGTGGAACTAATAAAAGATTTGTATATGATGTGCAGAAACAAACATCACAACCCACCGAAGGTTATAAAGTAGGTATGTTTATTACAATGCCGGAAACAAGGTGGATCTCTCCTCCTAACATGCACACCACAGCAAAATGCAGGCAGATATATTTATTATGTGTTATACAAAGTTATACATGTGCATTACAGAAACATGAATATGCATACGAGAAGTGAGGTTGTTCAAATTAGCTGTTAACATAAGTTTCCATCCATCTTCTCATGCGCACTGTCCCCTGGTGGTTGTGGGCAGGGATCTTTTGGCGAAAGCTCCAAGTCTTCCTCACGGTGAAGGGTTGTGCTGGGTTGGCAAGACTTCACACAATAAACTGTTTTTTGCTGTTTTGTTTTCTAGGGAGTTTGACTTTTGGACAACACAGGTCCGGCTTAATGTTTACCTAGACAAAGTTAGTTCCTCTTATCTGTGACACACACAAATGAATTTCTACCCCCAGTTTTCTACATTTTAACCCTTTATTTTCTAAATATGAATCAGTTTATGCATTGTTTATTCAAACCATCGTTCATGTATTTCATGAGCTTTATAAAACAAATAAGCTACTGGTTGGATTCACAAAATGGATGAATAGCTTTATGACCACTAATAACAGATACAGCTCTGTAATTTAGAGAGAAAGTTAGTAATCTTTCATGCCTCTGGGGATGCATAATAATAGTAACCTCATTTGCAGTGATCTGCCTTCCCCTTAGCCCTCAAATATGTAAGGAGGGATAAAATACATTTACAAAGCTCGAAAGAACAGTAAACTAATCAGGAATCTATTTCAAACTCTTTCAACCATATCCATTACTTAATATCCAGAATATCTCTGAAGTCTACCTGAGGAATGAAGGCAAGATATATTGAGGCTGTGAGTTAAAATAAGAGATATGGTGAAAGTAGAATAAACTTATTTTTTTGATCCAAATTCAAGAATATTTATAGTATACATGCTATAATAAACATGCTGACACGCATAGTATACATAGAACTCAGTTTCTGGGTAGTTCATAGTCAAGAGATATATTTTCCTAAAGTCTGGAGTGTATGTTGTTACCTAGTGGAGAAATAAGGGGCAAATCCATGAATAAAGTCTTAGTTCTTTCCATAATGAAACATTTCAAAATATGATTTAAAATAATTTTAAATTCCTTCCTGTTACAGTGAGAAATAACATTTTTAGCTCTGGTGGATTAAAAAAAATAAAATAATCAAAGATCTTGTAGCTACAGGTGAAAGAATCTGATGTTTCAAAAGTACTGATAGTGGACAAAACCCACTACATGTAGTCTGGGTTGAAATCTGAATGAGCTGCAAGTGAATAGTTCATTAATGTCATCTAATAAGGACCTGGTTTTCATGTGTCTCTAAGAAGACGTATCTCTATACATCTTTTACAGGTTAAGAATTTTAAAGAATTTCTATTTAATCTTTCCACTAAGAGTGGCATGAAAAAGCCTTTGAAATCTTTGGATAATTCAGCAGTGTTTACAGCAGATGGCTTCCTCTTTGAAGATCTGACACTTCATTAA
Organism: Florisuga fusca; assembly: GCA_038090715.1. Taxonomy (NCBI): domain Eukaryota; kingdom Metazoa; phylum Chordata; class Aves; order Apodiformes; family Trochilidae; genus Florisuga; species Florisuga fusca. The sequence continues at coordinate 13,488,488 of JAAWXA010000012.1, forward strand.
TAGGCTAGTATTAAGTTCTGACATATATTCAGTAAAGATATTTTAGGTCTAAATCTAAATTAAAATCCTTTGGTAGCAAATCTGATCTGATCTTTCTGGATCTATTGCTTCAAACTGGAATATTGTACTGAGCAAGTGTTTTAATGCAGTATATCAGAATTGATTTGCCTTACAAGAGTGTGTCTCACTTTAATTAGGTAAAGAGAAATATATTATCACTTCAGACTTTTACTAGTTTTGATATGTAATAGTTTTTGATCTATAATGATGTTTTATGCAAAACTGTTTCTGGTGGTTTACTGAAAGGAATTACTATTACCTACTGTATTATGACACATGGAACATAGGTTCTGATTCTGTGAGATTAAAAAAAATGTAATAAAAAAAATCTTATTAATACTTTATGTGTATATTGGCTATATGCAAATCACTCCTGTTCACATGCTGTGTGTGAATAATTTGGGAAATCTGAAGATCACAGTAATGAAAAATGTCATAGTCTTTGACCAACTTTATTCATCAAGTAATTTTCTGTGCAAGTGGTTTGTTTGGGTTTTTTTTTGAGGACAGGTGGTAGGGAAAATAAGAAGAATCAAGAGACATTTAAAAGGTTAAATTTATGAATGAAACTCTTGAAGATGCTTCTAGGTAGCTGTTCATTCTTAACTGCTGCTCGTACAACAGATTGTAGAGAATGCCTTCAGAGACATTTCCAGCTTCAGATTTTCACAAGGTTGAATTGTTTTTTAAGAGATGTTGACTGTTTTCTTCATTTTCTATTTCCTCACCACTCTCAATGAAGGACTAGTACTTAATGGGGGCCCAATATCTTGAGTTTCTGTCACTAATACTTTGACACTTTTTAGATGTTTGATTGTTCTTCAGAGTCACTGCCTGCTTACAGATCCCCTCAGTATCTAAAAAAGGCAATGAATGGAGCAACAAGGCAACTACTCAGATAAATTCTTTGAGGTGCTGTGATAAAATTATCTGAATTTGACTCCATTTGTTAAAAGCAGGGGCTGGATATAGTTAGAAAACATCCTTAATGAGAAGAATTCTGTTAGAAACTGATTCTTCCTATGAAGGTTCTGCAGAAAAATGAGCACCTGACGCAGCCCGTCATTTTCATTTAGGCTGGAAATAGACAGAGATTACCTTAGCTTTCATACTTGAAAAACTATTCAATTGATCCAATCTTTTCCCTTTTCCTTTTTCTCTCTTCTTGGCTGGGTTATTTGAGTTAGATGTTTGCATTATTGTGGCATGTTTTCCTACTGATTCTTCACTTTTCTTTTAGGACTGTGCAAAAAAAAGGAAAATGTTCACATATTTTTCTCTGGACCAGAAAATATGAAATACATGAATATGTAATAAGTGCGAAGTAATACACTTAACAGAGTGTTTCAAGTTAGAGTCCAGTAGTATGAAAACATTTTTGTAGACTTAAAAATAAAAAAGAAAAAGAGTTATTTTGTATAGAATACATTTTACAAAGAAAATTTGAAATCCAATGTGATCAAAACCAAGAAAAATTGCTAATTTCTGTTTTTCAAACAATTTGCATAAGAATTTCTAGCACATGCATAAAGGCATGGTTATGTCACAGGTGTTATGCTGCTGAGAATGTCTTTTAGATAAATAATGTATAAATACGTGTTCGCCTTCTTGAGAAGGATGACACTGAAGTATTCAGTAGACCACTACAGGAATAGTGTTCTACTGAGTGGTTTACTACTACATAGTATTAATTTTAGTAAAATCTCTCTGAAATACAAATAGTAGTGTCTTTATCCAATAGAAATACTAATTTTGTAAAGTTTGTGTAACATACTCTTTGCAGTGCTTCAGTTGTACTGTGTGGGTGTGATGCTGGTGCCACATGCATTCAAAACATTAAAATGAGTCATGAGGAAGAAAGGCAAAGGATATTATATAAAAGTGCTAAAAAAACCCATCAGAGTTTACAAAGATTTGGCATAGGTTTATTAGTTCATGCATTAAAAATGGAAATTTACCTTAAGGTTTCCTTCTTAAAGGTGTAAAAGGTTTGCGTTTAATGTAAGGTAGCATATTGCAGTCTGCCTTTTTGCTCAGAAATTAGTGAAATGACACAACGAAGCCCGTTCTTCTCATCATGTTTTTGTACACTCCCAAGAAAAAATGTACTTGTGGTCTAGATTACTTTTGTTTTAAATTAAAAAAAGAAATGAGAAGATGGAGAACAATTTTTTTAAAATCCCACAAAAATGAAACTCCAATTGTTGATCTCAAATATTCTTCACACTGAAATCTCTTAGAATATTGATGCTGGTATATACTGTCTCTTTAAAGATGTAATTGGCAGATAAGAGGATAATAGCCCTTTTCTGACAAGATAGTTCAAACATTCATTGAGAGAATCATTCCCCCTGACCCGTGAAGTGCTTTTCTTTCCTCCATCAGACACCTTGTATTTTTTGGTTTGAATTAATGAAGATCTGGTATTATATATTGGTCATTCTGTGTGCTGGGTAATATCACAGAACTTAATTGTCCCCAGGAGGTTAGAATTATGTGTTGGAGACAGTTTCAGAGCATCACCAAAGCTTGGTTTAGCCACTGAGAGTAAAACCATAAGCAATCTATGACTGTTGGGTCTGCCAACACAAGAGCTGCTGGATCTTAGTGATGAATAAGACATAGTGATGAACACAACATGTATGTGTATTTTTTTTTCCCCCCATAGTGATGAATACAGACTCCTGCAGCTTTTAGAGACTACATTATAAAAAAATTACTAGTTGCAGAAAATATATTATCATTTTTGCCTTATGTTTCTACACTTTCTGTGAAAAGTTCAGCTGCTGTTGCCACTTGGAAACATTATTTTTTGTTTAGTGACATTTGCCTCAATAAATGCATCTATAAGGTAATTATCAGCTGTCTAGAAGAAAGAAGAAATTCTACATAAAGATTAAAATTTTTTTAACATGTACACAGATATATGTATTTGGATATATGTGTATGTTGGAGAGACAACAAAGCAAGGCACAATCAATCTATGACAATCCTGGAATGCATCAATGATCACTTCCTCCTCCAAGTGATGTAGGAACCAACAGGGATAGATACCTGTGCTCACCAAGAGGGAAGGGCTGGTAGGGAATGTCAAGCTTATGGGCAGCTTTGGCTGCAAGGACCATGAGATGGTGGAGATGGTGGAGGTCAGAATCCTCAGGGTGGCAAAGAAGGGGGTGCTCAGCAAGCTTGAAACCCTTGACTTCAGAAGGGCCAATTTTGGCCTCTTTAAGGAAATTTCTTGGTAGGGTACCATATGACAAGATTCTGGAAGGACTGTAAGCCCAAGAAAGCTGGTGGACTTTTAAGGATCATCTCCTCCAAGCTCAGTAACACTGCATTCCTAAAAAGAAGAAATCAGGAAAAAAGTCCAGGAAACCTATATGGACAAACAAGGAATTCCTGGCCAAAATCAGACACAAAAGGGAAATCCACAAAGGGTGGAAACAAGGACAGCTAACCTTGGAGGATTACAAGGAAATTGTTCATGAAATCAGAAACCACATTAGAAAAGCTAAATGGCCCTGATGGAGTCAAATCTCCCCAGGGATATTGAAGATAACAAAAAAGGTTTGTACAGATATGTATGAGAAGAAAAGAAAAACAACAAACAAAAAACAAGAGAGAGTGTGGGGCCCCTGTAGAGTGGTACAGGTGACCTGGTTACTTAGAGAAGGCTGAAGTACTCAATGACTTCTTTGCTTCTGTCTTCACTGCTAACCACTTGGGCCACACCACCCAAGTCACAGAAGGCAATGGCTGGGTCAGGGAGAGTGAAATACCACACAGAGTAAGTGTAGATAAGGTCTAGAAACACCTAGAGAACCTGAAAATGCACAAGTCCATGGGACCCTTTGAGATACATCCACAGGTCCTGAGGGAACTAGCAGCTGAAGCTGCTAGGCCACTAACCATCATATATGAGATGTCATGGAAAACATTCCAGAGAAGTTCTCAGTGACTGGAAAAGGGTTAACCCCTACTTTTAAAAAAGTGAGCAAAGAAAACCCAGGGAACTACAGACCAGTCAGTCTCATGTCTGTGCCAGATAAAGTCAAGGAGCAGATCCTCCTTGCATCAGTACTAAGACACATAAAAACAATGAAGTGATCAGTTCAGCCAAAATCATGTCTGATGAATATGGTGGCTTTCTATGACAGTTACAGCTCTGGTAGATATGGGAAGAGAAACTGATGTCATCTATCTGGACTTGTCCAAGACATTTGACACTGTCCCACATGACATCCTTGTCTCTAAGATGGAGACATGGATTTGATGGATGGACCACTCCATGGATAACGAGCTGGCTAGAAGGTCATACTCATCAATCAGAATGATCAATGGCTTGATGTCTATTGAAAAGCAGTGACAAGTGGAGTTGTTCAAGTGGACTTCCAGGGGCCTTCCAATATTTGAAGAGAACCTACAGGAAGTGGGGAAGACTTCCAGAAGAGCCTCCAGTGTTAGAACAAGGAAAAATTTATTCTTTCCAGCCATATCTCTAAAACTTTGCGATGTTGGAGAAATGGGCTAGAAGTAATTTTTAATTCTCAGATCTGTGCAATTCCTGATTCTGTTGTCTTTCATGCAAGATCTCATAAAATGTCTTCTGATTTGTACATAAATACTGGGAAAGAAGACTATAAGTGCATGGCTCCCTTCAATGTTTTACAAATTCAATTAGCTTAGGAGCAGTACGTCTGTCAATATAATAGGCAGAAAGCAGAATCATTCTGCCTCCAAGTTTCTTAAATAATGGTTTCTTGACTGTATAAATTACAAAAATAAAACTTTAAAAAAGCACCTGTGAAACCACTTTAAAATCTACCCATTCTTTGCAGGCAGCCCTCAGTATGATGTTCCTACACTGAGGAAGGAAATAATTAAGAAAAATTTGGATATGTTAGTATTTTTAATTTAGAAAAATTTTAGCATCTTAATTATTTCATTTCTGCAAATTATTACTTTTTAAAATGTTTCCAGATAAATACTAATATTACCTGAATTAGTCAAAATCCCTTGTTTTCTGTTCTGAAGAATAATGTTCTCATGTCATTTAAACACAATGCCCATCAATATAGGAACCCAGTTAATGACTAAGGAAGCTGGAATATTTTTTCTTTTGTTGACATGATTAAAGCTACAATTGTTAAAAACTGTCTGAAGGAATGCCATTTTTTTCACTCTCTGAGGTTGTTATTTTGATGATTTCTTAGAAAAAGTTTCTAGATTTTTTTATAATTATAATCTACATTAATCTGCATTATAACTACGTCCTTATACTTGTTTTGTGTTTTCTACTTGAGCCTAGGCTAGAATTTTTTTATTGCAGTGTTAAATTAAGCATTTCCTTTCAGTTGTTTCCATTCTTGGAATGCCATAAATATCCTAGTCCTATTCATCCCCAGCAATAAAAAAACATCTTAGACATTCCTAACCTTATCCAAATATTTTTGTAATAGACTCTCCCACTATATCTGTTTTCACTTTATCTGTTTTCACTTTACCCTACTTTACTTTTTTCAACGCGTGCTGTGTTTCTTTCCTCAAATGATTTAGATCACATTTTTTCAAGCTTGTGTATCTTACATTAGGCATAATGGTCTATGTACTCAGAGCAGTTGTTTAGATATTGACCCTCAGACCAAATTTTTAATCATTACTGGGGTCTTGTCTTTGTAGGTAGTTCAGAAGACACTACTAATTAAGTAGTCTGTAGTATCATCATGTATGCACCATATTTGTTACAGCAATGGAAGTGGACTGGAATTCCAAAATTTCACCGATGATTTTGTTTTTTTGTGGTTTAATCTGTATTTAGTTAGTTTAATTGACTGTATAATGGTAGAAAACTATTTGCATGTATGGAAAATACACTTTGGTCTTCTAAATCGTCTTGCGGTGGAGTTATTAATATGTGAAAGGTTTATGATTAACTCTAACAGGTGCACTGTTTTTAAAATGCAGGTTACCAAGAAAGGAATTGGGAAATTAAAGGAGCAGAATGTATACCTTGTGAAGAATAGTCAAGTTTCTTGCAAGTCGATTCATGTAAGCAACTTTTAAGAGAGGTCTTAATTATCAGTGTGACTGCTACTTATTACTGTTTTATTCACTGCAGAGTTATAATTTTTTACATTGTCATGAGAGTTAACATCTTTTTTCAAATAATAAATCATTTTTCAAATAATAAACCCAAACCATTACTTGTGCATTTTATGACACTGTGCACATGTCCTGGGTGTCACTGCCTGCAATAATCCACTATCACATAAAGAGGTATATTTCAAAAGATAAAATCTCTGTTTCCTCTTTGTTATGCATGTGGCATGCAATGCAATCTACTGCAAAACAAGTGTCATAGTTAAGTATTTAGATTCATGTAATGATTCCTTCATTTAAAGACAGTCTGCTGCATGAGAGTAAAAATATTCAAAAAACAGGCAAAATTTTGTGTTCGTCTGAGCACTTTGGATTTTGTACTTTACCGTGTTAGTTGGATAGACTAAAACTTTGGGTAGAAGACTTATGCTGGTGCCTTGAATCCATACTGGGAATTTGATATTTCACTATGTATATACTTCTTATTTTATCTTTTTATTTAACTTTGCTTAAAAAAAAATTAATCTTTCTTCTAAATTACAGTGCTTTTAAAAAAAATTTTAATCTTGATTTGATTCTTACTCTCCAGGCCTCTACAAAAACAAATTACAGTTAAAAATTCACTGATGCAGGTATTGGAAGAACTTTGGGGATCTTAGAAAATGAGAGTTTTATGTCCAGACAAATTTTGTGGAACATTATTATACTGCCAGAAGAATTAATGGCAAGAAGTATTTTCCATAAGAATGTTATTAAACATGGTCTAACTTTAGGGGAAAAGGCAGAGAGTGATAAATTATACAGGAATGAAGAATTATCTGAACCTGAGGAGGTACGAGTGAAAATGAGTTAATTCAAATAATTATTAGCACTAGAAATCTGAGAGTCAAATGAGTGGAGCCAAATTTTAAAGGTCTTCACAAGGCACTACGTATTTAGCCAGTAGGCATACAGCACTTCTAATGAATGTTCGGAATTTGTGCTAGTTGGAACTTTACAAATCTATGCAAAACCAAAAGTTTTAAAACTCTTTAGACTATAATTTTTGTTTTTAAGTTTGTCCTGATAGGAGCCATTTCTATGCAGAGGTTTAGCAGAAAAAAGATCTCGTATAGACCAATAGAGATCTCTAAATGGGATCACTCAACACACTCTGAAATCTTCAGTTGTCTCAAGTGGATGACAAAGCTGCATTGGAAAAAGTGAAAAACTGAGTATGTGATGTGCTTTGCTTTGTTTTGATTTTTTATTGTTATTATTATTATTCTCATGATTACAAAGACCCTTTCACCAGCTGAAGTGAAATCCATGCAATTAATTTCTCAATTTAATATTCTCCTGGTTCTTGCAAGGAACAACTCCCCCATCAGGAGAGTTTCTCCCTAGGAGTCCTTTGGAATAGATATATAGAAATTGATTTCCTATGTGCTTTTGAGGGAGCCTGATGGGAGATGATTTTCTTATGCTTGTGCTATCAACTTGTGCCCTCTGCAAGCATCTTTAGTGATAGGTAGCAGTGCCCACCAATATATAGTTTCCATTTCTAAAAAAAATATTCTATATCAGATAGAATTCTCATTGGTCAGACTTTGTTAAGATGAATAAATATTTTTAATAGTCTTTTCCAGAAAAACCTAGACCTAGACTGCTATTCAGTAGACAACTGTCACACTGCAAATATAGCACTATCAGGAAAGACCTTTTTATCAGTTACTGATCTACTGAAAATTCCTTTATGAAAAATTATCCTGTTTCATTATAATAATTTTGATGTTATGTTCAAGACAGATTAGGATGATAACTTAAAGGTCTATTTTTTCCAGAATTTGTATTTCTTCAAAATAGATTCCTGATGAGCTCATTGCATGATTTTCTACTTTACATTATCTATACTTGAGGAAGAAGTGTGCAGAGAATGTGAAAATAACGAAAGTCTGCTGATAACAGAGTAGGGAAAAAAAAAGTAATTCCTTCTCACCTTTCCTGTTAAACCTACAGCAGAGATTTTAAGCTCAGCTAATAAAGAAATTAATTCCAGTTTTATCAGGAACTCTACATTCTCTGTTTTGCACTTTACTTTGCATCAAAAGAAAAGGTGAAGATGAAGAATTTTCCAATGCCATGGGACAATTGCCTTTAGAGGAAGCCAGTGGATGATGGGTGCATGGGACATATGCTTGAGTAGCAGCAAGCTGGCTGGCCATGCACTGCCTGGCAGGCAGCGAGGTGGGGAGCTATGCTACCAGGAATCAAGCAGCTCTGTGCTGCCAGTCAGCTCATCCCAGACATGTGAAAGGGTAGTGGGAGCAGATGATTCAATTCTGCTGACAAGTGTTTTCAGGAAAATAAACAATGCCATCAGAAGCCTTTAATTTCTGGAGGTTTTGACCAGTTCTGGTTTATAAATAAGTCAGCTGCACAATATATTTTTTTATTGCAGTCTTAGGCTGATGCTGGAAATAAAAGAACTTTACCATTTATCCTGCTGCACTACAACTAGGGGAAGACAGTATCAGAAATCCCCTTTGAATTCTCACACCTGAGACTTTATGAAATACAGACTCTGAAAATGGCACCTTTGCAACTGAAGCAAATTCTGGGCTTATGCTGGAGGCTGAGAGACTCACACTACTGATGATGTGCAATTTGCAGTATTGTTTCAGTTAGAACAAGTCTAATCTGCTTGGTATGTATGATTCCTAACAGGGCCAGCACTGTAATGGCACATCATTTTTTTACCTCTAGGACAGTTATAAAATTCTTCACATTTAGAAATCAATATTGTTTAAATGTTACATACTATCTTAGAATAATGGAATTATTGTGGATGGAAAAGACTTCTGAGATCATCAAGTCCAACCTATGACCTAACACCACCACACTGGGTAGATCGTGGCACTGAATGCCACATCCAGCCTTTCCTTAAATGCCTCCAGGGATAGTGAATCGACTACTTTCCCAGGCAGTCCATCCAATGCCTGATCACCTTTTACATGAGGAATTGCTTTCTGGTATCTGACCTAAGCCTCTCCTGGTGTAGCTTCAGGCCATGCTCTCTTATCCTGTCACCATTTGCCTGGGAGAAGAGCCTGACCTCTATCTGACTACGACTTCCCTTTAGGTGGTTGTAGAGAGCGATAAGGTTCCCATTGGGTCTCCTCCAGGCTAAACAACCCCAGCTCCCTTAGCTTCTCCTCCTAAGGCTTTCCCCCTTCACCAGTCCCTTCACCAGCCTCATTGCCGTCCTCTAGACCTACTCTAGCACCTTAATATTCTTGAACTGAGGGGCCCAGAACTGTACACAGCACTCAAGGTGAGGACACATCAGTGCAGAGAATTACATCCTCAGACCTGCTGGCCACACTATTCTTGTTGCAAGCCAGGATGCCACTGGCCTTAAGGGCCACCTGGGCAGAGTGCTGGCTTCACTTTCAACTGGTTGTCAACCAAGAGACAGCCCAGGTAGGTCCCTCTCTGTTGGGCTGCTATACAGCCACTCTTCCCCCTGTCTGTAGTGCTGGGATTGTTGTGGCCATAGTGTAGGACCCTGCATTTGGCCCTCTTCAGCTTCATACCGTTGGCTTTGGCCCATCAACCCTGCCTGTCAGGTTCATCTGCAGCATCTTACTACCTTCCAGGAGAAGGTTTTTTGTTTAAATTTTTGTTTTTGTTGTTCGTTTTCTTTTTCACTCTGTGTTGAGTTCTTATGCTTTACTGCAGAACTTACTGCACACTTACCTACCTTTAAAATCTATTTTTTTTTTTTTTTTTTTTTTTTTTTTTTTTTTTTTTTTTTTTTGATGGACAGACTCTGGGTGTATCAAGTCAAGGAATACTACTCCAGATGGAGATATATGTCTATGTATGTCCCTGTGTGACATTCCTAAAAGAAACTGGATGGATGAAATATTAGTTTTCATTTAGTTCAGCAAAAAACAATGGACAAATTTTGGAAGATTGTTTTGCACTATTTTGAATTAACCTTGGCTGTACCTTAAATCGCATAATTTTAGAAAGTGGTTCATATTTTGGGGTTAGTTGCTTCATAAATGGACATGTCACACCCTTTAATAAAAGAAAATAATTTGATTAAAAGGAAATGTGTAAGAAGTTAATGTAGCCTAGAAACAATAGGAAAAATTTCCAGAATCATCTAGAAGGTAACCCTTGTATCTTATTTTAGGATTAACTTGTTTTGTTATTGGAAAAGTATTCTTTTTGTTGTAAAATCTCAGTGTCACATGAAGATGTTTGACTGTAACTCTGGTGTTTTTACAACCAATAGCCACAGAGGCATGAATAAAAATAGTGAAGAATAGTATCCAGATTTTAAAACAGATGTTTTAAAATCCCCTTTAAAACATTGCTGAACATAGTTGTTAGTAGAAAATGGAAAACAGGTAGAATGAATTCTTTCACTTTAGACACTCACTATGTCCCTTTAACAGTAGAAATTAAATACCAAAATCTCACAGCTATAATATTTTTAAAATTTTTTTTTTTGGCTTAAACTTTATTTGCTACCCTTAGTTACCCATTGTTTCAGGCTATCTGTCATACTGTTGGTGTATCTTCTTTTAACCAGGGAAATAGCAAAAACAGCATATGAGTGTACAATCAATTGTATGATAAATCACAAGAGTGATTTGTATGGGACATCATTTGAATGAAGATGCAGTATTACTGTGTTAAAAGGAGAGTATGGAGAGACTGGTTCTTATTTGTACATATTGATTTTTTTCTTGTTGCATTTTATATTTTGGACATACAGACATTGCCACTGATTTTGAAACCTGTGTTAGCTTTCATTTTTCCAATCACTGCTGTCTTATCGTTAACTTTGGGACAATTTCTTAATTTGCTTCACTACTCAGCTGCATAGGGTCTGAAATATGATGACTTGCAAACTGAAGAGTAAAAGCAAGAGATGTACAGCATAGCAGCACTGAGCTATCTCCTGTGGGCAACATGGTAAGGTGGAAAATGTTCTTGAAAGACATGATGACTGTGGTTGTCTGATGTTCTCCTTGGAGTTATACTACACAACCTTTAAGAAGCACATACAGCAAAGAAGACCACCTAGCAAAGGCAGTCTGAAAAGGGAACTGTTACTATCATCCTTTGAAAATTGTGAGGCTGTGACATAGCATTCATGTATGTGAATGAGTGTGAAGGAGTTGTGGAAGTGAGAGTGGGTGATGAAATTATGGAGTCATGAATTTTATGGCTAGATAATTCTTGTTCTGTGTGGATTTTTTAGTTTCACCAGTGAGTTGTCTACCTATAAATCTGATTTCTCATTTCTCTCTCCTGCTTCTAGAGGACCCAGGGAGATGTCTGTGCTGGGCATGAAAATGCTTTTTCTGATCCGTGTCAGAAGTCAGGAAGTACATTGCAAATACAAACTTATATGTGAGTGAAATAAAATTCCATTGTGTATGGACAGGTTAAAACCAATTATGATATTAGCACTTTCCCATATTAGAAGCAATGTTGATAGGATGTCTTAAAATTTACACCTTATCAACGTGAATTTTTTCAGCAAGAGCATTTTTATATTAACTTTAAAAAAACCCCTACCTGAATGGATTTTGACATTTCTTTTTTTTAAAATGGATAACTCAGAACCCCTTGCTTTCCCTAAAAAATTTATTCGTGGTATTTAAGCCTACTAATGGGCTTCCTTCGTGATTTTACACTGTGTCTGAATGCAATACTATAGGAGTAATCTGGATTAAATTCCTGCTGTTTTGTCACTGTCCTGTTTTTGTTAGTGAAGTGTACAAGATCCTGTTTGCCAGGGTGAAAAATGAAGAAAATGATGATTTACAGAGGAAGCTTCTAGGAAATTAGAAAGTTAGTGGATTATGAATAGCCTAGACTAGATAGGAACTATGATGTCTGAATCTGGTGGGTTTTGTTTGTTTGGTTGGTTGTTTGGTTTTTTTAATGGTAACTCATATTACTGTAGGAAAAAATGTTGTGCCTAGTCCCAGATATTTTTGGTACCATGTAGAAACAATTATTCTATAAAATCTGCATTAAATAAATACATTCAGTATATTGTTTTCCACAAAATACAGAGCTGTACCTCTTTAAAATGCATAAAGTTTTTATTTGTGAGGAAAATAAAAAAAGAGATACATGCCTGCAATGTCCTTCTGGTTCCCAAAATACATAAACAAAAGAAATGTTTTTTTACTCACTGCAATAATATGGTGGTTTTGAAAGTGATGGGGTGCTGCTACTTCCTTTCCTAATAATGGGACATTGGTTTTCAACTCAAGTGTGTGTGTGCATTTCTAGAAAAATAAACAAAAAACACATGTGCATCTATTGCAAAGTATTTCACACTTGAGTACAATAAAAGACGAATTACTATATGACATTTAATACAGGAACATATAGTCCATGAATTCAAAAATTTCTACGTCATTGTTTTTGCACCACCAAAGAAAATGATGTGACAAAATCTCACAAAATATCTGTATCTACAATACATTTGTTCCTTGGAAAAAGCAACCAGCTACCAAATCAAACAGAGTCAACACAAAAATCTAAAAATCAAAAACTCCAAAAAGAAAATAAATCCTTACAATAGTGTGAATTTTCCTTCCTTATTATTATAATTATCTAATTGATGCATACAGCATGCTTGCCACAATGTCCTGATTGGGTAGGTTCATTTCTCTGTATTACAGTTTTCACAAACTGTAGTTTAGATGTAAAACAGAGGTTATATCAGTGAGATTTGAAGTTGCTGAATTCTCTGCCATTGAGAATTATCATCTTGGTGTACCAAAGTAATTTTGAATCTTTAGCTTTCCATGTGTTTGAATACCTCTGTATACCTCCACGGTTTTGTGTGTGTGGACATGTGTGTGTATGCATATACATATAAATAGTTGTCTACATGCATTACATCTTTATGCAGGCTATTCTCTGTAATAATAAGGGAATGTAGAAGTTCAAATCACGAAAAGGGATATGCATTTACATGGAAAGAAAAACATGGAAGCTATTGAAATATCTGGGACACATGCATGATTAAAGGTTCATGAAACAGCAAATAAGACAACCTTCTTTTGGAAACTGAGGAAAACATTTATTTCCTTTAAAAAATAGAAAAGGATGAAATGCGTATGTTCTCCTTTAATTCAGTCTGTCTAGTCTTTTTGTTGACATGCTCCCAAATAATGAGCTTGATAGAATGAGTACATTAAACATTTAAGCTATCTTACTCACTTGCAAAACACTAGTAAAAGGGCACAGCTTTCTTAACCTTGCACTAACAGAGGAGGGCATATCTCTCTCTCCCATATTTATTCTTCTTTCTCTTTAGCTTTTGTTTTTTCTTTCTCTGTCTTTCTCTGTGTTTCTTTAAATCTACTTTTCAGTACAGCTGCTGACAATACGTTTGTTGTTTTGGGGGGGCAGTACTCTGTTATCTGCTGACGATTTTATTCCTTGAAGGGATACAGCCAAAAACATAAAGTACAATAAAACCAAATAATAATAAATGCCCCCAAAACCTAAACACCTCAAATATTTTTCTTCTCTTCAGTTTTACTGCTGCCAATTAAAAAACACCCACCCATAACAAATTTTTAAAAAACCAAGTTCCTAAACTTTCAAACCTGAGCATATTTCAGTACTATATTTCTGATTCAGAAAACATTGAATTCCAGTCTAATAATTACCTGACTTATTCCTATAGCTGTCTGACTAACATCTTCTCTCTATTAAATCATCCCATTCAATTGATTGAATACAAATTAAATAGAATATTGTCTTGAATAATGATTTGTGAAACCAGTAAAATGGCTTGAAAGCAATGGGCTAAAAAACTAGGGGAATACTCAGGAACAACTTCTCAGGTATAAAAAGAAAGCGTATATTGATTATGACTGCCTTTTTTGTCTTAAATCACCTTTTTTTTTACTTCATTTTGGTGTCTCCTTTGCTAACTTTTTTTTTCACCCATGTTAAAAAGCAGACATGAAAAATGGCAACTAAAGCATGAAGAAAAAGGGGGGTAAAAACAGAGAATCTATAAAAAAATAAAGGTGGGAGGGCCGCAACAAATGAAAGCAAGGTCTGTTACTTATTTTCACATGGGATACAAAATCTACTAGGAAATCTTTTGAAAGAATTTTGCTGGAAAGGATTTGAAATCCTTCAGTTAGTCATACACTGTCAGAGTGCAACAGAAAGGTCTGTGAAGCTATCCTGTGATAAGGCTGATTAGATGACTAGCATCTGTAAGACACACAAACTTTTTTGAACAGCTAATCCAACTGATTGAATATCAGAGTGTTCCATGCACAGCATAGTTTGTTAATGTGGGGGGTCCCCTCTGCTGCACAGTTATGAAGGTATTTATTATTCAGTCCTACATAATAAATCCAGTGCTAGTCATTAACAAAACCTTCCTTGCAAAATGATGGATTGGCAAAATGTGAAAGTGTCTCTGTGTTGGAGATTTAAGGACATGTCAATAACAATATTTGCAATCAGTTCAGTTGTAAAGTTAACACAATTTAGTACTGTTCTCTTCGCTATGAAGTTTGTTTTACCCAATAACACATAAAAACGTGTTATTGTTAACATAAATGTTATTAGATAGGTATACCTATTTTCCTGCCTATGACAAAACACTTTTCACTCAAACCAGCAGGTGGTATGCAGGATGCCATAAGACTTCCAAATGCAATGAGGTCTACCTTAATTGCCTTGCAGCCAAAACTTCAAACTTAGTAATCTACAGTCAGCTGCCATTAGCTCCTCTCACAAAAACCTTTGCAGTAGTTAATCACTAGATTATGTCTGAACTCTTTAACTGGTTTGGGAAATGAAAGGTGGATGCAGCCCCTGCTAAGTGGGGAAAATATTTATGCTAATACCAGGGGGAGGGGAAGGCCTGTGTGTAAAGTGTCTTTCTTGCAATATGTGTCACAAAGACAAAGTGATGCTGAATCTCCACCACTATAAATAAAAAGGGGAGGCAGGCAGAGCCCCTCAAGTGCTGCACAACTTCCCAATGCCCTCCATCCCTGCCCTGAAATAGTTTGGATTTATCATCAGGGTATGCAGATGTGTGGGTATGTTCATACAGCTTTGGAAAAGTGGAAAGTAAGATTGAAAATTGTATTTGTCTAATTTTTGCTCTTACAAGTGTTTCTTGGAGGAAAAAGAATGAGGCTCTTGAAATTTCTGTTCCATTCTGTAATTCTGGTGAAGTGGCTGATATTCTGATTATTTTTTTCTTTTTCTGAAATGAACAAAACCACAGAAATTAAGTTGAAGATTAGATTGGGTGCCTACATTTGTACCACACCTGATTTTATTGATATGTAATAGTGGTGGGTTTACCTTGGCTCATGAGTTGAGGTAAGGGCGGGGACATCACTCTCCAGTTATTGTCACAGGCAGAATAGACTTGACTTGGAAAAAATGAATTTATCACTGACTAAAAGAGATTCAAATCATAAGAAGCAAAGCTTCCTCCTTCCTTTTTCCCACGTGTACCTTCGTTCCTTCATTCCTGACTCCTCCTTTTTTCCCAGACTCCTGCCAGCAGTACAGGAGAATGGGGCTGCAGTCACTCCGTAGCAGCTGTTCTTTGCTGTACAGTTTCCTCACCCTCACACTGTTCTCCTGCCCCAGTGTGGGTCCTCTTTGTGGACTGCAGGGGAATATTTTCCTGGAGCTGCTTCTTCTTTTCTGACTTTAGTATCTTCAGAGCTGTTCCTTATGTTGTTTTTTTTTTTTCTATCATTCTTCTCATTCAATACCAGGAAGCACTTTCCCCCCTTTCTTAAGTACACGCAAGGGTGGCATCATATTAGCTGAGAGGCTCTAATGTGCTCTGTAGTGGGTCTTTTAGAGGCAACTGGAATTGGCTCTGTCTGGCACAGGCAGTCCTAGCCTCTTCTCACAGACACCACCCTGCAGCCACCCCATTTCCAGCACCTGGACACCTGGACCCAGTACAGTAATACACGTTAATTTTGCATTGAAATGTACTGGAGAGATACATAAGTATCTCTCCTTGACATTCACTACAAATTAATGGCAGTAATCAAAACCCCTATATTGACTAAATATGTTTACTTATTGCTAAAGAAATTTGCACAAGTATTCTTTCACACAGGAGAGAGGCAGGTTTTGCTGAGATACTGGGGGGCATGAAATGTCTCAAAGGAATTCTTAGATGCAAAGGATGAAGATTTGACAGTCAAAGGACCAATGATTTAAATTCTGTTCTAATTTTGAGAGAGAAAATGCACCTTTTGAAAAGTAGTATTTTCAGTGAAAAGTGATTGAAAAATTGGAATTGTTTGCTTGCTTGGAATACTTGCATATAAGCTACAGTAAAAAAAAAAGGGAAATTAGGACTCAGATGCAGCAGTAGAATCAGGAAAATATCAGTTATGTTGTACATCAAAGCTTGGAAACAAATCAGATATTTTCATTTTAATTAACAACTCAAAAATAAATATTGTTAGAAACAAAAGGAATTTTACAAGAAAAATCAGCATTTGGTTTAGGTTCTTATCTTGTTCCTCTGCATATGTGGGAAGGGAAATAGTTGTACTGTGTTCAATGATAGACACAAATGAGCATAATTTGCAAACTGAAATAATAGTCATATGTTTTTTGTATTTTCTACAGCCATACTTTATCCCTTTTGGATACAGCAGCTTTTTCACAAGAAAATGTAGTGGACTGCATTCCAGATTAGCATTTTACAGTCTTTGACTCTTACCCTTCTTTGGCTGCTGCCATTGGAAAAATGTTTGTTGAATTAAATGAGACCAGTATCTGGTTTGTTTTTTTTTTTTTTTTTAAATTCATTTGTGAACATTATGCCACTACAGATTGCTTTTCTTGAAAGTTTCTGCTAGAATGAGTTAAGGGGTAGAAATTGCAGGGACAATGGCATAGTTTCTCCCTCTTAAGAACAGCAGTAGGCCAGCTTCCTGCTCCACAAAGTACACTGTCAAAATAAACCATTTATATATTTTGGTTCATGTTTTCATCAACTCATAGTTCCTTTTGAGTTCATAGATTTTGACTGTAGAGTTTGCATCAACAGCATTTCAGTGCATTTGTACTGCTTCCCTGCTGCTATGTGAGAAATAACACAGCTTAAAAATTGAGCCATAGAAAACAAAAGTGTGGGAGTGTCTAGATTTGATAATGATCTCCAAGTCAGAAATATGATTATCACTTCAGTAATCCTTTATGTGGACTGGCAAGTACTTTATTCTCTGTCAGTTACATCACCCATGAACAGTTAAAAGACACCAACCCAGTGCACTGAAGTGATATTTCTACAAGAAAGAATGATACATGAACAGAAATGTATGGTTTCTATAATTTAAAATGCATTTTTTGCATATTCTACTTCATGAATGATTTGTAGAGTTGAGCATACAGCAGGTGTTGGTCAAACAACGTGCAAATATCAGTGTGTTAAAACAGATCTTGTCCTGGTTTTTAGCTTGTGCCAGTAGTTTTTTGTTTTGTTTTGGGGTTTTTTTTGGGAGAGAAATTATGCTGTTGCTTCTGCTGGGAATTATAATGTACTGATGTAGCAGATCTGGCATGCTGTTTCCTTTTCTAGCTGAGTTACAGATGTAATCTCTATTACCTTCTATTTGCTTGTATTGCTCTCAATGTATCAGGTAATGTGCAACATAAAAAGCACTTCTCCCACTCACACAAAAAGAAATATGAAGACAAGAGGAGGAGGAAGAACATAGTTAAAAGGGCAGTCTCCCAGTAATGGCACCACTGATTTACACCTTGTCAGTTTTTATATATATAAATGTTGCTTTGACTTCATACTTATGCAGAGGGACATGTAGGCAGATCAATACATGTAACAAAAATATTGCTGTATGTGCCTTAGCTCTTTTAGAGCTTTGAGGGATGAATGTCTTAGAGGTCAACCCACAAATGCTCAGAATAAAAGTATTTCACATATTAAACCAGAAAATTAGTATATCGTGCCTGAAAGATGGAAAAAAGAGGAGTGGATTTTCCAACTTTCGCTTTAACTCTTCAGCATAACTACTTTCCATAATATTGCAGATGGTATACAAAAAGTTTTGCCATAGCTACTAATAGGCAGTAATTGATGGGAAATATGTATTTTAATGTCTCATATATTAGAACACTTAGGAGATATTAGGACTTTAAAAAGCTTCCACTCCAGATTAAGATGTAACCAGTAGGAAAGTGTGATGTGAAATATTCTATAAACTAGACTGAAATAATCACAACTGAAAGTCATTACATAATCTGAGTTGCTTTGTCTGGAGTTGAATGACAGTGTTTACTATTCAATTAAGAGGCATGCTATTGGGCTCAGATACTGATGCAAATCCAAAAGAGCTTGATTTGTTTTGACCCTTGTAACCCACCAGCTTCAATTTTTTTTGAAACTGTACCTATTGCATTTTATCTGTCCACAAAACATACTATTTCATAAAAACAAGATTTTTAGTTGTTACTTTAAAATCCTACTGAAGGATAATGAGCATAATGTTTTGTTTGTTTGTGTATTTATTAATTTATTTATTTATTTTTACAAGAAATGGGCTTAGAGAACCTTTAAATTTCAAACTTCATTTATTTAAATTTTTGTTTGCAAACATAAACAGGAATCAATCATTGCTACAAAGGATTAACAGACACAGGAGACCAGATTATATTATTAAATTTTGCTTTTGAGTCTTGAGGAAATTCTATTGAGGAATTGGATTAACTTTTCTGACGCTTTTTCTAATAGCTTAAAATCTACCATGTAAGGCTTATGATCCTGACAATCAGCATGGTTCCTTTTCTATATTCATTTGTGTGAAGATATATATTATCAAACACAATGAAAAGATTTAGAGTTTGCAGTGAATATTCATATTTTCTTTATAAATCAGTCATAGTTGTTGTAAATGATGTTCAGGCATCCAAAAATATTAGTATAGCAACAATGATGGGATTTAAGTAACCATTCACATTTTCCCAAGTACCTTTTAAATTAGATTTGTGTGTACAACTTATCTGAATGAATATGATTTTTTGTAAATTTCATCCTTTCTTTTATCAGTCCAGGTTTCCTTTGTCTCAAGGAGGCTGGCATAGACTTAGCTGGAACTTAATTTTTATAATACATTCTTGTTCAGTTTTAAAAGTGTAAGACAATTCAGAGAAATTACAGTTGGGATGAATCTGAGGCATGAGTTTACATAGTTTATGTGACAATATATACCCTTATTATGATATCAGCAACCTTCATCTATTAAATCAATAGAGCAGGGAAGAATAAAAATATGGTTTAAGATTGCATTCCTTAGTGTAACCAAATTTTGTTGGTGTAATTAGAACTGCTGTAAATCCCAATTTACCCTACACATACCTCCTCTTTTTCCTTCTGGATATTTTATTTGGGTACGATAACAGCAAGAACAGAAGGGGAATATTATTGTTCTTGAAACCTGGACAAATCTGGCAGTATGTTGCTTACATGGCTATCAGAATTCAGGCTTTGGGCACAATCCATTTTGTCCTGGGTGGGAGATATCAGAGACTTGCATGCAAATGGCTTGCGCTCTTTGGGCTGAGACCATAATTTTCGCACCCTCACGGTGTAGAGCAGTGTGAAGATTTTTAGAACATAGCCCTATTCTCCTTCAGCATTCACAATCATCTTAAAGCAATGTGAGGGTCTTCTTTTTACAAAGTCTTTAAAACATCAATACTTTTGTTAAGAAAGGAAAAGTAAAAAGTTTTTAATTTTGTATAATTGCATATATTTTTATATTTACACAACTAATAAAATCTGATAGGATCTCTTCTGTAGAGATGAATACTGTAAATTTTCAAGCTGATTTTTCATACTTAGAGTCTTATTATTCCTTATGCATGAATAGAGAAGTTAAGCCAAACTCTCCTACATACAATATTAGGCAAGTAGTAGAGTTGAAATGCAGAAATACAAAAATCTTTCAGGGGAGGAAAACAGATACTTATTGAGTTTCTCACCTATTTCCCTCTGTCATTCACTTGCCTTTTTTTGTTTTTCATATTTTCTCTTACTCTCTTGCTCCTCTCTCTGTTTCAGACACAATGAATATTTTTAGGGCATTTTGTCTAAAACGCTACCCATAAGCCACACTTGCACATCTGCTGATCTGTGAAGATATTGAATTGCTTCAGTATAATTTCCATCTGTAACACTTAAGGCTACCTGAAGCTGATGGTGCAAGCTGGAATAGTTATAACAAAAACTCTTCTTCCACTTTATCCTGCCCACAACAAGCCATCAGTGCCTACTTTGGAGATCTGGAAAGAGGCAGAGGGCCTGCTAAGGTGTGGATATTACCAGTTTCATTTTCCTTGTCATTGTGTTGCATTGTGTTGTGTGTTTCTTACTACTCAGATAACATGTTTTTTACCTTTTTCTATTTTTTTCCAGCTTTTGTGTGTGTATGTGTGTGAAGTGCTTTCTCGTGTTTGTTGAAGACTGTGCTTCCTAAAAAATAAGTTGAAAAAATTAATACAAAAAGCACTCAACTGCCACAGCAGTGAAAGTCACAATTCAAACTATTTGCAGATATCTCTTATGGTGCACTTAAATGAAATGGATACACAGGAAATATGAACAATTGACTAGTTAATACCTAGAATTTCTTTCATTTGCTGAGTTTCTCAGAATGAAGTAAAACAGATGTATGTTTTAATAAATGCAGTTGAGGGAGCTTTATGCTTCTGTGTGATATTTTATAAATCCTCAATAAGTAACAAAATTAAAAAAAAAATCCTTTTACCCCTAATTAGCTTTGGGTCCTCTGTGATATGAAAAAATTGCGATCAGATGACAAAATACTGTTTATCAGTTTATTTTTATGTGCTATAAATTACACAATGGCTGTCAGAAAGCTGCAGCATTAGGCATGGGAAGCCATATGATCATTCTCATTCCGAGGTAGACATTTCAAATTACATTTAACAGAATCTACAAATGCAATTAATAAACTAAGCTAAGCTAAATAGGATTCTTAGTGTATTATGGTTTTGAGCATGGAAAAAAGGAGAATTATTTCATTTTAGTCAGCTACTTTCTTCTGTCAGAAAATAGGTAAAAATTCTTGACATTTTAACCCATAGGTTACACTTAAATTTATCAGCTGTTTCTGGTCTCCCATACCTTCTATACAGTGACAGCATCAAGATAAACCATAACATTCACTTTCTAAAGGAGATTCAGATTTCTCTTGAAGTGATGCAGAGATACGTACGAGAAAGGTCTGCTAAGATCAGCAAGTTTCTTACAGAAGCATTGCATAATGTTATACATACAAGCTCTAAGTTTAGTGAGTTTTGTTTATAAAATAGGAAGCAAAAAGCAAAAAAAAAAAATACTAGCAACCTCCAAGAGGAGTTTAAGAAGACAGAGCTCCCACTGTTTTTGGTGGGAACTTTAATGCTTGTGGCCTTATCTACTAATTGTTGATATTAGTGAGAGTAATTCCTTTGGTTTTAATGGCCTTTTGGACCATGTATTTTGGTTCAAATAGAGTGTGTGCTATTTATAGTCATACATGTGTAGTCATACATAGGAATAAATGATCAGCCAAGTTGTTTACTCACTTACTTTCAAATATGAGTCTTCATAATAGCTGCTTATGCTTGGGCACACTGTACAGATAAATGATGTCTTGTCATTTCTGGGAAAATAAGGAATCATGACATGTCTGCATTTGCTAAGTAATGGAAATGTTTTGCTGATTTTTCTTATTTCACTACAATTTCCACAGAGCAAGCTGTAGCAGGGATTTACTGTAGCTTTAATGAGCTAGACACAGATCAAAAAGTTTTCTCTGATCTATGAATACTTTTTTTTTTTTTTTTTTTTTTGTGAGGAAATGTTAGGCACTGTGCATATAGGTCCTATAAATTGCAAAAGTAACCAGCTTTCTGGTTTGAAAGAATCACAACCGTTTATTTCAGGGAGAATAAAACCACTCTGAAAGGAGTCTTAAGAAAGCATTAATAGTCGGAGAAAAACACGGGGAAGACAGGTTTTTAAACAAATTAATCACTCCCGGGAAAGGGCTCATAAGAAAACGAGAGAAAGAAAACAGTTCACCAGTTTTTCACCCTCCAAAGAAATCACCGCCTCTTGCCGCCTCACCA
This sequence comes from Florisuga fusca, assembly GCA_038090715.1. Taxonomy (NCBI): domain Eukaryota; kingdom Metazoa; phylum Chordata; class Aves; order Apodiformes; family Trochilidae; genus Florisuga; species Florisuga fusca. The sequence continues at coordinate 13,510,853 of JAAWXA010000012.1, forward strand.
GCGGGGTCGGTGTCTCTTTGGAGTCACTGCTCTCGCTGCTCTCACTGGTGCTCCGTGCTTCTCGATGCTTTTCACTTCTCATTTTCGCTGCTGATTCACTTCTGTTCTCTTCTGATTTTCGCCTTTTTCCTCTGAAATTTTATAGCAAAAAGTTCCTTCTTCTCATCAAGAAGATGGCTGCAAATTGGAAAATGATTGCCAGAGGCTCCATATTGGTAATGCAGGTCTTCCCTTTGTATTCAGGCTTTTTTCCCCCGAGTTCCTTAGTTCTTGTATTTGGTACCAATTTGCATTACTGATCTGGCAGTTTATCAGGAGTCATTCTGATTAGCATTTTATCTTTTTAGTGCTGACAAAGGAGGGGGGTCTGTTGATGAGATTTGCCTTAATACGTTTTAATGATTGTAAACAGAGGAAGGGCTGTCCCAGTATGGAGGAAGGTTTGCTAATGGAATTAAGTTTGATGCATTTTAAACAGAGCAAATTATGCTAGTACCGCCTCATGATAGCATGGATGTAATTTTGCTGATTCAAGAAGAAATTTTTAAAATTTTCAATGTATTCACATTACACCACTCACTACTGATTCAAAAATATTTTCATTATCTTCTCAGCTAATCCACTAAGTTGACTATCCATTTAAAGCAGAATCCAGGCAGATGTGTGTTTGTAACAAACCTATTCTGAACATTTCAAAGCATTCAAGTATTGTATTATGTAGTTCCTGAAGAGAAATTTAATCTAAAATGAGTTCTTCAAGCCCAGTGACAACAATGGGTTGAATTAGTGAAAAAACTACACCAATAATATGTAAGAGCAAAAGGGGTCACAGGTTTTGTTTCAGCTGGAGGATTTAGAGGAGTTTAACACATTTCATACTCATTTGACTGCATCACTAGCTCTCCTGAGTTAACTACAAGTAGTGGTTCCTGAAGATATTATCTGAAACATTGAATATTTCTAAAAAATAAAGTAACTTTGACACGTGCAAACCCTTTCTTCAGAGCCAGTGTATGTTTTAAGACAACAGTAGAAGTGTAAGGGGTTATCAATGCCAGTGAAAAACAACTCTCTTCTCCATGAGGTGCTTAGAAGACGGTTCAGTGTTGATTTGCATTAAGATGAAATGCCAAAGGCATCTGTTGATGTATGTTTGAATGCATTTTGTGCAGAAATAAAATGCAAGCCATATCATTGGTCCACTCTGCTTCAAAACTGAGAGCAGTTGGACACTTGGCATATAAGCCAAAGATATTTCAACAGCAAGTGGACACAAAATAGTTCAGCATTTGATGTCAGGTGTCTCCAAAGTAATTTCTCTTGTCTTACAGCATTTAACAACTGATTAGAATAAAACCAAAACAAACAAAAAAATTAACAGAAATGAAAACTAATGTTACCGTATTCTGATAATTAGATGCCTTAGTAGGGTTTTGGGTTATTTGAAAATTATCTTCCCTGAAAGGAAACAAGCAGCTTAGAAAACATTCATTTTAGAGAGGAAATTTCTTCCAGGCTATTAATGTTTGTGAGTTTTATTATTTGCCAAATTTGCTAGTGCTGGATCATCCATGTGCTTAGAAACAGATAGTATCTTGTCTAATATTCTGTATTTGTAATTAGGTGGTATATCATCAGTATCAAAATGTAACATACATAATAACACTAGAGAAAGTTTCCTTTGTGATCAAGTGGCTAGGGATACAATGTGTAGTAATGTAGTCTTACAAAATACATCTTTTCTGATGGCTTGTTTAAGACTTTGCTTGTAATCAAAGTCTGTGAGCTTGGTTAGTGCTATTAATAGTTCTGGTCTACTTTTCTGCCTACCATAATGCAAATGAGTATATTGGTGTATTGACAATCTCTTTGCTTAGGTCCACGCAAGACTGACAGCATTTATGGACCAGTGTATTTTAAAGTTTTAATAATGAAATAAAATTAAAGTATGATGACAGAGGCAAGTGTTTCTGTCCCCCAAGAGGCTCCTCCCAAAAGAGGAAACTCTTAAGACTCCCTAGTACATTGAATACTCTGCAAACAATAATGCTAGACAGTAGGAAGATCTAGGCAAGGTGACCATGTCAGGTCCTCTCCTGCAGAGGTGTAATGAGATACAGAACAGAAGTAGAAAAACACTGAAAAGACATTGAGATTTTCTACTTAGTTCTAAGCAGGTATCCCTACTGCAGATGAAAATCCCATTTATTTTGGGCAAACATGGGACCGGAGTTTGTATTGGCAGAGAGAACACGGAGGAGAAAACATTTTGTCAGTACGACTCAAATGAGAGTTAACTACTATGTCTGCATGTCTCAGTGTCAAAAGAAGATATTATCATGCAGGTTCATTCTGATCAAAAAAAGAAATTATAAAATTGGTGTATTTTCCTGTTCCTCTAACTTCAGTGGCCTGGAATGAGAACACCATGGGTGACCTGGAAATAATCTTTGTAGAATCATTCGTTTGTCTTGGAAGGGATCTTAAAGGTCATCTAGTTCCAACCCAACTGCATGGGCCACCTCCCACTGGACCATTTTAGAAATGGAAATATTTTTACTTCTCTGGGATAGTTTAGGCTTAAACATGACACAGAAATTATCCCTTAGCCTGGCTGTATTTCAGATTTATCATGCATAAAATGCATGTAATACATATTTAGAGTTCTCAGATGAAAAATGCTGTTTAAATGAAAATAGGGGAAAAAATATTTTAGCCATAGTTTAAATTGAAAAGAAACTTGTGCAAAGAAGTAAGGAACTTGATTTTATTTTGTAAAAATAATCAATTTAGTATATGTTAGCAGAAACTGAAAAAATCTGGGAGTTTTCTCTCATTATTTAGGCCTTGCTGATTATCATCTCTGGTTCATAGCTATTATAAAAACCTATTCTACAGCGGTGGTCTAAAATCACTTAATCAGCTGAAAATGTCTTTTGAATTTGTGAATCTGACTTTCTCCTCTCTCCCAAATATATTTAAATGAAGGAAAGAAATTGATGCTCTTTGTGAATCTGTCCCAGTATCTTCTCAGTCTCCTTGATGAATCCCATTATATGGAAAGCAACCTTTACAGTTTATACCCCTTTTGCACCTAATGCAGTTATTCTCAATTCTGTAATGATTAAATACATGGACAACTATTGAACTTTGTCTTTCAGAAAGAGAACTGATTTGGAAAAGAAATTAAATACATCTAAATAAAAGCTGATTTCTTTTTTTTTTTTTTTTTTAAACCCTCATAGATACCTGAGACTCTGTGTTGGGTAACTTCACAGGCATGTTAAATACACTGAAATACCTACTTACCATAAAAGGTAATTTACATTTCAGAATTTATAGTCAACTGAATCAATTTCTCTCTTTAATTACAACATCTGGATGTGTGTACACATGTACAACAGATTGTGCTATGGACATACTGAAAATACACCTTTCTGACTTTCTGATGTATATAACTATGAAGAATACAGACAGATATGCATTTTCCTCATCTGTGTGTGTCTTTTGACATATTTTCTTCTGCGAACAGTGTGAAAGAAACTAGTACTCTTGTATCTATTAATTTTATTCTTTTTTTTAGTTTCAGATTGCTTTGAAGTAGCTGTGCAGTACAATCTAATGTATTCTGGAAAGAGCAGGTAAAATTCGGACTGTGCAGGTTTGTGCTAGAAGAGCTGCTAAGCTTTAGCTTAACTTAAGCTCTATGTCTTAGAGCAGATTAGACTCTGTCCAGCTTCCCGTATGATTTACTCCTCTGTGAAGGTAATTAATAATGTCCAGCAATGTCTGGGGAGGCTTAGCTCATTGCCAATTCACATAAATATTAAGGAAAGGATGAGTGCTACAAATAATGTGCAACTATGTCTAGTCAAATCACATGAGATCATCTTATGTACTGAGTGACAAGGATCACACTTTGCTGAAACATTTTTTTCTTCTTTTTCCCTGGGAATGAGAATTGGCTAAAGGCAACATAAAACTACTTTCCTATTTGATAAAAAATCTAGTTCATCTGTGCTCCTGTTGCGACGTTGCCATCTTAGGCACTAGATATTCACTAATAATTACTAAGATGGTAGTAACATCTGCCCAGAAGTTTGAGTTTCTCACAAACTGATGATAGTCAGGAAAGAGATGTAAGTAGGCACAGGAAGTTGAGGGAATCAACGATTCGTGCTCTGGTATGCATCAAATGGCTGTGACAGTTCTCAAGCCCACATTAGCACCAATAGGTCAATTTAGACTCTGCTTTTTTTCTGCTGAAAAAGAGATGCTAAAAAAAACAGGAAATAAAAGCAAAATTTATTCAGATTTAATAGAAACAAACAAAAAGAAACAGTACAAACAGATACTCAACAGGAAACAAGACTGTGCAATGTATTAATTTTGAAAAGTATTATGTCACTATAGATTGGAAAAGGCAGCATCATAACCAAGTTGGACATACTGACTTGTCATAGAATCATTATGGTTGGAAGAGACCTGTAAGATCATCAAGTCCAATCATTAACCAAGTGCTCAGCCTCAGCCTACTTGCTGGTAGGATGGTATGAGAAGTAGAAAAGACTTTGATTATGTGTAAGAACTTCTCAGCAATAATGAAAACGTCTCTGCATTATCAACATTCTACTGCCCTACTCTTATGCCAGTATTGGATGACAGCAATAAGCACACCTGTGTGGGGTGTGCCCTGTTAAAGGAACACCTCCTCTCCAGGGGAGATCCTGGAGGAGGTGAATTGGTTGAGGAGTATCAGGGAGTGTGGGGAGATCAGCTTCTGGAATAGCTCCCTGCCTTCCCTGGGACAGGCCTTACAGACAAGCAGGACACAATCACTACTAGCTGGGCCTAAAGCATGTCATAAGCTTCATTTTACTACAGCTTAGTAAAGGAATAAAGCAAAGAACTTTGTCTTGATAGAAAAAAGAGTTGTCTTGCAAAACGGACAACGCTGTCCTGGACTGTTGTGACCGAAATGGAGATAGAATTAAGGACAGGTTCTTTAAATGAAGTCCTATCACAAACTTCAGAGAACAAACAGTGAATGTAAAAGCAAAATATTAAATTCTGTGTCCATTCCTGATGCCAGGATCCAGAAGGTTCACTGTAAACTGTCAAAATTTATGGAAGACCAATCTACTTTGCTTAACTGTCAAAGAATGATAGACTGGTTGGGATTGGAAGGGCACCTTCAAGATCACCTAGTTCCAACACCCCTGCATAGGCAGGGAGGCCTTCCACTAGATCAGGTTTTTCAAAGTCCCATCTATACTATGTCCTTGAACACTTTCAGGACTGAGGACTGAGCTTCCATGGGCAACCTGTGCCAGTGCCTCACCACCCTCACAGTGAAGAATCTCTTTTTAATGTCTAATCTAAATCTACCCTCCTCCAGTTTAAAACCTTTACCCCTTGTCCTATTACTAAATGACCTTTTAAAAAGTCCATACCCAGCTTTCCTGTGGGCCCCCTTCTGGTACTGGAAAGCTTCTATAACATGTTCCACAAGCCTTCTCTTCTCCAGGATGAACAACCCCAACTTTCTTATCCTGTCTTCATAGGAGAGGTATTCTAGCCCTCTGATCATAAAGTTAAGTATTGTGCTGAATGGAAGGAGACCCCTCAAAAATATCTGCTGAATCAAACAGAATATACCTGAAAGTGAGTTCATCAGCTGAAAGAGGCACTACTGAGGAACAGGTGGCTTAGCTATTGGGTATCAGATAGTTAAGACAGGACTGATGCATAACATTTGACGCTATTTGGTAATAAGAAATTGAATAGTATGGATTAAGTCTAGTACAGAGCAGCAAAACAGATTGACCATGCCATAACAAGAGACAGTGACAGGCCTGCCTACATTTTATAGCCCTTTTGGTCTGTCCTTCCTTCTTTCATAGAAATGTAATAGTGAATTTAGGTACTGAGGGAGGGAAATGGAGACTGATCAAGAGGTGAGAGTACAGTGTAAGCCTGGGAATGAGAATTGGCTAAAGGCAACATAAAACTATTTTCCTGTTTAAGGAAAATAGTGTGCTGATTAAGACAGTGGGGAGGGCTAAGTAAAACTTAATAGGGAAACAGAAGTGTCAGAAATCCATGCTTGTGTGTGATTTCTCTTCCTTGGGTCTAACTCACTCTATCTTTGAAGACCTGGCTCTTAGCTTGGCAATTTTAAATGTTCTTAGACTATGTGGTGGGGTTTTTTGGGTGTGTTTTTCCATGTGTGTGGTGGGGGTTTTTTTTTGTTTTGGTTTGGTTTTTTGTGGGGGTTTTCTTGTTTTTGTTGTTTTGGGTTTTTTTAATAAATCTTAATACATAACTTTAAATGAGGTCAGAAAAGATCAAAATATCAAAACAATGTAATTTTAATTTTTTCATTAGTGCAGTTTGAGTTTGATTATAGCCAGACAATTATAAACAAGTGAGTTTATTTATAAAATGCTTCAGGCAGTGAAAATGATTTTTAAGCAAAAAATACATCACAAATCATTGATTGAGAACTTGATTCCACTGTAGAAGGCAAAATTATTTTTTAAAAATATCCTTTCCATCCACAAAGTTTGAATTCCTCTTGTCTGGAGGATCAAAGTTATTGCCTCATGATGGGAAGGGAAAAGGTTAGGAGAATAGATGTCAATGAAAGCAAATTCTGGAAGTACTAATGGGATGTATTCTTGCTAATATAATGGCTAAGACACTTGCAAACTTGCAGCTGGACCACATAGTGCTTTTGAAAAATATTAAATGTGACAGCTTTAACACTCTCAATTTTTTTCTTAATCTTTTTGTAGTAATTTCTAACTGTAAGAAAGAAGCAATATTATGAAGCCTTATGATGAAGCCTTACAAGAGGACATGGCTAAAACCGAGAGCTTCTTAGTTCCTTTGCCTCATAGAGTTATTAAAGAACTTCATAGAGAACTTTGCATCTTGATGAGCTAACATTTTAAAGTGTGATCTCTCAATGCAGCAAATGCAGTCAGAAGGACTCAGGAAAGTAAATTAATTTTTCCTTCTCAGAACTAGTTGTTTAAAAAAACTAGATGTTAAATATTTTAGAAAAATGTAAGTACCAGGACTACTGTATCTTTTTGAATTTTCTTTTCCTTGACAGTTATGTAGAGAAATGGGTAATGAAAATGTTGCAACCTGTCTATCATAATATTTAGGCGATACTTTTACTCTTTTAGCACCTGTAGATACATGATGAAAAAGAAAGATTCAGAGAAACTTGGGCAAATATAGCGTGTTAGAAACTGTTAGATCACATTTGTTTTAATTAAAAATTCCACTTCTTTGAGCATTGTACCACATGGAAATAGTACAAACATCCAAGATCCAACTGTAAAGGAAGAAACAACTAATAAATGCCAGGCAAATTTTATTATGCAGTTAAAGCTATGAAGAAGCATAGGGGTAGGAGACATTAACTTGAAAAGCTACCCAAAGGCACTGTAAAGGTTTCAGCAATCCAGACTTATCTTGAACCCAGTTCCTGTTCTGAAAATTCACAAAACATATTATCTATATGATAAAGGGCTTTCAATCATTGTTCTAGTGTGCTCTTGACAAGGATCTCCTTGAAGTGTTTCTTGGATATGAAACTTTATCAAACAATTCTAGAAATGAAACTTTGTCAAACATATTACTTCTGTAGTAGGTCTGAAGCAGACACGTGAGCTGGAGCAGAGGAAAATGTAACTGATAAGTTTAAAAACACCAGAAGTTCTTGTTATGGGCACAGCCAGTTGAGCTGTAGTACTTGCATGAAACATTTCTAACCTTGTACATCCATCAGTTTCCTACGCTGATGATCTATCAGAGAAGATTCTTTTATCTGTGTAAGGCAGGTTTCTGTCCTTTGAAAGGGTGAAAATTTTTTCCTTGTTTTGTGTTTATGGGTGTGTTAAGACAAATCAAATATTAGGACTGCTCTAAGAACAGCTTTCACTCTGTAAGCTAGTTTGACAGCCAGGCATAAAAAGTTTTTGCCAATGTTTTGGGCCACAAGATGTGGCCTCCTCTTTGAAGAGAATGTTGCTTCTGGTGGAAGAAACTGAAAAAGGAATCATGAAATTAAGTTTTTGAGGCCAAGGGTGAAGGACAGCAAAATAAGGAAGTGGGAGGGAATTTCCCTAATGAGGGAAATTTTTGCTCCTCTTGTCCGGATTTTCTGCAAACTCCAGGAGACCTTGAGGGGCAAAGTCAGCTCAGGATGAGAAAGACAAATGACAAAGCTGTAAGAAATCTCTAGTGCTAACAAGCTTTTATATACTTTGAATCTTTGGCCCAGATCCCCAAATCTCCAGTTAATTCCCCTGAATCAAAGGACTGTATGTGAGAAAGCTTTATAACTGTGGTCTTGAAAAGGAGTGTAAATTCACAGAAATAGAACAAAGAGCTAGTTATTGTACTTTACTGCTATGTTTACTGTTTGGTGTTGTCAGGGTAACTGCTTTAATTAAGCATCTCTGAATTCCCTCTAACCTTTATTTTTAGCTGGATAAAGATAAACCTTCTATCAGTGCATAAGTGTCAACCCTTGGAGGCATACTAAAGAAGAAACTGCTAGCTACAGCACCTATGTGTCTATCAATATTTGCAGTTTGTTACAGCTATGCTAGATCTTTGCATATGGCTGTTCACTTATCCAAGAGAACACATGAAAAATACTTTAGTTCTTATACAGACATAGCAATGTGCAACTAAGATTTCCTGAATTGGTGTTATTTGCTGTATACTTTTAGGGTTTTATTGTCTCTTTTCTCTGCTGTTGGCTCCTTCTTCCTATACCTAGCAAACAGAACACACTCTGTACCTTTATAATAAGAATCTGTGTTGGTATTCTAATCTACCCAGTTTTGGGCTCCCCAGTTCAAGAGAGACAGGAATCTACTGGAGAAAGTCCAATGGAGAGTTATGAAGATGATTAGGGGACTTAAGCATCTCTCCTATGAAAAAAGACTGAGAGAAGTGGGGCTGCTTAACCTTGAAAAAAGAAGGCTGAGAGGGGTTCTTATTAATGTCTGTAAATATCTGAGGGGTGGGTGTAAAGAGGATGAGGCCAATGTCTTTACAGAGGTTCCCAGTAGTAGGAAAAGGTACAATGAGTTTAAGCTAGAACATAGGAAATTCCACTTGAGCATAAGGAGAAAACTATTTGCTCTGAGGGAAATGGAACACTGAAAAGGCTGCACAGAGAGGTTGTGGAGTCTCCTTTGCTGGTGACTTTCAATACCCACCTGGGTGTGTTCGTGTGTGGCCTGCCCCAGGTGATCCTGCTTTGGCAGGTTGGTTGGACTAGATGATCTCTAGAGGTCCCTTTCAGCATCTAATATTTTATGATTTTATGATTATTATCTTCTAGAAACAACTTCAGGTTTTTGGTTACTTAAATGTATTTGTTTGGTTAGGTTTAGTTTAATGTTTTTTGTGGGATTTTTTTGTACATATTTTTCTTGGCTTTCTCCAGAAATGATATCAGATATTGATTACTCTATTCTCTGGATGCCTTCTGGAGTGTGCTCTGGATCTTGACTTTGTCTTGTCTTTTTCTAGGTCTTCATGTATGTGCTTTCTCTTATTCACCTCTCTATTAAAAAAAATCTTTAAATGCTTTATAGATTAACATTATGTAAATGAAAATGTTTATATACATGAAAACTTCATATTATGACATAGATTGTTTTTACTAATAAAATCACTTATATTTTGCCACTATATTCTGAATTACTTTAACTTTTTATAGTAAGAAAGTTGTAAATGGAGGCATTATAATTAATTTTTTTTAAAGGCACATTTTCTCAAAGCTAGATTGCTATCAGAAAGGAAATTGTACTATACTTCAAGGATGATTCCCAATCTTAATAATTACATTACCCCATTTCTAATAGATCACTAATGTCTCATTTCTTCTAATTTTATGTTGCATAAAACCAATATAAATACTACAGTATTGCTACAGTAATAATATGGTGATGTTTGATTTATTAAAAATTGTTCCAAATGCCAGAGTGAAATTACCTGGTAAGCAAGGAAGCATTTGAATTTATTTTATTTGACTGAAAAATTCAAGTGTCAGTCAAAGGTGCTTAGGTGCTACTTGTGATGTTTGAGAACAACAGAAATCCCTGTTGTATTAAGTTATCTGTGTGAGAAATGGAAGTGGTTACACAAATGATGATGATTCCTTCAGGGGACCAAAGAATGTGATGAGTACATTGATTTTCTAAGGAGCTACCAGATAAACAGACTGACTTGACTGAAAACCTGTGTTGAAGAAGTCTACCTGGCTGATAGTCTTGGGACTGTGCATGGGCTGCATTTTTGAGGTGGTGGGAAGATGGGTGCTGTGTGAGCAGCAAAGAAGTTTACATACCCTAAAGAACTTGTGTAGCTCCTTTTTGCAGAACTATTAAGCATCTCTACAGACAATGAACCATGTATCAAAACTTTTACACTGTGCTACAACAATATTTTTGCATTTTTGCAAACTGCATAGCATCTTTGAGTGCTAGCTCACAAGGGTGAGAATGAAGATAATGAGTCTGGGTTGTCATTCTTTGGTCAGAAAACAGCCAATTTGTTTCTGGGACACTAACACCAGAGAATTTTACCCCAGACATCACTCTGGTGTCAAAAGATGAACTTTTTAACTACATACGTAACACTGTCTGATAATACACTGCAGTTTGATAAATGCTCAAATTTTATAACAGCAGTAGGGACTGAAGAGAAGTGTAATAGAGAATGAAATGAGTGTCCAGTTTAAAATAAGAAGAACTGGACATATTTATTGTGTCACACGAAGAAAATCTTTGTCCATTTTCCTGTATTCTGCTGTTCTTTAGATTATATGTACATTGAGAACCATGAAAATTAAACTGTCATCTTAAAAATTACATGGAAAAGTAAAGGAGTTCTTTGAGGTCAGGAAAATTCCTCTTCTCCACATAATCAGGCACATTCATTGTGCAATCCAACTTTGCAGTCTTTTCGAACTCCTGTCATTGCTGTTTCACTGGACAGGCTACAAGATAAAATGTATTACAAATAACAAATAAGTTACATGAAAATTAATGTCTCTCTCTCAAACCATTATCTTACCATAAGAAAAACATAAGCTGTTGACACCACCACCAAAACTGAATTTGGCTACTTTTACAAGAAATTTCCCTAAGGACAGAAAAACAGACACATTTATGTGCACATAAACAGGTGTTGTGGACAGAGGTTTTAGAATATTCAGCCAGGAGTTAAACTTTCAGGTCTAGAACACAAAACAAAGATGAACAATGAGATTTTACCAGTTAGTCTTGCTATGATACTATAAATCACTGTCTTTTGGAGGTATGCTATTATTACATGTGAAAAAATCCTAAATAAATTTGTATGTCATTGGCTAGCTCTCCAATACCTGAAAGGGGCCTGCAAGAAAGCTGGAGTAGGACTTTTTCCATGGGTGTGTAGCAAGAGGACAAGGGGTTTAAAACTTGAAGAGGGGAGATGTAGATTAGATATAAGCAGGAAATTCTTTACTGAGAATTTGGTAAGACACTGGAACAGGTTTCCCAGGGAAGCAGTGGCTGCTCCCTCCCTGGAAGCGTTCAAGACCTGGCTGGATGGGCTCTTGAGCAGCCTGATCTAGTGGCAGCTGCCCCTGCCCATGCCAGGGATGCCAGAACTAGATGATCTTTAAGGTCCCTTCCAGCCCTAATAATTCTATGAATTTAATGCCTTCTCTGTTATATGTGACAATATTTGACAATAATTTGAAATGTAATTTACTGTATTAGTGCAACAAAACCCATGAGTATTACCAGTTACAGTATAGTTAATGATCTGAAACAATGAGAGTGGAAACCTTCTTATACCACTGAAACATTACGAAAATTATAAAAAACTACATAGCTTTTTCCAAATGAAGAGTCATCCTAAAATAAACAGCCTGGGTAAATCTGGAAAGGCTTTGCAGAACTGTATAGTACTGCCTGATTAGAGGAAGTCTTTGGAATAAATTACAGTCTCTGAAAAAAACCCTATAATTGTCTCAACAACACTGTGGGATTCACAACTGTTTGTTTACACTTTCCTTTAAATCAATTAATATTTAAAAAGCTTGTGTTCTAGAATTACTCTTGCTGTTCAGTTTTGTACCCACCAGGGAATTAGCAACACAACTGAAAAAAAAAAAAAAAGATTTAGCTAGGTCCAGCATTCCTTTGGTTTATGTATTTTCATCTTTTTTAGGGGACATCACACTCATTGTAAACCATAGAAGCTTGATCATGTACCTTTTGAAGAAGCAAAGCTCCCTCCTTCTCAGCTCATTTTGTCTACTTAGCAAGTATAACCAATACCTTCCCATACAATATTTTAAATTAATAAAAGATGTTTGAATAGCTTACAATTCGCTTGATACTTGCAACAGTCAGGAGTAATGAGGAAACAGACCTGTCCATTTGTTATGCAGTTTCTTTATACCTCACATTTTACATCAGCTCATTTCTGCACCTTCTTCCTTGTAATTCCTTACATGCATCTGCAGGGATTTGGACAAATACAGGCCTTAATTTTGTAAAACCAGAATATAATCCTTCCATGCCACTGAACTACACAGTGGAGAGTCTCTTCACAAAAAAACTTTTAATTTTCTTTTTTTTTTCATTTTGATGGACAGAATAAAGAGGTTTCTAAAGAAAATCTCAAAATTGTGAACTAACAAAATCCCAGATTAATCTAACACCTAGCACTCTGTGATTGGAGCAATGACCTAAATGCTTGAAAACAGTCTGAAGAGATGTGTAACAGAAGATACACTGTACAAGTAAATAATCTTCCTGGTTTAGTGGGATACTCAGTTTAATATTATGGACATATATAATAAGCATACACATGATCAAAATAGTCAAGTAAAGGCATCCTTATCTTCTGCCTATATCTTTTTATTCTGTGGTAAGCTACTTTTTGGGCAGTCTGTGAATTAAGACAGCAGGTCTGTCTGGGACTCTTCTGTTTTCATTGTATGGCAATTCACTGCTCAGTGAAAAGCAGATACTGGGATTTCGGCATGCATACACAAAATTCAGAGTGGAATATCGAATTTTTAAAATGTCCATACATTTTTACTCTTGACTGTTAGATAGGGAAGCCAGTGAGCAGGATTGGATGAAAAGATTACCTTTAAAATTGCTTAAAATAGACAAGATAAACACATTGTAACTAAGCTGGTGCACATCTAAATAGCTATAATAGTGGGGATTTGCCAATTAACTTTTTGTCCAAACTGATCTGTTCACATATGCTCATGAACAGACAAAGGGAGTAAGAGTTAATGGAGTTAAAACTCCTTTCAGTTCATTCAAAATTGCTAACTTGATTTATATTACAGAAGAGAAAAATCCAAAAGTATCTGCTTGATTAAGATTTTCTTAATTGCTTCTGGAAACTGTTCATGGGGTAACATTTTTGTCATTTTGAAGAACTGAGTTTGTAAGATTTCCTTTCTGAGAACTTGAAGGTCTTTTATTCTTTGCCACATCTCAGTTCATGGCACAAAGATGATTTATTTTGTTTTTCATGTTAAAACACAGTCCTAAACACCACAAGCTTTTGATATAGCAGAAGATGTCTTTGTATGCCATTACTATGTTACATATAGGAGGATACAGGAAAAAGGAACTGCAGGTTTGTGGCAGTGGACTGAGCTAAAAAGAGTATTGGGGTATTGGGAAAATAGCATTCACAGTTTGTAGAAAGGAAAGCAGAAAGGTAGCAGTGTCCTCAGTACCATTTCTCCACATCTCTACCTGCACCTGTCTTCACTGGGCTATCTCATTTCCTAAGGTAGTTCTATAGTATATGTGAAAATACCAAATAACTACTCTAATCTGAACAACAGCTCATTGGAGAAAACACTTATGGAAGAATACAGTCACAAAAACATGCCTTTATATTCTTAGTCCAACTGTCATCATCAAAATAGTTGTGGTAATGAAATCAACAAGAGTTCTACTCAAAAAGGCAACATAATTTTTAACTTTTGTTCTCAAAAAGTTTTTTTGTTTTCTGGAAAAGTTAGAGACTATTCAAATAACCTACGAAAGAAACCTATCTCTTCCCAGGGTCCTAAAGAAAAAAATAAAATAAAACAAAACAAAACAAAACAAAAAACATAATAATAGAAGATTAAATTACCCATCAAGTTTTCTTAAACTGTTGCTTTCTCTCATCTATTTTAGTCTTCCCATAAACATTCTTCATAATAAAAAGAGACTCTTACATCAGTGGTAATTACACTGAATCACTGAAATTTCTTATTACAGTAGAACACAGGATTTTTGTGTGCACTCATGAGAAGCGCTCTTTTGATTCTGTGTTAATAGATTTCTCCCTCTCTTTGCACTCCTTCAAGAGTTTACCTGACCTTCAGGATTTACCTGACCTTTTTAGAAGGATGTGAGCATTTTTAAGGCTGATTTCAGAGCAATTTTGGTTCCACCACAGACATACTTTTAAATATGAGTCTTACAACTTTATTAAATTTTACATTTTATGTTCATGAAGTAAAAAGCACCTGAATGAAAATGCATTGTTTTTCTAGGTACAAAAGGAGTGTTCTGTTCCAGAGTGTCCAACAAAGAGTAAAAAGCACATTTTTAAAACAAGCTAATGTAAGAAGGTGTGTAGTTTATTTGTGGAACTTGAAACTTGGACATGAAAAGGTACAGCAGATAATATTTTCAAAATCATGCATGCTGAATTTAAGAGAATTGTTAATACTGTGCAACTAACTGTGAATATGACATTTATTCATATGGGTTTAGATACATTTATGCAGGCTTAGGGGCTGCTACCATTAAAACTTTATTCAAAGAATTATGTCAGTGAGAAAGAGGTCATGTAGTTGTTCTTCATGGATCTCTGTACTCAGGGTGAGAAAGCTGTCCAGAGAGATCTGTCTTTTCTAAGGCAGATATTGACTTTGAACACTGCTCTCAATTTATCAGTAAAAAAATTTGCTCAAATCAAACAAAAACCAAAAGAGACTGCTTGTAATGTAATTGCTAGATGCTTTAAATCTGTTTACTTGTCAGGTTCTTATAATTTTTAAATATGTGTTTCTTGCTAGCAACACTTACTAAAACTGACTATTATTTAGCAAGAATATCTATGTAAATGCTTAAAGCTTTTTGTTATCTTACATGACAGAGTGGGCTGTTTCATATTTGTTACATTGCACACTGTTATAGTCAGCTTTGTGCTGGCAACAAGTCCTTCAGTGTCTGAGAACTACATGAAGTATGGCTCCAAAGTTTGAGCTGCATTACAGGATCAAAATATTCCCCAGTCTTGATTATTTTGCAAGCCAGAGCAGTCTCTTTTCATGCACTGATGACAGTTTTCTGTGGTTGCAGCACTTTCAATCCCATGAGCAGTGTGTTTTTCTCTAGTCCTTGTACTAATCTTGTTCAATCTCCTGCTTGCAGCTGTTCCTAGGGACTCCAAATGGCTTTTTTTGATCTCCCTGTGACTTTGTGTTGACTCTTCCTACCTCTCTGTGAGAAAGGCACAGTTTATTGCTGATTCTTTCTGAGCTGATTTGCTTAGCTTTTTCACCAAAGGAGCCACAGTAGGCACGGTGTACAGGCAGATCTTTTTTGTAATGCTCTCATATTCCCATGAGTGCAATTGCAAACATAATGGATGACTGGAAGCGCAAAGTCAGGATTTTTATAGCAAGACTAGGATGACTTACTCTCCAAGCATGGAGGTTGTAGTGAAGGGCATTATGCAACGAGCTATTTTGTGTGTTTTCGGAAGTCACAGTGCAGTTTCTGTCACACTGATGCCACTTTTGCAAATTAGATAGTAAAGGAACAACACACCTAGCAAGGACAACATCAGTTAATTTCTTGCTAGTTGTACTTCATTGTCTGAATTAAATTGAGATCAAGAACTCGGACAGAATGGGAAAAACAGTGTGCCGAAAATTTCCAATAAACATCTCTTTAATTTAAGGACAACAGTGATTCTAGAAATAAATCACTATAAAGCCAAGTCCCAGCAGTACACTTTGCAGCTGTACTTTTAGGGGAAGCTGAGCATCCTGGGAGGTGTTTCATGGAGTTCTTTTTCTTTGAAGCCGATGGAAGTTTTAGGAGAGGCAAATATACCTTCATTGGCATATGTATAGTAACAGTGAGTGTTAGAGTAGACTCTGTGTTCTGCCAAGAGAGTTATTTATGACATAAGCTTAGCTCTGAATGAGAATGGATGATCAGTCATCTAATCTGTGGCTACTGTATGTATTCATAATGTTTCGTCTTCTATTTTTATGGATGTATTCCCAAGCTTGGCTCTGAGGCAAGGTTGCTGTTCTGGAGACTGGGTTTTGTCTGCTTCTCACCTGATGAAATTGTGGTAACCAATTGAATGTGGTATGGCTAGTTAAATGACACTTTCCAAGGAGGTAAGCCTCTATGAACATCTTTGATAATGAAAGACTCTTTGTTTGTCATTGGATCATCATTTAAGGTTTTACTGATTTAATGTAAAAATTACATGACTGGAGCCAAGCTAGGAGTGGGGACTCGAAGGAGATAAGAACTGATAAACACACACACACACACACACACACACATTTTCTGAGGATGTGGCAATCGACCACCTGAGAGGTGACATTCCTGAAGGGCAGCCCCCAATGACTTTGTTGGTCATGGATCACCTCAGCTGATGAGCTGGTGAGGAGCCCGATGGGCTGTACAATCGCTGGCAGGGATTGTAACCAGGGGAGCTTCCAGCAGCTTCTCACAGGAGCTGCCCCTGTGCTACCCCTGTGCACTCCCCCCGACATCTGAAACACCTCCACACTAACCCAAGACAGAAGTAAAAGGACTGAAAAAACCCTCTTAACTGCTATCAAAATCTTTTCATTGACTACAAAAATTTGTTTTTGAGATACACATCCACATATATGCTACTTTAATTGCTTTAATTATTATCAAAGCTGATTTTTTTTTTTCTCAAGAGAGTATAAAAATAAATTTCCTTCTGCTAACTTCTCTTCCATGTTGTTGTGTGAGCAGGAGACACGCTGTTTCTAGTAAAATGTCTCCAGTATCTTGGTGGAGACAGTATTACAGGTATGATATGGGAAAAGGGGAAGAGACAAGTAGGATAGCTATGATTCCACTTATAACAGGATTAATATATTGTAATATTTATATTTATACATAGACAACTAGGCTGAAATGTCTAACTTTAGAGTTTTTAAACCTCAATGATAGGTACTGGTTTGAAATTTATAGATGCTGAATACAGATGCTATGTTACAACCAACTAGAGACTGTCTATCAAATGCAGAGAATTTCTAAGAATCTCATCACTTTAATTTAGCAGCTGTCAGACTTCAAGCCTTAGGAAACCAGCTGTCACACCACAGTGTTCAAATGTTGCCCTTAGCTGTAGGATGTTTGTCTTGTCATTATGGTTAGAACAGAGAGGCCAAAAGACCAGCTTGGTTCCAGTAATTAAGGTTCCAGATAGAGCCTCCTGCAGGCCAACAAGTTTAAAAAAAGAAAAGAGAAGAAAGATGTCAATTGATGTCTATTTCTGAATGTATTAAGAAAATACCAATTTTTATATACAAATAAGTTTGTGAATGAGGAACCAGGCTTTATTGAATTTTTCTTACTGAGTCAGAATATGCTTTAGTAATATAGCAACTGGGGCCCAGATTAAGCACATGACATCTCACATAAGATCCCAGCAACTGGAGAGTTAAACATTAAGAGTACAGACTGAGTAGTATTATCAGGGGAAAGATACAGTCAGTGATCTTGGCTGCAACATGACTACAGTTGTATTTCATTTTTAGCTTGAGTTAGGAGTTAGCTCAGGCTTAATTTTGTACTGGTGTTTTAGGTACAACCTGAAAAAATGCTTGAAATTAATTAAGAAATTCTAACTTGTTAGAAATTAAGCAGTTAGTGGCAAATTGGAAAGAATTTACCTTAGTACGGAAATAAATATTTTCATGTTTCTTTTAAAGGCTGTTTATGAGCTTTTTTAAACAGGAGTGGTGTATCTAAATCCCAAAATACTGAATACTAAAAAGAAAAGAAGGACCAAAGAAAGATATATTACTCATTTATAAGGAACTAATAAATAGTTAATATAGACAGTTAGTTGAATTTATAATGAATTAAGAAGAAATTGGTGGAATTAAAGCCTTAACTGGCAGAGGAAATTTATGCTTAGTTTTGCTATGACAATGAGACTGACTGCAGGATGTAGAGCCAAGGGATATGCTGGAAAGCTGAAATAAAAAAGGTGCAAGACATAGTTATGTATCAACAAAAATATAGAGGTTAAGAAATTGAAACTGTCAGTGACTAAGAAAGACAATGAATCATTATTTACTGAGCAAGAGACTAGAAGATCTAATGAGCAATAGTGCACATTTCACACCGACAGGACAAGGGAAGCATCAGAATAACACAGCTAGATAAAGAGGACTGGAAGGGAAACATGACTGGGATCATATGTGATTAAAACTCTTTGTCATGAATTTTGAGAAACTGCAGAAATGTTTTCCATGACAGAAACAATAGCAAACTGTTATACTCTTTCAAAACGCCATATCCTCAGATCATAAAAAAGATTTTATCAAATTGTGTTGGTGAAATTTTTTTCATTATTCTCCACAGAAAGAGGAAATTTCAGGAAGAGATGCTTCTTGAATAGAAATAAGTAACATAGTACGGCATTCCTATGTAGAATAGTCATATGTCATGCAGCTTTAAATTGAGGGGTTAACACGAAACATAGGAGTAAACATCAGAGAAGAAAACTGAAGAGAATTTGGGGGTCATCCAAGGACATCAAGACCTCTTCTTTTATATTTAACAAAAAAATTGTTATGTTTTGTATTACTTACATTCAAGTTGACTCAGCAGGTGTAAACCAGCTTTTGGCTTCATTGAGGCCTGTGTCATTTAAATAAAACCAGGTCTGGCCTGTGTTTCAGTGATATCTGCTTCTACTATTCTTCTGGGAAATCTTGTGTGAGATGAGAACAGTAGCAATGGTATTATGCATTTTCCGTGTGGTAGCCAATTGGCTAGCTGAAAGACATTGTCAGTCCTTGCCTTGTATAAAGTCACACAGAGTTTTATGCTCTCAGCTGGCAGTGAAGAAAGGGTCAGTCAGAATATACAAAATCTGCCGGCTTCTTGGGGTGGAGGGAGGAAACAGTGGTGAAATACTGGTCGTAGTTTGTTTTTCATTCAATTAAGTGAGAAAAGCAGGGATGTGAAGGCACATGAAAAGTATGTTTGGTATGAAAATACTAATTTTGGATAGTCCTCTTTTAAAGTAGAAGCAGTTCATAATCTCTGACTCCTTTAGTTTCCAAGGCGACGTGAAATGTCAGCATAGCTATCTTGATAAGGTTCCTGTTCTGGTTTGGGCCAGAATAAAGGTAGTTTTCTGTCTTGTAGTTTTGTTTTCAGCTAAGTTTCTTGTAAGTAGCTGCACTTGCTGAAATTAACAGCAAGGTTCTTAGACCGTGTATGCTTCTGGGACTAATAACGCTCAATGTTTACAGTTACAGCTGTAGACTGCTATGCAGAACCAAGGACACTGCTCAGTTCTGAGGAACATTTTGCCCTCTGGAAGGAGAAAAGGAGTAAAGAGTTGACACCTGCAACCATCCTTTAGGGAGGAATGGACAAGATAAATGACCAAAATTGACCAAAGAGAATATTCCATCCCATACACATCATACCCAGTATAAATTCGAGGGATCAAGAGAGTCAAATGACTTTTTTCTTTCCTTCCTGCTTCCCCTTCTTCACCTGTTTGCTTTGGCATCCTGGGAGGATTCCATCCATTTTTCTGCCTGTGGTTCTGATCCGTGCCAGCCTGAATCTGTGTGTTCCTGCCTCCAGCTCCTGACTGCTGCCAACCCCGGGAGTCCAGCCTGGACTTTTCCAGAGTTGCCCTGCGGCCTCGGTGGTGATGTGAGAGTTACTGGGGGCAGAGGGAGGAGGAATGTGGTATCAGTTTTTCTGTATATTTGTATATATTTAGTAATATTTTTCCTTTCATTAAAGCTGTGTAGTTTAGTTTCCAACCCATCAATCCCTCTCCCTTATTCTCCCTTCTTTCTTTATAAGGTAGGGGAGGGGGATTAATAGCGAGCATCTATCATTCGGTTTAATTGAGGGGCCAGCATTAAACTGTGACAGTTCCAATATATCTTTTTTTCCAGTGGTCTTTTTCCTGCACACATTATGCTCTATGAGCCCCATCAACCACTGTTAGATTTCCAAAAAAGAGCAAATACAGTAGTTTTACTTCAGAATGATTGAACTGATCGTTGCATGTAGGGTCTATAAAGTGCTGTAACAAGCAGCATTAATGTGGACATAAAGGTGATTTTGGGCCCTTCATCTCAAGAAGAACCAAGAACTTCTTGAAAGAGTGCAGTGCAGAGCAACTGAGATGATGAAGAGAGAGGAACATCTTTATGAAGAAAGGCTGAGGGAGCTGTGTCTCTAGTTGGAGAAGAGCAGAATGAGGGGTGACCACATCAATGTTTATAAACATGTAAAGGGCAAGTGCCAGGAGGATGGAGTCAAACTTTTCTCAGGGGTGACTAACAACAGGACAAGGGGCAATGGTTATAAACTGGAGCATAGGTGGTTCTGTACAAATATAAGGAAGAATTTTTTCCCTGTGAGGCTGACAGGGGATTGGAACAGGCTGCCCAGGGAAGTTGTGGAGTCTCATTCCCTGGAGACATTCAAAGCCCATCTGGACACATTCCTGTCTATCCTGCTTTGACAAGGAGCTGGACTAGATGATCTTTCAAGGTTCCTTCCAAACCCTAACTTTCTATGATTCTATGATTCTATGACCAATATTTTAATGTAAACCACTATGTGATCTGTGATTTATATGTTAAGAAATAGTTAAAGGAAAATAATTTAAAACCATTTTGCTTCTATGCTGATTTCTCTTTTTTAAAGCTAAAGCATCAGCTTTTGTAAAATTGGTCAAAGGTTTATTACCTTCAAACACACAAAAGCTTCAAAATACTTTATCCCCACCTCCCACCATAAACCAGCATCTGAAGGTTTAAAATTTGGAAAATCTGATCTTGCTGATGAGATGTCTGGTGACATCTTGTTATCAAATCTCTCTGACTAGTAATGCTGCTCATCTCATAGGTGTTCTTATACTACCTTTTTTCCTTTTTAATTTTCATCAAACATGTTTCTGTCAGTGAAAAATAGGGAATAGATGTATTTCTTTACTGGCAATGAAACATAGGAAGGATAAGTATTCCCAGCAAGAGTGATTGTGAAACTGAAAAGTTTTCAGGAACCCTCAGTGACAAGCTTGAATGTTTCTGAAGATCTGTTCTGTCAGGTAAATTTGCAGCTCCATCTTCTGAGATGTGTTTTTACTAAGGTGATAAAAACAGATATCCTCTGGGTAGTTTAGCCAATTGCCTATTTCCCAACTAGTTCTTAAATGCATGCTGTGTTTCTATTTGTATTTGTCATTTGTACAATTCCCAGTGTATATTTTCATATTACGTCTCCTTGTTATATGCCTGAAAAATAATCAAGTTCCTCTGTTCCAATTTTTTCTTTTCAGGGAGAACATAAACAGCTTAATCTCCTCACTCTCCTTCCTTTTTTCCCTTCTTTTCATTCAACACAAGAAATTCTATTTAGTCTGATATTGAGGGTTGATTAGTACAATCTTAGTCTAGAGCAGGCAAAATGAATGATATGGTCCTGCATGACATAGCTCAGCACTCACAAAAAATCTCACAACTATATGCTTAATTATGTTCCTTGTTTGAAGGGATTTTGAACTTTAATTTCCATCTCAGAAACATTTTTAACCACCAGGCAATAGATTGTTGGAGGAGAGGAAATACCCTGCTGACACTGATCTATTTTCTAAGTCAACAGTCTGCAGAGCTGCTAATTTATGAGTTCTTCTTTTACATAAGAAACAGTCTAGGACAGGCTAGGAATTATTACAGCCTTACCTTTTCCTTTTAAGTGAAATAAAACTGCATCTGCAGGATCAGTCCAACAAATGAAAACTTCTTATCACTGAGTATTGTCTTTTCTGTGGCTGAATAACCCATTAGAGATGACAACCAAGATTAATTAAGATTGAGTCTATATAGCCAATCTGATAGGTACGATTAAATGGGGGTACATTCATTTGAAGTACTCACCCCACTTGCCCATTTATACTCTACGTAGAGAGAAAGGCACTTTCAGAATGTGTTTAATCTTTTTAACAGTGTTTATTTGATTAATACTACCCATATCCAAAGAATGAACTATTACTTGATTTCTCTGGTGAGGGCAGAGATACAGACTATGATGTCTCACAGAACATATGCTACATCCCTAGGCAGTTTCTCTTTTTTTTGTGTGTGGATCTTGCTCTGACATATTTTCCTTTTATTGACAGAACTACCTCATACCTTAGAATATTTTACTAGTTATTTCAATATATTCTTGATGTATGCTTATTTTTTAGATATTTTTTCATAGTTTGCTGAAAAATTTTGACGAATTCTTTCCATATTTATCTTTACAGGAAAAAGTCATAAATGGGTGCAATTACAAAGGACCTGAAGTTACACCGTAACATGGCAAAGATGGAAGACTGATGAGGTAAGGTCTGAAGAACTCCCATTGACTGACTACAAGGAGTTTTGGGTTTGGATCTTGGTTATTAATGAATCAGTTAAAACTAACCTTTCGTACTTTTATTTACATGACAAAATGGAGCAAAGTGAGCTTCTGAATTAAAAGTTAGA
This sequence comes from Florisuga fusca, assembly GCA_038090715.1. Lineage (NCBI taxonomy): Eukaryota > Metazoa > Chordata > Aves > Apodiformes > Trochilidae > Florisuga > Florisuga fusca. Next base: position 13,533,720 of record JAAWXA010000012.1, read on the forward strand.
TAATGAGAGTAATCCATCATCTCAAAAACTCAAGCGTACCAAAAAAGGCAGACAACTAATGGGCTGCCTTGAAGAAATGTTCAGTGTAAAGAAACCCTCTGTTCGCTCTGTATATGTCAACCTTTTTTAAAGCCAATTGGCGCTAATTTCCTAGTTGAACTGTGTGTATCTACTCTCCTGCATATGTAAACCGGTTGGTACTAACTTGCTTTTAAAAATATTTGTACAGATGTGCTTTTACTTTTTTTCTTCCATACTAATGGTTTCAGAACTTTTACTATTGAGAGAAATTCTGAAGACCATGGAGATAGTCTATACTAGGGTACTGTTCAGAATGTAATAACCCATTAGCTGGTGGTTATTTCTACAGAAGAGTACAGATTATTTTTACTATTTAAAAAGAACAGAATGCATAATGGACCCTTTTTATGCAGTTAGTTTATGCTGAATAAACTTTTTATGCTGAATATAACGTCCCATTGCCATAAAAAAATAAGAAGATGGAAAAATGTTCTTATTTTTTTATGGCAATGGACGTTATGTTCAGCCCAGTTAGAATCCAAGGCCTGGAGGCAGATAGAAACAACTAGTATCTCTTGATTGTGGTATGGCTGATAGTTTTTTTTTTGGTAAGCAAAGCAGGTAGCTTCAATGTGTACATACCAAATGAAAAAAATGGAAAATCTTTGGGGGAAAAAGAGGATAGCTGCAGAAAGCCAATAACATATTAATGCAAAATTCCTTGAAGTCATAGAATCATAAAATGGCTTTGTTAGAAGGGATCTTAAAGATGATGGAGTTCCAAACCCTTCTGCTTCAGCTGGGACACCTCTCACTAGACCAGGTTACACTAAGTCCCATCCAATTTCTCCTTGAACACTTCCAGGGAAGGGACATCCACAACTACCCTGGGCAATCTCTTTCAGCATCTCACCACCCTCACAATAAAGAATTTCTTCTTCATCTCTAATCCAAATCTATTCTCTTACACTTTCAAGAGATTACCTATTGCCCTGTTGCTACATGCCCTTGTAAAAAGTCCTTCTCCAGCTTTCTCATAGACCCCTTTAGGTGCTAGAAGGCTGCTATAAGGCTTCTCCAGAGCCTTCTCTTCTAAAGGCTGAATAACCCCAGTCTGTCTTCATAGGGGAAGTGTTCCAGCTCTCTGAAAATCTTTTGGGTCCTCCTCTGGATTTGCTCTAACACCTTCATGTCCTTCCTGTACTGAGGAAACCTGCACTGGACACAGTGCTTCAGGTGGGGTGTCATGAGAGTGGAGTGAAGGGGAAGAATCATATACATTAACTTGCTGGTCATGCTTCTTTTGATGCAGCCCAGGGTATAATTGGCTTTTTGGACTGCAAAAGCATATCACTGGCTCATGTTGAGCTTCTCATCAGTGAACACCCACAAGTCCTTTTCCTCAGGGTTGTTATCAATTTATTCTCCACCTAATCTGTATTTGTGCTTGGTATTTTTCTGACCCATGTGCAGGACCTTGCGCTTGGCTTTGATGAACCTCAAAAGGTTGGCATGCACCCACCTTTCAAGCTTGTCAAGGCCCATCTGGATGGCCTTCCTTATATAGCTCTGTTCTTTTAATTTTATGTAAGGGGGATTTTATATGGCTAAATTAATATGTGATTCTTTGAGAAACTAGAACTCTAGAACTGTTTTTCTCATGTGCTGGTATCAATATAGAATGTCAAGAGGGTTCAGTAATAGTTTCAGAAACACATAACTTCATATAAACAACTGAAATAGATCTGATGAATCTCTTATTCATGTCACTTGTTTCATTTGTTAATGAAAATTTGAAGAGAAAGGTGAAATTGTAAGTTATGTACAAAATGGTTGGAAACAAATGGCAAAAAAGCAAAGACAGACATTGTAAAAATAAAGCTAATGGTATGTCATTTACTTTTGTGGCACAACCTTTAGATTATTGAAAGTTGTAAAATCTTGTGCTGTTGGCTCTATATCAGATAAAAGAAAACTGAATCTGCACTGAGTTCTTAAAACCATGGGAGCTTTACTTCAGTTTTGTTTTGTGTGACAAACAATTTTTTTCCCATTTCAAGTTAATATCTGTGTTTTTCTGAGCTGAAAGGCTTTATGGTTTTTTGGGTTGGGTTTTTTGTTTTTTTGTTTGTTTGTTTTCTTGTTGTCTAAGAGTATAAGGTGGAAAAGTATGCAAATGAGAACTATTGTACTATTTATAAAAATACCTTTGAGACAGAAAACAATGCAAGAAATCTTCTTCACTTGCTAGTTGTACCAGCTTTATGAATTAATCTGTTTCTAGTTCTTAATCACTTAGGATAAACACCTTTACATAGTTTTTCTACTTAGTATTCTAGTGAAACCCTTAAGTTGATGTTTTTTTATCATTTTCCAAATAGTGCAGTTCTGGATCTATAGTTAGGGTCCTGTTACAAACTGGACATTAAGAAGAGGAGAAAGGAATCAATTCTGGAAAGTGGGTCATTTTCATGGAAAAATATGCATAATTTGATAAATACGATATAGAAGGTATTGCAGGGAGTCATTAAAGTTGGGATAATATTTTAGCTTCTCTTGCCAAAACAGAAAATAATAGATGGTAGATGATCTTAAGTTATGGATATTCTTATGCTTTAAGCCCCACAAAGCAGTTTGCTAACTCTCCTCAGAGTGGGATTCAGGAGAGAATTGGAAGAGTTAAAGTAAGAAAACTTGTGACCTGAGGGAAAACCAGTTTAATGAGCAAAGCAAAACAAGGAATTCATTCTGCCCTTCCCATCGGCAGGCAGGTGCTCAGCTTTCTCCAGGAAAGCAGGGCTCCATCATGCATAACAGATATTTGTGAAGATAAAGGTGTTTACCTTGAGTGTCTTCCCTTTCCTTCTTCTTCCTTCAGATTTATATGCTAAGCATGATGTCATATGGTATGAACTACCCTTTTTGTCCCACTTGGTTTCCCTCCCAGCTTCTTGTGCACACCTAGCCTGCTTGCTGGTGCAATAGTGTGCAAAGCAGAAAAGGGCTTGGCTTTGTGCAAGCACTGGTCAACAATAGCTAAAACGCCCCTGTGTATAATCAACATTGTTTCCAGTACAAATCCAAAACATATCCCCATACTAGCTACTATGAAGGAAATTAAGTCTATCCCAGACAAAGCCAGCACAGGTAGATAGAAATACGTATGAGTTTACAACTTACAATAATGTGAAAAATAAAGCAGGATTTATTGTACAGTATTGCTGATCATGATGACTATATACATAATTCAGTGATTATATTTGTATACCTATGTCTGAAATACTCCATTGTGTTTCATATGTGTCAGTCCTGAAACAAAGACTTTTCAGCTCAATGCTAATGTCTGCCTCTGAGCATTGTCTCTTCTGCACACATTGACTTCAGTCACAGACCAAAATGTTCCTCTGTCCAGAATCCTGTAATACTAAAAAAAGCTTTTTACATTTTAAAACATTACATTAAATGGCCCTACAATTCAATGATTGGGACTGCACATAGAAACAGAGATATGTGTCCATCTTGTGACATTGACTTTATTCTCTAAGTTGTATAACTGAAGGATTCTCTCTGGCATTTTCTCTGAATCCTCTTCTATACCTCTCGAAGTCACGGTTCACCTTTGTACAGAAGAGATTCTTGGGCTTAGGGTGTCTTTTCAGCCTTTGAATGGAAGTTTCAGCACCAAAGAATGAAATTACATTTTCTGGTGAGGTTACGGGAGTTACTGGTTTTCTATGCTTGCCATTTATGTGTCAATCAGTTGTGCAAAAACTTTCCACTCTGACTCTAGGAAGGTGTGTTTGGTCAAATGGAAGGTCAAATGGAAGGTCAAATGGAAGGTCAAATGGAAGAGAGGAAGATATAGTTATTCTGTATAGTTATTCTGTACTTTCTCTTGAATTATTACAGTAAATGAAAAGTGGTCCTGCCTGTTTGCCAGGGAGTGTATTTTAGAGTATTATGTTAATAGCTTTTTTTTTTTTTAACTTGGCATGATCTTAAATTACCAAACATTGACAAATGAGTCAAAGACAGTTTCTGCAGATTAGCATAAATCTAGGTTATATAAATAGAGAAGGTCTGATGGAATTTTCATTGTTAGAAAGACTAGGAAGTTCCCAACATTCTAAATAATTCTCCAACAGTGCCCCATGGTGTTGATCAGTGTGTGAAGAATACATACACAATCTAAACATTTCTCATTTATATTATTGATGTCAAATTCTAGATTCTGGTTTGCTAAATGAAAAACTTTCTTAAATATAATCACATCTGAAAAAAAAGCTAGCTTTATGACTACTGAGCCCTGTAATGACATAATTCAGTATCTGAGTTACCACCTGAGTGACTCTTAGAAATGACAGATTGTTTCAGCCTTGAAAGTCATCCTATGTTACTCTGACAAAATGACTTGGTGTGCTATAACGATATAGCAGAACAAATGCAATTGGAAAAGTAGCACTTTATTTTATTAAAACTATGGAGTACACTCTGAGCCCTGAGTGAGAGACATTCTCCTTTATTTCCCAGACATTAACTGTACATTTGCTGGAGTCAGAGATGTTGGTAAAAGCTGCAGCTATTCATGATATAGGTATGCCTACGAAATCTTTCAAGTATAGACAACATTTTCCTTGGAGCTAAGAGATTTTTTTATCACCTGAGAACATTCTCAGGTGATGGTACTAAGAATATGACAAAATTATTTGCATGAAATATACTTTTTAACATTTTATTTGCATTGATCTAAATCTGCATGGAGGAATTAATGCAACTTTGCTGTCTAGAATATGTTCAGGAACACTTGTCTACAGCTGAGGTTAAGCAAAATTACAAATATTACAAGATATTACAAATTAGAACTGAATTGTAGATTGCTACTGAAAAACTGTAACCTTGTTAGCTATACTACTAATAAATCTCTGAGAGAAAGGGTCCCTAAGGGTCAGATATCTGGAGTTAGAATACAAATGGCTGTATTATCACATCCATTCATGAAATCAGGTTAGTAATGAATATTTGGAACAGAGGTCTTGGGGAGATTAAGCATAATCTATGTAGATAAAGCCTCTAGAAAGGCTGAGATATATTTATTTGGTTTAGCTAGATTAAGCAAACAAATAAATAAATGAATTTCTCCATGAGAAAATTACACTAAAAGATCATTGGTAAGGTTGCAAAGTCAAATGCTAAAAACTAGGAAAGGTGTGAAATTAGTATTGTTCCATAAAACAATGGAGCAGTTTTATATGTTAAATATTGTTCTCTGCCTCCAGATATGTTCAGTGAAAATTCTGATATCACTCAGTGTCCAGCTGTTCAGCTTTTAAACTACATATGCTATGCAAAACTATGTTTCACTTCCTAGATGTTCTCCAGATTCTGCTTTGAAAATAGTTTTCACATCCCTTGTTTCTACTATGTTTCTACTATGTATATTACTATAGTATCTGGAACTCAGTTACGATTGTGAACTTAGGCTGATATTTCTTCTGAAAGTTATTTTCAATTATATGCAGGAGCAGATACACAGACACATTAAGAAACACATTATCTTCTAATTTTAATTCATTTTATGGCAGAGAGAGACTACTTCCCCCCTCCTCCTCACCCTCGGTATTTTCGTGCTCAATATTATCTAGTATTCCAGATATTTAAAGCACTGTTCCCAAAGTCTTCACTTGCAATTCTGCAAATTTGAGGAAGAATAGTTTTATCTGTGCTGCTTGATCTGGATTCCAGTGGAATATAGCCAGAAAAAGAGAGTATATATGTTCCTAGACGACTTATTTTGGTTTTCTCAGTCACAGTGTTTATTTCTGAAAGAACTTTTTCCTACTCTGTCCACCCAACCTGTTTCCTTCACAGGCTATTTCCAAAGCTGGTTAACAGGTGTAAGTTTGCTTTGGGAGCTTTACAGCTGTTCTCTAAATCTTTTTCTCAGCACAGTTGCTTGTGAGATATTTCTGAGTCTTGGGTCCTACATCAAGTTCACATGCCTTGCCTGGTTTATAGCAGCCTGTATCTGAATCAATAGAAAAAGTATCTGTTTTCCTCATCTCTTTCTGATTGTATTTGGAAAATGTAAACTTCACCTCAAACATTTTGCTGCTAGCATTTGACTGCACTTCAATTTAACATCTGTGACTATTTTTGTTGTTGTTGGCAGTGCCAGTAAATCCAATTTTGCAAAAATTTTTCTTCTGGAATTCTGTCATAACTTCTGTCTCTGCTCTTCTCAGGCCTATTGTTTTTACTGCATAATAAGGTTAAAGACTCAGCTCTTGGGCACAGGGAAACATGTAAATGTTGAGTTAGACTCACCTCACCTTAACAGGTCCTTATTCTTTCTACCAGCAGATCACAAACAAGCCTTGCTTGTTACAGGGGGACACTTTAAATCCTAATCAGGTTTCCTTTTCACCAATGTGAAAATATGCCTCTGTAAAGAAAGGAAGACAAAGTTCAGCAGAGAGAGAATAGAGGAAATATGAAGTTGTAGGAAGGGGTGGCACCTCCCTTGAGTGACCTAGTCTTATTCTTTTAGCTTTTGCACTAGGAAGACTTACCAACATCTTTTACTGCCTCCTTTAAAATAATCTGCTGACTGTTCGCTCAAATTTGCGTGAAGCTTTCATAGGAAATTAAGAATTTCTTCTGAAAGCATACACTGGCCTATGATTACAAGAGACTTATTTTTCAGTCTAGATATGGTAAAGTAAAGCTTTTGGAAAAGCTTCCCAAGAGGACCAAAATGACTTGATGTTAATGTTTTATGATGCAGATTAGTGTCTGGGTGTGATAGAGAAGACTGAATTCAGTGACTGCAAATTCCCTCCTGTTGTGGTGCTAGCAATTTAGCACCACAAGTCACTGCCTCCCTCCCTCCAGAGGGAGTTACTAACTTACAAGATTTTTTTTTCATATTTTTCAGCCGTTATGTTTGCATTTGGTCTGTCTGGGATAGAGTTATGAAGAGAGCTTTCTTCATAACAGTTTGTATGGTGCTGTGCTTTGCATTTGTAGCTGTAACAGTGTTAATAACATGTCAGTGTTTTTATTACTGCTGGACAGTGTTTAGTGTCAAGGCTTTCTCTCTTTTCACTGTCCATGTCAAACAGGAATTGGTTGGGTATATGCAAGGGAGTAGGAGGAGATACAATCAGAACAGCTGGTACAATCTGATCAGAGGGATATTCCATACTATATGGTACCATGGGTACCAGCCAGTGGAAAGTAGTGAACTAAGTCCTCTTTTTTTCTCTACTTCCATGCATGGCTTTTGACTTCCTTACCAAACTGTCATTATTTTGATCAATGCGCCTTTTTGTTTTCCATCTATTTTCTTTCCATTCCCTGGGATAAGGAAGTGAGTTAAAGGACATGTATGTGTTGGGCTGATGGTTTGTATCAATCTACTTCAATGTTTAAGATAGAACTTCAGCAAAACTTAGGCATCATAATTTTTTTTTGTTTGTTTTATTTTGGAGGTGCAGTCTTTAATTATAATGTCAGCTTATCACTTTTCTGCACTTAGGCAGAAGATCTAATTAGTTAATTAGTGTTGATCAGGTCTCTAGTTTCCCTTCAGACCTAAATCTGTAATTTGATATTATGTACACAAACAAATTAGCTAGTGCATGGTTTCTTTTTTTTTTTTTTTTTTTTTTTTACTGTGCATGAACTGAACCTTGTCATGATCACAAACAAACTAAACAAGCTCCAAGCAAAAGGTGCAGAAGGTGTTATGGGTAGGCCAGCATCCATCCTTTAAAAAAGACTCCTGTGCTACTTGGACTGCATAGGCAATATCTCTTCAAATGCTTGTTTAACCGTCTAATTACAAATCGTAAGTTATTACTATTACTGTGCTCTGTGATCAATAAGGGGATCAAATATGGGTGCCAGGCTGCTGGGCATTCTTCCAGTAACTTATTTCTCATGCCTGGCAGCGTTCATTTTCTCATAAGCAATTTGGGATACCCAAGTTACACAGCTAATTTCATCACTTTATCTTTCAACAGATTACAGGCTTGGCAAAACGTTATCCAGTCAGAGCTGGATGCTGGCTGATTGCCATCAGTAGTGTGGTAATCAGCAAGTCTTTCTACTATGATATCAACTAAGTTTCATCCTTTCCCATCAACCTGCTGAAGGGTAGATTGTACATGAAGATCATTTGTTAGTCCCATGAATATTTTTGCCTCTTCATTATCAAGCAAAACAGGCTCTGCACCCTCCTCCATCAGCCACACGAACCATGCTTGAGGCTTCTCTTCCAGTTGCTGTTTATATTTGCTCAACTGATTCTTTTTATCCTCTGGGATAAAATCAGTTACTTCATCTTGCCTATCTGTTTGTCCTGGGCCTGTACAAATTGCTTTCCTGCAGAGCACAGGTGCAGCCTTTTTTCTTTTGTTTGAAATACACTCCCCTCCCACTCTACATTACCCTTTCCTACACCACTAAAATCATTATGCCAAATATCACCATCCCAAGTTTCAGGATACCAGTCTGAACTAGTGACAATTGCCTGAACCTAGGGGCATGTATGTTTTCCCCTGCTTTCTTTTAACTACATGAACCTCATATGGTGTTGCTAATCTAGTGCATTTTTCCTCTAAGTGCTCTCTTTGATCTGTCATCTGTAGTAGAGCCCAAATCTGCTCGATTTTTCTGGCTCATACTGTCTGTAACTTGTAATCACTCGATTAACACTTTGTATGCTGAAAGTAAGGCACCCCCTATGTACCCAGCTGGGTTGCTTTTTCTGTCTGCTGTTTCCACTAATCGTTCCTGGCACTTTAACATTTCCATAGCATCTTTCTGTCTCCATGGTTAGGGGGGCACACAAGTACATGTTTCCCACCAATCCCACAGAGAATTCCAGAGTTCCTGTTCCCATTCAAAACTGTCCTGTGATGGTGCTGATACTTTTCTCCTGCTAGTGCTGCTCACAGCATTCCTGAGGAAGAATGTCTGCATGTTAGATTGACTGTGGGGACTTACAAGCAGCCACCCACACTGGTCACACCACACACGCAAGCATAGGCCACAAGTTACACTGAACTCAAAAATTATCAATATAAACCTGACCAACCAAAAAACACAGAGGGTAGGAGTGGAAAACACCCTTTCCCTTACTATCTCCCCTATGGTAATGCACCTTGCCCAGAAACACTCCACCAGCGAGTCCCACTAATTCAATAGTTTCAGAAACAGAAACATCCCACCTAGCAGCACCCACTAGCAAGTCCCATTGATGAACTGATGAATCTCATCCTTGTCACAGAATATGTTTTTGTTAGGTGCAGTATTCAGCAAGAAATCACAAGTAAAAGCTCTTTATAAGCATATTAGAGAAAGTTTATCATACTATAGCACTATAGACATGCAGATACAAATAACTTACAAAATCAAACTTATCAGCAGGACCCACAGAGCAAGCCTTCCTTTGAGTAGGATTTGGAGTAGTTGAAAGACCTAAATTTAACAGGAGTCTTTCTGTGGAAAGCACAATGATTGCCCAGAAGTCATTCTCCCTGCCTTCTTCCATTTTCCCACCTCTTTTATGCCTGGGACATACTGTCACATGGGACCAGTATGACCAGAAGGCCATCCAGGTGGCAAGTGAATCATGCCTTATCTATGAACCCCTGGTATACACTTACTCAAACACCAAGGAGGGGTCTCAAGCCTGATGTTAAATTCTTGATCTCACAAAAAACATCTGTCCACTACAGATCAAAATTCTTTACTCCACCACAATTTTGTATATAAAAGAGTTCCCATGACCTGATTTTGAACACTATGCAGAAGCTTGGTCTGAACTGTCTTTTTGCAAGCAACAAAAATAAAGAAAAATAAATTACTCAGAAAATAAACCAAACACAAGTTATTGTTCCTTGTGCTATATTTTATTTCAGGCTGTGGTATATTACATAGGTCATCTAGTCCAACCCCTCTGCAGTAAGAGGGGAAGCTCTCAACTAGATCAGGTTACTCAGAGCCTTGTCAAGCCTCACTTTTAATATCTCCAGGGATGAGGTCTCAACTACCTCCCTGGGCAACCTGTTCCATTTTTCCACTATTCTCCTGGTAAGAATTTTTTTCTAATATCCAATCTAAATCTACTTTTCTTGAAAACCATCACCAATTGTCCTATCACTACAAACCCTTGCAAACAGTCCACCTCCAGCCTTTCTGTAGGCCCCCTTTAGTTACTGGAAGGTCATCATTAGGTCCCTGTGGAGCCTTTTTTTCTCCAGACTGAACAACCCCAGCTTCCTCAGCTTGTCTTCATAGGAGAGATGTTCCAGACCCTTGATCATTTTTGCAGCCCTCCTCTAGACTCACTCCATCAGGTCCGTGTCCATCCTGTATGGAGGGCTCCAAAGCTGGATACAATAATCCAGGTGAAGTCTTCGCAGAGCAAAGTGGCAGAATCATCTCTCTCAGTCTGCTGGCCACACTTCTTTTGATTCAGCCCAGGATGTGATTGACCTTCTAGGATGCATGTGTGCCCTGTTGGCTTATGTCTAGCTTTTTGTCCACCAGCACCTCCAGGTTGTTTTCTGCAGGGCTGCTTTCTAACATCTCATTCCCCAGTTTGTACTGATAATGGGGATTGGTACAACCCAGGTGCAGGAGCCCTGTACCTGGTCTTGTTGAACCTCATGAGGTTCACCTGGGTGCACCTGTCCAGTTGTCCAGTTTGTCCAGGTCATTCTGGATAACACCTGCTCCCTCTGGCTTGTCAACAGCACCACTCATCTTGGTGTCATCCACAGACTTGCTGATGACACACTTGATCCTGCTGTCTATATCGCTGATAAAAATATTAGACAGTACAAGTCTTAGTACGAAACCCTGAGTGACTCCACTTGTTATTGGTCTCCATCTGGACTTTGAGCTGTTGAGAGCTGTTGCATTTCCCTGCCCATAACAGGGTGGTTGGAAGTAGATGATATTAAAGGTCCCTTCCAACCCTGAAAATTCTATGAGGTTCAAAAGAATACTTCCATCATCATTTCCTCTCCATAATATATACCTTTTAAAAAGTATAATTTGTTCTAAGTGTCTGAATTCAAGAATTTCTCCTTCCTTTAATGTGCCTTTATTTCACTAGAGCGTTACAGGGAAGCTGTTCATGTTTTGGCCTATTGTACTGAAAAATGAGTGAGTAAGAGTCTTGATTACTTTACAGATTAATCTAATTAATTGCTGCATTAATTAAAATGTGTAGGTTTGAAGCTATTCAGAAGTATTTATATGTGATTTAATTCTCATGAGCATCTGATTTGTACTTAATACAAACTGATGGGTTTTCTGTAAATGGACCATGTAGCGGTCTATTTAAAAAACAAATTTACTGAACTTTTATTTCTGTTACATTAATTAAGTTTAGAGGTTGTGTGCAGTGGGGAGAGGTAAAGGATTTAAATATATGGAATAAGAAACAAGTGATTTTCTTAGCAAATACACTGATTTTTTTCTGCCACTTGCATTTGTTAAGGGTAGATGCAAGAACAGGCAGGGACATTTGTATAGTAGTTTTTGAACTGAAGAATACAAATAATTCTAAGAGTTATTTGTAAAAACACTGTGAAGGTTAACTAGTTCACATTTACAAAGTACCTTGAAAATTATTTGTATATTAGTTTTTGAACTGAAGAATACAAATAATTCTAAGAGTTATTTGTAAAAATGCTGTGAAGATTAACTAGTTCACATTTACAAAGTGCCTTGAAAATTATTAGTAAATTGCATTCTGGAATAAAGAAAATAGCTACAGCTTACATTAGTACTAATTTTTTATCAAAACCACTACGTAAGTCCCAGGTACTACCTTACAGCCAATGGATCTTCCTATGTGACATCATGACAGTACTTTTAATTTTAATATTACATAAGACATTGTATTTTTTAGGCCAATTGTAATTAATATGTATGAGTTTTGATACCTGAAGTAGCATATTGTTGTCTTATCCCCCATTTCTTTCAATTTCCTTACTCTGGCTTAATAGATTCTATACTTTTACTATTCTCAGGAAATTTTGCTTGAAGCATCTGCTCAAATTCTTCATTACTTTGAATTTCACTTGCCTTTGACCAATCTAACAGATTTTTTAGTAAAAATGCTGTAATAGATGAAAATATTTTCCAAATATTTTTTATCTTCCCTCTTCCAAGACTGAAAGAACTTAAACCCTCAGTTACTACCATACATATTAACTCTTCTCTGTGGAGAAAATATGCGAAGGTTAGAATATCTTTTCAGTAGCTCAGCCTGTATTTCTATCAGCAATAGTAGTGTGTCTCAACAGACATGTCATCTGCTACCCTTAATTATTTTTCTAGTGTCATCAGGGGTGGAAATTCTGACTCAAAACAACTGTTTGTTAATGGTAATCCTGGATCCACTAATTGTCAGTTTCTCAAATTTCAAAAACTGCAATGGCAGTTTTCACTTTTCCCCTTGTTCCCATTGCAAATAGTATAAATTTTGTTAATTCCTTGACACGCTGGAATTTGGTCAGATGAAATTGAAATCCATGCCTGGAAATGAAATTACTCTGACTTTGTTAGGAACTACCAAATAGAAAACGATTCAGGCACATTTTATTCCCAGAAGAATTTATGCTTGAAATTGGTTGAAATTGAAGATATTTAACCCATTGATAATAAGGTGGACCAGTATACTTATTGATACACTGACAGCTATGGATATATAACTACATTTGCACACACAGACTTGGCCAACATGCTGTGTACAGTATTTGCATGTCTTCAGTTCACCAGATATCAAACTCCTGATTACATCTGTTCCCTTAGTGAGCAAGACATTAATATACAATTTGAAAAATCATTGAATTTTAAACCCAGTATCAAAATTTGTCAATTTTGTCTGTGGTTTACTGAATTGGGATGAAATTATCAACATGTTTATCATTGGCTAAATGAAAAGGCTACCAATGCGTTGAAATAAAAATAACCCATCTGTTAGAAGAGTTGTTGAGAAAAATTAACATTCATTTTCTGTCTTTCATATGTCATCAGTGGCCTTGCTTTGCCCATAAGGGTGAATGTAATTAAACAGAAGAGCTGCACAGCTGGCTGAGAAATAAGACAAAATCCATGGTTGTTATCACTGAAATTGTGGACAAAATGTTGAAAAAGTCAAATAAACACTTTTACAGCAAAAGTAAGATATCCCTCAATTAAAGTTGCCTGAATCACTGACCTTTGAGAACTCAAACATCTTTTTATCTTCTCTAGACCGCACTCTAAAATATAATTCACCAAACTGGTCTTTATACAGAACTTCTAGTTTTTAGTTTTATTTTAAAAATATTGTAAAGCTATGTATGTTACCAGATTTCCAAATGCAGGAAATAATTTCTTGAAAATAATAATTCTCTTATCTAATAACATGTTTGTGGCTCATGGTGCTTCTGCTGGAATCGACCTTCTAGGTAAGAGAAATTTCCTTTGACTGATTCTTTTCTTATTTTTTTTTTTTTTTTTTTTTTTTTTTTTTTTTTTTAATGGGCTTGGAGACTGAATTGGATGTATAGCAAAAAGTTTTTGCAATTGGATGAGTTGCAAAAAGTTGGTCTCAAACTAATACCATACACCAGTATTAATTTTGGATTATAAAATTTACTGAAATAATGTATGGTTTCATAGATTTGCTAGACATCAGAATTAGACTCTGCAGATACAGTTTTGAATTATTTTGTGCTATCTCTGCTGTCTTGGTTCCAGAGATAGCATATCTCTGCTGCCTGAAGCATGTATCTGTGGATATATCCATGATATTTAGTCATGGATGAGTGAGGTGAAGGGCTCTGGAGTAGAGGATTGCACTGGGATTGTTTAGCATATACGTGCTATGATGTTATCAGAATTTGTGTATATGTAGGACAACTTCTTTCCTGATTTTACTGGCATACCCTTGTGTACCTACAGTGCCTCTTAGGCATTTTTAAAACTGTATTGAAGTAACATCTTCAAAAAGCTGTCTTTAAGAATTTTATTTGGGCAGTTTGTTTATGTTTGCTCTAGAGAAACCATATGGCCAATTCATCTGTAAGTTTTGTTCACATGTATTTAAAATATGTTCTCCAAAAATATTAAACTTATGCTTCATTCTGTTTTCCTTACTTAGTTTCAAGACATTCATATATGCTTTTATATACTTATTGGCCTATATGATAAGTAATAAATAACAGTCTTGCAAGTATTTTTGCAGGCTTCATACTTTACATATTTCAAATGTACAGAAATTTCACATTTCTGTGGGGGGCAAAATACTGCTTTTATACAGTGAGAAACACTGAAGAAACTCATTAGCTTTTGCATCATTAGACAATGTCAAGTAACCTTTATCATGGGTAAATACCATTCTGCCACACTTCAGTCACGTTGACCAAAGGAGATTTAAAAAGAGCTGAACCATAACCCAGATGATTAGATATAGAATCACACAATTATTTCAGTTGGAAGAGACCTTTATGATCAAAAAGTGTAGCCATTAAGTCAATTCTACCAAGTCCAGTGCTAAGCCATGTCCCTAAGCATCATATCTACTTCTCTTACACACCGTCTTGCTGAATCTCACAAAACTGGCATCCACACATCAATCCAGCCTGTCTGTATCACTCTGTAGACCCTTCCTACCCTCAGACAGATAGATTCTTTTGCTCAAACTTCAGTCATTTGCCAATGCACTGAGGGTGGACTTGATCCCCATATCCAGATCATCACTAAATATATTAAACTGAAATGGCTCCAATATTTAGATTTGGCCAATACCACTTGTGTCTGGCTGACAGTAGAATTTAATCTGCTACACAAGTTTTTGGTCCCAGTGTTCCAGCCATTTTTTTAACCTAGTGAAGAGTAGATGCAACCAAACCATGAACAGTCATTCATGTAGCAAATGAGCAAAATAAAAAATTATCAAAATAAAGAAACAAGTAGGTATGCTTTCATTTTGAGTGTCCATAAACTAATCACAAAATAATAGGAAACTTTATGGAAATGTGGAAAACAAATGGATTAATACCGTGCATTTTATTAAAGTAAAAACAAAATTAATTCTTTTCAGAGGCAGGAGCCTTAAGAGGTAACTATCTAGTGCGAATAGTTAGATATTAATGTTGAACCGGTTTCAGTTATAGTTTCATTCCTGATGTGAATGACATCTTAGTTGGAAGTTGAAAGGTATTAAAAGTCCTCCAGCAAATATGTGGATTACTTGTAAATTGCAGGACCCATGTTGTTTTTCCACACAAGCATGAGATGCACCCTTCTGGTTTAACATATTCTTTTGATGACACAGAGATGAGATCTAGGGCTTGTTGAGTAATGAAAGACTAAGGATTAACAATGAGACAAAAGATTACATTGATGCCAAACTTTTCTGATGGGAAAAGATGTTGTAAAAGTGCACAGGTTGGAGTACACTGCACAAGTGTCATTGTTGGCATGGTATAATCAATTGACTTGTGGTGACTTCCACTTTCAGGACAGTCATGCAAGCAATAGAGTAAGAGAATGGTTGGCTGCAGCTGGGCTGACTGAATTCTGGTGAATTTAAGATCCAAACAGATTGTTTATTATCATGACTCATTACCTGGGCTACTGGCAAGGACAATGTTCATTATGAAAAATCTAAGAGCATGCCATAGGCATGCTGGCAACATGCCTATGCTTTGAAGTCATGGTTTATAACTGCTATTTGAAATTGCAGCATTACCTCTGAGAAAAAAAAACAAAAAAAAGAAAAAAAAAAAAGGGAAAAAAAGGAAAAAAAAAAAAAAAAAAAAAAAAAAAAAAAAAGCTGTATATGTAGGTTGAAAATTTCTCACTTTGTTATCCTGAAAATGAGGTTCTGGTGAAGGTACCTAGGGTGACAGATTACTAGGGAGTCAAGAGAATATATGTAATTATCTCCGGGATATTGGAATACATGAAGGTTATCTATGAGAAGGATCAATTTAAAGGATCAGGTACAGAACAAATAGATCCACAAGGTGATACAATTACCAGCCTGAATATATTGCCAAGATAATTCTAAGACTTACATTCCAGTTAAGTGGTTATAGACTCATACTTCAGTATTAAGAGTAAGTGGAGATCTGTGGTGAAGCTGCATTGTGTCTGCAAATTGTGCCTTTAAAAAACAAGCAAACAAACAAACCCAAGAAAGTCCAAACAACAACAATAACCAAAAAACCACAAACCAAACTAGAATGATTTTTTTTTAACTTACCACTTAGAATTCACTGATAAGGAGCAGAAGCACAATTTTACAAGTGCTGTCTTAAGAGTTAAACTGTTGCAAAGAAATTCCTTCTGTATAATTTTCTTTCACACACTTTCGATTTTACTGTGTAATTAATGATTTCTGCTAAATCTATATGCAGTCTGAACTATTCAACAAACTTTTATAGTAAAGGTAGAATAGTCACTTGACTCTGAAATACAGGAGAACAAGATCCAGAGATTTGCTTATGTAAATTTTATTCACAAGAATTACACTGAATATGTATTTTTCCTGATGTAAATAGACCAATTTGAAAACAAGGTATAATAATTTTTGTTTGTTTGTTTGTTTTTAAATAACATTGTTTCCTGTCTTTGTCTAATGTATGTATGTTCTGTCATAATGCAAATTGCACGGCATTTTTTGTTATTAATTATTATTAATTAAGAAACATAAGATCACAGAGGAGTACATTTTTTACACAGAATTGAGAACCATAGTACAATTGAAACCTGCAGCAGAATAAAGTATGGACCTGTGCTAATGTCTGCTCTACAGCTTTCTCAGTCATAAAAAGGGGGTAAAAAAGATCCTTATTGCTTCGTTCCTGCAGTTTGTTTGTTTATTCCCTAGTGAAAACCTCTAGTCTCCACCTTCTTTCAGTCACATGCCAAAGAAATGAATGTTTCCATACATTTTTTTTAAAAGATAAACATTAAAGGTCTGCTAAAGTGAGTAAAACACCCCTTTTTCTGTTGCAGTGTATTGCTAGAGGTTTAGCATTAACATAAGTTATGGTTTGTAGAATGAAGGGAAGGATGTGATTGTTTTCCTTGACATTCCCGTGTATAACGAGGATTGTACACTGAGGAGAAAGACTGTCTTATCTGACAGCTTGAGAAACACCTATGAATACTTCTGCATGGCCTTCAAATTATTTCTTGTCTCAAGGCCTTGCTCATTGGTATCAAAGACAAAAGAGAATGGATCTAACTTTTCTTCCACAAATTAAGTCATAGACAATAAAAGAAATATCTCTTTATTTCTGACTAACTTCTTCATTGATCACTGGCTTTTATGAGCAGCCAAATATGCTCACTGGGTGTAGTAATGCAGACTAGAATCAATTTATATATTAAAGGGTACAGCCTCTGGATATTTAGACTACAAGTAAAGATTAACCTGTTAAATGCAAAAAGCTTATTGCTAGGGAATGGTATTTAGCATTTAAACAGATTTTAGTTTAGAATGGTGTCACAGCCTCATGGAACAATGTTTAGCTACAATACTAGCTTTTCTCAGGGTTGGCCAAGATGGGTATAAAGAATCCTTATGAGTAGTATATATATAATATAATACTATATAATATAATATTTAATATAATATATGTTTTAAAAGAAACTAGACAAGCTTTGGTCAAATTTGTTTTGTTATGTGTAGAGTCTAAAATCTTAAGACAGAAGTGTAACTAGGCTGGCAGAGAGATGTGTGAAGGGGATGGGATTACAAACCTACAAGTGAGATGGGGATGTAAGTAGTTGTTTTGCAATTGTGTCCACACTTGCTCATGACATTTAGACATTTATGTGACTTGAAAGCTGTGTAAAATCACTAAGTACTTGGAATTGATGTGTCTATTATTTTGTATTAGAATTCACAAAGCATTTAGCTCTTGCTTATAGTTGGCACATCTAG
This sequence comes from Florisuga fusca, assembly GCA_038090715.1. NCBI lineage: Eukaryota > Metazoa > Chordata > Aves > Apodiformes > Trochilidae > Florisuga > Florisuga fusca. The sequence goes on from JAAWXA010000012.1 coordinate 13,551,709, forward strand.
TTGATGCTGAGATGAATACTGCTTAATGATATGATCCTAAAAGACAGCTGAATATATGCAGCTAGATCATTATGAATACCTTTTTTGCACCTGTCATAATTCTCTTATGTTATTTTTTCAGTGACTCTTCTCTGCTCCTTATCCCCAGAATCTGAACAGAAGCAGATGTTAATCTAAAAGTCCTGGGGCACACAAATCCCTGTGATCTATCTCTCACCAGTTAGCCTTCATCATTTTCAAGGTCAGTGCTATGACGGTCTTCATTTCAAATGAGCTGCAGCTCATGGACTCATATTTGACATTTTGCTGACAATCAGCCTCAGTTTTGCAAGCCAAGATGCTCTTGCAGAGGTTTTGGCAAAGCCACCAGGAGATAAATGTTTACAGCTGCAGTGGGTAACAATGAGGATGAGGACACTGACCAGGTGCTTAGATCAATAGTTTTGGATGACAGAGCCTTGGATGTTGATCTGAGCCCACTTGACACTGCAGTCAATACAAGTAGGAGGTACCGTTCCTAACATGAGAATCAAAACCATTTCTAATCTCAGGATTAGCTTGTGACCAGACTGGCAGGAAGCAGGACTTGGCTAGCTTGGCAGATAGATGCTCCTGGAATCTGAGTAATAAAGAAATGTTTATGTAACTGAAACAACAGCTAACTCCATGAGCAGAATAATTCTTAACTGGAAATCTGTAGTAACATATGAGCAGTATTTTAGGTTCATTTTCCTTGCTAGGTTTGTAACAGATGTATATTATTCACTTTAATAGGTGATATGCTAAAAGATGATGTTCATGACTGTATTTCAAGCCTATTATTTCTGATAAGCTAGCAATTTTTAGTCAGTTAATTGCAATAAAATTATATAACCATTGTTAACAACGATTTAACTCAGAGAACAGCAAAGGATACTATAATAACCTGACAGTGTTTAAAAGGGAGGATACATTTCCTTACTCATAACTTCTGTTACCTGCTTTTTAAATCCAAAGAATTAATTTTTCTCCTCTCCAATATGATGATCTTCTTTATCTTCCTTACTACATTCTCTTTCTCTCCAAGCAGTGTTTTCACAGGGCTACCTTTCAACGTATTAAAATGCTTCTTTTTTCCTATCTGTCCCCTACCCCCCAACTCCAGTCCCATTAATTTCTCTTCCAAAATGTTCCACTCTTCCACTTGATCAAAATCCTGTGGTATTCCAGTAAGAATCAGGAAAATAGATTCTAACTACAAAGATAGATTGCCGCATGTAAGGAAAATACATATTAGGGTTGACAATGTTAACACAAAGAAAGCAGGAAAACAGTATCTTAGGCATTAAATCACATTTTAATATACTTTTGTCCCTCCCTGTCTGAATGAATTTTGAGTTTTCAAGAACAAAAGATAAAGACACACACAAACAGGTAGAAGGCCTACCTGTTTCATCTCCCATGACTTCAGTTTTGCTGTGGACACTCTTCAAAACTTTCTGTGAATCCTCTCAAATAATATGAAGTCCACAAAATTGAATTACCTTACAAATTACCCTTTTGCCTATCTTAATACTTTCCTCTCCCTTCAGAAAACTGTCCTCTAAAGCCATACCACTTGGCTGATCAGGTTTCCTATCCTGACACCTGTTTGCAAAGAGAAATCTGCATTAGAGATGTATCCTTTTTATCCTCCCAGTAACATATTTATACAAATTAGTATAATGAATGCTTCAATTATATTCTTAATGACAGGCTTTTCACCATGGCCAAATGGCAAGATGTTCACCGGACAACCAGGAACTCCTTTGCTCCCCAGGATGATTGGTTGGTATGATGTAATTTGGCTCACTTTAATAGAGCAACAGTCCAGATGATACTTAGTGTAATCCATGTTTTTCTCATTCAACCAGACTACAATATAATTCTGTTCCTCTTTATTGAAAACCAAAATTGTTCTCCAGAATAATTACAGATGGAAGATTACATCTGGGGCTAGTATCTTCAGCAAATCTGTGCTTAATGGCATCATTAGCCAAGTAGACCTACTCTGAAGTACCATATACATTTTTTCTATATTCTATTTCCAGTTAAAATTCATATTTTGTTACATTCCTTCCCTGCAAAACATATTTGATATGAGTACAATAGATACAGCAATATCTCCAAGTTTGGGGGATTTCCCAGAAAACTGCCTTGCCTATACAGTTCATACTTTGTAACAGCTTAACCGTTCAGGATATACAGTTGAGAAAAGGACATGCAGGGGGTATTAAGTGCCAGAAAGTCATCTTATAAATCAAAAACTGAGAAAGGTTCGTCCACCTGTACTTTGCCATTGCCAGTTGTCTCATGGCCCTTAAAGTATACTAAGGCATACTACTATGCAACCAATAGCTCTGCAGACTTTTGATACTTTTTTGGCCCACATGAATACTCTTATTTGCTCATTTATGTATGCGGAGCGAAACTACTAGAGTCTGAGTTCATAAAATTGTTGAGATGCTTTTGTAGGGAAAAACCTCAGAGCTGTCACCAGTTATTCACTGAACATGATGTATAAATACCATCTGGCTCTCAATCTGATCTATCCCACCATTAAATTTCCAAGCCTGTGGCTGTCAGCATGTATGAAAACTCTGAATCTTCAGATGAAGAGATCATGAGACCTTGCTAGTTTGGAATGGTGGGGGAAACTTGTTATAGTACTGTAAACAAATGATTATTCCAACAGGATGAAAAAACAAGCCTGATATTGAAGATATGGGAAGGAAATAGAAAACAGTGCAGAGGAGCAGATGTCATTTAAAATGTAAGGAGGGAAATATAAAAAAAACAACGAAAGCCAAAGGTAAATATATTCAGGTGATAAAGATCATGGAGCTCTAAATCAATAGGGAAGAATGTGCAGCTAAGTGTTTAACTGTCTTGCTCTCTCATCATGCTGGATGTTCAAACTCCAAGTCACTCAGTGTCTCAATTATTCACAATTTCTCTCTTCTGTATTTATGCTTTTCCATGTGATATGTTAAGTGCCAAAACAGATAACATCTATTTTTAATTTCCTCTACAGGTGTGTAATAAAAGTTGCCTTTTTTTTTTTTTTTTTTTTTTTTTCCTATAATCATAACAAAGGCAGGAATACATCTAATGTTTTTTGTGCTGAGTGATAATGATATCATGTTTCTTTGCCTATGGGTAATTATCACACTAAAATATCTTTTACAGATGATGCTCATTCGATTCTAATTCTTTAACGATATTTTTAGTTTGAGGACCAGACCTTAAGTGATGTTTTTTGTATTTTTTTCCCCTCTTCCAATGGAGATAATTAAACTAGTCTGTATGATTCATCAGTGTCTTGTTCTACATTTACTTCAGAATTATATTAATTGATTGATTGATTGATTAACTGATTGATTGTTTGCATTTTATGAGAATTCTGAATCTAAGTAGAGAAAGATAAAAATTTGTCAGTACTTTAGACTCTTTTTGCTTTGTGGATAAAATGCTAGAATTCTCTGAAAAAATCTCCACAACATCCAACTTAAATTTTTTGATACCTCAGACAACTACATATTCCCCTGATATTAATGATGCTGATGTAAAAATACACATGTTCATATGCATATAAAGCCTAAGGTTTTAAAGCTGTGAAAATGGCTTTTCTTCTGTTGTACTGAAGAATAAAAGCCAGCCCTGGTTTTCATTACTTGCATTAACTGTAATATTAATTCTTAATTTTAATTCTGAATTCTATTACTATAGAAATTCCATGCTCTATGTAAAACATGAAAACATGACAGTCTATTATTATGATTTGCTGTAGAAAAGGCATACAAAGTATGCAAGACTACTTACTACAGGTCACTGATATATGACCATATAATCAATTACAGTGGATAATGCTTAGGTTTAACAAAAGAAGACAGAATAGTTTTGATTCTGAATATGAGAAGAACTATCTCACAGACCATGGAGACTATCCAAGTGGTCTCTGGTGCTCTTCCATATCTGCTTCCTTGGTGGAAGATTATGGAATTAGAACTTCAGTGCTTTCATATACATCTTCTGTTGAAACAGTGATAGCAGTAGCAAAGCTGAAAGTAGGAAATGTAGGCTTTTTGATTACTAAATATGCGAGCTGTGACTGGGTTCTTATCTAGATCAAGAAAGACAAATAGTTCCAGAAAATGGACTCTTTTATCTGGTGACTTGGTCTGGATAGCTCAGAGGATGAAATACAGTACTAGTGATTTTTTTTTAACACCACCCCCCCCAGACTTATTTTTCTTTCTTGATTAGATTTACCTAAAAAATAAAAAAGATGATTATTAGGTATCTAAAAGATTAGTCTTATACTAGAAATGGATTTAAAGATATTAGTCCACAAGGTAAAGTACACAGGAAAATACTGACATAAGCTGCGTGACAAGAAGAATGAAAAGTAGAGAATAGAAATAGTACATAATAAAACGCCAAACAACCCCATTTTTGAAAATGCACCATAAAGCCAGCACTCTGACCTGAAGTACATGAGGATGAAAAGAAGAACTGTAAAAAGTCAGGGATCCAAGAATTCTATATAGCTTTGCTTCTTTAATTTAGTAATGTAGACTACCATTCAGAAAAAAACACCATCATTTAGGAAGAAGATTCTCTTTCTGACCCCTTTAACATGTTTTTAATGTAGGGAAATAATTTAGCAATCTTTTTGTTTTCATTTAAACCACAGTGACTATGGAGAGATGTCGCAAATACTTAAGATGATCAGCCATTTGGAGATGTTATGATGATACACTTTATATAATTAATTTTTAACATATATTTTCTATAACTTTCATGTATATTAATGTAAGATTGTTTATAAATAATAATGGTGTTAGAAGTGGAAGTCAATTTGGGTGCTACAGGCGGCATTCATTTAAAGAGCTGCCTGCTGCAATCTCTGCAGCACTGCTTGCTCTTGGAGCACCAGACACTTCATAGTGCAGTCCAAGCTATTGCCTTGCCATCCTTCTTCCATTTAAATGTAACTTCTTGACACCTGTTAAACACAGAAGTAACTACGAATTACTTTGCTAGTGCTGACCTGTAGAAACTCCATTTTCTGTAAAGCTCTTCTGTCACCAGCAAAAACGAAGAGTGGCCATCAGGTCATACGAGTTGATTCTCCCCTTCTACTCCCCTCTTGTGAGACCCCATTTGGATCACTGTGTCCAGTTCAGGTGCCCCCAGCATGGGAAGGAAGTGGAGCTGTTGAAGCATGTCCAGAGGAGGGCCACAAAGGTGATCAGAGTGCTAGACTACCTCTCCTGTGAAGATACGTGGAGAGAACTGGGGTTGTTCAGTCTAGACAACATTCAGTTCTTCCTAATTGAAAGGTCATGAGAAACTGGAACAGGCTGCCTGGAGAAGTTGTGGATGCCTCATCCCTGAAAGTGTTCAACAAAACATTGGATGGGGAAAATGTTGCCCAGGGAGGTGGTGGAGTCACCATTCCTGGGCCTATGATTGAAACATGTAGACATGATGCTTCGGGAGATTACTTAGTGGCTACAGTAGTGTGGGGGTGACAGCTGGACTGGTGATCTTGAAGGTCATTTCCAACCACAATGATTCAATGACTCTGAGCCATCTGGTCTAGTGGGAAGTGTCCTACCCATTCACAAGGGCTGGAACTAGAAGAATTTTAAGAACCATTCTATGATTCTGTGAATCTTATCTGATGGGTAGGACATGGCACACCAAATGTTTCAAAAATAATTATGCTACACACATTAAAAAATCCATGTGCTTCTTGGGAATGTCAGGGATTCTTTAGAAGATCTGTCAATTACCTGCAATCTTTTTTAAAAACATAGGATTTTTTATGACTCTAGTGTACCCTTACACTCCTTTTATGATAATTGTTATAACTACTTAAGAAACTGCCCCAAATTAATGAAGCTAAGTAGATGATTTTCATGATCTTTAAATACTTGGAAAAGTTTTGCATTTAACAGTAATTTTTAAAGGGCCCACAGTCTAAAGTAAACTAGTATATGCTGTTAATTTGCTTCTCCATACCATAGGTGGCAGTCAAAAATTCATGACACTCACAGTTTCCTGCCAACTTCAGTTAGATTTGGAAAAAAGCTTCATCTCATGTAGTACTCATGACCTCTTAGTTTGTCTGGTGGCTGTGTGAATATGTTCTTTTCCTTAAGGCATCATCTGCACGAAAAAATAGGAACCATCCAAGATGTGAGAAACTGTGTGAAGTATCAATGAGTTATGGGTTACAAAACTGAACATATAACTGTTGCAAATATAGAGGCAGCTATTGTAGTAAAGTGTGTTTACAAGTGCATCAGACTAGGTTTCTGGTTTGCAACTCCATCCAACTACTTTTCTGTTTCTAGAGGAAACAGTGTTGTGTTTTTAAAATCTGAGCAACCCAGAACTTCACTTGTTTTCTCCTGTCAAGTGAATGCTCTTATTGCCATGTAGTACCCTCCAGCTTGTCTGTCTGTGTTCTGCTGTTACTGGGATATAACAGACAGTCTCGCTTCCTGAAGTGTAGTTACTCAACACTTAAGGTCACATGCAGCATTTTCAAAAGGTAGAAGGATTCAGTTTGTGAAAATGATAATCTTGTTCTTGAAAATCGTTTTCTAATGAACTGTAGTTTATTGGTTTAATCTTCCTCTTCTTCTTCATCTACTTTGGAATGTGGGTGCATTCCTAATAGACTCTGAGAACTATATTGCACAACACTGATACAACCATTATTTTCATCCCTGGGATGACTGTGCTACTAATTATATCTGAAAATAAATATAGAAAAAAGTTAGCTAGCAGGAGATCCTAAATAAGGATCTTGTTACAACAAGAGTGCATTGAGATGAACTCTTTACAGAACTGTGCTGCTGCTCCTTCTGTGTAACTTTATGACAGGGAGTGAATGCATGTAAAGCTGCTTTTACTCCCTTTAGCTACTGTGGTGATTTTCACATTCATATTATCTAACTATATTTAATTAATTATTTCACTATCATTGGCATTCACCTAGGAATATTTCTGATCTAACAAAACCTGACTTTAGTATTTAAAAGTATTTTAAATTAATTTTTTTGTTAGAGAATGCTTTCTATTGTTCATAGACACATTTACCCATTATTTTCCAGTTCATTGTGTCAACAAGCCAGTCCTACAAACGTGTATTACTTGGTTTTTTTATGTAAGCAGTACTCACAAGTGCAATTTTCTCATATATTCACCTTTGTATCCATAAAAAAATAAATGCATGGAAAGATGGTGTTATTCTGTAACTTTTCTTTGGTTGAAGTGGTTTTGCTTAAATCTTACTTCTTTTATCCTTCATATCTTCCTAAACTAATAATTCATCAAAATGGAATTAATTCTTCAAGATATTTTTTGGTGCCCTATATGTACAAGATCAAAAATAGGATATATTTTGCAAGAAGACATATTAAAACAAGATAAAGATTTGGGGAAACAACCTCATGAAAAATGTAATTTAAAGAGAAAACCTACACGAGCTAATGATATGCACAGTAAGGAGTAGATTAAGTCCTGTGAAACTGGCATGATTATGAGCATGTTCTGAGCTAGAAAAGCTTTTTGATAGACATGAGAATAAAAGCTTCAAAAATTTCTCTTTGCCTCAGAACATGAGCCTTAGTAATGCTTCAAGAATCCAAAGATCAAAAGAACCAGTGTTGTGTGAATCAGGCTGTCAGCTGGCATGAATCAGGACTGTTTAAAACAATGAGACCACTGACCTACACCAGATGTGGATGTGGCTTCATACTTTTAATGTCACAGAAGTTAGTCTGTGCTGCATTCTAAACTGTATTCAGCATATTTATTGATGGCGTGTTTGTCCTCAGGGCCACAGCTTTCCTGCTGGGCAGGATGCAGACTTCAGGATGGGCTAAGGTACTCTGTCCTGTCATGAGCTGGACTCAACATGCTTTCAGGACGACATGGGGAAGCAGGAGCAGCAGCATGTTGATGTGTTTTTTACCTCACCCTGATCCCTGTCTGTGCCTGAGGAGTCCCTGGAAAAAGTGCTATGGGAAAGACATTCCCAGCTTGACAGAAATTCAGGAAGGCCATCTTAACATCCTCAGAGAAGGAAAAAGCGTGATATCTTTATTGATAAGTCACTGTCTTTCCTTAATCATTCCACCTTCCTGTGACTGTGCATGCATACATTATAAACAGGAAACTGAGTTGTGATGTTTTTCTGAAAATAATGCAAATGCGAGAGAACATGATTCCAAGATGACTTAGGAAAAATCTCTGGGGAGAAAGATAATAAACTGCTTTGGAGCTCTGCCTATAACTCTCTGGCCAGCTGCTGATCACCTTGTTCCAAGCACCATGAAGATAAATAAAACCAGGCTGTTAAGGTTCTCAACAGCTGCCTAATCTATCCTTTTTTTCCTGAAGGAGTAAGTAGTGCCAGATATATATATACATAAGATGTACTTTCATTAGCATTTTGATAAATAGAATCAAAAGTGAGGGCTGCCATCTTCCAGGTAATATGAGAAAGTACTTTGCAGCTCTTGCTGACAGAAAGTTCTTGATAACAGCTAGTCTGAAATTTCACTGTGAAATTAACACCAGTATTTCCATGAATATGAAGAATAAACTTGCTGCTTCCTTCTTTGTGTCAGTCTGCTCCTCTTCCATTGTCAGTATTTTCTTCTTGGGGGTAACCAAATTGTAATTCTTAGTTTTCCATCTCAAGACAAGAAACCATGACCGTCCTTTTTGGTGTCCACTAGAATGATTTCTTCCTCTGAATGCTTCCTTTCAGCCTAGGCACAGAATTACGAATGACAAATTCTGTAAATTCTGCAAGATTATATGTAAATCTTATTATTTGACTTTTGCAAAGAAATTACTTTATTGAGGTATTTAGCTTGAGATTCACTGCCTTGCTGAATTCCTTTTATTTAAAATAGCTGCTTTCAAATTTATCTTAGTCATTGTAATTATCCCCACTGAATTAAATTGTTTTTTTATTTAAACATTCTCTAATTTTGTAAGGCAATTTTGAATTCTGATCAAATCTTACAATGTACATGCACTTCCATCTTGTTAATGTGAATTTAATAAGAGTAGAAAAGAGGCTTTGGTAGAAGGAAGAAGATGAATTCAGGGATTGGAGCTGAAGGGAAAACTATCCTGGATTTTTTTCTAACCTTCAGAGGAAAACTGCTTGAGATTTAGATAGTGCAAGATAACTTAAAAAGGAATTCACAACATATTGAGAAGAAAGGAGAAGGAACAGGAGAATAAAAAGAGTGGACTTAAAAAATGCAAATGTAAGTGAAGGTCTGAAAATCAGTAAGCTAGATTTTATATGAAGAAAAATTTCCTCAGGAAAAAAAGGAACAAAGGGAAAAAGTTGTTTCCTTATGAAGAAGCACTACTAAGAGCAACAATTTGAATTATACCATAATGTAGTAATGTAGGAAAAACCTATTTGGATACAGCTTGACTGAATTTAGCTAAATAGAGAAAAACACTAGAAGTAGAGTTTGGGTGAGATTATGAAGGATAAAGACAAACAAAAAATGAGAAAGACCAAAGCACAAAATAAAGATGCTTTCCAAGTCCTTTTTAGATAGACTGTGAAGCAAGTCTCTTTGAAACAGAGTTTTTAAGGCCTGTCATTAAACTACATGCTTTGAATATGGTCTTGACTGGGTATCTACCATGACAGTGTCTGTACTATTGGATTTCACCATTCCTTTCAACAGGACAGTTTCTTATGGCTAAAACAATCTTGAGAATGCTGTTGTAGTCAGGAGAGTTGCATGAATGCAAGGGTTTATGTGTTCTAGATGAATAAAGATGGCATCAACTAGAAAACTATTCTAAGAGGGCAATGTAGGGGCTATTTCAGGCTGAAAAATATTTGTTTTCTAGGATCCTGCACAAACAAGTCTGTGTTCTGATAAATCAATACTTTTTACTGATATACCAAAAAAACTTTTACTCAGTTATTGAGATTTCATATGTTCATACTATATGGATTTGCAGAGACAGAACTCTATATTAACAGCCCATTTTAGCAGCGCATTTTAATCCTGGAGGGTTTTTTGTGGTTTGGTTTTTTTTTCCTTTTTTCTTGTTTGTTAGTTTGGGGTTTTTTTCTGGTTTTTTTTTTGGTTTGGCTTTGGATTTTTTTGTTTTTTGTTTGTTTGGTTTTTGGTTTGTTATTCCTGTGTAAAATTAGGACAACAACATGCATGCTTCAGGTATAAATCTCAGAAAGGTGACCATCAAGGTACAATGGTTTCAAATGTTTTGAAAAAAAAATTTAAAATAAAAATTGCAAATGAACTTTCTTTCTTTCAAATAAGGTGAAAAAGTGAATAACAATTCTGCAATAGAAATTTTAGGTTCCTGGAAGGTTTTGGTTTTCTTTCTTCGGCTTTTACTATGTTATTTTGAAATAATTAAAGTTTCAGCAGTACTGCTAATTTTGTAATCTTATAATTCTGTAATTTCATAATTTTGTAATTTTGATTAAGGGGGTTATCCAGGTTTGCCATCTATACAGGCCATAAACATCAGGAAAATAGAACCTGGAAACAAGAAGGAATTTACTGAATTAACTTTATATCTTTGGAAAAGCTCTTTAGTTTGTGCAATTACATTACAGATGAGAAATTGGCGTCTTGGTAGCAAGAAGAGCTTATAGGAAGAAGGAATAATATAAAGCTTCTTAAGTAAGTAACTGTACATTTTCTTACTTATTATATTAACCAGAACTAAACCCATATTCCTTCCTTTCCTTAAGCTTAAAGCTTAATTTGAAATAAGATATGTTCATTTTATAGTGGTTATATTTTTCTTCATTCTGTTGTTTATCAAAATAGAGAAAAAACAAAAAATCAGACATCACTAGTGCTGTCAAAATATTCTAAAAACTTCCAGGGAAATAGATATCAGTTTACAAATGTGATCTTTTTTCATACTGCTGAAAGAGTGGAAAAATAAGTTGTGTATCTTCTCCATTATGGTGCTGGTGACAGTGTGACAGTCCCCAAATAAATTATTAATTTATTTTCTATTAATCAGACATATAATGTTTCTCAGCATGTGTCCTCATCTGCAACTATTGTATCAATAAACACAGTTAATCAGTTTAATGTGCTTTAGAGTGACACAAGCAGTGAATACTGATACAGAGATAACACGGAAGTTATCGTGTTTCTAATTTTTATTGTGGAAGGTAAATGTGGGCTTTCATCAGTGGCATATTCTCTTAATGAATACTGACTGAGAAAAATTTCTGAAAAGGCATGTTTCACATGAATAAAAATACATTAATATATTTTTGAGACATGTTTATTTAAAGAAAAAAAGCTCACATTCTTGTTTACATAACTCTAAGAAATCAATGGCTCTTTCCACACAAAATAATTTTTTTATTTTTGCCTGAAACTTGGCAAGGTTTAATTAAAAAAAAGAAAAAAAAACCACCAAAAATCTCTGACTCATTAGAGGAAATGGACTTATTTGGGCTCGTACACCAAAATGTAGAAAAGGTTTAACTTCAGGTAGTTTTCACTTCATAGTAAATTATTTTGTGCTCATCCTTCTTTGTACTGTTGTAAAAATCTGTCCTCAAATTTCTCTTGTAGCTCTTCTTTTGATGTCTTTTTTTTTTTTTTTTTTTTTTTTTTTCCCCCCCTCTGGTCTGGGATATTGATATCTGCTTTTCCAGAACATGCTTAATGCTTACCTTGTCTTGAGAGCAATTGTATCATTGTAATTTTGAAATTACCTTTGATAGGCTGAAGGAAGACTGAAAAACTGATCCTAGATGAGTAGGGATACTGGTTTTGGAAAAAGCTGTAATAGTTCTATATTCTTTTAACATTAAATCTCCAACTTACTTTTTGTCTCATTAAACTGATATTAAAATTAGGAGACTAAAAAGGGCATAAACACCATCAACAGATGCTGGAAAACACGGCTGTGATTTCTCATTTGTAGAGTAAAGTGAGGAGGTCCTGCAATGCATTGAATTTCTGAACTGTCTGAACACACAGATGTAGTCTTAATTTCTACATCTTGGATAGGAAAAAACCTATAATAGCAAGCATATCAAAGACAGAAATATGCTTGCATAAACAAATGTAGGCTATTCAAAGTCTGTAGGAAAAATTTAGACTCTTCATTTCAAGTGCACTTCATTATATTTTGTGAGGTTGTAACCTGCATTGAAATGGAGAAAAGAGAAATGGACAAGACAAGTTACGTCACCTAGTCTGCCTGTCAGGAGGTCAGTATGGGAATGTTCCCTACAGTACACAACAATAATTTTATCTATTTGTGTGGTGCCTAAAAATGACCAGTCAATTCAATCTGGAAGCATTCCACGTGTCTTCTTCTTCACAGGTGCTTGGGTTCCTAAGTAAATAAGCTATTGCAGCTTGTGGAAAAAAATGAAACCTATGTGCATTAAAATAAGATTTTTAAATGAAACTCTGACAAAAATCAGGGCTTCTTTCCCATTCTTTTTAGATTGCAGAGCAGGCTTGCATGAAACACTGTAATACAAAGTAGCCAATAATATTAGGGTAAATCATTGTGAATCAAGTAGACAACTGAGAACTAGCACTTTCTTTTCAACCAGGAAATGGACTTGGTGAATTATATGTCTGGCAACAAGAACCACCAGTTCTGAACAATTTTGTTTTTAGCATTTCCAAGCTGTCGCTTAGCACAACGTTTTATATTGCTCAGTTTGTACTTTTAGTAAATATCTCACTACAGATTGAAGGACAATATGTCTTAAGCAAGTACACTTTGCACCAATTATGAATCTTTTTTTGCCCTAACAGAGGCTTATTAGGTGTTCTGTTGTGTTACTGGTTTCCAATTGAGCTAAACTCTGCCTGCAGGCACCTTTGTTTTCTTCTAGCTTATACTGCATCCTGAGTATTTTGTTCCTAGTTAAATGTGGATAGAAAAGAGCTAACATAGAAAAAAATTACTGTCTGAAACTGAAGTGTATATGACAGCCTGTATGTATATGCATTCCTCCAACTTACTTTTTTTCTGTTTTTTTTTTTTTTTTTTTTTCTTTTTTTTTCTTTTTTTCTTTTTTTTTTTTTTCTGTGCGTGTGTGCATGTGCATGTGTTGGATAGCAATGTAACCACCTCTCTTGTCTTACCAAAGGTACTACTTTTTGTTGTGACTTGATGAAGTTTTATCTCCTGGTGAGATCTTCTTTATCCTTAGACCTTAAAAAAAATCTGCAGGTTCTTGTCTATTAATGTAATTGGCAGTTTTGTCTAAGTAAAGATGAAAGTAACTTTCCTTTAACAGTTACATTATTTCCACAATGAATCCTCATTGCTGTGTATATATGTAGACTATCAATGTTTCAAATGTAATTGTGCAAACTACCAGAAGTCCAGATACTACGTAACATATGGAATCTCAGGAGATCCTTCTTTATTGGCAGCTGATACTGTACCTGCTTTTGAGAACTGAGAATCTGAGTCTTTACGCTTTATCTGTTTGCTTGCCTATGAAAATATTAACTCTTATAGTAATGTACCTTCTCTACATCTTGTGTGTAGATGGCTGAAGAATTCATTGCAGTCTGACAAGGACTGGACAAGTCAAGTGGTGCTGATTTAAACTTCTTTGTGTTTCATTTAGAAGGTCACCACAGCATGAGTATTTAAAACATGAGTATTTAGGGGCATTTACCTCCTTTTTCTTAAGATTGTGTAATATTATTTGTTTGGGTTTTTTGTTTTGTTTTGGTTTTTGTTCTTGTTTTTTCTTGAAGTGTAGTGTTTTTAAAATTTCCTGGTGAATTGTGGCAGCTAGTGGCAAAGCTGCAAACCACTCATTTTGGCAATTAGCAAGAATACATTGACTGACAGATTCCCAATTAATTATAAATACAGATTTATTTATTTTTTCTGCTTCTTTCTTCACTGTAGAATAAGGTTGTGATTGATTAAACAGAAGAAAATTTCAACTAGGTGTGCTCAGTTATAAATGAATATTGGAGACACTAATCTGGCTGATTTGATTTAGAATAGCTTTCAGGCTTATTTATGTCACATATCTCAAACAGACAGACATTTTGGAACACTGGAGGTGGGTTTATTAGCTTCATTAGCACTTGCAGAGTTGCACCACATGGGGACTAGGAGGCTGTGAACCTCTGCCTTCCAACCTTCAGGGCATTTTCTGATTCACTTATTCAATAAAGCCAAGACCATTCCAGAGCACATTTCTTCTAGATGTGTCAATTTAATAGACTTTTAAAGTTGGCAGTTTTTTTTTACTTCAATCTTGTATTTTATCTTCTTTTTTCTGGTTGCTTAAATTGAGAGAGAACTATAGGTATACAAATCCATTACTCTTTTGTCTTTGGCAATACCTGTACTATTGAATTAAACAGTTCCACAGAAAGTTCCTGACTACTGGGACACTGCTATCATAGTAATTGGCATATTATAAAAATAGCTTTTTTTTTTTTTTTAATTGCAGGTATGTTTAGGAAGTAGCATCAGGTAAGGATAGTCCAACGTGCTAGTTAGATTAGTTCACCCTGTTTTGGAAGCTATCATAATTGGATGTTATGCTACATGTACAGAAGTATGATGAAATTGGTGTGGTCTTTACCTGCCAAAGACAATGTAGTGGCAATGTTCTTTGTGAAGATGAGAGCATTTATTTTTAACTAGAGCACTTTTTGTCTATACTAATAGTTTCTTCTTTTGATTACCTATTAGTTACAATTCTGACATGTAAAAAAAATCTGATAATATTTTATCTTCTAATTCGGTATGAGTTACTCTATATTTCTTGGCTATTATATCTCAAATTCATAATAAAGTTTTTTAAGACTATCTAAGTTCTCTAAGATTAAGATGTCAAGTATATTCACAGATGTCTTTTTTCCGTAGGTGATACTTCTTTGTCAATAAAATTATTGTTTGCTACTAGCTTTCAGAATGAGTGGCAAGGGTCAGTCTAAGGAGTTGGATTTGGACTGTGTGAGTGATAATATAATTATAGCCTCAAAGACTCATTATATTTTCATTAAAACATTACTTTTTTAGAAAACGTGTAAAGTGCGCATAAGGCATGTGAATTTTACCTGTCAGTTTTCCATGTTTTCAAATACAAGGACATTCAGTATGATTCAATATTAATCTGTTTTATAGATTATATTTCTATTGCAACATCCTTTTACCTATTGAATGTGTAAGTGGTCTGGACATTATTGACATCAGTAAACAAATGCAGTAATCATACTTATCAGAATCCTTTCCAAACCAGAAGAAATATCTCCAGCACACAAATAATAAGCCTTGCATTGTATCTCTAGCATACATGTTATAACAAGGGGTCATTTGCTGACTTGGAGTGTTTATTATGATGACATAACAATTATTATTTGCACAAATCACTTAAGATCTATGCTGAAATTTAAATTTCTTGCTCCCAGAGTACATCCAAATTATTATTAATAGAAAGGTGCAGACATTAAGAACCTGCACAAAATTCCCACGTGCAAAGAAATTTGGACTCTGTGGTGTCACACAGGTTTAAAAAACTCAGCTTGATCAGCTAGTAAAATATTAGTTATGCTGTATTATAGGAAGTGGGAACTGTTTTGCTAATTAATAGATTCAATTAGGAAGATCTGTTCAGCTGTAACTTGCAGATATGTCTTATTTTCATGGATACCATTGTTTAATGTCAAACAGTTTTTCGTCAGCTTTTGTTGTGTCTCTACAATCCATATTCTTTTGTGTCTTTGTAAAGCTATAGACTTTCTTTTTTGGTTTTGTTGTTTCCATTTAATTACAGCACAAGAAGAAAGCAGAATATTATCTTATTGGCTTTAATGACAAGGTGTTTCTTTGTAAGCTTTTTCGTTATAAAGGGAAAATGTATTATTTATAAAATAAAGACAATTAGCCCATCAAGAATCAGTCCCTCCTGCCCTTGCATAATATACATTAAATGGCAGAAATGTGTGGGGTTTGAGTTTTCCTACACTCAATTTCTTTGCAAAGAAGAAAAGGCAGCAGTGGATAAGTGTTGACAAAAATGAGGAACACTAAAGCTTCAAAGTCAACTACTGACTGTAGGACCAAAATATTATCAGATATATATATGCATAAATCTAAATAATACATTTATTTTTGCTTTGAATGTTATGGTTTATAAATTATAAAATCTCCAAAGCACTTTTGATGAAGCTATTTTGTTGAATGAGCAGAAATATTTATTAAGGGAAATTACAGATGAAAAATACAGAAATATAAAGTATGTTCTTATAAAGCTTGACCAACACTTATAATTAAATTATTTCTAAATTTTAAAAGCTCCGCAACTGTATTTTTTTACTTCCCTGTTTGCATACTCAGTACAGCTGCTGGTGCAATCTTTTACTTCTTCCAGTCCAAACATAAATGCAAAATACGTAAATATTTACAAGACTCTAGGAATTCTATGTTTTCTCTGGAAGTTCAAGAAGTACCACTCAGAAAAGTATTTTTTGGTATGAAAATGCTGCCTATTCTCACAATATTATAGTCAATCCTTATTATCTCAACTGGCTTCTTCTTTAAGCTCCAGAATGGGGTGTAAATTATGACAGGGGAAAAAAAAGGAGGGGGGGAAAAAACATTGTTTCAAAATTAGAATAACCAGGACATAACCCAGAATTTTACAGATGACACCAAGCTGAGTGGTGCTATCAACAAGCCAGAGGGAGCAGGTGCCATCCAGAACGACCTGGACAAACTGGACAGGTGGACCCAGGTGAACCTCACAAGATTCAACAAGACCAAGTGCATTGTCCTGCACCTGGGTTGTAACAATCCCCATTATCAGTACAGAATGGGGAATGAGATCTTAGGAACCAGCCTGGCAGAAAATGACTTGGGGGTGCTGGTGGACAAAAAGCTGGACATCAGCCAACAGGGCGCACATGCAGCCCAGAAAGTGAATCACATCCTGGGCTGCACTAAAAGAAGCATGGCCAGCAGACTGAGAGAGGTGATCCTGCCACTTTGGACTATTAAGATGTCACCTGGAGTAATGTGTTCAGCTCTGGAGCAAGGATATGGATCTGATGGAGTGGGTTCAGAGGAGGGCTGCAGAAATGATCAGGGGGCTGGAACATCTCTCCTATGAAGACAAGCAGAGGGGAGATGGGGCTGTTCAGCCTGGAGAGAAAAAGGCTTTCGGGAGCCTAATAGCCTAACAGCAACATTTTCAGTACCTGCAGGGGCCCACAAGAAGGCTGAAGATGGACTGTTTGCAAGGGCTTGTGATGATAGGACAAAGTGCAATGGTTTTCAATTAGAGAAGAGTAGATTTAGACTGGATGTTAGGAAAAAGTTCTTTACTGTGGGGGTAATGGAAAGATGTAACAGGTTGCTCAGGGAGGTAGTTGAGGCCTCATCCCTGGAGATATTCAAAGTGAGACTAGACGAGGCTCTGAGCAACCTGATCTAGTTGAGATTGTCCCTGTTTACTGCAGAGGGGTTGGTCTAGATGACCTTTAGAGGTCCCTTCCAGTCCAAATTATTCTGTTATTCTATGATAAGTTTACAATAGAAAAATAGTTTCAAAAACTTTTCAGTTCCTGATCGAATAAGAGCAGGTTGTTATGAAATTAAAAAGCATAATTTCAATGAAACACAGCAAAGCAGGAAATTTTTTCAAAATGCAGAATCAGCATATGTTTTATGTCGCAAGTAAAAGAGATTATTTGGATGTAGTTCTATTCTATACATGTGACTTTTTAGATTTTTTTTTTTTTAGATATTTTAAGCTGTTGTTAGTTCTTGTTAGGAACCTGCCTTTTGAATCAGCAGGTTTAATAGGTGGGAGAAAAGCTGCTTTTACCCTACAAAATTACCATGTAAATTCAGCTTGACAGTTAATTCCAGTATTTCCACAGAAAAATATATTCCCATGATGTACCAAGTTGTGCAGAGATGCAAAAGGTACTTCTGAAATAAAATGGACTCAAGATTGTATATAGTGCTAATATTGGCATATTATTTTCCATCTGCATATTCTTATTCTTTCTGTATGTCATTGAATTAGATGGCATGATTTATCCTGCCTATGTCATCCTTTTCTAGTGAAATGATACTCTTGCGATCAGTATCATTTGATGTGATTTAGTCTGTAGCCTCCAAATTGCATAAAAAGGAGAACCAACACCCTAAAGGTACGTGTCAGAGAAGCAACAAATATCCCTCAGTGCAGTGATTTCAGTACCAAAAGAACACTTTATTCAGTTAAGATTTTCTACCAAGTGCAAATTGGAAGGTCAGAAGAGAGGAAAAGAGAAGAAATACATAAGAGTAGCAAAAAAGTATTGTACTGAAAAAAAATTTTTATGTGAAAATGTAAGGTGAGGGACACTGGGAACTAATATTGTAATAGTAGGCCTTTCCCAATATGATTAAAGTCATGAGGAAGAAGATAAGTAAAGAAAGATTTACTGAGAGGAAGTTATCAAATCATCAAGTTTGGAAAGACCCTATAGGATCAAGTCCAACTGTGAAGCCAGCACCATCCTGACAACTAATTCATGTCTGTAGGCACCACATATACATTGTTTTTTAACATCTCCAGGGATGGTGATTCCATCATTTCCCTGGGCAGCCTGTTCAAGTGTTTGACTGTTCTTTCAGTAAAGAAAATTTTCCTAATATCCAATCTTAAGGCTACTTGCTCTTGTCCTGGGAGAAGAGGCTCTCACTCAGCTACAGCTGCCTTTCAATATCAATAAGGTCTCACCTCAGCTTCCTCTCTAAGGATTAGATGCTACTTGTAGGATTTGTATTCTATACCCCCTATCAGCTTTGTTGCCCTTCTCTGGACTCCAGCACCTTGATGTCCTTCTTGTACTGAGAGAGTCAAAACTGAACACAGTACTCAAGGTGCAACTTTGCGAGTGCCCAGTACAGGGACGCGATCTCTTTCCCAGTCCTGCTGCCCATACTGTTCCTGGAACAAGCCAGGATGCTGCTGGCCTTCTTGGCCACTTGGCCACTGCTGGCTCATATACAGCCAGCTGTCACCCAGCACTCACCGGTCCTTTTCCTTCTGGCACCTTTCCAGTCAGTTGTTCCAAAGACTTACTGTAACATAGAATAGGGTTGTAGAAGGAGGTCAAGTTGATCCAGCAAGGTCTACCTTTTACCTGATCCTCTGGTTGTGCTGCACATGCACACTCAAGTTGACTCACTCCATGATCTTCCCCAGAACTGAGGGCAGGCGGACAGTCCTGTAGTTTCCTGGATTCTCCTTCCAGCCCTTCGTGTAGATGGGCATCACGTTGGCAAGCCTCCTGTCATCCGAAACCTCTCTTTTTAACCAGGAATGCTGATAAATGATGGAGAGTGGTTTGGCAGCTCCTCTGTAAAAAAACGCTTAGGTGGATCCTATCCAGGCCCATAGAGTTTTTGAGTATCCAGTTGGCATAGGAGGGTGTTAATTGCTTCCTCCTGGATTATGGATGATATATCTGCTCTCTGCCCTTTTAAGGCTTCTTTCTTGAAGAATGTCCACCCTTCCAGGACACCATTGCCATTCAGGAATTTCTCCTAAAGGACTTTCACAACCAGTGTCCTGGGGAAGCCATCGTCTGCCCTCAACACATAACTCTATCAAGCCTGTAAAATATTTTGTGAGAGACTTGTATGGTAAGCTTATTAGATTGGTAACAGAATTTTCATATACTGATTTCTACAAAATGCTTTAGCAAGTGTTATAAATTACAGTGATGGAGAACTAATCTGTTGTTCAAAATTGGGAAGCACATAATTTTGATTTATGGATCAAAACTGAATTCATATTTATAGACAGAAAGTCACCTGTATGTTAAATTTCCCAAAGATAGTAGCACTACTGCAATGGTCATGGATCAAGGTTTGGACTTGATGATCTCTGAGGTCCCTTCCAACCCAGACAATTCTATGATTCTATGAAGCTATAGTCATAGACTCATAGAATGTTTGGTGTTGGAAGAGAAATCTAGAGATCACCTAGTCCAACCAAATTGAAAGGAGGTTTAGGAAGAAATTAATAGTGGGAGAGAAACGCAGGGAAAACATGTTTTTAAACAAATTAATCACACCAGGGGAAGGGCTATTAAGAAGAGAAAGAGGACGATTAGCGTTCTTTTCAGCCTCCGAAGAAAATTGCCTCCTCACCTGGATGGCTCTTTTTGAAGTCAGTGGTCTCTGGTTCTCTCCTCCTTTTCTTTGTTTTCACTGCTGGCTTTGCTGCTGCTTCGCTTCTGTTCACTTCTGTTTTCCGTCTTTTTCCTCTGAATTTTTATAGTAACAAGTTCCTTCTTCTCATCAATTATTGCTAGAGGTTGCAAATTGGTAAATGCAGGTTTTCCCTTTTATTTGCTTTCTCCCAGAATTCTTGTATTTGCTACCAATTTGCATTGTCTGGTGGCTTATCAGGAGTCATTCTGATTAGCATTTTGATGAGATTAGTCTTGATATATTTAAAGATCGTAAACAGGGAAGAGGCTGTTGTGGAGGGGCTTTTGCTGACGGAAGTAGGTTTGATACATTTTAAATAATGTAACCAGAAACGGTGGAGGCAGGGTTTTGGTGATTCAAGAGGCAATTTTTCTGTTTTCAATGTACCCACATTACACCCTCTTAGCCTTCTTTTCTCAAGGCTAAACAGCTCCAGTTCTGTCAGTCTTTCTTCAGTACTGGCTCTAGTTTTGTTCAATATCTTCATCAATGACCTGGATGTGGGGATAAGATGTGTCTTCAGCAAGTTTGCTGATGGCACAAAGCTGGGAGGGACAGCTGACACACTAGAAGGCTATACTGCTATACGAGGAGATCTGGACAGGCTGGAGAGCTTGGCAAATGTGAGCCTCATAAAGTTCAATAAATGTAGTCCTGCATTTGGGTGGGAATAACACCAGCCACCAGCATAGATTAAGGGACATCCTCTTGGAAAGCAGCATCACTGAGAAAGACCTTGGAGTCCTGGTGGAGATTAAATTCTCCATGAGTCAACAATATGCCCTTGTGGCCAGGAGGGCTAATGGTATCTTGGAGTACACCTCTACTCTGCCCTGAGGAGACTACACCTGGAATAATGTATCCAGTTTTGGGTTTCCCAGTTCAAGAGTGACAGAGAGCTACAAGGATGATGAAGGGACTTGAGCATCTCTCCTATAAAAAGGATATGCTGCATGCAATTCTTAAGTGTAACAGGTGGCCTAGTACTGAGTTGGTCACACATAAGAGGAGCATAGAAATTACAGTACATTCCAAGACTGCAAGAGGTGCCTCCAAGTGCAGTGCTAAATTGTCTCAAAGGGCTGATCTAGTAGTGCTTGTCATGGGTAACAATTTTTTCTAGGTATGTACATCTTCTCTCTTGGATTTAAATGTATTATCTATGACTTGATCTTGGGTCACAGTGCTGCAGGCACCCCCAGGGGAACATTCAGATTGTAAAAAATCAGAAAAAAATAAGTGTTTTTGCAAGATTATTCCATTTATCTTGACTCACCTGGTAAGTGTGTCTTGACTTGCCCTGGGAAAAAAAGCTTAGAATATTTTCAGTCTCTGACCTGTGTGAAACAGAAACAAGTAATAAGTTTTTAGTTTATATCTATTCTAGCTGAAGTTTTTATGGTCATATTTTATGTATAACTTCTACAACCTGGATGGTGAAGGGGAAGGAAAAATTGACTACTGGATAATAGTGTCTGCACCTGTCACCCACAGTGATCAGTAGACCTAGAAGGAAAAGTAATGGATCTCAAATATCTGTTACATAAAATGAAACTTCTCCTTAGGGGAGGTGTGGGACTCAGCCTGACTGTGTAAGAGAAACAACAAGCAACATTTAATTTCCTTGCTGCTACAGACATATCCCAATTCACATTGATCTTATTGTATCAGTCATGCATCTTCTAGCTCATTTTACCAATCTGTCACAGAAATAGAAAGACTTCTCTGTGAAATTACTCCCCTGCCTCTTCATATCTGCACTGTTCTCTGGGGTGTGTTGAAATAATTATTATGCCTTTAATACTGCACAATTTGGTCACTGGAAGAACTCTAACACTTGTCTTTAAGTTTTAGAATGCAGGCATTCTTTATTGCAGTGCTGGATGGACAAGGGATGGTTCTCAAAGTTGTACCTGACATAAATAAAAACAGGTAAGACTTGTATTGTCCTACTATATACGTATGTATTAAACTAATATTAATATACATCAGATTTCCTGGAAATTATTGTAATATGCATCCAATTTCCTGGAGCTTATTACAATATTTGCAGTCTTTAGTGGGGATGGGTCTTCCGGAGAGTTCTGAGATGTTATTTTTTGTTAATCCCTTCTCCTGAACATGCATAATATTGGGCAGCAAGTGTAGCTGGTCTTAACCAATTTTCATCTGCAAAGCTCCCAGTTTCTTGAGCTTGTTACCTATTTACATGCAAAAGGCCTGGAGAAGCCTAGGTGAGCCCAAATGAACATGTTATTATTTTGTATCAGAAAAGAGTCTTAGTAATTTACCCAAGAATGTTGATTTCATATAGCACATTGTTTCAAAAAACAGAATTCATATCAGTATACATTTTACAAAGTAAATTCATAACGCCAATAAAAATATATGTTTGATTCCATAGCTATCACCTCTTAGAAAAGATTTTCCTTAATGTTAACTGAGACTTGCAGTCCAGGTCTTTGTGGTCAGTTAAGAAGAAGTCTTTAGATGGTATTTGATGTTCAAGATGTTCATATTAAATCCTTCTGGAAATAGCATTTTAGTGCCAGGTTTCTGGTAGAAAAATTCATCTTTGTCTTCAAAAACCATTAACTTACAAATTCTTCAACATCAGCTTGCAGGTTTTGTAAGTATCATGTATTATGCAATACTCAAGAAAGAAGCAAAAAGGCATATTGAAGGTGGGAGGGTAAACGAATGGGTAAAGAAAAATATGTACAACCATTGTTTTGTTTCAGTGTGAAGTTAGTTTTATCTTGGTTTATCTGACTGTTCATAGAATAGAACTGGTCTAACGGGAGCGGCACCATACCATCTTTGCAAATCCCTGAACAAATTCTCATAACCTGAACATATATAATAATAGAAGTACCATCTTTTGTGCTTTTTTTCACTTCAATAGTTCTAATTAAATCTTATGTTCAAATACAGATCTTGAGCATTGTTTCACCTTAATATGATCAAGGGTTTTGAATAGTGGAGTTTTTCCTCAGGCTGTCATAGTTTATTGTTACCCTTGCTGGGAAACCCAGGCCTGGGAGGATTCAGTACAGCTGCACCAAGGCTCCTCTCTGATAAGGACACTACAAAGTAAAGGGGCCCAGTCCAAATATTTTGCTGTCTTCTGGGTCATGTCACTTAGATGAGGATTTGGATCTAGCCTCACCTAGGTTCCTTTCTGAGAAGGAGACTGGAAGCAAGAGGGTCCAGTCCATATATTCCTGGGTTCCCAGGTCTGGGATGTGACAACAGAAGTCAGACTTGTGGAGTTGGAAATGCACTGAATTATTTAATCTGTTGGGTTTAGCAAGTTGTTAATGTATGTTTCTAATTTCAGCTCCTATGTCCAATGAAGTTGATTCTAAAAATCTCACATGGGGTTGATTTCACACACATGGGTGAAGAGGAGAATGTCATGCATGACTTTTTCAGAATAAAGCCTTTATACGATGTACGGTTTTGTTTGCTCTCTAACTCAAGAAGGCAGATCTTGAAGGACAAAAAGTTGACAATCAGTGATTGCCAGACTCTTTTCAGTGATGCCCAGAGACAAGACAAGGGGCAATGGACACAAACCGGAACACAGAAAGTTCCATCTGAAGACCAAGCAAAATTTCTTTGAGGGTGGCAGAACACTGCAACAGGCTTCCCAGAGAAGTTGTGGAGTCTCCTCTGGAGATACTGAAAACCCACCTGGATGTGATCCTGTGCCGCCTGCTAAAGGTGGCCCTGACTGAGCAGTGGGTTTGGACTTGATAATCTCCAGTGGCCCCTTCCAACCTCTACCATTCGGTGATTCTGTGATTTGAGATGCACTCCATTAAAATGGTAAATGAAAAAGAGCTTTTTTGTAGTTGGTAGAAAAGTCTGATCTGATAGTACAGCCTAAAATCAGATGTTGCTATATTTACAAAGTTTATATTTAGAGATGGTGTGGTCCTTGTTTCTTTGTTTGTTTAGTGGTTTTGATTGTTTGTTTCTTTGTTTTTCCCTATGGGAATGATGAGACTATGGGAAAATACAGCCTACTGAGATTAAGAATGTATTAAGAATATATATTAAGGGGTATAAAGAATGTATTTGTTTCTCAAAAAATTTTGTTCCTGAAATTTCCTTTCTGCCTTGTCGATATGTTAGATCAAGACAAAGCTTCACTAACACTGACAAGTGTCTTTTGATCAAACACTATTTCTTATGTGAGACAGTGTCTACATTTGAGTCCATTCTCTACCTTACAATGCACTCTGACACCAAGAAATTCAAAGAGCATGTTTTTCTATAATTAATTCTAATTAGCACTTGTCTGTACATATATATCAGCAATATATAGTGATTCTCCTTACCTATCTGTGAAAAGCAGTGGAACTGTAATTGTTACATTATTTTGAAAATTGCCTTACATTGTATTATTAAGATCAAATTACTAATAATATCGGTTGTAGTTCTCCGGCATTTTCTAGGTCAGTTACTGAAGTCCTTATATTACTGCTTAGCCTCCCAATGATATATGAAGGCAATATGAGAGAACTTACCCTAGGCTGGGTCACTGTGACTGATTCCTCCTACCCCCAAAAAAAAAAGAATAAATTATCTCAGAGGAATTTGTAGTAGGGCTGTGGAGGCAAAATATATTTTCCTTGATGGTAATTTGTTCTACTCCACATAGAAGAGTGGCTGCTAACGATCCAGTATCCCAACCGTGCCAGGCTAGTGAGAGTTCTCTGGAATACATTCCTGACTGAGAACAACTACTCAGTTACCCCTGAGGAAAAAAATGTCTGTCACACTCCAGAAGTGTACAGTTTCAAGAGACATTCCAGTGCTTTGATAAAAGAAAATGCATTAAGAAGTGCGCATGTGATTGTATCTAAAGGTTAATTTTCCATCAAGTGGAGATAATGTCGAAGCACAACATTTTTTTTTTCTGTCAGAAAATCTACTGTATGTGAAAAATTCTAGCCGTGTTCTGTTAAAGAAAAGTTTTATTAGTTTCTGATGTCTGACAGATAATGAGATACAAGTTTCTCTTATTTGGATTGTTAGACTTTGAAAAATAATAAAGAAAAATTGATTCCTTTCTTCTGTTAAAATATTTCATGGAGAATATATTCAAAATATTACATACTTTAAGAAGGTCAATGAGTTTATGTGGTTGAGTGTCATATCCTAGGAATTCCTCCTTCCTTCAGGTTTTTACTAAAAAGGAACCTAGAATTAAAGGGAGTGTTATTCCCATCAATAGCCATACTCTGATTTGATTTCACACTTGGAGTAATGTTTTAGTTTTGATATTATTATATTATATTATATTATATTATATTATATTATATTATATTATATTATTATTATATTATATATTATATATTATATATTATATATTATATATTTATTATATATTATATA
Source organism: Florisuga fusca (assembly GCA_038090715.1). Lineage (NCBI taxonomy): Eukaryota > Metazoa > Chordata > Aves > Apodiformes > Trochilidae > Florisuga > Florisuga fusca. Next base: position 13,577,416 of record JAAWXA010000012.1, read on the forward strand.
TTATATATTAATACTATGTACTATATTATTATATACTATATTATGTTATATTATATTACTATATTATTTTTAGACAACCAGAAAAAAGATTTCAGGTGGCTATAAATAACAGAATATAGACAATATAAAACTAATTTATTTTTCTCATAATAAAAAAGATGAGACATACTGGGTTGAAAAGTTGGAACGGTTTGAACAAAGGTGGGGTCACTAACAAGTGTTGCAGTTATCAAAACCTTAAGTATGAGCATTAGTAAACATAAATTAATTAAATATGAGACACTGTCACTGTCTCTGCCAGGACAAGTTTTAAAGCTCTATTGTGGTGCGTGCAATGTGGATTCTATTGTGTTACTACAAACTGCGGCTGACTCAGAAGGTGACTTGTTTGGGAGAGTAGAGATTGAATTTTTCATAAATTTGATTCTGGGAAATTCTCTGTAAGACTACCCCAGTTATTTCTATCCCTAGATTTGTCCCTTAAGGAACAGGGTTGTGGGGTTTTTTTGTAATGGAAAGGAGATCTCAAGATGACCTGTTGAATTGTCATCTTGTGTGCCTGTCCTGATACTTGCAGCAACACGACCCAGAGTGATACGAAAAACACAAGCTTTTTGTGTCAGAAAAGATAGCAGGAAGAACAGAACTTCCCTTGTGATGGAAAGGCAGATAACAAATTAGTTTGCTTTGTACCATCCATTGCATGTTGGGTACTTACTATTGTATGTTCTTTAAAAATATCTAATAGTGTAATTAAAATGGCAAATATCTGGAAACTATTTTATTTTTACAGTTCAATGTACAACAAATTGCTCTGTGAAATGCAGCCCCTACCAACATAGTGTGCTACATATTCAGTTTTAATTTCTAAAGCATGTTTTACTCACGCTATCCACAGGCATGTTGATTACCTGTAAATGGTCACACTACTTCTTTTTTTGTCTCTAGGCCAATGAATTAATGTTTCCTACTGTTCTGTGGCTCTTAAGGATAGCTGGAATGTCAGATGGTGTACAATCCAAACAGGTCTGTCAGACCTCTATTGAAACACATATTTTTACAATGGCATATGAAAAAAGACAACAATCAAAGAATAATTTCATTGAACAAAAGCTATTTTAATAATGTCTTAATAACTCTAAAGTTTCAAGACATAGTTTATTTAAGCAGAACAGAAAAATAAATTATATAGTGTATTTAATTTGGAAAAGTAATTAACGCTTTATTGTTCCTTCCTGGGCTCAGTTTGGAAGTTCTTGCAAACAGTGGATGAGTGCATGAGGATACACCTGCAGTGCTAGTTGCAACAAAGAACACAAGACAAGCCAATACAGCTAGCTTCTGCACAAAAAAATCCATTACATAATTGATTCCATCATAATAGCATATCACAAGTAACAGAACACAACTGCAGAGTATTGTATATGAAAGAAAAGGCACAAAATAATTGACACCATTGTGTTTCATGTTCTCTACTTATTTTAACTGTACATCCCAATTTTCATGCATTCGAATTTTTGTGGAGAAAACAGAGCTGAGCAGGATCTAACATCCTCATGTATTTTCATCTTTTTTCATCATATGAAAAACTTGTCAGTCCAATGCTGTTTCATATGGATGAAAATTTGAAGCAAGAGGTTGATGTAGGAGGACTGTCATGAAGATGTGATTCACCAGAAGCAAGTAAGTGATCTAGTGAACAGGAAGAGCAAGTTGCAGTGTCTGTCATACCATCTCTGTGTTAATGGAGAATTTTTATTTGTCAATGAAAAACAGAGGTGTCTAGTTGAAACAGTCTGGCTTTTTGGTGTTCATCAAAGTCTTCACAAAATTTCCACTAGAGGCCTATGCATGTGAAAGTGAAGGCATCCCAGGTTTTGTTCTGTTCTCCTACTTCAGCAACAGTAATGAGGTAACTACAATGCAGTCTTCAAGGACTGAATTAGTGACAGATTATTGAAGAGGAAAAAAACCCATGTATTGTGGGAGTAATGAACCTATGACAGTTATATCATCCTTTTCAGGAAACTCACGAATAAAATATCCCTATGAGACTAGAGAAAGAGTGTAAGTACCTCATCATTGCTTTTTTCTCCCACTATAGATTTTGGTTTTAATAATAATTAAAGAATAATGCCTGAATCCTATCTGAATGGGTTTTAAATTTTGACTCACCAAAGCTATTCACAGAGCTGAACTTGTAAAGGAGATTGAACAGATCTGCACACCTAATTATGAAATATTACACTGAAACTTAATCTCTCATATCAACACCAATTAAATTTTATCAGAATATATCCCATATAATTTTAATACAGAGAGAATTTTTAATGAGGTATTTTTCTCTGTGTATGAAGGAACTTTTAACAGAGAGGACTGTTCAGGATTCAGACTGATAAAGTTTTCCACAGATGTTGTTTAGCCATGAGAAGAGTAAATATTCTGTTCTTCACCAGAGTGATTTTCTTTCATTAGCATAAATAAAAAACAAAATATAGTAGCACAAATTTTTTTAATTTTTGTGTACAAAAATACTGTTATGGACAGATGGTGATTAGTGGGATATGGTGATATCAGTGAATAAGAGTTAAGGAAAAGCATTATTACATTCCTATTGATGATGGTAGCTTCAGTGAAGTCAATTGTCCCAGCATGGCTTTTATTATTCCTTCTACAGCTAAGCAGATTTCTTAGCAGAATCTTTTTCTGAAGACTAGTGCCTGGACAAGTATCAGGTTATTATTCGTACTTTTACTTAGATGCTGACAACACACAAAAAATATAAGCATATAAAGGTAAATGAAAATGCCTACTTAAGGGAGCTCGGAAGTAGATTAATAAGATATAGGACTGAAATGCTCTTTGTTTTCAAATTCTACCACCTAATACACCAATATCCTTGGCTGATTTCAAGTAACTGCTAAAATGTTGCAAGCTTTCAGTATCTGCCATTCCTACCACATAGAGGCAACTAGCATGGATTTAAAGACAAAAAGATACTGCCTCTCAATAAGCTTCATTTTTGTGTCTCATCATGATGTAGCCAATAAAGCTGACAGTTTCAAGATTTTATGATTCTATTTGACACTGTTACTTGTCTAATAGGAGCTTGGTAGAAAACAGTTCAAATGTTACAGTGTGCCCTGCATATCTGCAGCAGAAATCAGTGAAATTATGCTGAAGTCACATACAGACCAAAAAGAATTATATTAATTTTTGTACCTGCACCATCTACAAATAATGTTAGCCTGTGTAATTAGGTAAGGGTTTTTTTTCTGCATGACATTTCATTACTCAGATGGCAACCATGGTAGAAACTGATACGTGACAGTGTGTCATGCTCATTCTTCTGGATATGCCTGATATTTTTAAGCATATGTTGCTTTCAACAAGAAAAATCTTAATTTTACTGCTGGAAATTCTAAAATTAAGTCCCAGTAAGAAGCAGAAATATTTTAGAAGAACTAGGGTTAACAGACCATGTAATTTTAATGTATATAAAAGTAGCTACCATGTTTTATTTTATAACTTTTGAAAATAATGCTAGCAATTTTAGGTGAGTATCTGTTACAAAAAGTGACCAGTTTCAGAAATCTTGCTGTGTTTAGAATTTGAAGCCTGTGTTGTACTTTTAGAGAACAAGGCCAATCAGCGATGTTGAGGTGCTAATGTTGGCTGGAACTAACTTTGTGTTGTTATTACAGAATAGAGAATCAAAATTACCTTGGTTGGAAAAGACAGGATCATTGAATCCAACCATTAATCTAATACTGAGAAGAACTTAACTAAACTGTATCGCAAAGTGCTATGTCTATAGGACTCAAATACTTCCAGGGATGGTGACTCCACCATTGTGCTTGGCAGCCTCTTACAATGTCTGACAAGCATTTCAGTGAAGAAATTCTTCCAAACATTCAATGTAAATCTCCCTTGATAAAACTTGAGCCTATTACTTCTTGTCCTATCACTTCTAACTTCAATGAACAGACTGATCCCTACCTCATTACAACCTCCTTTAAGGTAGTTGTATGGAATGATAAGATCTCCCCTCAGCCTCCATTCTTTTTCTTTTCTTTTTCTCCATTTTTTTTCTTTTTTTCTCCCCTCAGCCTTTATTCTCCAGGATAATCAACCCATCTTGCTCAGCTTCTCCTCCTCAGCTTATTTTCCAGACCATTCATCAGTTTTTTGCCCTGCTTTGGACACACTCCAGTAGCTCAATGTACTTTCCGTAGTGAGAAGCCCAGAACTTATGTGGTGCAGCAGATCATTGACCACCTCCTCCTGGATTGTGTGGAGGTCATTCAGCTCCCTGTCTCCTAGCCTGAGAGGCTGAACTCCCTCTGTACCACTGATTATATTACTGAAGAATGAGGCCAAAAAGGTGATAAGCACCTCACCTTTTTCTTATCTCTTATTACCATTTAGTATAACAATTATTACTGTTCTTAATAATAATTACAACAATAACAGCAGAAACAACAACAACAATAACAATAGCAATAATAATGTTAAAGTATTTTTGTAATTGTTTCAAAGTTTTATCTAGTTATTAGATAATGCTCCTCTTTGAAAAATTTTATGTAATTTACAAAAGATGTTTAAACGTTATTCTGACAAGTAACTGACTGCTCGAACATGGATGAGGTGGTATCAACTTTTAGAGTGCTTTGAACATTCAAAAGACCTTATGCACTTAAACATTTTCATGTTGACGTAAGTGCTTGAATTGCCTAAAATTCCCAGTGTATAGCTTTGAGGCCCATTGAGTCCTCTGTTACTACAAACACTTAAAGAACCCCAGATTTTCTTCAAATAATAATATTTAGGGTGGTAAAAGTGTTTAAACTTCTCTGTGGAGGTATAAATGCTGAAATTACTAGTAGACTACTTAGAAAAGGTCTGCTTTTGAATTTATTCATTCATTATAGACTTCTTGGTCATGGACCTAAGAATCTATTCCTGATAATGCATTATATACTGTGCTGTCTTCAGATCTCAGTTAGAAATGCTTTGCTCATATTGAAAGGTACTGCAGACACTTGGTGAAATGCATCACTAAAAAACATCTTCCAGAAATGCACAATGTATTTCCTTTTGTCTCTTACTGTAGCTGCATGTCTTTGTGGAACAGCTAAGATCACATAAGATCATGATGCCTGACCTTAGGCAAGACTGTATAACTTTCTCCTGCTGTATGATCACTTTCCACTCCTGTGTGCAGGAAAGAAAACCTTACCTGTACACCCAGAAACCACATATCAGCACAGAGGTAATCAAATGTTTGTGACAAATAAAAGGTGAGGGATCTCGTGTTCCCTTTCCACTGGGGCTACCCACTGCTACTTGGTGAGTTACAAATGGTGCTAGATCCTCTAAATGTGGCTGGTGTGGTGTTAGTTGCCAGTCCTCCCTTGATTTGCCAGGACTCCATAACTTCTCTTGTGTTCTGTCATTAGGAAGAATTGTACACAGAGGGAAACAAACCCCTGATTGTGGAGGGCCACCTCAATGATACGAGAGACCTGAGAGCTAGTGAAAAGGCAAGATCCCATGCTGCAAAGCAAGGCCGACCAAAGACAGCAACAAGGCAAGGGCTGACAACAGAAAAATAAAGATGAGGCAAGGCTCATCACCAGAAAAGATAGTAATGAATTTGGAGGACATCTCTGCAGAAATAGATTATATATTCTATTTACTTTTGGCCTTTGCCAGGATGTTTCATTGTGGGAGAGTGATATGTCTAAACAATGATCTTTGTTTATTGTATCTTGCTTTTAAAACAATCCATCTTATCGTAATGTCATGTTTTTTCTGCACTATAAAAGAACACTGCTGATGAATATCTGAATATATCTCAACCAGCCTTAAACTTTATTCTCTTCTCTAATTTTTTTCTCACTGTATTCACAAGACCTAATGTCCTCTTTCTTATCTCAGCATTTCTTCTTGTAACAAACCAAAGCTCGTCAGAATCAGTATCTGTGTGGATTAAGTACCTGTAATAAAAAACCCAATATGTTCTTTACAAGAGTGCATTGTGAAAGAACAAAGTCAATAGGACATACGTATTTAGTCTGTCTGCTGTACTTCCGTTGCATGATTTGGACTTCTTACCTTTAAAAAGAGACAATGACAGTACTTATGGTAATAGCTTTAAACTTTGTGAATACCAATCCATAGTGTGAACTCCAACCTGACTTAGAATAAAATCACTTAGGCTAGGTCTGGAAAAGGATACTGGAATCATTCTAAGAGGATGGTCCTAAGACTCTCATGTAACGCTTCAATGAATTGAGATTTCTGAAGTGAAGTGTCAGAATAGTTGACTCTTTTTAAAGTCAGTCTTTTCATGGATGTTTTTTCCATCTTAATTTTAAATTAAGCTTTTTTATACCTTACACACCCACTCTAAGAGGTTGCTATGGAAAAGCTTAGCTAGCCTGGCAGCCTTATGCAAATCCTAGTGGTTGTTCCACAGAATTCTAAACAAGGCAGGGTCTTTTGTAAACACAAATATTTCATAAAAATGAGCAATAGTTTTGCCACTGTTGAAGGAAAAAAATTAGAAACATGGGATCATTTTGAAGTATAAGGTTCAACCCCAAATTTCCTGAAAGAATACACATTATAATTTCTTCCTAAATATCTTGATTAAAATATTATAAAAAAAGAAAAAAGAAGGAAAAAAGATATAATAAAGAATAATATATATTATATACTACTATATAATAATATAATATATATTAAAAAAAAGAAATAACAGAAAGTTATGGGTTGCAAAGCACCTCAAAAGATCATCTTGTCAACCCCCCCTGCCAAAGCAGGGTCATCTATAGCAGGTCACACAGGAACATGTCCATGTGGGCTTTGAATGTCTCCAGGGAAGGAGACTCCTCAACCTCCCTGGGCAGCCTGTTCCAGTATCCTGTCACCCTCACAGTGAAAAAATTCTTCCTTATATTTATATGGAATGCTCCAGCTTGTAACTGTTGCCTCCAGTCCTGTTGTTAGTCACCTCTGACAAATGCTTGACTCCATCCTCCTGGCACTCACCCCTTACTTATTTATAAACATTAATTAGGTCACCCCTCATTCTCCCCCAAATTTAAGAGCCCCAGCTCCCTCAGCCTTTCCTCATCACAAGGCAGATGTTCCATTCCCTTCCTCATCTTGGTGACTCTGCACTCGACTCTTTCAAGCAGTTCCCTGTCCTTCTGGAACTGAGGGGCCCAGAACTGGACACAATATTCCAGATGTGGCCTCACCAGGGCAGACTAGAGGGGGAGGAGAACCTTTCTCCACCTACTAACCACCCCCCTTCTAATGCACCCCAGGATGCCATTGGCCTTCTTGGCCACAAGGGCACATTGTTGGCTCATGGTCATCCTTCCATCCACCAGCACCCCCAGGTCCCTTTCCCCTGTGCTGCTCTCCAACAGCTCAGTCCGCAAACCTATACTGGTAACTGGGGGTGTTCTTTCCCTGTTGTAAGACTTTACACTTGCCCTTGTTGTAATTCATTAAATTTCTCTCTGCCCAATTATATCTTTTGAGGTCCCTCCCAACTCCTAACTTGCTGTGATTCTCTAAACCACCAGTCCTGGGCTACAGTGATAGATTCATTTTGCTATGTAAACTTTATATGACATGTCAAGAGACAACGGACTGATAATGCTAACAGCAGACACATACATTCTTTTACTGTTTATCAGCCCTGAGGCAGAAATTTCTTTCTTTATCCCTGTTTGTAGTCTGCTACCTTAATTCACCTAGACAGGCTGGGCTCTGGTTTTACACTTTTCAGCAGGTAGATCCCCATGTGGCCAGTGGACCTAGATGAAAATTGCTACTAATGAAGAAACCCCTGTAAAATTCACCCTTCTCCAGTTTCAGTACAATACTATAAGCCCACTTTCCCCCCCCCCATACGCTTAGTGAAATACTAAATTATTGAAAAGCTCATTGAAAAAGGTGCTAGACACAATCCAAATCATTATAAATGGCTGCTGAATTATTTTAAATTGCAGCAGGCTCACAACATGTTTTATTGCAGAAGATAGACTAACTCATAAGAGAACCTGTCACCAACATTTTCCTTTCACATTAGCACTATTGCAGAGTTTTAAAAAATGAATAAAGAACTGGAGAAAGGTTTTCAGAAATTGTGGATAAAAACTTTTCAAACACATATGATAATTAACATACTTGAAGCCTCTCAAACAGGATTATTCTTCAAGCTATATGGTATTTTTAATAGCTAGAGTTTATTTTTCCCTACAGTGAAAAAGAAATTAAATAAAAAATATTTTGCTCAATAGAACTCAATTGAATAGAAACATTTTTGCATGAGAATATCACTGCTATTAAAGGAGTTTCAATTATTACTTTATATGCCTAATATGAACTATTTCACAGTTACAAACTAATGTATTCCCATAGTAATTAATGTTTCCAACTTTTATAGTCTATTTTCTATCAGCATGAATTTTCATGAATCTCTAGTCAATCTACCTTGGGATGGGCCATCAGGGTTCTTAAACAGAGAAGGCAATTCTCTTTAATGTTATCTGTCATTAGGAGCTTTTCACAGGCTTCTTCTGGAATCCTCTCTTACTAAATGTAGGGATAGAAGAACATGGGAAATAGAAAAAGAAAGAACAAAAAAGTTAAAGAAAAAATAAAAATTAGAATCTCAGAAGACAAAAAATTATAATGACTACCACATAACTGAGAATTTTTTATTTCTATAATGGATCATGAAATGGTCTGTGATAAAAAGCAAATATACAATAATATATTCTGCCTGATTCATCCAGTGTATTTGCTTTCATGTTTACAATAATGATTCTGTGGCTCACCATACACCATTCAGTATTTTCCAGAAACTTCCACATCAGAGATACCTGTGACATCTTTGTGGTAATGAGGATTTCACATGGTGCCTGTATTATTACATGTTAAAAATGCGAAGTACCATCTTCACTGTGCTGGTGCAGAAAGTTTTCCTTCATAGCCATGTGAAATAAGGAGAAAATCTAAGTATGTCTTTCAACTTGAATTTCTTTCCTTATGGTAAAGCTGTTCACACATAACAAGTTGTTAAGCTTGGTGGACTTCCACAGTTATTGTGGTTTTAGGTGCTATTGCTATGAGTTTGCAGAAGTTCCTTCAAATTCTTTTCCTGTTACGTTTCTGATGAACTCTATGTATTACTCTGAACTTGAGTATTTTCTTAGTCAACAACTGTCTCTCAGCATCAGACTAGAAAGGCCTTTTTTTCAATTCAATTTCCTTGCAAGCTAATTTCCATGGAAGTTCATGCACATTACCAGTACTTTGCAGAAGTCCAAACTGTTTTGCAGAGAATGGGATGGTCTTCCCATTCTAATTTCTGCTATTTCTTTGATTACAAGAATATCCAGATGTCAGAAGTACGGGGCATACACAGAAATATGAGAGTTGTCTAAATGAGCTGGTATCAACTGTATACAAACAGTGATGCAATAGCGGATTGATGATACACCAGTGTCATCGGGTTGATGGGTAAATTGTGAGTCAGTTTTTGATTTTAAGATATTTAAAATATTAAAGCAGATTTTAACAAGGAGACCTAATCCTAAAAATGCTAGAGTTTTTTAACTTTTCTGCTTCTCTTAGTCTCTCTTGAAGGATCTACTAATAAACTTGAGGATTACATTAACCAGGTCATTTAGTAATGTTCAAGTTCAGACTTCTGTTGTCTTAGTTTAGAATTCTGCTTCACCTACAACAAAGTTGCACATTTTTAAAATCTAACTTTATGTTTGAAGTATTCCAGGCCTTAACTAAAAAATTTCAAAGTGGAATGTAATTACCTCTTTGACTTTCTGGGACAAGGAAGCCAAATTAGGCAAGAGAAAACAAACAAACAAAAAGTATATTTTTTATATTCTTTTTATTATTAATAAATGTATTTGAAACAAGGTTGTGTTTTTTTCTGTGTGCAGACCATAGCCTCTTAGAAGGAGGACATTAGAAAGTGGAATTTAGGAGATAAACTGATGGGAATTTTAGTGAAACCTGTTTCTCCCAGAAAAAATTATTGAATCAAGATTTAAACTTTGAAACCTCTTATGCTATCACAGTATTTGTAATGCTTGCACCTCATATTCCCATGTTCCTCATCTCCTTATAATTATATTTGTGTTTTGTCAAAAAACTATGACTTTTGTATATTATTAGAAAGGAGTTTTATTAGTACTGTTAGCCATAAGCTACCACAATAAGAGATAGTAAGTTTTTAGAGCTCATAAAGTGAGCTTTTGAATTACTTTGATTTAGCTTCAGGAAAAAAAACAGCTTCTGGAAATGTTTGCTTTTAAAGCAGACAAGTTATTTTAGCTTAAGGAGTTGATATTCATTTGTATGATTTGGGATCTTAATAGCTTATAGGCTGACACTTGAATCTTTCCAGTGCAATTTTATGCTAGTATTATTTCTTTGAATGTAGAGTATTTGGAACTCTTACGGAAGGAAGAAATGAGTTCATCATCCTTCCATGCTTACTGACTTGATAAGTAAATTTACCTTTACATTAATAGGTACCTAAAGGAGTAATGAGCTAATGTTAATTTGACTTTGCAGACTGACATGATTTTTCATCTGGGATTCATTACAGCAGACTGAAAAAACTATGTAGATTGAGTTGCAGTTTGGATTTGTCGCCTCATTGTCATAGTGAGAGGGCAGTGAACCTCAAGTCACAGCTTGAACAGCTGTTAAAAATTCTGAACTGACAGTTTAAATTTTACAAGCAAGGAAAATACAGACTTGGCTCACACTATAAAAATTCCTTATTTTGTTGCAAGATCAAAAAATTTTATTCTAGGGTATGTGGTTATCATCAAATGGTCACAGTCCTGGATGTCATGGACTCAGAGTATTCCAATTCATGGCAACCACACCATTATTCTAAATATTTTCTGGCCTAGAAAATGAAAGCCATACTAAGCTGGATATAATTGGTAAAGGCATTAACCTCTTGCTTCAACATTTTAAAATGGTTTTCCTTTTCTTTTCTTTTATCTTTATGTCCTGTTTTTGACTTTTATTGATAGATTTCTGTCTGCACAATGAAGACATTGTTCACAGGAAAAAAATCCACTTCAAATCCTTGCCTGACATAGTGGTACAACTATTCCTTTCCCTTTCATGAGATAAACTAAGAAACCTACATATTTATGCACTGATTTTTTTTGAAATTTGAGATTCCTAGATTGGTCAGTTGCTTTCTTAGACACTCAGATGGTAAATCATTGTTCTTGAGTACAATGTCCAGTATTAGTGTCCAGCCTTGTAATTTTCACAAATCCTTAATTTTCCTTCTAAAGCCACCATGATTTCAGTAAATCTGGGGACTTCATTAAGAGTTTTTACCTCACTGTGGAAGATTGTGGCTCATTTCCATAGAAGATATGATGTAGTCAAACCTCTGAGTTGGGACAGCACACATATGAGTCTTGTTTGATGACTACAGCTCTCTCATTCCGGGGCCAGCTTTCCTTAGGAGACTATGAAAGACAACAAAAATGAAGGAATGGGCCTTTTGCTCTCAGTATCCCAAGCAGAGGTTTTGAAATTTGAAATTCCTACTGTTAAATCAAGTCCAATGCCTTACCAGCATTTTGTCTGTTTTGCTTTCATCTTATGTTTAATAAGACTATCATTCCTACAATCACTTCAGGCCTAACCAGGACGCTAAACCTAGAAGAGAACTATGCCTGAACAAACAGACCAGGACTAGGCTTCTTTATTTCTGTTTTTATATGATACTACTATGCAGGATATCTGAAAATTTGTTGGTTTTGTTCTTTAGCAGCTGAACTAACTCAAATAATTTTTTTCCATATTGGGATGTCGGGTGAGGTACTAGTTTTTTTTTTGCCTTACAGTATGCATTATTCCTTCCTGGAGAAGTCCAATGCCAAACACCTAGACTGCTGTTCAGCTAAGTCTCTGTGGTGGTTTGACCATGTCTGGACCTCAACTGCCAATTATATAATAAGAAGGTAATGAGAAAATAAAACTAAATCTTAAAAGAACTTAGTCCACTCCTCCCATCTTCCTGGGTTTAACTTTACTTCCAATTCCTGGAACTCCTCTTCCACTGTGACATAGGGAGATGAGGAATGGAGGTTGTAGACAATTTGTCACATGCTGTCTTCCCCACTCCTATACAATCTTGCATTTCTCTAAACTACAAAGCCCTGGAAAGCTAGACATACCCTTAAATTTTGGAGAAGTTAAGTAAACTTAATTGAGGATAACTGCAGCTGAAAGTTAATTGGAAGCCCTGGTGAAAGCAGAATAGACTGCACCTCACCCTCCCATTGAGGGTTCAACAAAGCTCAAAAGAAAAATTGTGCAAATTTTACCTTATTTGTCAGGAAAATTAAATTACTAAAATTCAGAATATGTAAAAGAAGTATTAAGCTGCAGAGAGGATTTTTAAATTAGGTTGGATTACTCAAGAAACTAGAAATCAGTTTGCTGGGTTAGAAAATTTTGTGATTATTTCATAGAAGAATTACTGTATTTGTTCCTACATTGTACTTGCTCCAACCAAATTCTGTTAATTGATTTCCTTTCACCCCAGACACATCTATCAGATTATTAATGTCTTTTATTTCTTGTTTACTTGCTTTTTTTTTAATGTCTCCTTTTCTTTAGTAGGTTCTAAGCTTTCGTCTTGTTTACAGAAATCAAATTAGCATATCAACTACTACTAATAATACTTGAGTATAGAATATGACAAGTAGGTTGTGAATAAGCCTTTTATGATAAAAAAAAAAAAACAAAACCAACAACAGACAAAAAAAAGAAAAACAAAAATTCCTGGAAACAATGTATTGAAAAATTTTTTGGTAACTAGGTGAGCTGTGGGAACTGCGATAACTCTCGAAGAAGCAAATAGACACCTGTGTGCAGAAAAAACAGGCCTAAATCTTTGTTAAATAATGTATGCATGTTATGTGTTTTCTTCTAAAATACATGCAAAGTAGCTATTTAGCTAATATATACTAAATAACGAATTTATTAAAAATCATTCATGTAATTAGCAGCCTGGAAAACAGTATTCTAAGTGTAACATACAGGAATCCCACATAAAGTTCTCTACAAAGGGAAAGGGTATTTCAGTTGTATGGCCCGAAATTCTTAACAAATAAGAATATTCTTGTGAGGACAAAGATTTTTATTATCACTAGACTGAGTTTTTCTATGCTAAAGTCTTGACACTTTCTAACACCGTTCATTGTAAGTAAAAGGCTATCTCAAATATACACTCAGTAAAGAGTACTTGGAGGATGTATTAAATGGATGTCTGGTGAACGCTCACCAATAAATTGAAAAAAAACTCTCTTGAGCCAGCAAATGACTGTTACAAGCTGGCTATGAAATGGCTGACTCCAGTAAATGGCCACTTTTTGCTATTTCTCTATCACACCTTTACTTCTTCAAGGACTTTTTTCAAAGATAAGCAGTCATTTTGAGTAGGAGGCGGAGAGAAAAAAGCTGCACCAGGCACAGACTATAAAAAACAGTGGAAAAAGGCTCCCCTGCAGGAGCATTTTGGAGGGTAAAACTGTGAATCTCTGCTCTCTTTCTCTCTTTTCCTAAAATTGCGTTCCTAGGTTGCATCCCCGAGTACTTCATCTCTTAAAACTCATTCCCCTCCTCCCCTTTTTTCTGCCTGGGGCACACCTTTTACTAATTAAGTCACTAAGGGCACACTTTGTTTTTTGTTGAGTGAAGAGCAATCAAGCCTGCGTTGTTTGTATTCTTTCTCCCATTTACACAATTATTTACCTCTTCCTGAAATTCCATCCCCTAGCTGGATGCTTTCCCTTAAATAAACCATTTGACCCATTTAGCTCTTAAGTTGGCTGTTTTGCAATTTGTGGTGCAGAACGAGCAGTGACCTATTTTTCCTCATAAACAAAATGTAAAATAGTTATGGTTATGGACTTGCGGCCCTTTAATTGGCGTAGTTGGCAAGATAGAGGAGGAAAATATTGGAGCCTCCCCCTAACAGTGCCCTCAAATTGTAAAATTAACTCTTCATTAAAAATTAAAATTTAGATTACTTCTGAAACGGACACTGAAGCTATTTGTGCTAGCACCAGTGGGGTTTAGGAACAGGTATTTCCCCCTTACAAAGAGGAAGAATTTCATGAGAGTCCATTGGTCGTCCCCTTCTGGGAGAACCTCAAAACACATAAATACATCCCAACAGATGGTATGAACAATTTGGTTTACAAACAGCATAAGAAAGGAGAATTTGAAGCCATTGTGGGAACCCTCAAATCCAATTGTGCCACTCTCAATAAAGAGACTCCAAAAACAAATTTAAAAATTAGGCATAGATTATTTTAACTCTTGCTCCTTTTTTCTCCTAGCTGCTAGGATTTCGCAAGAGAAGGAGGAATTGCAAAAGCAATTAGAGGACAAATTAGAGATTTTATAAAATTTGACTAGTCTTGTGACCAGTACTTTGAGGTCTGCTCTGGGTCTGATCTGCTAATAGAATGCCCATCATCTAGTACAGAATACATTACGAGGGAGGGAGAACCTGTTCCCCAAGAATAGCTATCTAAGAAAATTGTGCATTTTGCTTCCAAAAAAGGGAAAAGCCACTCCACTGTTTTAAAAATTAAAAAGCATCTACAAGTGGCAAACATGCAGCCACTCCCACTTCCCCCCTCTAGCCAATAGTTTGCTAGACGAAGGACCAATGAAATTAACCGGTTGGTTCAACACTTTCATAGAATCTGGTGCTAAGAAAATTTATCAATTGGAGAAAAAGCTCCAACTTCCTGTATTTGTGTAACATTCCTCTAGTCAATCCTGCTCCTACCATGATACTTCTGATAACTCATAGAAGGATGAAAGAAATCTAAAACACAAATGCCTGTGCCCCATGACATGGTCTGAACCTATGAAAGAGACACAGGACAGAGGCAGGATTGACTAGAACAAAGAAACTCCCTATTCTCACTTGGAATTGGTACAACTGAAAAAGCAATTTAGTAAACTGCCTTCCAAGACAGGTACTGAGTAGGTAATCAGGGTCTCAACCTCTCAGGGAGACAACGTGTTTCAGTCAGAAAATGCAGTCTCAGGATGCAGGGGGCCAGGAGCCATGCTAATTACTGGTGATGATAGAGCTCCTCGGTCTGTGACAAAATGAGATTATTTTAATGTTGGATTAATTGACACGACAGCAAGAGGGGAACCCCATGTCTTGAGAGGAAATGACGCCCAGATGATGGAAAACATACTCAAAGCAAGAGTAATTCAAATGCTTCATAAACATGTTCTGATACTCCATTTATTGACAGCCCTCTGATGCTAAGGGTACAACCAGAGAGGGTGGATAGTCTTATCTGAGGGCTGCCCAGGGAACTAAAAAATCAAGTGATACCAATTAAGGATAAAATTGAAAGTTTATTAACGGGCACCAATTACACTCGGGCCGACCTGGCGAAAGAAAATCCTTCAGGGCCTGGCAAACAGCAATCAAAATCCTTCTTATGCTGCTGTAGCTGCTATGCCCCCCCTGGAGCCTTTGTCCACTGGGGTGGGGGGGAGGACACGGGGTGAATGGACAGCTGGGAACAGAGGTAGCAGATGACAAAACGTCACACACCAAAGCCAAGATCCCAGAGGCAGAGACGCTTTACAATGGGCTGAAATGGGACCTTTTGTGAGGATTAAGGAGGAAGCCAGGTGAAAAGGCATCCCATCCACATTTTTGTGCCAAAATTTTAAATTTTAAAATTTATGTAAAATTTTATGTAAGGTTCTAAAAACCTTAATAGAGGAACAGCCCACAAGGTCAAGTTCAGGGCAGAGACCTAGCAATTTGAATAATTCAGGAAAATAAAAAGCCCCAACTCTGCAAACAAAAAGAAAACAAAAAGGTGGCAAAGGAAGGAGAAAGGTACGAATCTCAATCCAGTAAATTTAACTGATCCCCTGAAAATGAAAATGATTGGTCATAAAATAATAAACAATCAAGTCCTAAAATATGCAGTCCTCCAAAAGTTTGGGAAAATGTGCTGATATCAGTTTAAAATAAAAATGGAGTTTTGGAACTTACCAATTGGGAACTTGGTGCTGTTGGGCCAAAACCTTAAAACCTTTTCCTGTCACATTTGTGGCAGACACAGGAGCACAAATATCCACACTACTGATCTGGCTGAACAATGTGGTATCGTTTTGTCCCTAAAACAAATATTCGTAAGTGGTGCATTTGTCAAGCCCACTTTACAAAAAACAGCTAGAGTGTCCCTAAAGTTGATGGGAGAAGGAGAGGTAATTCAAACCCAAACTGTAGACAATATTCCTTACAATTTACTGGGAATGGATGTTCTCATGGGCCCAGTGTGCAGAGATGGAAACAGTAACTTACAGAATTTCAGCACGTCCACAGTAAAAGTTGAACTGTTTCAATACGCTCCCCACTTGCCACAAAGCAGGATTTCTAATGTGTGACAGTATTCTGTCGCTATCGCTGCTAAAGAAGGCATCAGAGGTAATTTCTGACTTAAAACAGGCAGAAAGAGGCATTATTGTGCCTTGTCACACTCCATTTAACTCCACAATTTGGCCTGTAAGAAAACAGAACAGTAAATGGAGAATGTCCGTAGACTAGAGCAAGCTAAATGCCAACACCAGGGAACTTACAGCAGCTGTGCCAAACGCTGCAGACCTGGTGTTGGAGATCCAAGAAGTAGTATATCCTGTGCTTGCCTCCCTCATTGTGAAATATATGTTCTTTCTACTTCCCATTCACCCAGAGGATCAAAAATATTTTGCCTTTACTTGGAACGGAATACCAGATGCCTTTACGATTGCCCCACACTGGTTCACCACACACTCACACATAAGATAGAATATATCCCCAGATAAAAGGCAACCCGCTGTAAAGATCTATCAGTACATCGATAATGTGCTGACAGGGGGCCAGAGTGTGGAGGAGGTGAGAGCAGTTTACAGTGCCATAGTTGGGCACGTAACATGCCCACAAATAGAGTTCCCTGAGGAGAAAAGATGACTTCTGTCCCAGGAGGGAAAATTTCTAGGGATCAAATGGAAAGGGGGGACATGGAATATTCCTCCAGATACTTTGCCTCAACAAGGAGAAATCAAAGCACCCACAAATAAAAAGGAGTTGCAAGAAATTCTGGGGACCCTCCAGTATTGGTGAAAACATATCCCTAACCTCTCAATAATTGCCTGTCCTTTGTATGATTTATTAAAGAAACACCGACACTGGGAACGGGACCAATCCCATGATGAGGATTATTGTACTAGAGGTACAAATATTCCAAACGCTGGAACCTCTTCACACAGATAATCTGACAACAATAGAGTGAAGATTTTCTGCCACTGTTTTATCATGTCACTTTTGGCAACAGGGACCTACTGGAGCCACAAGAGCAATAAGTTTCTATTCTCAATCATTAAAAGATTCAGAGAAAGGGTATTCTATTCTGGAGAAAGGTTTGTTAACAGTAACCATGCACTTAAGGATCTTAGCAAGATCATTAAGAAACAAAAGGTATATTGCAAAAGGAATACTGCAAAAAGTCACAATTAAAAAATGTACAGTCAAATTGAACATTTTTCTGAAATTTTCCAAATTGTAGAAGGCCCAGATAAATAATTAAATTTTCTGAAACAAATTGGATCCACAAATGACAAAGATTTAGTAATGAAAACACCTATTCCTATTAAAGAGTCTCAAGAGTATAAAAGTGAGATGACAAACATTTGGTTTACAGATGCTTCTTCCCAGAGAGAGGGGGAGGTCTGCTTATTTAGATCTGCTGCGATAAAAACTTCCACAGGTGAACTGATAGTAAATCAAAATAAAGGTAATGCCCAGGTAGAGGAACATGATGCTGTCTTTCTAATGATTTTGTAAAAGAAAGAGTCTCTAAGGAAGCCGTGTAGACTTTTACAGATTCCTTTGCAGTCTTTAAGGGCTGTATGGAATGGATCACATTTTTGGCAAATAGCAACTGGGAAATTAATAGGGTGCCAGTATGGCACAGAGAAAAATAGCAGCAGATACTCCAAGTTGCTAAACAAAATCCTAATTAATCTAATTTAAAGGATGAAGATAGCAAGTGGAACAACCATGCTGATGAATTAGCTGGAATTAATGTAATTGAAATCAGAGCACCTCTCAATGAGGGTGAAGTACAAGAATGGGGAAAGCTGCTAGAATGGCTTAATTGTAAAAGGGGCCATTCACATATCTTTGATCTGTATAAAGAAGCACAAGCCTGCAGATGGCCAGTCACCTGTGACCAATGTGAAACAATAATTTCTTCATGTGATTCGTGTAAAATTGATCAGGGGAACATCCCCTGACTACTGACAATTTGCATCCTAGATAAGGGAAATCCCTTAGTGGTGGTCTACCTGACAGGTAGATTACATAGGACCCATCCGAAAGTTGGGAAACAAACAATATATTATTGCAATTGTGGAAATTGTATCTGGATTAACTTGTACTGAAGCTTTTACCAAAGCAAATGAGGAAAACAGTTTCCTTTTTTGCAAACGGTTTTTGGGGTTTTGCTTAAACCCATCAGCATTCAACCTGATAATAGAGCCCATTTTACTTCCCATCTTGTGCAACAATGGGCTAAAAGCAAAGTTATCGAGTGGACATTACGTGTTCCCTATCACCCACAAGCTACTGGCATAGTTGAGCATACCAATGGGCTAATTAAAAGACTGATCAGATCCCAGAGTCTTAATGGAATGAAAAGCTTAATTATGCTGTTTCTACTGTTAACAACTGATGGGGGGTAAATGACTGCCCTACACTGAACACTTTCTTGTCCCAAACACCCATTCAAGACAATAAAGCTGATTAGAAGCTTCCAAGGAAAATCAGACAGTCTCTACAACCGGGTCAAACTGTTTTCATAAATTTGCCTAAGATCGGTACAATTAAGCATGCTCTGCACACCCCACTGAATTCAAATACATCAGCAGCATCTGATATGAATAATAAGCAACATAAAATGAGCACAGATTGTATAATTTATGTGGAAAAAGAATGATGTTTTCTTTTACTTATGTTTATTATGAATCAATGGGGTTTTTTCAGTTGTTTTGTGTACTTATGTTTTGTGTATTACTGTCGACTGATGTTAATATGTTGCAGGTCATGACAACTTAGGAAATCAGACATACCCTGGGTACAGTATCAGACGCAGTTAATCTGCTTCTGGACGAAGGAGAAGTTACCTAGTGACATCTTGGGAAAGTGGAGTAAGTCGCAACATCATGTCTCTTTTTACGACTGCTCATGAATTGTTGTTTGTCATATATTTTCTTGGTTGTGTAATATCTGGTTTGGTTGGTGTGCAAAGGATTATGCTGGTCCATGAGCCATAGGACAGAAATTTGTTTATTAATAAGTGGCAGAATGTAAGTAATGTTTTAAATTTAGAGGGTTGTTGTGTTTGTGGATCACACCAGGGGTTCACAGAGTGACCTAAATGGATGTTGCAGCCTAGTTCTAAAGTTCTCATTCTTTTAATGAGGATTTATTAGCAGTTGAAGGTCATCATTTTAGTTTTGGTCCCAAAGCTTACAGGAATCTATCACAGACATGGGCAGGTAGGTGCTCTGTGGGGGTAATTTGGCCTTATTTTTAAGTTTTCCCTAATTAAATTACACTGCATGTAAAGTTGGACAGAGTGTGGAGGTCCATTATAAATTTGATTGTGGAAAAATCTGGTCCTCAAAATTGGAAAGGTGATGAATGGTGCCCTGAACAAATAATAAGGTATAACAATCCAGCAACATGGGATCCCTATGAGATTATTAATGGAGCATGTAACCCAACATTTAATCTGAATCGAATTATAAAACTACAACCAGTGGTAGAATTGGTTGCTAATAAAAGTAGCCAAGCCCTTTGTCATGGTCCCTACACATTATTATTTTATATTTTGATTAGGAGGAAATATTATCCACTGCACATAAATTGGAAAAGTAACCAGATTTAAGATTTAAGGGAATTAGAACTTTTATTTAAGGGAAAAGAACACCATTCTGGAAATGGGAAAGAGCTAATAGTGGGAGAAAAATGCAGGTAAACTCTTTTTTTAAACAGATGAAACACCCAAGAGAGAGCTGTTAAGAAAAAAAAAAACACAAAAACAGATTATTGGTTTTCATCCTCTGTAGTCCTTGGAGAATCGCTGCCTCACTTCCGAGGTCACCGTCTCGTTGGAGCTGATGATGTGGAAGGAAGGGGAAGAGAGTAGTTCGAGTGGAAGCAGAACCCCAGAATTTTCTCCTTTTTACTCTGGATTTTATAGCCAAAAATTTTCTGTTTCTCCGCAATCATTTGCCAGAGACTGCAAATTGGTAACTTCCGGCCTTCCTTTTTGTATTCAGGCATTCCAAGAATTCCTCAGATCTTGTATCGGACACCAATTGGTATTACCTGTCTGGCAACCTTGTATCAGCAGTCATCTGATCTGCATTTTATCTTATCAGCCTGTTACTTCAAGGTGGCTGTTACCATATCAAAGGAGAGCTGATCTGCTGCTGAAAAAAACTTTGGTTTTTGAAGCGTGTAGTTAGAGTAAATGGCACCGCCAGCTTGGACATAATTTTGCTGACTAAAGCGACAAATTTACTGATGTGTCCACAACACCTCGTCCTTGACAGCAGATGAATTAACCCAGTTGCCAGGTGGTTTATCAATGAAAATTAGTGCTAGATTATCTTTCAGCTTCCGGGAGATGAGTTTGTGCTAAATTAAGTCTCACTAATTGTTGCCATGATAATGGTAAGATTGTTTTAAAATACTGCCAAAGAATTGACTGAAGATTTTTGGGGTTTTTTTGTTTGGTTGGTTTGGTTTTTGTTTGTTTTTTTTTCCCCTGATAATGCCAGGGAATAGATTTAAGTGGATTTATGTCATATTTGTGGTTATTTTACTCCTTCTTTAATTCCCGTGTATAGACACCATTTGTTCTTCCTAGATGAATTGTGTTAGAATGAGACAACTTTAGCAGAGGCTCTCACCCAATCAGCTAGGTCCAGATGCAAGTGATGAATGTGCCAGGGTCATTCTTTGGAACTGAGGGAAGTGTGTTATAAATAATTGAAGTTTACACCTGTTATGCTTGTTAAGAACCTGCGAACCTCGGTGTTTATTTACCTTTGATTAGTTGTTGCAGATGTCTCTGGTTACGACATGATTCTTAGTAAATTAATGTTATTGATATTGTAAGCCTGTCATTTAAGTTGTTAAAATGTAAAGTTGCAGATACGTTTTCTATCGCATTTAAACTTAAAATAGCTTTAAGAATGTTCTGTAATACGAAACATTGTTGGGAAAAGTTTCCCTTGTTCCTTGTTAAAATCTGCAGCATCCGTTTTAGCCCCAGGGAGGAACTGGATACATAAAGGGGGACTCTAGACCAACAGAATGCCTGTAAACACAGGCATTTTGGACACAAACTATCCTGAAAACACTCTTCTCAGCCTCAAAAGCCACGGGTTGAAGTGTGGTGAACAGGCTGCATTGTGTTAACCAGACTGTTTTCCTCATTTAAATTTATTGATTTATGGTCCAGAAAGGGACCTGGAAAAACACAGGGGGGAGCCATGTGGGCTAATGGAACACTTCGTGCATTTGGGCTCCTGAGATAAGTAGGATTGATGCCGGTCACTCCCCGAATGGGAGACCTCTGGAGCTGAATTGTCCTGGCAAAGAGCCACAGAACCCAAAAAGAGCCATGAAGTGCATCACGCAAAAATACCACACATAATGGGATATGTATGATAACTCAAG
This sequence comes from Florisuga fusca, assembly GCA_038090715.1. NCBI lineage: Eukaryota > Metazoa > Chordata > Aves > Apodiformes > Trochilidae > Florisuga > Florisuga fusca. The sequence continues at coordinate 13,599,296 of JAAWXA010000012.1, forward strand.
AGCCACAAGATGAAATATGGTGATTACCCACCAATAAATTGAAAAAAATGTCTCTCGAGGCAGCCAAAGACAGTTACGAGCTGGCTATGAAATGTCTGATTCTTGTAAACGCCACTCGTTTCAGTTTCTCTATCACACTTTTACTTCTTCAAGGAGTTTTTTCAAAGATAATCAGATATTTTGAGTAGGAGGCAGAGGGAAAAATATTCACATGGTGCAAAAATATTCACATGGTGCACATGCAAATGGCTGCACTGGGCATATTCTATAAAAAACAGTGGGAAAAGACTCCTCTTTGTTGGACAAGGCAGATGAGGAAGGACAAGGCCAGACAAAGACGGGCAAGGAAGATGAAAAAAAGAAGAAGAAAAAAAAGCTGCAGGAGCATTTTGGAGGGTGAAATTGTGAATCTTTGCTGTCTTTTTCTCTTTTCCTAAAATTCCATTCCTAGGTTTCATCTCTTAAAAACTTGTTTCTCTTCCACCCCTTTTTTCTGTTTGGGGCACACCTTTTGCTAATTAAGTCACTAAGGACACACTTTGTTGTTCGTTGTTAAGAGCAATAAAGTCTGCTTTGTTTGTATTGTTTCCTTCATTTACCTAATTATTTACCTATTCCTGAAATTCCATTCCCTAACTGAATGCATTCCTTTAAACAAACCGTTTGATTAATTTATCTTTCAAGTTGGCTGTTTTGCAGTTTGTGGTGCTAAGTGAGAAGTGGCCAATTTTTCCTCATAAACAAAATATAAAATAATAATAATTACAGACCGTGGCAGGGTAAAAGGCTACGCAACAAGGGAGTAGCAGTGTTTAATAAGTAAAGCAAAACAATATCTTGATACATTCAGAATAAATGAAATCAATAATTGTAATTAACATATAAGCCAAATGTAAAGAAATTTGTTTCATACTATGCAGTTAACTGAAAGCATTTCTTTTCTGATTAAAGAAAAGCAGATTCATAACTGTTCACAAAGCAGCAGTTTTCCGTAACTGCTGTTTCAGTTTCAGGTTTTTTGCAGTATAATTGTGATTTTTCTAAGAGGTTTCTCAATATTTGGGAAAGTTTCTCCAGATAAGCCATAACATCAGCTACAAGGTTTCCCTAAGGGATATTCCACAGATGGACAGAGAGGTTTCCACTCTTGAAAGAGGCAGAGATTTCTAGGCTACCAGATTACCTAGCCAGTAAACTCTGGTTTCTACAGAATAACATACAGACTATTTTGTCTACCATATTTCTCATTGTCACAAATTAAAGGATTTCCACATTATTTCTTAGTATCTTTCTGTTGTTTCTTAGGCTGTTTTCTATTTCTATTGTTTCTATTATTGTAACAGAGTTTGCAAGGTACTTTGAGGGGGGAAGAAGAGAGTAGGCGTGTTCCACTGAGTCTGAGTTTAACCATGAGAAATAGTTTTTCTTCCTTCTCTCTCTCTCTCTTTTTTTTTTTTTTTT